>JAODKC010000041.1:4927020-4944757 GCA_026777985.1 Mormyrops attenuatus | reverse complement strand
TTAATAACCCATATATAACTCTGTATACTGTATGCATTTTTTGATATTAATATATATATATATATATATATATATATATATATAAAAAAGCCTTTTCCATTCAAAGTAGACATTGACCCCCTTTGTGATGTCAGGCTTTGGCCTTATTCTAATTCACATGGCATATATGTGCCATTAGATTACATTTGAAATCCGATTCCTGTATGACGGTTCTGCTCCAGTCTGATTCCTTAAGCCTGGGGCTCAGCCTGAGATTAACCCCTTAGTAAATGCTACAGTAAATTCTTGGTCCTTGGGCTAGCCAGGCAAGATAACTTTAAAAGAATTTTCCTCCTTGAATCTTCATTACATCGTCATTTTTTAAATTACATTGAAAGTCTTTACTGCTTGTCATAAATTTCAGCTTGCAAATCCAATAAAGAAAAAAAAGTTTTTTAATGGGCATTTTAGAATTTAATCTTGAAGACAGCACCCCAAACTTCACCAAAATAATTAAAATTTTATGAAATCTGTTACTATGCAAATAATAATTTTATTTTTATAGCATTATATAAACTTATAACTCTAAGTGTTAAAGAAACACATCAGGCTGAGGATGACACTATTGGCTTTGTGTTCAAACTCTATTTTCTACAATACAGCCGATAAGCCAAGACGTGGGGAAGAAAACAGCAGACCTGGTATCACACTAGAACATTGTCATGGTCGCATGAAAAAGGACGGACTTGACTGTCATTAAACCAGATGATCCAAGCTGTTTATACACCAGCCTGACATATTTCGTTTACTGAGTAATATGTTGATTTTTAATTTAAATATTACAAAATTAGTTTGAGTATATATGCTACACTGAATCCTTATAGGTAAGATTTTTTTTTTAATTATGATTTTATAACCTGTAAAAAATGTATTGGATATCTATTGTTCCAGATTCTTCAGATTTTTATTACATCCAGGATGTCCCGATGTTATGTGTTGCTATAAGTAAAGAAAACCTCCCGAAACAATCATGTTTTGCAATCTGATACCTTATTAAACATTAAAATTCAGTCTTCAAGAAATGATTTTCCCTCAGTTAAAGCTGTTTTGATGATAGAATGTAAACGTGCTTGTTTCAAAACATACTGACCACTCTGTTCTGGTCAAGTGGTGAGGAGGGTTCTATATCCAGGTTAATGCTGTAGGGCGTAATGCAGCCGTTCTCATAGGAAGGGCCTCCAGTGGTCAGGGTTAGGGTTAGATGTGGGATGTCTTATGAGCATTTGTGTAATGAATTGCCCTAACACAACATCTAAAGCATGTTCTCCTATTTTTCATAAATGCCCGGCTAGTCTCAGATGGGTAAAAAAATCTACTTTTAAAAAAGAACAAAATTACAAAGAACTAGATGAGTGATAATCTGTACTGTATGCCCTAAAGGGTAATGACAGGTGTTAAAGACGGGTCTGTCCTGGCATTGTATTTGATATACAGCGTTTTGTTTGAATTGTTTGAATTATAGTTTTGGAATGAGGATAATATTAGTCTGCTCAGCTCAAAGGGAATGCACATTCAGGTCTGGAAAAAATTGAGAGACCACTCTATCTACATTCTTTAATAGGAAAATTGCATTCTTAAATCCGGGTTTAATCCTGGTTCTGCTGCTTCCAGGCTCAAAGTCAAAAAACAGCAGTACACAAGAACAAGGTCAACCAGGAGACACTGACAATAACCAAAAACCAGCCAAGTAGAGGGCAGAAGCAACTTTCTAATGCCAGCGATGACTGCCAACTTACCCAACAGTGCCTCATGAATCAGGGGGTGACATCATGTGACCTTCAAAAAGAATGAGACACATTAAGTGGCGTGAAGTGCAATGCTAGGACTCCCAGAAGCCCTTAAAGAGAGCAGGGAAGAGCCAGGCTGGAGTTTGCAAAAATGTGTATTTTACACAGATACATTCCCATAAACTGAGAAATAAGTTAAACCAAAATGTTGCTGTGGTTTCTCTGTTTTCTCCAGAGCTGTATATCCATGTAGCCTAGCCTGCGAAATGCAAAAACCCCTTGAAACACTGGATTATCAGAATTATACATCTGCAAATGCATTAAATGCTCTTTAAGCAACAGTTGTTTTTGATAAATATTGATATGCAGACTATTTTTCAAAGGGGATCACAAACAGAAAGTAGTGCATAACAAGGGTAAACAATATGTGTCATTTTATAATTTATTAAATGCAGATGCTTCAGCAATACTGTTTATTTTATTCAGTGTCATAAAATTCCGGGAAAATGCTGAACAGCAAATATTTCCATGTTCATAAGGAATAAGTCCAAGTAAAAAAAATAAAGAAATAAATAAAAAATGTATTCAGTATTTTCCTGTAGAAATTACGTGAAATCTTGAGTTGTTACTGAATTCATTGTAGTCAGTATTCATACATTTCTTTTGACCTGATGATCTGTTCTTAATTTAAACAACTAGGTCAATAAGTATTGCAAATATTAAATGAAAATTTTATGGTCTGATTTTATATATAAAATGTTTAACAATGTATGCAGTCCTCATGTATGTGTATGTGCTTTCCTCTTAATTCTCATCCCCATTTTAATAGCTTAAAAAAATGAGGGTTTCACAACAGGTCCTGTGTCAGCCTCCAGATTTGGCCTGAGAGCAAGCGAGTGCAGACGTAGCTTGGCTTGTGTTTTTGTTAAGCTAACGGGTACAAATTATTATTATTATTATGCAAGCATTCTTTATTATTTTCAAAGCCATGTTATTTCCTTCGATGATGCCTGCTTCGATTGGCTTTACAATGAAGGTATTAGGAGAGTTATTATAAATATATACTGTAATAAGTATACTGTGGATGTAAGGTATTTTCTTACAACACTGTG
Source organism: Mormyrops attenuatus (assembly GCA_026777985.1). Classification (NCBI taxonomy): domain Eukaryota; kingdom Metazoa; phylum Chordata; class Actinopteri; order Osteoglossiformes; family Mormyridae; genus Mormyrops; species Mormyrops attenuatus. The sequence goes on along the minus strand of JAODKC010000041.1, from coordinate 4,941,879 downwards.
CTTTGTATGTGGAGGTTCTCCCAGTGTTTTGGTGGGTTTCCTCCTAAACATTATTCAGATTCCTTACACAAGTTGAAGACGTGTCATTTAACTGAACTGTATATGTGTGTGTGTCTGGATTATGTATCGTTTGTATTCTCTTTCCTGGAACAGCCTGCCGACTTCCAGCTGCGGTGCTGAATGTTATTGCAGGCTGTGGAGTTCATGTATGTCCCTTATATAGCAGACAACACATGCTTCTCAACCTATATGTATAACTTTAATACGCATGATTTTCATCTAAGAATTGGATCATTAGCCCTAAAGATGTTCTGGCTTGTTGGTGACACTGACAATGAGAAGGATGCATATGTATTAGACACTGGATCATGTTTTGAGCTGCTTAGACTTGTTAAGAATCACACATTTGACCTCTGGAAAGAAATAATGGAAAAATAATCTAGGGCTAAATTTCTGTCAGAGAGCCTGATGTTAGCTGAAGAACACATCAGGCTCATATCTGCTCACGTCTCTCAACTCATTAATTCTCTCTTCTGTGCCCGTTCATTAATATCATTTTGATTCATTCCTTCTGGGATTTTAAAGTTTCCAACACAATTATGTGCCATTACTGCTTCAGTCATTCAGTTGCCGTCTCATGGACAGCGTTTACTTGACATTTAACATTACAGAGTTGCATTAAAAAATGTCCGCTTGGTCAGTTTTTTGGTTGTTGGTAATACTGGCAGTTCTGATATTACATTCATATCCAAAACATGTATTGGTTCATACACAATTTGAAAATTGGGGAAATTTATCAGTCTAACGTGAATTTGTTTTGGCTGGTATGCATTTTCTCCCTTAATGTTTACATTTTGTGTAACGGGGTAGCCCTCCTGAACATGGTGGTCTGTGAAGGAATACACTTTCACGCTTTGTTTTGGAAGAGCTCCTTCTTAGGGGTGTAATGTAAAGCTACTCTGAATCTGAAATCCGGTCCAACTGCCTGTGATACAGCTGCATGAATTCAAAACACCCAGTCCGGCTCAAATTTGGAAAGAATGCAGAAGGAAAAACGGAAAGCTGTCAGAAATGGAATCATGTGTTATGTCACTATTTCTGGCTCTTACTGTGATTTTATTTTCTTCATTTACCATACATGTATTAGGAAAGACGTTCATCAGGAAAGCTGTCAGAAATGGAATCATGTGTTATGTCACTATTTCTGCCTCTTACTGTGATTCTGTTTTCTTCATTTTACCATACATGTATTAGGAAAGACACTCATCAGGAAAGCTGGAGACTAGAGAGTCAACGATCATCCAGCAGCTGTCAAGCAGTCAGGGTTAAGGCCATTATTTACACCTTGTACTTCAAATGCAGCCCATTCCAGGATTTGTTAAATTGATCTAAACTGTATTCAGTCAGCGCAAAATCAAATTGCATCAATTCCTAACCACTCATCCTGGACAGGGTCACTGGGAACATCTCCCTGAATTTTCATAAAATTTTCTCTAGTGCCAGAAATATGAGTGAATAAGGTTTACAAGAAAGTGAAATGGTATATTGTGAAATCAAAGGTTTTGAATATAAAAGGAAGCCTTTAATACTCAACAAAAGCTTGATCTTTTGAATGTAATTGTTAGGGCTTCGAGTGACCTGTCCCCAACCCGATATTTTTCCATGAGCACTGTTATTTCATGCAATTTTGCATAAAACAAGGTTTGATGGGAACATACCTGCCACACCGTAGATGAAATTCCTGCAAGGAAAATGGTACACTCAATTCATGCGATTAAAGTATAAGAATATCAGTGACAGTATTGGACTGCCTAATGTTATCCTCATCTAATAAATACTTCTCTCACGGGGGTGTATAACAGTGTAAATAACTCCCAGTGTACCATTACACATTTTTTCTCACAAGACAAGGACAATCTGGAACCTCTCACTAAATTTGTTGCTTTGAAAAACCGCACAAGCATTGTAATAAAAAAAAAGTCTGTTTGGCTATGAAGGACTAGAGCACGCCCGAGTGCATGCATCTGGTAACAAATGTAGTGCTATTTATCTTGGGGAAGAACTTAACATAACATAAGCTGTGTGTACATAGTCAATCTTAATTAAACAGATTTTCAGTTTTAAAAATACAGAGATAGCAAAGATATACTCTTCCATATAATAATATATACTATACGATAAAGGTTGTAAAATATAATCTATCTTTATGAATGTTGTAAAATACAATCAAAAATACATATGATCAGGTTTTATATAGTGGTTCTACTTCAGTATTAGTAATAAGGTATACTTCAGTGTTCAGTTTCTAATTGCATAGAGTGGCTGTTTGCCGTACTGATTGTTGTTTAATGTTGCAACCCACATATATAGTTTTTTTGTGCTAATTTTTAGCTTGTTTGGGCCCAGGATATTTGGTATTTTAATCCATCAGCAGGCCAGAAGTTGTGTTGTGAGGGGAAGTTAATAAAGGGTTTTTATAGAATGTGTGTGTGTGTGTGTATGTACTGTATGCATGTATGTGTGTGTGTGTGTGTGTATATATATATATATACACAAACACACACACATATATATATTCTTTTGGTCGGGATCAAGATATGTCGACTAAAGTGTTCTTACTCAAGCCTTGAAATCTAGCTTGGCCTTTCCATTTTCTGCCAGTGCTTAAGGGAAAACGGAAAAGCATCTTGTCTTTATATTACTAACTTCTGGCCCTTTTTCCTCCAGTCTGGTCTGGAGAGCCAATGGTAGGTCAACGTATCTGGGGAACATGAACTAGGAATGTGTCTTTTGTAAAAGGGTGGAAAGGAGACAATAATTTGTAACTGTTCAAATGAAGATAAAGACAGATAAATATTTAACACTGTCAGTGTAAAGAAGAAAACTATTTGCCATCTGCTTGCCTCTCCCTATAGTTAGTTTGTTCTGTCTTGTGTTCAGCGACTAGGGCTTTGGTTTTGCTGTGGGAAATCGAGGGCCGTACGAGTCATGGAGCATTTCCGTTCTGCATATGGTTAATATGCGATAATGCAACGGCAAAACTATTTGTTTTTAATTGAAACAGGGCTGTCGTCTACGAGATGTAAAAATGTCATAAGAGGGCTCTGTAAATTGGTCCAGATCAAACCAATAGAGTAAAAATGAGTGGTTTCCCCTGATATGGCTTCAGACATGCAAGGCAAATGAAGCCCTGTTCCATCTGGGTGATCCCTCATATTAAGACGCACTGAAAATCCACTAAATGAAGAATTTTACTAGACGAGCATGTAGCCTCCTCAGCATGTCTCCCTCCAGAGACAGAAGGGGGGGGGCGCATGCTGACTCAGGCGACACATGCACCTTAACGGCTCTGTGCCCTGCAATGTTTGTTTTTGTTCTGGAGGTGGGAGGATTCTGGGTAAAACAGGCCAACACTTGTTGAAGACCAGGAGTACTTGGGGGCTCGGACCATCAGTCATGCTTATTAGCTTCTGACAATGGGAATGATAACTAACCTGTAACCTGGAAACGATGCGGCAGCTGGTAGAAATGGCACAAGACAAATATTGGGGGTCTGCTTTCGTCTCGCTTTGAGGCAAGAGTATAAAACTGTTTCAGACCCAGGGCCGAGAATCCTATGACGCTCCAGCGTTCTTAAGCACAGAAATATGCTTTTTATGTATATTACCTGTTTGATCCATCCTTGCAAGATTTAATACACCCACACAGGCATCCAATTTGAAATGAAATTAATGCAGAGAGCAAAAAAAATGATGATAAAGACAATTTGCATAAAGGGTTAGGGTTAGCATAAGTTTTCAGTAGTTGTAGTGATAAATGTATGTAACATGGTCATAATATGGCAGTAAGTGACACAGTCTCTTTGGAGTAAATGGTAAAGTACTAAGTCACTGTGTTTTTTTCTATGTATTGTAGGCTATGCTTGGTAAGAGTAAAGTACCAAAGTCTATTTGTAGGGTAGCACTGTCATAGTGTTAGAGTGTTAGAGAGTGTACGCGATTCGCCTTGCAAAAGTATTTGATCCGGGTTTCAGCACTGTTTACACAAGGTTTAGTATATCAAGCTTTGCAGATTAAATTTACTGGCGATATGCATTTGAAGAACATGCGTGCAGGGGAGACAGGAATATTGTTAGTCTCACACTTTACTATGGGCAATATTTTGAGGTGCTATGTCCCTGCTTCAGCCCCTGCTTGGGTTCTTGCTTCAGTCCCTGCTTCAGTCCCTGCTTGGGTCATTGCTTGGGTTCTTGCTTCAGTCCCTAATTCAGTCCCTGCTTCAGCCCCTGCTTGGGTTCTTGCTTGGGATCTTGCTTCAGTCCCTAATTCAGTCCCTGCTTCAGCCCCTGCTTGGGTCCTTGCTTCAGTCCTTTCTTCAGCCCCTGCTTGGGTCCTTGCTTCAGTCCTTTCTTCAGCCCCTGCTTGGGTTCTTGCTTCAGTCCCTAATTCAGTCCCTGCTTCAGCCCTTGCTTCAGTCCTTTCTCCAGCCCCTGCTTGGGTCCTTGCTTCAGTCCTTTCTTCAGCCCCTGCTTGGGTCCTTGCTTCAGTCCTTTCTCCAGCCCCTGCTTGGGTCCTTGCTTCAGTCCTTTCTCCAGCCCCTGCTTGGGTCCTTGCTTCAGTCCTTTCTTCCGCCCCTGCTTGGGTCCTTTCTTCAGTCCTTTCTTCAGCCCCTGCTTGGGTCCTTGCTTCAGTCCTTTCTTCAGCCTCTGCTTGGGTCCTTGCTTCAGTCCTTTCTTCAGCCCCTGCTTCAGTCCAAGCTTCCCTGACTATGCATATTTCTGTCAGATCACCTGCTTCATGCCCCCATGTTAAAACGTCATATTTGTTATCATTTTCTCTGATGGCACAGCATGAGATGTCCTCATTAGGACAAAGGCATTATAGTCACGGTCCGTCTTCTGAGGAAACCCAGTGGAGAACCGTCCTCCCCGAAGGCCCTCTGGCCTCCAGCAGCTTTTCATTGCTGGGTGAGCCTTGGCCGGCGAGCCGCCCGTCTTGGCTGCCGTGAGTACCCAGGCCTAGAGCCGTCGTGTCCAGCGGAGCACGGAAAGTCCATCTGGGATCGCCTTCCCCTTCCGTCTGCACCGCACGAGCCTGTCCACGGACAGAAGCTGGGGAAAAAGAGCCCCCTTCTGTCTCATGGCTTGACAAGGCAGACTGGGTCGATGTGTAAATCCCTCCTGAAACAAGCCCAGATTCTGCCTACGCCAAAAGCAAAATTGCCCCGTAGAATAAATGACTTCTAGAATGATCAGTGGTCAATATCACAGTCTTCATGCCTTTCGTTCTCCCATCTTTCTTTGTTAATCTGGCCATCATGCACTTCATGGTAGAGTATGGAATTAATTTAAACTGCATAATTATTTGGGCAGCTACAGATACACATGGAAGGGAAGATTCCTACAGGGCTGTCGGTTATGGAATATTTAAGGCTGGAAAATTTGTATTTATTTTTTTTCCATGTGTGTGATTATCTGTGTGATGTTTCATGTTTTTACTTTTGCATAGATGCATGTTTAGCAAGTTTGCACAAATACCAGGTTTTTCATTCAGATGTTACATCTTTGAAATCTTATTTACTGCTTTATTTAATTGGTGTGTTTCCCTCTTCCTCCATAAAATTGCAGTTACAGATGCTTAAGTCATTTTAAAATACATGAAATGGTTAAACGGTAAAGCAAATGTCCTTGATTTTTCTTTCTTAAATTTAAACTAATTAAGGTACTTGAGTAATCTGAGATGTCCAAATTTAGATCAGTTTTTGATTTCTACTTTGGTAGATCATAGTACATACTTTAAGTGCAACTATTTGTTGATTTTATCATTAGGTTTAAGTAGAACCTCTGCAGCAAATGATAGTCTTTACTTTCCCTATAGCTGCTATGCAATGTCGCTGCCCCCTAACCCTAACCCCCCTAACCCTTCCTGAGAATGTTCAGACCATGTGGAGGTAATTGGGATCATTAGATAATTCACACAGCGAGCCCTTGGCTTCATTCTCAGACCTATCAGGGTTGCTACTTAAAACTAGGTCCTTGATCGTGAGGAGCTGGAGCCATTTTTCAATTATTGTATCCCTCATAGCCTCCATGCTTGCAATAGTGACGAGAATAGAAGTCAAAGCAGGGTAGATGTAGTGGGTTTAAACCACCGAGTTTGGCCCTTATTCTGTCGGACAATGTCCAATACCCATCTCAAGCCACCTAGTTTTCATCTGGATGGCAGCACTTGAAAATTGTTTGCACCACACAGATCTCATTCTTAGAAACACCAAGCTTCCTAAAAACCGAAGGCAGTTTAACATAAATACAAAAGCCATTATTCCATGCAGTACAGGCACAACAATGTATACTTGTCTGTCCTTGAATACTAGAATGCAAAGGAGTGAATGGACATCACATAGTAAGGTATTCATTTAATTTATTTTTGTCCATTTATCTTTTGTTATTTTAACTCATGAATCAGGAATTTAATGGATTTGAAGACCCTTCCCTTTATTAGTTCAATAGTTACAATAGGTCTTTGATTACAAAAAGGGGTATACATTGCATAATTACTGAATAGCAAACATACACTCGGCAAAGACAAGCGCTCATTGGGTAGCACTAGCCACAGAAAACCGCTGTATTGGTGTCTGCAAATACAATAGCTTGCATTTACAATGGAACCTTAAGATATTTTAGTTTTTTTTGTAATTTTTTCATATTTATTCATTTATTTAAAACAATGTGACTATATTTTATGCTACAAAAGTTCTACAAAGATGATTTGCTATAAACTCATTGGTAGTGTAGGCATTTATTGTGGGTGCAGTTTTTATGTAGTAAATTTCCCCACAACACTGACCAGGACATGTGGTCAGAAGCTGGATGGAAGATTTGATGTAATATTCTTTCTTTGAATACAGATTTCTAAGCATTGTACAAACTCTTTGGGCAAGCAAACATTTTTTATGACCTGAAAATTAATCCATAACTAAAAGGAAAACAGAGCGTACTTATACTCGCTATTTTGCCAGTTAAATTAATCCATAACTAAAGGAAAACAGAGCGTACCTATACTCACTATTTTGCCAGTGGGTGTTTGTATGGGAGGGGATAGATTAGCTTGTCTCTTGGAAGAACTTTATTAACACCAGTGGAAATGTAATCTTTTCATGCTGCGTTTTGGCTACAGAAATAAATGTATTACTGTTTACCACATATGGGCTTTTTATTCAGTGGCAGTCGTGCACTTGTCAGTGAGATGTCCTCTGTTCACAGAATAGGCTTTCAGTTCCCCTTACCTCATAGCTAGCGTGAGGCCCATTGAGGGAGATATGAATGCTGGCAGTTGATAGGGCCAAGCTACCCGAAGCTGCTGCAAAGGCCTGCCAGTGTGCCCTTCCCTCTGTTGTGTCTCTCTTCCAATTCTGGGTATTTTGGGCTTATGGGAAATGCCAAGTCATGTGCCTACAGTATATACTTTCCTGGAATGGGGTCGGCAGGGCAGAATAGAGTGAGTGCAGGGTGCCCCTCATGGGAACCGTATTCAGGGGGACTTGAGAGCAATGTCACGTCTTGAAAACGTGAATGAACTTCATTTGCATCGCCGAAAGCATGAACAAAACACTAAGTTTAATTGGTCACATTCATGCTAGATTCTGTGTTTAGTGGAAAAAAATCAAACAAAACAGGAAAGGGGAAGTGCAGCCATAACCTTTGTCCCTTTTCTACTTTTTTTAGCCGTTATGTTGGTAAATACATAATGCTGCTGTCATGATTTACTGTGAACAGCTTGTTCAGGGTGGGAGCAACGGCATTAAGCAAATAAGGGCAACTTTTTTTTTGGCCCGATTATTAGACTATCCCCCCACTTTTCCAACAAGTATGTTTGGAAAAAAGTCTTTGGAATACCAGACCTTATCTTTATATATAAAATAATAATAAGAAGAAGTTAACCCTTTCACTGCTAAGCAACCACAGACAATTGCATTACAATAAGTGTATTAAACAGCAAACATTCCAGTTCATATGTAGGCCTGTTATTTAGGAGGGAAATGATAAAGAGGCAATATTACAAATTTCACAATGCAGCAGGGCCACATAAAGTGCAAAAAACATATTATGGCGATTGCTTGAGTCATTTTAATAAAGGAGATGATGTCTCTTTTAGCCCGAAATACTTTCTTTATTAACAGCCTCTATCAGTTTAATACTAGTGGTGGCACAGATAGGGAAGCGAACAATTTACCTGACACTCACAGTTACATGCTAACATAACACACACATTCCACGGCAAACATTACAGTTACAACATTTACCATTAACATAAATACACCAATGCTTCTATTAATTTACACCATTTAAAGAAGGTGCAATGCGGTGTAAAGCATGCTGGTAACTGCATAATTAGTCCTGCTGACCAACCCAACGGTATCAAAGTTATGTCAGCCAATCATGGACAGCGGGTGGGATCAGACCAAATGATTAATTTGCCTTGGGGACCCACACAGACGGTGCGCCGGAACAGTGATCACCATTCATACGACTTCATATTGCTCAAATTTATTATTTGAATCTTATTTTAGAGCCAATATGGTTTTTAAGTTTAACTAATGTCTTACAAAACTGCATGTTTATTTAGACAAAACATTTATGATGTTTTTTAATTAGGTTGCCCACAGAATTCCAAATCATTTTAATCAGTAATGTTTTTGTAGAGATGTGGACAAGACAGTAACATATTACACATTTTTTGATGCGTACGCAGAGAGAACAGACAAGCCAGTATGGTGTGGTTACATTAGAGCATTTATTTTTTATTATTCTTTGTTAGTAAAACAAACTGTGTTATAAGATATTTACAGCATAGTACACATGGCTGTCAATGATGTGATGATGTTCTACTGCCATGTATTTATCTAGTTCATTGTTTGGCAAAAATTCCGAATACCTACTTAACTCATTTTATATGGCGTTTGTTTGACAGTGTTTTTTAAATTCAAATGAGGTTTATCATAAGCTTATTTTCAATATTGTTGAATATCTTATTCCAACCTTTGAACCACATTTGGTATTTTTTCTTTTGAACCAAAACATATGTCCTTTCTTTGTTTCATGAGTAATACGTTTCGTTAACTGTTTATGCAGTTCTGTTCCCAAACAAAAACAATAATTTATTTTTTGTATGACAGAACACATCCCTTGACCTAGCCAATCATTTATTTCGATAGACAATTCTTTATAATAATTTGTCATGCACGTATGTAAACAGGCGTTTCATGAAGAACACACTTAAGTAGATAAAGGTGTTCTTTTTATTATGTATGTAACAGGTATGGCAACAGTAAAAGCAGGTTCATTCATCTCTGATTTGTAATCTATATGCCACAACTAAATTTACAGAAATGATATCATATTAAATATTCTTTTAGCTGATAAAACAACGTGAACCATATTGTTACCACTTAGAGTGCACAGCCTGCAGAAGTACAAAACCCAAGTTTGGAAAACAGATTCCCTCCATACTTCATGAATGGTAACATGTGTGAGAAAATTAGTGTTTGTCACTACTTATACTCCTACTGCGCTGTTATTGGTAAGAAATAAAACAATACATTTAGTTTAAGATTTAAAGTAGAGGTATATATCGCATCTGTGGTCAGCTGGAAATACAAACGTATCAGAATCAAAGCTTTTGGAGCGAAAGGGATGGTAACACAACCCAGTGTTACCATGGCGATTTGTTTATGCTCCACTGGTGAATCTTGTAAATCCAATTGGAGGGAGAATGAGGCCACGGCTTCCCTGGGACATGAATTGGTCTGCAAAAGAAATAACAGCATTAAAGTGGGGAGGCCCTAATGAGTGAGGAGGTGGGAAGAAAGACCTCAAGTTATTCTTGTTCCTAAATTTATTAGTCATTTGAAATGGACTGAGCACCCAGATTGTATTGGTTTTTCCCAGCACCAGATTGTTTGAAAGAAAATCATACCTTTTACTAATGAGGAGAACACATGAATATTTTCACTTAACAGATTTGCAAATGTTTTTCATTAGCAGGGTTTTTAAATATTAACATCTTTGACCATAAGAAAAAGACAGCGTGAATTTCAGCGTTTCAATGTTGTCATGACACTATTAAGATTGTTAAAGGTCTTAATTCCAAAAAGTGAATTGTTACGTCATTCTGAATACAGAAAAGGTAGTTTATTAAATTTGCACAGTCAAGTAAAACATTCACCTGGTGACATTATCAGCTCAGCTCTTCCACAAATTAGATTAAAGATGGTGTTGAGGAATATCAACGTTCATGCAGAAATGTGTGCGTAAGAGAGTAAAAAGAAATGTGTAGAATGGTCATGACTTTGATGGAATCTGAATATTACATCATTATGCTTATTTTTCCAGGGTCTAAATGAAATCACTGATATAAGTTTAAAGTTTCATAAGTATTAAGTCTGTGTAACTATGCAGGCCTACATATTTATGCTGTCACATGTATGAGAAAGATAAAGTATATAGGCATAACATCATGATATGCAACCTGGGAAATTACAGGAGATTTTTTCCTCAATTAAAATCATGTGTTTTTTTTCTTTTGCCAGAGAAACCCTTTAAAAATATTTTCCCCACCACAGAAGGTAAAATAGCTAATGAGTTTATTTATTATTATTATTAATAATAATAACAGTAATAATAATGATAATAGTAATAATAATAATAATAATGATAAATAACTAGCTGTGCAACAGGAAAATACTTAGTTTGCAATTGTTTGTGCCAAATATGTCTTATTCAGAGTTTATAACAGTGCACACTTAATGAATTTAAGCCCCAGTTCCATGTGCAAACATAACTGGTGTCGGGGGAAAAAAAGGTGGCGCTTAAGCAAATCAGTTTACAAATAAAAACATTATAGGGATCTAGTGCCATTTCTCTTAACAATTTAAATGACTTTCTTCAATTTTGATATCTGGATTTGTACATTTATATATATATCGGTCTTTGCAATATGCAGATAGAAGGACATGTGTGTCTAATGTATTCATCAATCAGTATACAGTCATTTATAGTTTATGCGAGGTTCTTAGACAATAGACTATTTCAAGATTGGCAGTTGGATTTTACCCAGCAATTTGCTTTCAGTAATACATTGTTATTCAACCATAGCCCCTCTTATGTTGCCATGATTTTCTTTCCTCAAATGGGACAGCTTTTTATACCTTGTACAAATCTCTCTCTCATTTTCTCTACCTCCCTTTCTTTTGCCTGTTGAACCATGCAAAATTTTGCAGTTTAAATGTGAGGCAGCTTGTTTGTTATCTGAAAAAAACTGGACTAGCCCTTAGTCATAGAATAATCTGTAACTAATATGAGATTTAACATTACATATGCAGCCATATTAGCATGGTATACAGCCCATGGTATACGGCCCGTGGTATACGGCCCGTGGTATACAGCCCATGGTATACAGCCCATGGTATACAGCCCATGGTATACGGCCCGTGGTATATGGCCCATTACAGAACTGAGGGGACATTTCAAGTATAGAAAGAAAACAGAGAACACGTTAAATTTTAACAATTTCAGCATTTTCTGATAAATTAAAAAAACCTGCAAAATTTTGAATATTTATTCTGAAAAACATGATGTACTAACAGAAAAAAATCAGTGAACTGTCATTCACACCATAGAACAGTACAACAATGGATGCATAGCTGAACGAAATTGCGTATCTCCAGGCTCAATGTGCAGACATAAAAAGACAAATGCACACAGACAACATACGGACATTACAACAAAATACCACTTCTTACACAGGAGTAAGTAAGACTGTGTAAGACGGCATAAGGCAGCACAGGGCAGCACAGGGCAGACACTAAATATAAAAAACAATATACATATACAGAAATGTAAAGCCAGTATATGTATATTGTTTTGTATATTTAAGACAAATTATATTCTTTATATTAGATATAAAGACAGGTTGAGTCAAAATATATAGTTAACTAATGTAATACAATTTAAAAACCCTGTGTTCTCTAAGAGAACTTTTGTCTTACACCCATTAATTCATCTTTAATAAAATAAAATTTTGGAATGAAATATGAACACATTTAGCTGAAAGGTGGCCAAGATGGTGTACATGTTCTCTAAAAAAAAACTTTAAAAATTAATTAAATGTTATGAAATTTCATGTAGTAAGAATGTTAGTTGTGACACAGCTTCTACGTAGTTTGTAAACAATAAAACATATCTAATGATCTTTAAGGCAAAATCTTAAAAAGAGTTGAAATTGATGGTAACAGAGTTGATATAATCAACAGTGATTTGACTACGCAGAGTTAGAAAAACAAAAACTACAACATTTTCTGTTTCACTGAAAAACTTTTAAAACCATTTTTAAATGTAAAATTAAAAAAAAATAAAAGAAAATTCCGGGGGCAGTCAGGAATTTAACAGAGCTTGCCCACCTTAGTCAGTGGCTAGAGATCCTACACGTGCATGGTCATTACGCAGCCCTTCTGGAAGCATAGTGCCCAAGCTGACATTCACCATACCAGCTCCCATGTGCCCTAAACATGCGAATCAGTCATTGGCGATTTCTGCCCATATTCCTTTGTTTATTTCTACATCACTGAGGTTCGTTATTGAATGATTGAGGACATCAAAGTGATGTTTCAAAGTATCCTCACGGTTTGGGTCTCACTGACCTCGACAATGGTCCCAAAATAAATGTCATTGTATTTGCGGACGCACCACTGCCTAATGATATCTTTGTTTTCCCAGTTGATTTCATCTCTTGTCTGTGTTTTGGTGCTCATCGTGGTGTCAGTTTGGATGGCCTGACCATCAGATTCGATGGTTGCAGAAAAGATGGACTGATCATCAAATTCAAACCTTTGTGTGTTGTGACAAGTACGCTAAAGAATCTGCTTAGCTGAGCAGAGACAGCTGACCTTTCCTGGAGTGAGAGTGATGATCTGATGGAGGCACATTGTTGAAGGAACCACTGGGATTTGTTTGTCATCTTCTGTACAGCTTTGTCCTCCGCCTTCTCATCAACGCAGAATAGCGCTACAGAGGTTGCCTTTCTACTGCGGACAGCTCCTTCTACCTGTAGCAGCATATACCACAAATGTAGCCTTCACATTAACCCACAACCCATAATAAATGTAAAACAATGCAAAATATTTCAATTGGGAACATCTGACTGTGTTATTCGTCATGAACTCTAATTGTTAAACTGTTCAAACCATTAACAGAGTGGATGATAAAAAAAAAAAAACATTTTGCACCATTTTGTGCTTAAACTCCTTGTGACTACCTCAGATCGCATGTCATGTGGTATGTCTAGAACATTTCAAGTTGATCGTATGAATCAGCTGCCAAAGACAGTTAATACAGTAGTGTTAACACCCCCCCCAAGTACCTGTAAGACCCTCAGGAGATGTTTATGATATAATGTATTAATGTATTACTATTATTTCTTATTTAAAATGCATATAATTACATTTCTGGCCACTGGCATCACTGCTTCATTATTTAATTCATTTGATTTGGTGTAAGTTACCATTTTGGAGGCTGATTCCCCTAACCCTAACCCTAACCCTAACCCCATTCTTCCAATCGGATATGTGTATTTTAGTTTGTGATTTTAGTGAACACGGGGATTTTCAGGAATACATTAGTTGCACTGTAGCAGAACTGACTGTATGGTACTTTATGCTTAAGTAATTTTAAAACCTGGTACTTTTTTACTTGAGTAGTATTTTACTGGATGACTCTTACTTGAGTTTCTGTTCTTTTGCTTAAGCATGGACATTGAGTACTTTTCTCACCACTGTTCAGTATAGGACAGTATAGGATAGATTCCCAGGAAGCTCAGAGCACAAGGCAGGGTACATCCTAGGTGTCATGCTAGTTTGTTACACACACCTTGTCATAATAAATGCCATTTAGAGACACCAAATCATCAAACCAGTGGAAATAAACTCAAACATGGGGCCACAGCACTACTAAGCTAGCATGCTGCTAACATTAGCTAACAAATTGGGACAAAAATGTCTCCTTTTGAGAGATGTTCAGTTTTAATATACTATGGAACATGTATATACTATATTGATTATGAGCAAAGAATCTATCAAGAAAAGTATTTTGCGCAATAAATAAATGCACTGACTAATCATCACGCCCCTGAAGCTTCATATCCAGGTGTCAAGATAAATACTCAGACAATAACATCAATTTAAAATGAGTATGGCAGTAAATCGGTAACTATCTAATCATTTTCCGTAGGAAACTTCCACTGAAAAAACATGAAAACATTTGTTAGATGGAAAAATGAACGAGTTGAATACTGTTGAGCATGCGTGATGGACGTGCTAATCAAGCTTATTAAAATTCATTACTTTCCAAAACATATAAATTCTGTACTGCGCCTACCGATTTTTGAAAATAATAGTAATAAAGGGCTGCCATGCAATAACACTGCCCCGAGCGCAGTGTTAGCCACGATCCGGCGCCCCGAGCGCAGTGTTAGCCACGATCCGGCGCCCCGAGCGCAGTGTTAGCCACGATCCGGCGCCCCTAGCGCAGTGTTAGCCACGATCCGGCGCCCCTAGCGCAGTGTTAACCACGATCCGGTGCCCCGAGTGCAATGTTAGGCACGATCCAGGGCCCGAGCGCAATGTTAGCCACGATCTGGCGCCCCAGGCGCAGCGTTAGCCACGATCCGGCGCCCCAATCATAGGGCCATATTCAAGGGCCCGCGATGGCATCATTCTGCTGGCTTTGGGAATTAACCCTCTGAGCCCTGAGGGTAGAAAACACACTTTCACTGCCTGGGGCATGATCACACATTTCTTCAAATATCA
>JAODKC010000041.1:4902902-4926920 GCA_026777985.1 Mormyrops attenuatus | reverse complement strand
AATGTATATTGTAAATATGTCAGATTTTTGTTAAGTTTGTAATTTAACATCAAAGTATAGACATTGCAAAATGCAGTAACCTGCTGATCATGGGCACAACCCTAAAACCCACGAGTGTTAAAGCCGCAAAGCCGTACATGAGCCCCTGATGGGCACAACCTCTAAAAGCAATAGCTGAGTTTTGCTTGGATTTTTTTTTTGGAAATAAATCAAAAGAAGAGTAAATGTTTTATTTTTAGGGTTGTGCTTTGGGTATCTTCATGGGGGTGTCCTCAGGTAACCCTTGCAGTGCTGAAGCTCTGCCTGTTAGCTGCTCTTATGATTATGACTATAGTTGTAGATAATTACTTGCCTGAGCACCATCTCATCTTGTATGTCTCTTTTGTAACCTAGACTGTTGGTTGCGATAACTGATCTGTGCCATTTGTGTCATTCTGGAGGCAGGATATTTGTGAGGTTTTCACTCCATTGTAGCGAACTGAATAATGACATATGTTAACAGACTATTTTTGAGTGAACCCCTAGTAATAAGTGGTAGACCAGTATAATCACCACCATAGGTATATATAAATTAGCGGCTAGGATGTCCCAAAGCAGGGTGAAGGGTGAATCACAAAGACCGTTCTGTTCTTCCCTTGGGCCATATGCCCAGAGCAGGATAGACAAGTCTGCACCCTGATACTCTTTTTGCCATCTTTGCTTTCATTCCTCCCCACCAATTTTTAAACAATCATCTGGACTCCTATACCTGAATTGCTAAAGACTGTAGTCCATCCTCCCATGCCTGTCTCCTACAGCAGGTTTTACAGTGTAATTCTCCCTCAGGGAAGGAGCGATGATGGGTAGTAACACTCCTCCTGTAATTACAGTGTGCCCCCCCCGCAATGATGCCTGTGTTCACTGTATCTGCACCCTTGATAATCATTATGCTATATTAATATGTTTGCATGTTTGTTTATTTATTTTAATGGAACACAGAAGATACATACAGAAGTGTATATATTAAAGAGATTTATATAGTCCAGAGTCCAGGCATGTTTTCACCAGGGGGGGCTAAAGAGCAAAATCAAAATGATTCAGTGGTTTAGAGTCAGCAATGGTTGTTCCTTAATAATGTTAGTATTTGTTTAAACTGACAATACATTTTGCTCAAAATATGCTTTTTACAGTTTGGCTGTTTCACTTCAGATTTTTTATTTTTTAATGCAAATCCCTATTTTAAAAATTTCAGCTTTGTGCAAATTGTTGCTTTCAGGTTAATTTCAGTTAAACTATCCTTACTTCAGATTGCTGTCAGACACGCATAAATATACAAGTTGTCTGCCAGCTTAGATTAGTTGACTTTCTTGGCCTGCTTATGTTTTACATTAAAGACACATTAAAAAGGAACAACAACCAAATCCGCTGTCACGGGTTTTCAGGATGCCTGGGGATATGAGCTTACAAAGCAAACTGTCTTGAAAAGGTAAAGAGAGGAGTGCTGAGCACCTAAAGCTGCAGGCCTCCTACTTCTCAGGACTGAAAGAGACTCTCATTGTGCCGCCTCTAGCATGCGGAGGATCTGCTATATTATAAAATGAAAGACTGATTAATGACCATTTGTTTTTATCATATTGTCATAGCAGTGTTCACCTGCATATGAATAAAGCGACTGTGTCCTGGAAGAAAATTCATGACAGGAACAAAGTAAACAGATGGGAGACCTTTTACATGGGTTAGGGTTAGAGTTAGGATTAGGGTTAGAGTTAGGATTAGGGTTAGGATTAGGATATTGGTAAAAAAACTGCAGCCCAGTGAAAGACTTTCTTGCATGGCTCTTGTCGCAAGCAAAAGTACTGAGTTAAATTCAATTGGGCCTGATTAGGGGGACGGGGAGCAGACACTGAGAAATATACTAGATTTCAGTGCCATAGAGTTACTGAATATGGTTCTGAGCACTGGAACCCACTTGTTCTTATATATGGGACTGCAATTCAAATATTTTGCAGGTAAATTTGTATGTTGGATATTTTGATGAACAGAATGGACAGAATATATACAAATTTGTACAAATTCCTCTTTTAATCATTTCAGGTAATTTCAAATAATCATTTCACATTTATTTATGAATATTCCATACTATTCCATACTATTTACACCTATTTTTTAATTTTAATAACATGCTAGCTAGGATCTAGCAATGCAGATAAATGCCCTCTAAACACACATAATTGAAAATTTACAAAATTGAAAGTTTACATTTGGAACATATTAAATCTCATGTTGATTAAGCAGTTTTCAGCTGGATTGCAACATTGATCATGTTTAATGACTTGATATCCTTTCTGCTTTTCCTTGGAAAAATCAAAAGCTTTTTCAGACAAAGATTTGCAGTAACATGCATTGTGAAATAAGAGTAAGTTTCCTTCTGTGGTTCATTGCTGGTAAAACTGGGTGGTAAATGATATTATAGCTCGATTATAGCACTTATTTAATAATTATTTTAATAATTATAACAATTTTGCGCAGCAGGGGAAACCAAAGGCATATTTTGGATTAATGATTCATGTGTTACTGATAGTGGCTGGAATTAGGCATGCCTCTAGACCAGGGGTGGCTTTTCCAGAAAGGGCTGTTATGTATGCAGGTTTTCACTGCAACTCCTAATTAGATTACTAATTAGAGGACTGATTGGCTGAAGAGTCCTCACACTTGGGTTTGAACAGCTGACCTAAAGGTTATCCCAAAAACCTGCATACACACCAGCCCTTTGCGGATAAGATTGAGCATCACTGCTCTAGACATTGAAGGAAAGGGAAAAACAACAATGTTGTTTTTATGAAATCTTCTGGAAACTCATGACTGCAGTTGTGCAGAAGGCACTGCCCCCTGTAACTCTTGTATATTATCTCTCCTGAGGTCTTGATCACACCTTAATGCAAATCGTTTTGTTATTCAATGGATTTTGAAGTTGCACTCGTTTTTAAACAGGGAGGCAGCAACAAATCATTCAAATGTCACTCTAGAACTATAAACAGTTTGACAGTCATGAAGCTTATTTGTCGTCCCAGTGTACATGGGTATATTAAACTGTTAGATTTAATTAGGATTATAGTGGCAATCTTGCTGCTAGGAAAAACAGCAGTTTTATTAATTCATCGTGAGTTCACTTGTGACTCACTCTATGCTAGATTTTGGTATTGTGCAAAATATTGAGCCACAAATGCTTTCATGTTTTTGTATGAAGAACTTTTAAGATTAGAAAGCGTTGATCACTGTATCAACCACAGAATATAAGAATGTAGTGAATGAAGTGAATCATTGGCATAAATAGGTTGTTGAACCATCATGGTATCTTAAGGCAAACCCACACACTATGTTGTACTATCCCAATACCTGTCTTTCAGTATTAGATCAAGCAACAATAAGTTTATCAAATGCAGTTACAAGAAGGAAACAGTATTACTACATCATAAAGCAGAAAGATAAACATTAACATCCTTAACCGAAAATCTCTAATAAAGACATCAAACAAATAGTGAAAATGAAGTGTAGGATTTCCATATGACAATTGAATGTTTGGCATTTTATCTGTCAATTAAGTGGAAATTCAGTTAAATCAGGACAATAAAACAGGTTTATTTTTACACTTTGTATTTTGTTGTAAAAGTCTGCCTGGCTAGTGCTTGTTTTATTGGTCATACAGTAGTTATGCTTTTTTTTATTATTATGCTGTTCATTGCAGTGAACTGAAATGCTGGCGGATTTTGTCTTCTCATAGGACAATACAGTGCAAAACCTAAATGAACAAGTGGCAAACAATTTCTATTCAAATTTCACTGAAGTACTCTATGTATTTTTTTTACTTAAATGCTTACTGAAATTATCTGGTGCATTTTTTTTTGGGGGGGGGGTGCAATTTTTGCACACTCAATAAGTTATGGAAAGGGGAATCAAAATAATTCCTAGCTGGCTTAGAAGTCTTACTCAAAAGTATCTGCATAGGAAGAGCCAGCCTACTGTACTCATAAACACTGATTACACAAAACATAAAAACTGAAACACTGTAAAGATTATTTTCTTTAAAAATCCAAAAGTCTTGTCTGCAGGTTTTTTACAGTACATTTTTCTGGTGTGTTGCAGGTTTCAGCCTGGGAAGGGTTTAGTCATCTACCCCGAGATAGGAGACAAACTGGACATTATCTGCCCCAAAGCAGAAAGCGGACAGCTGTATGAATACTACAAGCTGTACTTGGTGAGAAAGGATCAGGCTCACACTTGCAGCACCGTCATGGACCCCAATGTGCTGGTCAACTGTAACAAACCGGAAAAGGACATCAAGTTCACCATAAAATTTCAGGAATTCAGCCCTAATTACATGGGCCTGGAATTTAAAAGGAACATCAACTACTACATAACGTGTAAGTTGTTTTCTATGTTTCTATGAATTGCTGAATGAGAAGTGTGTATTACAATTACACCAGAGGCGTTCTTGGGAGGAGCCTTGCATAGACTCGCCCATAAATGTGAACTCTTCAGAGATTGAGCAATTACAAGTAGGGATTAAAACAGTATTTCATTTGCTTTGCCTTGGGATTAATGGTTTCCCCCACAAACATAAACACGATTTTGGTCTAATGTTAAATCTGTCAATTTAAAATTTATTTATATCAATATGCAGATATGCCATAGACACCAGTCATGAGCAGGAAATTGCGAAAAGTATTACAACCTCACCAGCAAAAATTTACAGGGCAATTCAAGCATTTCTCATATGTTCAGGCTGAGATTGGCCTTAGGGTTTTAACATAGACATATAACCACCGGCATCACCTGACAGTGCGTGGCCACCTTTCTCAGCCTTTAGTTGCTGATGACATTATCATCCCCCCCTTCCTCATTTGCACTGTTAGGCTAGATCTGTTAGCTTTTGCCAACATGTCCGGTGTGTGTTTTATGGTGGAGATTCAGCACACCCGGGAGAATAGTCAGATTGCAACGGTCTTTCTATATTGAGATTTAAAAGAATATTTTCAAACAAAGCAGTTCAAACTGAACAGGTCTGGAAAAAAGATATGTAGTAAATGGCCAGATTATTACTGAGTGGCCAGATTATTAGGTATCCCCGATGCAAGCAGCGTGCTTCTCCAAACAGTGAATACTGAATATATACAGCATGCAGACAGGGTCAAGAGGTTCAGTTACTGAGTAGCTAAGCGTGAGAATGGCTAAGACAAGTGATCTAAATGCTTTTAAACATGGTATAACTGTTGGTGCCAGACATGATTTCAGCATCCCCTCTTCATTGAAATTTTATGTTATACAATGTCTAGAGATAACAGAGAATGCTGTGATAACCAAAAAGAAACAGGCAGTCAGTACAGTGTCTAGAGAACACAGAGAATGCTGTGATAACCAAAAAGAAACAGGCAGTCAGTAGTGTCTAGAGAACACAGAGAATGCTGTGATAACCAAAAATAAACAGGCAGTCAGTAGGAGTTCTGTTGCGGA
Source organism: Mormyrops attenuatus (assembly GCA_026777985.1). Taxonomy (NCBI): domain Eukaryota; kingdom Metazoa; phylum Chordata; class Actinopteri; order Osteoglossiformes; family Mormyridae; genus Mormyrops; species Mormyrops attenuatus. Next base: position 4,921,430 of record JAODKC010000041.1, on the reverse strand, counting down.
AAACACGTTGTTATTGAGAGAGGTCAGAGGAGAATGGGCAGAGCTGTTAAAGTTAACAGGAAGGCCTGAAGTGCAGAAAGGCCAGGTCACGGCGATGTGGTGTGCAGGGCGACTCCTCTCAACGCGCAGCTTGGAGACAAAAGGGGGCCCTACCTGATACTACACAGGGGTGCCTATTGAGTGTAGTGTGTGTTGTCTTTTATTACATGAAGGGGACCTATTAATCTTTTTTCTTACTTTTTAATAAACACTCCTTCTGTGATGCCTTAGCTTGTGTGGATGATGCATTTTAGATGCAAATGACTGTACTGATTCAGGTATTTTGAAAATCAGAGTTTTTCAGAATATTACCCCTGTCGTGCTTACTGCTCCCTCAGCCTTAAGGACTGAAAGCACTTAGTATCTACATCGAGTGTCGCTATCAAACACAGAACAATGGAATGAAACAACTTTTCTTAATTTGTTGCATAAAAGTGTACATATTGTATGGAGTGCTCTTTTGAAATAACGACTAGTATTCTGTATTCCCCCGTGAACTGGCAACAGTTCAGATGTGTAAATTCATGTTTAATCATTAGTCTTATATATAAAGAGATGCATTTATCTGTATTCATCATAAATATGAATGAAGGTAAGGCAGCATTATCTAGGAAGCTCACTGAGTTTATACAACAGTCTTCTTCCCTTGTGGTAGCATTGACACTTAATGTGAGAGATCAAGCTCCTCTGCATAAGGAGAAAGGGGATTACTAACATAGACCTCTATATCTGTTGTTTGTTGGGGGTTCCTAAAGCAGAGTAGCCTTAACTGTGTCCATGTAGCCAGGAAGCATCCATTCTAAATTCCAGGGTGGCCTCCAGTTTGTGGGATAAGGCTGCAGTATAATGAAATCTGGTGGCAGAGTCACAGAGGTTCCTCTGACTAAAGAAGGCGGCATATTGAAGCAATTATACTCTCCAGTGCATGCAGGCTCCCAGCCTTCTGTGGTGTGTTCCCAGTCCTGTCCACTTCTGCTTTAGCTAACCAAAAAAACAAGTTTTTGTTTTTATTATTATTTGTATATTTGTTTTTTGTTTTCAATTTAAAAAGTGTGATGGTCACACTTAATAGACGCCCCCGGAATGCTCAGCTGTAGATCGGTTTCCTGCAGGCCCACTTGGGATAAGCATGATGACTAGTGACAGCTGCCACTCTGAACACAAACCCCTGACCATATTCATCTCAGTGCTCTGGGAAGAGAGCCCATTTTGCACTGAGGCCCAAATCATGGGGAAGAGGGAGTCAGCCATTATGTCAGAAGATAGCAGTGTGGGATACGAATGAAAGGCTGAGGGTAAAGCTTCTCCAGAAATCAAGGGCCAGTTGATTTTAATCAAAATGAGCAGGGAAGTCGATGCTGTTATAATGACACTTATGTGTGGGTGTTTATGTGACTACCAGACAACTTTGGTTCTGTTTTTTGATGTATTAAATTATGAAATGCGTTGATAAGTATTTTGACAGTAATAGTTCTGTGAAACTTTTTTCTTTCTTTGAAATCATTTCAACTGTATACTCTTTTTCAGAAATGTAGGTGTTTGTCCCCCCACTGGCTTAATAATTTTCTTGACAAAACAACTGTGCCCTACCATTTAGGAAAGATTAATTAATTAATGAATTTTCGGGGAAAACCAGAAATATAATGTGTTATATTTTATTAATAATGAAAGCTTTTTTATGCCCTGTAATTCCTCAGACTACATACTTATCAAAGACGATATTAACTGCTCGTCTGTCTTTACTTATGACATTTTTTAAAGCAAACATCTCAGGCTCAGTAGATTGTATTTCTCTCCTGCCTTCTCCTTTATCTCACTGTCTGGTTGAATCACTACGGACTGGAACAGGAGTGCCTGCTATTTAGGATGAAGCACTGGCTCAGCGAGGGGGGGCATGCAGGATGAAGCACTGGCTCAGTGGGGGGGTCATGCAGGATGGCCAGTCTCCCCAAACAATGAGTGGGCCAGATGCTGGTGGACCTTGGTAACGCCCAGCACTGCTGCGGCCTTCTGCTGGCTCCCTGGCTGTCGCGGCTCATCCTTTCCATGCGCCAAAAGGCATCGGGGAGCAGCTTTAATCCCTGGCCAAGCTACGGTGTCACAGTCCAGAGTCATTTTCATTTTGATTTCTTTGGGAGGCTCAAACTGGGGGGGGCATCCTGTAGAGCCGGTTCAGATGGTCAAAAAATATTATTCCTGAAGGCTGAATTAGCAGTATTTTTAGAGCTGTTTGGTTCTTTAAGTCAGATTTAACTCACACATTTTATTCTTCCTTTTAATTCCTCCATTTCATTGACTAAAAATTAAGGGGTGAATGCTATGATACTAAGTAAATGTGGCTTGTATTCTTTAGCTTACTGCCCTTGGAGACTGTATCATAATAGTAGCACTTTACTTGAAGCTGTGATTTATAATGCACTGTAGATACATTCATAATGCATTATAATGGTCGGTATAAGAATTACGGATACTTTGTATTGCATTATGGAGGTATGTATGGTGCATTATAGATGAGAGCTTAATAAAGAATTCATAATGCATAATAAACCTGGCTATAATGTGTTATGAATGTGTTGATAGATTCTTATAAACATGGCAATCAAAGGAAGCGTTACTATCATACTAATCCATAAAAGCTGTAAAACATTCTTATATTCACTCAGAGTACTTGGCTCATAATCATTATCTGCTAAATGTTATATGTCTTTTAACTGTGTGCCATTTTTCAATTAAAATCATTCATAGTTAACATTACCATCATGTGATGCTGCAATTAAACCCTCAAAGCCAATTTTCAATTTTTTTTCTAAGACTCAGAATGGTACAGAGAACATTTGCTGTGGAATAACACGAAATCTCTGACACATCACACAGAACCAGGTTTATTCAAGCTGCAAGAATGGAGTCCTTGATTAGTACAATAGAGAGATGTGAAAATAAATACCAGCATGGAGATGTGTAGTGATCTCTCTCATATGGTGACACTTTTTGTGATTTTGGTTAAAAAGATGTTTTTATTTAAATAATTAGTGTCATACTAATGAGTAATAGTAATCAATTATTATTATTTTTATTTCCCATCAGATAAACAATTCTTTATGATGATTTGAACATACAGAAAATGAGATTTCTTACATAGTACATAAATTTAATTTCTCATGTTTTTAAAGATCTGGTTGCCAGAAAGCATGTTTCATTGCAGGTAATTAATTAATTTTACAGAATGGTTTCTTGATCCTTGCTACACCCCAAGGTGCCGGTTTCCTGTTCTAAGAATGAACTCAGACCCAATGATTCACAATGTGTGCGGAAGTTGAATAGCAGGTCACATTAGAACAGCCATCTGATTCTAATCTGGAGGACATAACCTTGGCTTTGAAGCACTGCTGTATGAGCCACAACGCTTGGACCAGACCCTCGCCAAAATTGTTTATACACCACTGATGAGAAATGAAAATTGCATGGTTCATTTTTCATTGGTGGCCGCTGGATTGGAGAGCTAGGTGCAGACCGGGACTCTTTTCAGTGCTATACAGCCCTTCTGGGCTGGGGCAGAAAAGAAAATAATCAGTGAAGTAGTTTGTTGGGATTTCTGGAGACAGTTTCAGCAAGTCACGGCATGTGCTGCATTGCTATGAGAATACTCAAATAGCTTCCTGAGTAAACAGAATATGTATAAAAAAGTAAATGGAGTTGTGTGGCTCGATGGATTCAACGGTGACTCTTTTGACTGATATATAGGTTGTAAAATGAACCTTGGATGGTCCATAAATCCAAAATACATTACTCTGTGTGCTCTACAAGCATTTGCACACGTGTGTGTGCGTGTGTATGTGTGTGTATACATATATGCATGCACACACACACACACACACACACAATATAACCTTGTGGAGATGATATAGGATTCGAATCCTGGCTTGCATATGGATTGTGTATGTTCTCCCTATGGGTTTCCTCTGGGTACAAAGACATGCATTCAGGCTATCTGGTGTCCAAGAGTATCCATGTGTACATGCGTGTGCCCTACGATGGACTGGCATCCCATCCAGGGTGTACCCCAGCCCCGTGCCCTGCGATGGACTGGCATCCCATCCAGGGTGTCCCTCAGCCCCGTGCCCTGCGATGGACTGGCATCCCATCCAGGGTGTCCCTCAGTCCCGTGCCCTGCGATGGACTGGCATCCCATCCAGGGTGTCCCTCAGCCCCGTGCCCTGCGATGGACTGGCATCCCATCCAGGCCTTGTGCTCTTGAAAGGGCAGGCTGACATTCAGGTTAGTACATTCTTATTAGATTACTCATCTGTCTTTTTTATTTTGCCCTTTGTCTTTATTTAACTGATGTACATAGTTTATCAGATTAAACTGATTACTCTGCTGTAGTAGCCTTGGTTGTCTTTACGTAAGTTTAGCTAAAAACAAAAGTCTGAATTGATGGCTATAGTCTCCATGGAGAGCACATTACCTGAAATGAACAGAGTCTGAGTAATACCAAGAATTTCCTTGACAGGATAGTCCTCTGCACACAGTATCAGGTTACAAATATGTATTGCATCAGCAGGAATGCATAGCCAGTAATGCAGTCTGTTCACGTTTAATCTCCTCATATTGCATCAAGGGCGTACATGGAAAATTGCATGTATTCAGAATCAAGGAGCTGAAGTTCCCTGGATGCATTCCTGCATGATTTATGTTATTTCTTTTACCCACAGAAATGAGGAAAGAGCGCAATGAAATTCAGCTAATGTTTTGTAAGACAAACCTTACTGAGAAGTTACATAGGACACAAAACACAAAAAAGATAATAAAACATTAGTTACTGGTATTTTGTATTGGAATATTGTATTTTTTAGCTTCTTATTGGATATTGGTTATGGGTTTTTCAGTGTGTTCATCAAGAACTTCAGTTAAGATTTTTTTATCAGTTGCTATGCAGTGGAATTTAAATTATTCTAGTTTCTGTTTTTGAAAGTTCCCTTTCATTACATATAATTCACTTTGTGGTAGGGCTGTAACAGTGTATGTATTTGTTGTGTACCATTCAGTTACAAAATTTTCGGTTTGGAATGCATAATGAAAGAAATCGACACGGGGTGGAACCTAAATTTACAAGTAGAACTTCAACATGGAAAATATTATGCTAATTGTGGCTGTGAGTTGGTTATGGCTACAGTAACTGCTGGTTACAGTCATACATACAAAGCAAGAGCACAAAGACCCTCCCAAATCCCTTAAATCGGTAGTCTGCAAGGGTATCGATTTTTCTGTCTGAGGTGGGGGGTCCGGGGCTGATTTGGCCCCTACCAATACTGTGGGAGTACTGTGTATAGGGGGGCAGGGAGGGTTATTAGGTCCTTACCTATACTAACCCTATACTAATCCTAGACCCTTGGTATTCTAGGAATTTTTTGGTTTTCCAAAATGCTGAACGACAAACCGTGATTATATGGTGCATGCGCAATATTCAACAGGGCTTTGAATGACAACTTATAGCCATTAACATTTATCCAGACACCGGCTTTTTGGTACTATACGGAGATTTGCTTATTCCTACAATTTAATAATCAGATTAGCAGTGAACCTAAAATATTCAGCAGAGGCATACTGACATGCCCTAAAGCTACTACTCTTAAGCTCTTACAAGGACTAACACAGGCACTAAACAAACACTGAACAACACATGATAGGGAAAGGCAGGTGGTCAGACGCCAGACAGTAAGGCACACACACGGTGGGTAATTTATGCAATATCTAAAGACACAGGAGGATCGGACGGGGATCATGCAAGGCAATTGAGAACACAACAAGTATTAACAGTACAAACAAGGGGCTATTTACATTTTCCCAGCATCCTCTGCCAGTTGAAACAGCAGCAGGAAATGTTGCCCGAATAAACAGTGTACCAACAGTGGTCATTATTGTTTAATGAAAATAAATGATTCCCAGCAATGAAATTATGGAGTTTAATAATAACTATAACCATCATAATCACAAAAAAACAATAAGATAGGAAGTTTTGTTTTAGTCAGACTTTTTGTTGCTGACGTATGACAATGCTCGAATAATGCAACTAACATCATTGATCCTAAGTCTAGGTAAATCTTGAAGCAACCCAGTGAAAAACACCATGGTTAGCCAGTTGTTATGCAGTGTACAAGTTCAATCTGAAGAAATAAGGGAGGCCACCCCCATCAACCAGAGACCATGGTGAACATGTACTGTATGAGACAGATGCAAACTGTAATCCTCACATCTCCCAAAAGATTTCATTGTGCAACTGCATTGACATGTTCTTTTTGTATAATAAAAAAAAACACTGAACAAAAAGTTAACATTCTTATTTACAATACAGTATATTCTTTGAATTAGCTACAATCAACAAGAAATTATTTCCAAGTCAAAGTCCTTTTAACTTTTGGGTCTTTCATGTAGAATTGGTCCAGAAACCAACAAGGAATACTGGCAAATGAGTGAGTTTCTTGCCTTATGACTGAACAGTTGTTCTGAATGGTTCAACATCAATAATCTTCGAGAACACGCAAGACCATGCATAATTGGAAAGACTAGGTTTGGCACTGCTTCACTAGGTGGGTTTAAAAAACATGTCACATTCCATAACAAACCAATCAGCTACTAAATTAAAGGTAATAAGAAATACATTGAAATCCATTAGCTTCGTGAAACAGAAAATGTTCTCCTTCACTGAAATTACTTTCAATCTAAGGGTAGTGCTGTTTTTCACGATACGTTTTAGACATTCTTTGAACAGCTATACCTTTTTGCTTTAACATAGAAATGGTAATGTAATCATACATTGGCATTAAAATTACATTTTATGTGATATGAATATTACATTTTTTTCTTCTTATAAAAGTAATTTTTATTATTGTTATTATTACATAGTACAGAGTAGGGCATACATAGAGTAGAACTGTGACCTAACCATAATCTCTAACCCTAAATCATAACCCTAATCCTAAACCCTAACCCTAAACCCTAACCCTAAACCTTAAACACTAACCCTAACCCCGCCAAGGTTCTGGCCTTGATTCCTGCTCATTACATGGAGTTTGCACCGTCTCCCATGTTTCATTGTTTTTCTCAGGTACTTTGCTTTCCTTCCTATATGCTTTCATTCCTATAGGCGAGATGATGCCTCTTAGCTGCCCATGGAGTGTGACTTTGCATAATGGACTGCCATCCGAGCCTGGTTACCTCCTGCCTCATGCCCTGTGTTTCCTGGGAATGGCTGTATGCTTATCAGGATCCTGCATAAGCAGTTGTAGGATGAGCACTTATAGAAAATGGATGGGTTAGTATCCAAATCAATATGTTTAGTTTCTTGGCTTGCAAGAACCTGGTAGTAGTAGGTAACATAAAGACACAACTTCAAACAACAGTAAGTGACTTTTAATAGCACCTAGGATCCAAAGGAAGCCTGGATTTAGTGAAATGCGTAGGAGTGGGTTGGCCATTCTATTTGAATGTAAATATTATGATTACAGAATTGTTGTTTTTTCGGTGTTGATGACATTGATTTATAGGGCATTCAGCAATACAGTCTGTTTGTATGTATGTTGTCCCGTCACCCTAGAGGAATCTTATTTAATTCCACTATATATTTTATTGTATATGGATAGGATGACAATATACAAAAGGACACTTCATACATATCATATACCTTCACTAAACATTATATTATTTTTTTTCTGGATACTTAGAAGATTGTTTGGTTATAAACCAAATTAATTTAATATTTGGCATTCCTGTCTAAGATTCTACTTTGTCAAGTTAAAAAAATCACTTGTAAATTAGTCATAAACAACACATAGGGGTATAGAAGGAGATTGGTACTGGAAAGCTGTGATTTGTCTGAGGATATTAGTGGGGCCTTTTAGTAAATGACTTCCCTGCTGGGCAGAAGCCTTAGCGTGATACATTTATATGCTCGTCATCAAAGGCAATTTAGGTCCAACTGAAAAATCAGATTACAAATTCTCAGAATAGATCACAGATGTTTTCAGAAGCAAGACAGTGGTATATTGTCTGGCTGTATTGCTACAAGCATTTGCATGTGTGTGTGCCTGTGTTTGAATACATGTGTGTCTTTGTTTTTCTGCCTTAGCTGATAATAAACCAGGCAAACAAAGCAACGGAATAATCAGAGACATTGCGGAACACTTTCAGGAATTTTAGGTTTTCTGGAATATCAATTAGCCACAATCTACCTAGTAAAAGGAGTACACGTCACAGTAAATAGTTTCCAGCTGTGCTTACATTAATAGTCTCAATAACAGCAAAATTGTTGGTAACAATTTACTTGAGGGGGGCACTCGTGACTCAGTAACTTCTCAAGTACAACTCATGAAGAAATACAGTAAGTGCATGAAATACGTGCACTGTTAATCATGAATGAATATGGGATCAGTCCATAGCTAACACATTTCTGTGTAAATAATACATTAAGTAAAGGCGAACTACTACGTTATTGGTGCCCCCTCAAGTAAAGTGTTACTAATTTTTTTTTTTCCTTCCTGTATTTTAAATGTGTCATTCTAGTTTTTTGTTATTCTGCTATTTTAAGGGAACATGTATTAAAAGTTTTCATTCTACTGTTAATTTTGTTCAGTCAGAAATTGTTTTGGTATTTATTTTGTTGGGATTGGACTTTATAAAGCTAGTTAAAAAGGCTGGGAGATCAGCTTCAGGTGAGAACAAAAGTCAAGTGGTAGCTATTGGCTTTACTGGTGAAATGTGGTAATGGATGACTTGTGGAAGATAGATAGAGTGAGTGAGCGAGTATGTATGTATGTATGTATGTATGTATGTATGTATGTAGGGGAAGGCTACCCCATGAAATAAGAGCTTTACAGATAATCTCTTTCTCAGCTTAATTATGTATTTTGTACAGATGTCCACTTATGCTAATTATTGGTTAATACATTTACATCCATTTAACAATTCACTGTACATGTATTTATTATATAGTTTAGTAATTAAATATTAGTAAACTATATAATCTCCAAATATGTAGAGCAATACTTTAAATTCACAAAAATTGATATGTGAATTTACAATGAGTTAGTCTGAATTTGCTAATTTAGTATAAATATAAGAACACAGTATCTTTCTACTGTTATAAGTGAACTGTGATCCACAATTGTGATTAATCACAGAATACGGTTAGATTTTTTTTTTTGACTTATTTTTTTAATTGATTCACAGCCCTACTAAAAATATATACCAGGTTGTTTCCTGTCAGTATTTGTATTTCTACAACCCAGATTGAATTAGTTACATAGTTCTAGTTTAGTTAACTTTAGTTAACTTCAGTAAGCATACAGACCAAAAGACACTTCATATACCTGTTGAAAACCACTCTACACGGTACAGCTTTATTCAGCGCAATAATTAATTCCAGTAAGTGATTTGACTATACAATGCATTTCCTTCGGTATTCCTGCATATTTTCTGCAAAGTTTGCTTGTAGAAGAATAAAATCCGTCAGCCTCTGGGAAGGTCCCAGAAGAGGATTACAAAAAAATGCTGTGTCTTTTGTGTCATTCTCCTTGACAGCTGCTTTTGTTCCAGTTAAGAGCGCTAGAGAGTTGGCCAAGTCAATGTTCAGGGCTCCTCAATCTCCCACTTTGTTTCCAGAAAATCCACTATAGAGGTTGAAAATGAATTCAGTCCAAGGTATTTATCTCTCAGGACTCATGCTTGTGCATCATTTTAAAATGTCAATTACAGGACGCAGTTTTTGTATGTAACTAGGGTTACACTCAGACTGGAATTCAATGGATGTTTTTAAGACTTCAGAATGACAAACATGAAATGTTGAGGTCAATTAACATTTTTTCCCCCCACAAAATACTTAGTCCTGCTGTGTAGCATCCCTGAGCGTTTTTACCTGCCCATGACAATGGAACACACTCGCCAGCAAAAGCTGTTCAAGACTTGTTATTAATATCACCAATATGATTTTGGGATTTGGGAGTGGGTACTGTGGAGTAGCCAGATGAAACCCAAGGAAGCATAGATACAAATTTCTACCCTACACTTGCAGTCAAATCCAGTACTTCTGCAGTTGACAAATCTTATGCTGGTCAAAGCTTTTGGGTTTACTGAATATGAATAAATATGGCAGTCTGAAAGATGCTTGTTCCATAACCTAAAAATCTATTGCTGAAGCAATTGTTGACCCTCCTGCTACATCATGGCAACATCACTGAACTGAGAGTTATAAAGTTGCAGGTTGATTTTTAAACAGTAATATTATAGCAAGTCAACATCTTCTGTTTTAAGATCCAGGCTTTTTCGACAAGGTTTCCATTCCACCTCCCTTGAAATGATGCATATTGCTAAGGCGTCTGATATACTCACTTTTCATGCTTTCCAAGTCTCGTGTACCGTCTGATGTGAGATACGGCCAAATTGGGCCTGGACGCTGCCCCCTGCTGATTTATGGCTCCCAGCTCCCATGGTGCAGCTGGACCTCAGGATTTAAAGGTCACCCTTAATTTTGTCGGGAAAGTTGAAGTCCTTTCTAATCTCGTGGCTGCTATGAAATCTTGTTCCAAACATTTTGGCTCAATTTACCAGCATACTGGATAAGTGTGTCTGATCTGATGAAGTTTGAAGTTACCCTTGGAGCGTTGGGCCCCCACCACAGTTACTGCTAAAATTTTTAGATTTCTATGTCCCATTTAAACAATAGCAGATCTTCTCTTGGATAGTTTTTTTTTCTTTTTCTGCCATTTTGATTGGTTTGTTCATCCTGATTAACAATAACAAAAACAAACTGGAATCTCAAAACATGAATTTTTATTTTTTATTATTAAGCAGTGTAAATTGTCAAAAGGCCCTACTACAGACAGCTGAATCATCATTTTAATAATGGAGTCATCATAATGCATCTTTATACCCTGAGCTGTTAGCTATTCCAAGCAGCTCTGGTTTTGCACGAATGATGAATGGTGGGATTTAAAGTGCTGGTTTTTCACTCAGAGCTAATATAAAGTATGCAAGTATGCTATGAATGTGACGCTGAAATAAGACTTTTCTTCCATGAAGAAGTTCATTTTAGATTCTTATGATCTGTCCTGAGTAGCTTACAGCATGCAGCCAATGATATGCAGTTGTTGCACAAGTGATAAAATTAAGATGAAGGAAATAAAAATTTGAAATCGAGGGTAAACCTAGTTCCTTTGTAAACCTTGTGTTCGCTCTGAAATGACAAGCAAGGACAGACTTTGGTTTTTCAGTGCCTGGGTGTGAAGACTGTTAATGACTCATCGATTTCTAGCATTCCTCACATCACCACAAGAGAACTCCGCCACCACCTCGGGCCCTCTCCCATCCTACTAGGATGACTTTCACAGGTGTTTGCATCCCCTTTTGCCTGCAGGTTCCCCTGCTTAGCAGAGCCATGACTGCTGTTCAAGCCTATTCAGTCCTGTGCTGTCTTTGCCTGTCAATACAGGCAGAAAGTACCATAAACCTGTAAAATTCTGAATTTATAAAACCCATAATTGAAAACCTAGTTTGTTCTGATGCACATGTAATGACAGCTTTAAACCACAGTCCTTAATTCATTTCTTTCTATTTTTCCTACAGTTTTAACCACTGAGGAAGAACCGACCATTCCTTTTCATGCAGCAGTAATATAGGTCATCAAAAGTCTTGATACGCAAATCCCCTGTGTTTTTCATTATCAGGAGTATGTTTGTGGCAAACAAACTGAATTGTTCATTAGAGCAAAAAATAGTGTACAGCCGATGTATAACCAGCTGTTAAAAAGCTACAGCAAATGATATTGGCGTTTATATAAACTACCATTTTACAACTTAAGCAACACACAATAAAACATATTTTATTGACATCCTTGTTTGGAATAATATCTTAGCGTAAATTAAATGTAAGTTTAATGTTCACCTACCCCCCAAATAACCTACCTACCCCTTTCAGGTTTTTTTTGCATGGGCAAGATTCAGCATGTTTTAAACTAATATTGTGGGGAAACAAAGGTTAGATTATGAATGAACATGTTTTACTTAAATTAATAATCACAGTTATGCTTGCAGTGCACTTATTCACGGGTAATTAATTACATGCATATATTAGCTGCTTTGTGATCCAGTATAAATATTGCAAATGGATGTAGACCTCATTTGTCTTTTTCTTATCGGGTTAATTAGTAGTATCACTCTCAAATTAACTTATGTTGGAAAAACATGCAATATTGTACCGCTCGGCCGACCCGGGCATCACGGCAGCAGGAAGATGCGGCTGCTCCCTTCCAACAGTGATGGTCTCTTATTGATAGTCCTTACAATGGCCAAACACAACCGTTATTTACACGGCTGGCAGCAGTCCAGTATGCCACACTGCCCGATGGATACCCCCAGTGCTATATATTCATATAAAAACATTGAGGTGACGTGCTGGTCATAACATGTTTTGAGTCTTATTTATGTTTTGGGAGTAATATTCAACTTGAAAGTATATATTTCTTGTGTCAGTCAAAGGAAGGCCGCTGCTGCTGGCGTGTTCAGTACCAATACCTTTAATTTTCATTATACTTATATGTTTTTATCTTTAACTGGACAGTAACACCAATGCTACCTTGACGCAGTGTTAATTACTCTTTTCAGTTTTTCACATGAATTGCACGGGTGGTGCAGAGCCACCTAATTGTTAAAAACTGTTCTCACATCTGTAATGTCTGCATTACAGTCGTGTCTGTGCACTCTGATGTGGGTGAGACACCCGATAAATCATTCGGGATGGTACCAGGACTAAAGCTAGTGTGGGACTTGGGAGCCAAGCTCTCAGCTGTGCTGCTACTTGTTTAGCTATGCCTGACTTATTTATTGCACTAAGCCTAGACAATGGAACACAAAGGATACTTACTAGTCATGAAGAAGTGACAGCAAATCCATGGATAGTCATTAGTCTCTGCCCCTGGTCATTTTGATATGGGATTTTCCATTTGTATCCGTGGAACTCTAAGCTTTATGCACGTCTAGGGAAATGGCATGCCACTATGTGACAGAGAGCCCGTTACTGACTGTGGACAGCAGGTGGCAAGATAAACACCGTTTCACATACACACAGACATCGGTCTCTGGTTAGCTGTTAGCATTATGGATGTACACACACGTCTAACCTGCTTTATTTGGTCATTTTTCAGTTTCCATTTTCCCTGCAGTTATACTTCTCTTTCATGCATACACAAATGCACGCATAGAAAATATATTTTAAAATCTTTATTTTCTTGACTTTTGAAGTTGATTTTGCATTTCTCACCATCAATACCACCTGCAGTTCAGACTAGGTCATCCACCTGAAGCTAAGCAGGTTTGGGCCTGGCCAGTACTTGCCTGGGAGACCAACTAGGACAGCTGGGTTGCTGCTGGAAGAGGTGTTGGGGGTGGCCAACAGGTTAGCCCATCCTGTGGTCTGTGTGGATCCCAAAGCCCCAGTACAGTGACGGGGACACTGTGGCCAACAGGTTAGCCCATCCTGTGGTCTGTGTGGATCCCAAAAGCCCCAGTGCAGTGATGGGGACATTGTGGCCAACAGGTTAGCCCATCTTGTGGTCTGTGTGGATCCCAAAGCCCCAGTGCAGTGATGGGGAAACTGTGGCCAACAGGTTAGCCCATCCTGTGGTCAGTGTGGATCCCAAAGCCCCAGTGCAGTGACGGGGACACTGTGGCTAACAGGTTAGCCCATCCTGTGGTCAGTGTGGATCCCAAAGCCCCAGTACAGTGATGGGGACACTGTGGCCAACAGGTTAGGCCATCCTGTTGTCTGTGTGGATCCCAAAGCCCCAGTGCAGTGACGGGGACACTGTGACCAACAGGTTAGCCCATCCTGTGGTCAGTGTGGGTCCCAATGCCCCAGTGCAGTGACGGGGACACTGTGGCTAACAGGTTAGCCCATCCTGTTGTCTGTGTGGATCCCAAAGCCCCAGTGCAGTGACAGGGACACTGTGGCCAAGAGGTTAGCCCATCCTGTGGCCTGTGTGGATCCCAATCTGGGATAGTCATAAAAAGATCATAAAAGATCCCTGGGTGTCTTTCGAAAGAGTAGGGCTGGTACCCTGATGTTCTGGCTAAAACTGCCCACTGTGGCCCTATCAGATCTGGCCTCCTAATCACCCCCTATGTCTAACTGGTGAATTCTCTCCTGCTCCTTCACCACCTTAGCTACTGTGTGGTGAGTGTACTGGTGCAGAATGGCTGCCATTACATCGTCCAGGTGGGGGCTACACAGTGGTGGGGGTTGACGTGGCTCCCCAATAGTTCTGTAAAGTGCTTTGGGTGTCTTAAAAAGTTCTATATAAATGTAACATTTATTGGAATGATTATTGTCAGTTTCAAGTTCAGGTAAATGACCCAAATAATGCTGCCTACATAATGCCTGATCACAGGTGCACAGGTGTAGTGAATAATTTGGGAAATGCCATTTTGTTGGAATTTGTTTGTTTGGAAGATTGACACCTGTGGGATGTGTCTATGGCCTTGCGAATTTGCCATACATGTGACAAACAAGGAAACATTTTAAGTTAATCATTTGAGAGTGGAATCTTCCGGGTGAGTTCTTGAGTATTCAAGCAGCCCAGCCTTCATTTGGAAGAAGTTTTCTGTGGTGTAATGCGTCTTGTATTTTTTGTAACCTTTGAAGCATTCTTGCACTTTTTTCCAGTAACAGACTGCTATAAGGCCTTTTATAATAGTTAAATATAATGGTTCATAATAAGAAACACAAACACTACTTTGTGACGCTCGTGAAAACAATGCGTGGCTTCAGCAGTTCGTCAGCTGGAGGTACAGTCCAGTACCAGAATGACTAGGTAATGCAAGCTTCACTGGGTGGATTTAAGTGTGTCATATTCCGTAACATTCCGATTAACTACTAAACTGAGGTGGTGACAAACACATTTGTCAACTAGTTTAGTGCGGCAGAAAATGTTTTGCTTCACTGAAGTTTCATTAACAACCTAAGGGTGACACTGTTTTGTGCAATACTTTGTCAGATATTTGTAATACAACCGAACATGGAAACGGTTGCTGTGATTACACATTGGTATTAAAACTATGAAAGTTATGCTGTCTTTCCACTCGTTTTTGTGAAGCTTTGCTAACCATCTTCTAAAATACTGCACTGCCTGTATGTGTGTGTGTCTGTGTGTGTGTATATATATATATATATATATATATATATACACACACACACACACACACACACACACACACACACACACACACACACACACACACACACACACACACACACACAAATATATATATTATATAGACAGATAGAGAGAAAAAGAGAGAGGGAGAGAGCGCTTTCCTGGGACGTTTCATATCTCATGACAGGTTCAAAGGTGTCTTTCACACAGTTTGAATTGACCTCCTAAGCTCAGCAAGCCCTGATGTATAGTCACTGGGCATTATTGCATTAAAACATTTGTATGGCTTGCTTGAAATTAGTGCTCAGTTTGGAATGATTCAACTGATTCAACAAATATATTCCCTTCTTGAATATGCCTAATGCGTTTCTTTGTTTTGTTTTCATTTCACTCTGAAGTCCAACTTGTAGAATGTAACGTAGCTGTGATTCAGTGGGGTCATCTTGAACCATCCTGCTGCTTAGTACTACCACAACCCCCTGGTTTTGTGCATGACAATTTGGATAGAATCTGGCATCTCTCCCAGAATCATGCATCTTAATAGTGGTGACATCATTCAGGCTGCTGATCCGCTTCTGCTCAACACCCGCCTGTCTGCAAATAGACCGTTAAACAAGCATTTGGGAAACTAAAGCATGATTTGTTCTCTTGTTAATTGCTGTTAGCTATTGATTGTTCTTCTTTACATTTCTTGTGCGCTCAGATCTAACACGAAGTGGGAGCCATGCACTCTTCTTTCTCTCCCTCCCCATTAAATGGTGATGGAATGGGAGAGATCGCACACAGAGAAAGAAGCGGCATTTAACCAGTGGAACAATGGGAAGCTCCAGAGATTTTTGTCAAAGAACCAGATTATTTCAAATGCCAAAATCCAATCCTGCCTTTCATGTCCATCAAACAACCAATAGTTATGTTGTCACTTTTAATTTTTCGTAACATTGCTGTGCTGTTAGTAAAAAAGAAAACTCAACTCATTTGGAAAGAGATGCATGTAAATGCCCTTTAGCATCATCAATATGAAATAACATAATGGAGACAGGGTGCTAAACAACACATATTCTGTATTTATTTTTCTTGATTGGGCTACTTTTAGTCATTTTAGTTAATGGTTTTATCCGCATCTTGAATCAGTGATTATTTTCGAGTGCTAGCCCATTAGGAACAATAGGTCCCATGGGCACCATTTTTTGTGGATTTATCCGAGACCATTTTAAAGGTTTCATTTGCTATTGGTGTATCATTGCTAAAATGTATATGGCTGAGATGATGATGTCTTTGTAATACACTTAAACATTTTTGTGCTGTCCTCTGACGTGATATTCACTTGTGTATTTGGAGTTTGTGTCTAGCTGTCTTTTAGAAATATAATGAAAATGGCTACTTAGGAAAGGCTAGCAGTACAGCTGTCCATTCAATCCACCCGCAAAAGGTGGAGCTCGGTTACTTAGGAAAGGCTAGCAGTACAGCTGTCCATTCAATCCACCCGCAAAAGGTGGAGCTCGGTTACTTAGGAAAGGCTAGCAGTACAGCTGTCCATTCAATCCACCCGCAAAAGGTGGAGCTTGGTTTGCAGTGATTTTTTTTTTGATTTAGCCATCAAATCATTATAAAAATTAGATGAATACAAATATTACACACATACAAATATTACTCAATTTGTCAGTTTATGCTATACTGACATGGTCTTTTGTCTCACACCTAGCTTTATCAAAAAACATAAATAAAGTAATTTATCTTGCCTGGAACAAAAAGTATTCCTGGCTTTCACATGCTTTTAATTGATCTTCTGTAATCTCTCAATCTGTCTAGGTGCAAAAACCGTGAAGCAAATTGTGCTCTACTTTGTCACCTTCTGTGAGGGTGCAAATAGAGAAAGTACCTGATCTTCAAAGGCCTTTTCTATGCACCTTTCAGAGCATTTGTATGGAATGCTGGGAGTCGGGTAGAATGAAAAAACGCAAGGAGAAACAAGGTTAACAAGCCTGCCACTCCGTATGTCATGAAGGTGGCACCCGTCTAGTGCGATACAGCTTCCTTGAAGGAGCCCTGTTCTCATTGTCGCCTGCCCTGGTGCCACTGCTTCACAGAGAGGGCTTTGATTCTTATGGAGTAGAATCTTATTAGTTGAACATTTTTTTAAATAAGTACTCATTTACACTGGCTAATGAGGGTGGATTCTGGGCAATTTAATAAGGCAGTCATTCGTCAAAAGGTGGGAGCGGGTGCAAGGCTGGGAAGATGGAGGACTACGGGAAGATCGGAAATACCCATGGAGTCGTGAAAGAGACCGTAGAGAACAGGCAGTGGATTTCTCATGAGCAGAAACACCCCTCTGTTTCTCAGTCTGAAGACATCATTATGAACTTAATGCCTGTGTTGTTTTCTTCCAAATTGGATAAGAGAGATGCTTGTTTTTGGATGTCCTTTTTCAACATGCAAAACTAACAGTGCTAAAACCAAACCCCCCCACCATGAGCTTCTCAATGGTGTTTGATTTTAAGAAAACTCCTGCTCTGAGATAAGGTTTTTCGCCTACTGTGCCACCCTGTCACTTATTACAGGGCTTGCAAAAAAGAAAGTTAAGTCCTTGGCATTTGCTGCTGGCAAAACTCGCCTGGTGAATTGCTCAGTCCATCCGGTAGGGAGGAGTAAGAACCAGGAAGGGGGCTTTAGGGATAATGTAAAGCCTTTTGAAACAATGTAATGCTGTGAAAATGAGCTATACAAAATAAAACTGACTGGAACTGAAAAGAAGTAATGGCAAAACAAAAATGGCAGATTCTACATACTGAGTAACAATTCAGTGAAACTTAACTCCTTCTTGAAAATCCACATTTTCAAAATTTCCTTGAGAGAGCTGCTGCTTTCCTGTGGTGCAAAGTTTCAATCACGAAGATGTTTGTGGCGACTGAAACTCTTCAACTCACTTTCAACCCCATTTCGCTGTCACATGAATATAGTAGGTGGTGTATTGGTTCTGAAACCAAAACCTCAATACAAACGTTCACAATCTCGTGTCGAGGTTCCAGAAGACAGAAGCGTGCTATCCCCCCTCAGTGCCAAGCTGCTGCTGCAGGTGCAGCCTGTTGATATCTTGATGGATGGAGACCCCCAGTACTGTATATTCTGAGGTGACGTGCCGGCCATAACAGCTGGCCTCAGCTTTGCATGGGAGTTTTTTAAAAGCACATTGTTGCAAACACAAGAGGACTTCATACCTATTTCAAGTAAATCTAAATCTAGAAAACTGCAACCAAGGTGGTTTACCAAGGAAATTAAAAATAAAGTAA
>JAODKC010000041.1:4889706-4900684 GCA_026777985.1 Mormyrops attenuatus | reverse complement strand
GCCCGTCTCCTCCCTGTCATGGCCCTAACAAGCTACGCCTATATCCCTCTCATTCGTAACCCTCATGTGGAAATCACATAAACCTGCCCGTCTCCTCCCTGTCATGGCCCTAACAAGCTACGCCTATATCCCTCTCATTCGTAACCCTCATGTGGAAATCACTCCCAGCTGCCTTTCGTTAGTTTCCTTAGTCCCATATATACGTGCTTCCCAGTCCTGTGTTCCCCGGTCCAGTCATTGACTCTCTTGTTGCCCATGCCCTTCCTTGTTCCACTCCTCCCATTTTGTGATCCCTGCAATCCCAGTTATTTCCAGTCTCTGTTCTTTTGAGTTCAGTATACCCCCTTTTGTTTTGCTACAAC
The DNA here is from genome assembly GCA_026777985.1 of Mormyrops attenuatus. Lineage (NCBI taxonomy): Eukaryota > Metazoa > Chordata > Actinopteri > Osteoglossiformes > Mormyridae > Mormyrops > Mormyrops attenuatus. The sequence continues at coordinate 4,900,322 of JAODKC010000041.1, read as the reverse complement.
CCCTGCCCTCAAGTCCTTCATCCTTCAAGTCATGACACTATGGAAGCTGAAAAGGATTTTTCAAGAGGAGTGGGTCAAATTTATTATTCATCGCCATTATCCATTTAATTCATGGGTCTAAAATACAGGCTGAAATAAATGACATTTAAATGCATTATTTTAGGTTTATTTAGTTATTTTAGGTTTTATGGTTATGATAATTGTGTGTTGATATATTTGCTTATGATAACACTGAATAAAATAATACTTCAAGCTCTTAATTGCAAGTAGCATTTGCGATTGCATCAAAAAGCACCGCACTTGATTTATAATGCTGCTGAACTTAATGGTATACTGTACTGTATACTGCACTTTAAGTTTAATTATGTCCATACGTAAAGCAAAAAGCATGTATTGATTACAATAATTTTTTATTGTTGCAGACCCCAACACAGTACTCCCAGACCCAGTGAACACTGAAAGGCCAAGGAAAGATTATGAAAGCAAAACGAAGGAGTCCACCAGCAGCCCAGCTAAGAAACGACAGAAGGATATGTCAGCAGATCAGGACAATAAAGGTGAGAACGTCATTTTTTTGAAGGATGGCCCACTTTCCAAGGGATACGTCTGGAAACACTTATGATGTATAGCTCTGATTAAAACTCAATATCCAACTTTTTTTGAGACATCATTATTGTATCAGAGGAGATGATATAATGTAGGTGTGGTTATACAGACACACAAATCTCATATATTAGTTACATGAGTCACATTTCTCAGCTGAGGGAGTAAAGGGCTGGATATTCTCAGCATTCCTAAGTAAAACGCCTCTCATCTGAACCGTTCGCTTCATTCACCTTGTTACACTCTAGCTGTCATTTTTCTATGACCTTGGGCATTTTGTTTTTTGGACCCATCAGTCACATCAGTTTCAGCATTCTTTGATTTTATAATTATGACCATGAAGCACATAATGAGTCCTTTTTATTTGATGTGTGAACGTTATATAATTTACTGGTCACAAGAATGTCTGCTGCTGCAGTTTGACTGATAATCCATATTGACATGCTACTCGAGTCTGGTGAAGAAAAAAAATTAATTCACAGCAGTGGTGCTAAGATGAGGTTATGGATAAGATTCAGGCACCATTAAAGTCATTCAGGAAAATAAGGTATTTCTGGCATTTGCATTCTGGGCAGATTCCTTTCTATGTTTGCTCTCCGAGGTTAATGTACGAAGTGAGAACTTTGTCAGACTAAGAAGAATAATGTTGAAGTTGATGAAGGCTTTAAAAAAAAAATCATTCTTCCCCATTCTCTGGGAAATCTGGCGGACAAATGAAAATCAGATGCGTAAAATGGTCCTTCTTTCCTCCCTTGGCCTTTTGCCAGGATTCTCTGAGTGTGGTTCACTTTTCAATCAAAGGTTTCCGCAGCCATTTTATTGATGTTCAGCATGTTTTGAACTGTCCTATGTGTCCAGTTACTCTTAGGGAAGTGAAATGTTGCTGCAACAAGCAGTAAGGTAGAACTTTCCTAAGTTCCTTCATACCTCTGGGTAGAGTGGAATGTAATAAAAAGGTTCAGTTCATCATGCCTGTCTGCACAGTCCTGGTATTGAAAAGCAGCCAAAGTCTCTTTAACCAGTTCAACTGCCAAACGTGCATACAAAATTGTTACTTGTTAAAAGAAAGAAAAAACAGGATATTCCTACAGTTTTTGTGGTGATATGTGGAGTGAGCAACATGCTAGAGGCTTTTGTCAGTCTGCTTTTCATATGCAACAAAATTAGGCTGGAAACTCAGCCGTGAAACAAAATACATATACATAAAATGCATTAATAGTTATTTAGTACTGGGCTTTCCGTACATTTGTGGAGTAAGTTTCTGTGACAAATAGCTGAAATGGATTATACCCTTTTTGCAATGACCCACAGGGTCAGGGTCAGGGTTAGGGTCAGGGTCAGGGTTAGGGTTTGGGTTCAGGTCAGGGTCAGGAGAGATAATGAATGTCTCAGTTTTATCTTTATTGTTTCGAGTAAAGGAAATATAATGGACATATTGCTATTTAAAATTGAAATATCAGTTAAAAATAATTGAAATTTTATTCTGAATAAGGAAAGGTCTTGAAGGTAATAAATTTAATAAATGCCTTCTTTTGTACTTTTTTCAACAATTCGTAGTTTTATTTGCTAGTTGGTGTTATTTTGTTTTCCATTTTTCCAAAATATATCATGATTATACGGTTCATATCTCAATAAAACGAACTCTTTCATTCTTTCTTTTCTCCAAACAGATACTACCAACCAGGATAACAAGTCCAAGACTGCAGAGAACATCTTTGGTTCCAAGCCTGCACTGTTTGCTGCCATTGGGGCAGGATGTGTAATTTTCCTCCTATTCATCATCATCCTGATCATTCTGCTCATCAAGATCAGGAAGCGGGCGAGAAAGTACACACAGCAACGCACAGCGGCCTTGTCGCTCAGCTCACTTGCTGGTCCCAAGTGCTCAGGGAATGCTGGCTCAGAGCCCAGTGATATTATCATCCCGTTACGGACTACAGAAAACAACTACTGCCCCCATTATGAGAAGGTGAGCGGTGACTATGGTCATCCAGTCTACATTGTCCAAGAGATGCCCCCACAGAGCCCGGCGAACATCTACTATAAAGTCTGAAGTTTTTAGCAATGGTCCATATAGTTTCAAAGAACTTCACTACCTATAATCTCTGTAAAGTGGTGGACGTTTCTGACAGCGAGGAGAGACAGCTAAAATTCTTGATATGACAGATAGAGTAAAGACACTTTCACGTTATTCTGGAAGTCAGAGAAAGGTTGTTTGGCCCTCCACATCCTTTTCTTGTCTGGTTTCTTGCTGCATTATATCTGCAGGTGGAACACCAGGATGGTTCAGCCTTTGAAACTACGTAGCCTTCTTTGTTGCCCATGTGGAGACTAGAGATGTGAACAGGGTATTTAAAAAGAGAAAGCCCTGCAATAAGTGAGCTGTATGTAGCTTTCACAGGTCGCTCAGGGAGCTGGGCGCAGTGCGATGACAAACACCATTTCTTTCACACCACAATATTTACCTTTGTTGTATGTCATTTCATGGTTCTTCATCACAATAGCTTTTTTAAAAATGACTTGTTTTTTTCCATGTTTCCTCTGCACTGCTTTTTTTCATCAAAACATCTTATTAACAATTACTGAGATTTCCCTTGTGTACCAAATGCACATCTAACAGTCCGTACCGTGCAGACAGATGTATAACCAGTACATGCTGTCTGCTGCTAGAGAAGACGACGTTTGTGTCTGTACATTTCCCAACAGGAATGTAACTCAGGAAGCACTTACTAGGTGTGTCATGTGATCACCTCTTCCTGAAAATTAATTAATAAAATGTCATTTGAACTCACACTAGGTTATTGGGTGCAATTAATTTGAATAGCAATTACAAAACATATCACAGCTGAACACCCAAATGCCAAAACCATTACTGTCCTTAATTTTTTGTTACCCATGAGAAAGATTCTTTCATTCAAGATTGAGAAGCATTCATTCATTCATGTTTCATTCATTCTTTCATTGACTATAGGCTTTCCAAGTTGTGTCTGACATGAAACAGCACTCAACTAGAGTGTTTGACCTACTTGAATGGGACATATCTTTATACTTTTAGAATTAAGAACCATCATTTGTTCACATACATTATATAGACAGCGTTTCAAAGGGCACATATTCAGTTGATAAGAGTTGTTTTTAAAGTTCAAAGTTTGATTCACTGGAAACTGAGGGGTGTAGATGGCCAGTTGTTGGCCATATTGGCCTGAGCTGGCCAGATTCAGCCTGGGACGCTTTAATATGTACACAGCTGCAAGGAGAACACAGGAAATGCAAAACATGTGTTCAGTGCCTCTCACTGAAGAAAGAGTGATAAAGAAGAAAAGAAATGAAAATAGTTTTCTGGCTCAGTTCCAGTTCAAACCCTTTTCAGCTTCTTGGGTAATTCCTAACTTTTCAGTCTCCAGGATTCATTTGGCTGGAAGGTTATTTCCTCAGTGTGAACATATAACATATACAGTGAGTACACCCACAAAAATGCAGTTATCAGCCAATTCTCTCTTGTAACCTGTTTCAGCCAATTTATGAGGGAATTGGAATTAAGTACCACAATTCAAAAATGTGTGAGCAATATTATAAATAGGATTTTAAAGTAAGTTTATTTTAAGCTTTAAAGCATATATAAACGTCTAGTTCTTTTTAATTCCATCTGTTTACAAATGTATTATAATTGTGTGTAGGGACAGCATTGTTTATAGAATTTACAAATTCATCTTAGTTGCTCTGATGATCGTTTCTTTGTTAACACCTGTTCTGTTTTAGTTCATCATTAACAAGACCATCGGGTTGCTTCAGGAAAAATGACCCTTATTTTCTTTGTCATAATTCACTGAGCAGTCTCAGAAATTGTCCTTAAATTTTCTTAGAAGTCAAACATTTCTTTTATATTTCCTGTGACAAGGTAATTCTCTTAAGATTTTAGTCTGTTCTTCTGATTACAAAGTAAGTAGATTGACTGCTTCGGGTTCTCGCCCTGGGTACAATGTCAAATGGAGACTTTTCTCAATCAAGATGAAAATAAATCATCATCATCATTATTTATTATTATTATTAACCGCATGAACAACAGCAATAATAATTATAATAATAAAGGATCTGGAAGTCTAGTGGATTCAAACTTGATAAGCTGTTGGACTTTAAATGCTTATTAGGTTACAGTAGAGTGGAATGTGCTACTTAAAAATACTGCATTTCATCCTCATCAGTGCAAGATTTATTGAGTTGAAATCTGCTGGTCGCACATGGAAGGTGAAGCAATGTTTCTTAAGCACTCACACAACCTATACATACTTAAGTATTTCATTAATGTCCCACCTCATGCAGAGGTTTGACTTGATTAAATACATCCGGAATCTATTTTAATATGTGTTGTAATACCAGAATTTAAACTATTTTCACATTCACATTTTTGCTAATGTATCACATGTAATGTGAAAGTGAACAAAGGTTTGTAATACTTTTATCCTGTAAATCTTCATTTCATAATTTCAAAATTCCTTGATTTTAACAGAATATTAAACATTCATCATGAAATATCATAAAATACAGAGCAAATCAATTCATACAATTGAACAGCTTATTGAAAATGTGCAAATAACGTTTTCACTTAAAAAAATTTAAAATTATTTGAAATTTTGGTAACACTTAAAGCAATCTTCATAATGCATTCTAGATACCTTCATAATGCATTATAATGCATTCATAAAGTATCATAATGGTCAGTATAAGCCATTATAATGTATTACGAAGGTATTTATAGTGCATTATAGATGAGAGCTTCACAGAGCATTTACTATGTAAAATAAACATGGTTATAACGTGTTATGTCTTTTTATAAATAGTTATAGCCATGCCAATAATACCATATGAATGCATTATAATGCAGTATGAAGGTATCTAATACATTATACATGAGTGCTTTAAGCGTTACTGAAATTTTCAAGGGTAGTACTTTTGCCTTTTTATTTTTTCTTGTATGTTTTTTTGATAAAAAGCCTTCATTGTAAAATAATTTACAATCTGGCTCAATACGTTGAAATAATGTAAATATGTGAAAAAAAAATGACATTTATTAGAGCCCCATTTATGAAAGTTATCTAATTAGGTTTTTTAAATGATGAATTTTGTAAATAACTGTCTTTTATAAAAGACGTTTTGTATAAACTTTTGAATTATTTTCTTGAAAACATTTTTGTTAATAAAAGAAAAGATTTCTTAGAACAGGTGTAAAAGTGCCATGCCAGTTATTGCCATGAAAATACCCAGAGAATTTGCACGACCTAGGATCAATTTTTCAGTTCTGTTCTAAATGACACAAGTTGTTTTGTCTGGGCCCAATCTCCGTACTTCTCTATATAAGCAATTAAACTTTTTTTAATCACACTGTAATGATGGACAAATCAAGTGAACAACCAGTGGGAATTATCCAGTTCCTTACAGTAGTAACCTAATCAGCATTGCTTCGGATCTCACCAACCAGTTATATTCAGATTTTTGTGCTACATACTATCCTTAGCTTGAATATTGTATCATACCATAGAAGACAGACATCATCGCCTGCCATTGTAACACAATGCAGCCTGAAGGTTTTTAGCTTTACTTTCGTCACTAATGTTCTGATATTAACTGTACTGGTTCCCTCAACGTCAAAAGCTAAAAGAGCCAAAATGCCACCACAACCTTTATATTGATGTTGCTTGTTGGTCTGACAGAACGAAGCACTGCCACATAGACATTTACATTTTTTAAACTGGTTGCCCACTTTTCTTGGACTCAGTAAAACGTTGTATGTTATCCAAACTCTGTTCAAGGTAAAAGGAACATTATTATGTTTAATGGATTTTTATGAAAGCACAGTAAATTTGTGTTCCTTTGTACCTGCTCCATAAATAGCTGTGCCTATATTTTATTTTTCATGTCACTTTTTACCCAACTTTTTACCAATTAGAATGGAATATTATTCCATGATCTAGCTTCAAAATCTGATGTTAAATATTGAAAAATAAATTTTTCTTATGGATTTTTTGTGTTCAAAAGTTTTGGAGACTACTTTTCAGTGTCAGCAGAAGGAGAATCATGCAATAAAAATTAGGATTCAGTTACGGAATGGGTCTACAACAGGCTATCAAGTTGGGCATCATGGTCATGGTGTATTTCTTGGAGCAATGAAAACGTAACAATCTATACAGTGGATTCAGTAAGTATTCAGACCCTTTTATTGTTTTGCACACTTTTTGTTGTGGATTTAAATTTTGACTGAACAGAATTGCCATTTTTACTTACAAATATACATATACAGACGCTCCTTTACTTATGGACGAGTTACGTTCCGAACGGCTGTTCGTAACTTGAAATGTTCATAAGTCGTTACTCAACATCATTTTAAGGTTATACGCAAGTACAAAGAACTAGGATGCTGGGAGTACACACGCTATCCTGCTGCGCGGTGGGAGTAGCGGCCAGAAGTCGTACTAGGCGGAATTGGTGCGCAGAAAAACAAAAATTGATGTTGCGAACAGGAAACGGGAGCCCAACTAACACGATTTGGACTTACAGCCCTCTTCATTCGTATGTCTGAAAGTTCGTAACTAGAGGATCGTCTGTAATGAAGGGAAAACATGTTTTTAGAGATTTTTGCAAATTACTTATATATTAGTAACCTATATAATTTGTTATTTAGAAAAGTATTCAGACCTTTTGCCATGGTATTTCGAACTGTGGTTAGGTGCATCACGTTTGCTTTAATTCCCATTGAGATATGTCTAGAACATGAATGGAGTCCACCTACTGCAAACTGAATTGACTGAAAATAGTTTGGAAAGGTACACATTGGGTATATGAGGGCCCATAATTTACACTGCATTATCTGGACAAAAACAAAACCATGATTTCCAAGGAACTCTTTAGATCTCTGTGATGAAACTGTGGCACGGCACAGATCAGGTCAAGGATATGAAATTATTTCTAAGGCTTTGAGTTTTCCCAGAACCATGGTGGCCTCAATATCTTTGAAAGCTTGGCACAACCCTGACCCTTTCCATAGCTGGCCGTCCATCTAAACCGGGTTAGGAAGGCCTTAGTTAAGGAGATGAGAAAGAGCAGTCACTCTAAACGTTAACTACTCTGTCTTCCTTTTTTTTTGCTTTTCCACTTTTTGTTCCTTGTCTTCATTTTTCCCCAGATGTTCTTGTATGTCATTCCCCTGATGTATTTGTGCTGTAAAACTTCAATAAAAAGACATTGACAAAAAAAGAGCTCCAACCCTCCTGTGCAGAGAGGCGAGAACCTGTTGGAAAGACAACCACCTTAGGAGCCCCCTACATCAGACTGTTATGGCAGAGTGACAAGAAGGGAACCTCTGTTGAACAAAAGGCATATCGCAGCCTGCATGGAGTTTGCTAAACAGCACCTAAAGGACTCTGACATCATGATGAAAAGGATTCTCAGGTCGGATGAGACAGAATAGCAAGTACTACGTCTGGTGAAAACCAGGCACTGCAGATCACCTGGCTAATAGCATCCCTACAGAGAAACATGGCAGTGGTGGCAGCACCATGCTATGGGGGTGTTTGTCAGTGACAGAGAAAGGAGACTGATCAGAATTGAAGGAAGGAAAAATGCATCCAAATACAGGAACATGCATGAAGAAAAGCTCCAGAGTACAGAAACTCAGACTGGGGTGACGGTTCACCTTCCAACATGACAATGGCCCACAGCATACAGCCAAAACAAGAGACAAGTCTCTGAATGTGTTAAGTGGCCCAGCCACGATCCAGTCTGATGGAAATGAAAAGAAGCTGCCATGAAGAATGGGATAAACTGCTCAGATGTAGGTGTGCAAAGCGTAGACAGAAGCTGCCAGTGGGGTTTCTACAAAGTACTGAATGAAGGGTCTGAATACTTTTATAAAGAAGATATTTCAATCTCTAAAAACATGTTTTCACTTTGTCATTATGCGTAAGTAAGCATGGATCTATGGGAAAAATTGCAATTTTACCAAAATGAAATCCACAGCACAATAAAATATGCAAGAAGTAAAGAGAAAAGAACAAAACCCACACAAACACAAGAACAATTAAAACTCTACTCACACAAAGGCATGTCTTAAAAAGGCAGGAATTAACCCTTAAACCTAGGAGGTTAGATTGAACTCCTTATTAATTAGTGAAATCATGATTCTTTGTGAGCAAAAAAGTCAAATCAACATGTTACATTGCTAGCTCTGAAATGAATGCTAACATGGTTTTTAACATAAATGTATTTTTTTTTTTATTAAGAAGTCTAAGATGATTAGCTTTCTGGTATGTTATCAGTTCAGTTTAAAAAAAAAAATATAACATCTTAGTAGCCTTAAAATATGTGCTCTATTTTTCGAGATGCACAAATCAGGTTATATGCAGTGTGATCAAAAGGACAAAGATTTTTTGCTGTAAAGTGCAGTATCAGGAGAGCACGGGACCACCTTAAAATCTCTTTTGGTGCCAAAATATAAAAGTAAGACAGACTCATTCTTGTAGTCAAAGTTATTACATCTGGATTATCAATGCAGAGCTGTATTGACATTATGAAACCACACACATTCAAAAGTCCTTTCACAAAGGATATCTAAAAACAATTTTTTAGTCCAAAGATGACAACATTGCACTGAAAAAACTGGTCCATTAGGCACCCCGCTCAGCCAAGAGCTTGCCATAACTCAGCAGAGAGAAGGTGCTGAGCCAACAGAATCCCACCCAGCCCCCATGGCTCAGTTTGGCTTGGCCTATGATACAGCCTGAATTTAAGTCAGCAATCTACAAACTGGCCAAAGTTCAGTAAGGTGTCTCAATGAAGGGATCGGTTTGCAATCCATGTTTACTGAAACGAGTTGGACAACCTGTTTCCATGCTTTCCTGGGAAACTTTGTTTCAAAGTGAATATGTGAAAAAAACAGGGGAAAATAGTCTTCATGCTGAAACCTAATATTTAATGTTTATGATCAAGTATTAAATTGCTCATTATTTAATATGTTTTGAGTTGAAATTGGAATGAAGATCACTTGCTAGCTGATAACATGTAATGCCTTATTTTACTGTCTCATGAACTTAACTTACTTCAGACAAGGCACTTAGTGTCCTATTCATTTTTAGCAGAACATGTAATATACGAGAATTAATAAGGCCAGTTGTGAGGTCTTCTTTTTATGGAGTTACCATTTTCAGTGAATTCCCTGTCAGGCTTCCAAAAGTCATACAAGCTACATCTGGATACATAACAATATGACATTTAGGGTGCAGCTGTTTCTTGCTTTTTTAAACATACCAATGAGCTTGTCTCATTGGACATGAATTAAATAGGAAGAAGTTTGATGTTTGCATTTAAAATAGGTGACTTGCTGGAAAGCAATTTAGTTGATAAAACATTTGTCGAATGACTGCTAGACACCATGTTGACTGTGACAGCCATCTTAGAATCTGATTTCCAGTTACTATCTATGAAAAAAGAAAATAAAATAACTTAAAAGCATTGCAATATGAAGAATAGCCAGAGGGCAAATAAGCTCATTGAACTTTTTCTTAATCACCATGAAATCTCTTGAAGGAAAGGCTACCATGGGCTTCATTATGACAGTCTCCTCCCTTCATGCCAAAATCAAGGTTATTCATTTGCTTTATATGGCATAGACCTTATTACACACAAGCCATTATAAATTTCTGTTCTTCTCAATATAATAGGACTCTGGATTTTTGTCTTTATCTGAACAAAATCAGACAATGTTACATTTTTAAGTTACTTTTTTGGACTTGCACTGGATTTTCTTACAGATTTTCTCAAATGCTAAAAAACATTTCACAAACGTTTCCTCCATGTTCCCCAATGTCTAAACACAACACCCTTTTCTAAAGCTCCATAAACACAACCACACCTTCTCACTTCAAAACTCAAACTTTCACACCAAAGGAGCAGCTCGAAGCTTTCAAAAATGTAAACACTATACACATCATTACACACTACAGCAAAACAATTGAAAACACAAT
>JAODKC010000041.1:4835527-4862671 GCA_026777985.1 Mormyrops attenuatus | reverse complement strand
TTCAGCGAGATATAAACAGAAATAGACGCGAACAGTGCGATACATCGTCGACGATGCAGCCGGGCTCAGAGGGTTAACAAGGGTTGGGGAAAACAGGTCACAGGTGAGACTAATAATTAACTCAAGGACTGGGAGGGGAAAACTAAGACACTGACAGAACAAGGAAAACAGAATCTACACTAGGGGAACAGACAGGTAGAAACACAAGCACAGGCACAAAGAATAAAACCAAATACAAATCATAAGACACAAGTACTAAAAAAACTCAAATGAAATACTAGGGAACAAGAACTAGGGATAAGTGGAAATTAGTTAGGTTCTCCCCAAATGAGCTTGATGGGCCGAATGGCCTCCTCTCATTTGTAAATTTCTTATGTTCTTATGAACAAAATACAAAAATAGAGGAGGCGGGATTCAAACACAAGACAGAGGGGTTTACAGCATGCGGCCGACAGGGAGCAGGGGAAATCACACTGACAACAAGACTGACAACTGGAGGGACGGGATGACCAGCAACGCCTACTGGTCAAATGGGGAAGGGACACAGAGTGGAATAACAGGAGCTGACCCTGACAGTACCCCCCACCTAACGCGCGAACACCGCCCGCGCGCAACGACACTGCCAGGGCCACATAGAACGGGTGGACAGGACAAGATGCAGAACAGGACAGGGAAACCACTAATGAAACCCAAGGAACTGGACAGACAAAACCAAGATCTCAGACAAGAGGGGAACAAAAATAGATAGGGCAGACACCAAGAGCTGGGACAAGAACGCTAGACGAGGGAACACAGTAAGGGGCAGAACTTGGGGACCAGGAACAAACAGACTTGAGAATGTACATGGAGACTGAGGGACAGGACCAGGGGCATGAGTCAGAAAACAAAATGGTGTAGGGGAACCGGAAGGGAAAGGAACAAAAGGAAGAGGGCGAGGGAAAGGACCAGGGACATGACACTAGGACTGAAACAGGGCAAAGGAACTGAAAGGGAAGGGCAATAACGTTATTTGTTGGGGCAGTTAGCTGGGAAACAGAAATGGGAAGGGTTGTTAGGAAGTGGACCAGGTGGATGACTGGAGGGTGATAATGAGGAAGGAACTGCAGGACGGGAACTGGAGGGCAACAAGGAGGAGACGACCAATGGACTGGGACAGGAATTGGAGGGCAATGACGAGGAGATGACTGCTGGATTGGGACAGGAACTGGTGGGCGACAAGGAGGCCACAGGACAGGAATGGGAACTGGAGGGTGATGAGGAGGAGGCACCTGGGTCCAGGTGGCTGGCCTGACATGGCCCTCTGTAGGACTTCCTCCTGCGGCATAGGCCAGCTATGGTGGAGGCAGGGGCCTGAAATGGGGGACTCATGGCCAGAACGGCCTTTGGCGGAACTGCAGGGGAAAAGTCAGGATGTACGGCTCCCTGTGGGTCGGGCTTGGGAAGCTCGGGTGAAGCGACGTATGCGGCGGCCCCCTGTGGGCCGGGCTCGAGAAGCTTGGGTGGAGCGACATGTGCGGCGGCCCCCTGTGGGCCGGGTTCGAGAACCTTGGGCGGAGCGACGTGTGCGGCAACCCCCTGTGGGTCGGGCTCAGGAGGCTCGGGCAGAGTGACGTGTGCGGCGGTCCCCTGTGGATCAGGCTCGAGAAGCTCGGGCGGAGCGACGTGTGCGGCGGCCCCCTGTGGGCTGGGCTCGGGTGGAGCGATGTGTGCAGCGGCCCTCTGTGGGCAGGGCTCGGACATCATGGTGGTGGCGGTGACTTCCCTTGGGCAGGGCTCGGGCATCGCGGCAGTGGTGGCAACTTCCCCTGGGCAGGGCTCGGGCACCACAGCGGCAATAAACACATTCATAACAAATAATAATGCATTCATCGCTGGATCCTAGATTCCAACGCCCTGAGCCACATCATTGGACTTGGTACTCTAATACTGGTGGTGCGGTGATTGATCATGTCCTTGTGGGCAGACGCTGGAGTCTCCTGCAGAGGACATTTTAAAAGGAACTTGAGGAAGCACTTCTTTACACAGCGTGTAGTTGGAGTATGGAATAGTCTTCCTGCTCATGTAGCACAAGCTAAAACCCTGGGTTCCTTTAAATCTGAGCTAGATAAGATTTTAACAACTCTGAGCTATTAGTTAAGTTCTCCCCAAACTGTTGCTGGTCCAATTGAGGTCATCTGAGATGTGTACTCCCAGGAACTTGGTGTTCTTTACTGTCTCTACCGAGGAGCCGTTGATGCTGAATGGTTTGTGGGCAGAGTGATTCCTCCAGAACTCGACAGTCATTTCCTTCGTCTTGCCCACAGGTTGTTCTCACAGCACCAGACAGCCAGCTGCTGAACCTCCTCTCTGTATGCTGATTTGTCATTGTGGCTGATGAGCCCAACCACAGTCGTGTCATCAGCAAACTTGATGATGTGGTTTGAGCTGTGTGTGGCAGTGCAGTCATGGGTCATCAGAGTGAACAGTACTGGAGAGAAGACACACCCCTGTGGCGTGCCTGTGCTCAGTCTGATGGTGCTGGAAATGTTGTTGCTGATACGGACGGACTGAGGCCTTCCTAATAGAAAGTCCAGGATCCAGTTACACAGAGAGGTGCTCAGTCCCAAGACAGTTGGTTGTTCTGCTGTCAAAATAGCAAATTGGATTTGGACACGCCCATAATTGTTAGTTGTGCCTTACGCTTTGCATTCGATCTCCAAATCAGAGCCCAATACCTTAACATTTTTCCAGTTTTTAAGCACATTTTCAATGGTTGTCAGGCTTCTTTTTTTAGAGCCATTTGCCTCATAGGTTTTACATTTACGTAGTTTATCTGTTCCTAAACATTCACTTTCTTTGGAGAGCTCACATTACAATTATGAGTTATTATTACTGCATCTATAATTTTTATTTATTACGTTTGACTATTATTATTATTATTTATGATAAATAAATATAAGTATTTCCCTTATGTTAATTTATCACTTGTTCCTTCAGTAGTTCACAAATTAACAAATATAGTAACAAATATAGTAACTGCTTGAGATAAAACATGCATCATGATTCATTAATGATAAATTAACATGGGATTAGTATATAACTAAAACTTAGTTTGTGGTTAATTAACATGTAAGTAAAAGTAAAATGCTATGTTATTTGTGCCCCATCAAGTGAAGTGTTACCATGTACGTTATAGCTCTGATTTAATTATCGCTCAACTATTTTCCCAAAATAGGCACTACCATTCATTGCAGTGTTAAAATCAAATAACACAAAACATTATGAAATGTTTTTAAATCTTTCACCTTTACACACAACAGACAATCAATTGGCGTAAAAAATTACTGTAGTGCCAGGCAGACTGAGGCATTGCGGGGGCAGCGAAAAATTTTAATATGTGCGCGTGGTGGAACAACAGGCTCTTTTATTGCAGTCCTTACAAGGACTGAACACAAGCACCCAAAGAGCACTGAACCAAAGAGAACAGGGGAAACACAAGGAGCTCAGATGTCAGACTGTAAGGTACACACACAGTGGAAGATTTTACAAAGCTAAGGAAATGCGAGGGGCAGACAGGGTTCACATAAGACACTGGCAAACACACAGGCCACAATCAGGAATAAGTAATAACACTAACTACAAACAATAACACTACAAGGGGCTATTTACAATGTCACAGCATGCTCAGTGCCTCTGTTCATTTCGACAGTTGTTTATATGTCAAACATTTTACTCTGCAACCTATGAACATTGACATTTTAGACAATAATATAATGTACTCCATTAAGCATAGAATGGTTACCAATTAGGCAAGCGTCCTGGTCACGTAGTTGGGGACCTCTGACCTAGTGTATGTATGAGGTGTATGTACGAAAATACGGGACAAATTAGGGAACCCAGACTTACAGTCTTCAGTACCCAGTCCATAAAATGCAGATATATAATTGATCAACAGTTTTAACAAAATTGTTTTTTGATCTTAGATATTCTTCAGGACTGCACCATTTTTTCTAAATACTCTGGCAGTGTCAGGCTCTTGTTAGATAGCGTCTAGCTTGCCCATTTATTTATATGCAGCTCTGCTATGAACTACGATATCCCAGTGCAACACAATAGGGCCATTACAAATAATGACTATAATAACAACAGTTATTGTATCAGGGGAATAGAAGGCCTTGCAGATGTACTTTGCTGTAAAATATATTGAACCACACTACTTTAGTGTTGCTCATATGGGGAAAAAATCTATTCAATTATCTTAAATGTGAGAGCTATACATTTGAATGAAAACCGAAAACCAAGTGTTGAAAGCATTCAGTTTCATAGGCTTTCAGATCTATTCCTACTAAATTTAGTAATTGGGCTGGTATATGACCCTAATACTTGTTGATACTATGTATGTAAAATAGGGGATTGAATGAATTATGTAATTCAATGAAACTCATACCCAAAAAATGCCATATAAACAGTTATTAAACATAAAAGTAACACTGAACATACTTCGGAAACATAATAACACAAAACTAATTTTAATACTTTTAACTCTCATCAGCTTAAAGTCTTTTGGTTCATTGTCAGATTCAATATGGCTATTTCACTTTTTTATATGTAAACATGAGACAAAGAAACCAGTCACCCCCTGTATTCTGGTTGTGGACTTCTTCGGGCTCATTGAAGCACACCAGGACCGGATGAGGAAGCCCTCAATACGGAGGTCACCAGAGGCTGTCACCCAGCTCCAGCAGATAGGGGAGAGGCTGACGGGACTCTCGCCTACATTGGATCCCCAGGAGGTGGTTTAGATTGGAGATATTTTACTGGAGGTACAATGGCTGAGTAAGGTATCCCCTGAGGATGATGGGACGTTGCCTTCTAAGAAGATTGTGTCCCCCTTCTTGCCAAGACCCAGAGATGGAAGAGGACCGAAACTCCAGTCCTCAGTCAAGAGGAGCCCACATCTCCAGTCACTGGTCCAGAGGAGCCCGTATCTCCAGTCTCTGTTCCAAAGGAGCCTGTGTCTCCAGTCCCCAGTCCAGAGGAGCCCGTGTCTTCAGTCCCCGGACCAGAGGAGCCTGCAGCTCCAGTCCCCGGGCCAGATGAGCCCATGTCTCCAGTCCCCAGTTCAGAGGAGTGAGCATCTCCAGTCCAAAGGAGGCCTGTCTGTGTTTCCAATCCCCGGCACAGACAAGACCCTGTCTCCCCAGGCCCTGTGGAGGTTGGTCAGCCCATTCAAGGCCCTGAGGAGGCCCTATCTGCAGAGCCTGCTCCAGGCCCCAAGGAGGCCCCATCCAGGTCTTCTGTCTCTGGCCCCTCCAGCACTAAGCCCACAAGAGGCCACTTTGTCGGGTCTCCAGTAGCTGGCCCATAGGATGTTGCTTCACCCAAATCTCCAACACCTGACCCAGAGGAGGCCACTTTGCCAGTGCCAGATGTACTCTAGCATCCTCTTGCCAGTCATAAATGTGCTAGCACCTGGATTCCTAACTGCCATGTCCACGGAGCCTGAATATTCAGCTGCTGTGTCAGCTGTGTTGACTCCCAGACCACAGTGTCTGAGGCGCCTGATGCATCAGTGGCTGTCTCACCAGTGCCTGCCTCACCTGCTGTCCCTCTGGCACCCACCTCACATGCAGTCTCACCCACTTTCTCACTAGTGCCTGTCTCAGCTGCTGTCCCTCTGGCACCCACCTCGCCTGCAGTCTCGCCCGCTGTCTCACCAGTGCCTGCCTCAGCTGCTGTCCCTCTGGCATCCGCCTCGCCTGCAGTCTCGCTCGCTGTCTCACCAGTGCCTGCCTCAGCTGCTGTCCCTCTGGCACCCGCCTTGCCTGCAGTCTCACCCGCTGTCTCACCAGTGCCTGACTCACCTGCTGTCCCTTTGGCACCCACCTCACATGCAGTCTTATCTGCTGTCTCGCTGGTGCCTATCTCACTTGCTGTCCCGCTGGTGCTCGCCTCACCTGCAGTCTCGCCTGCTGTCCCTCTGGTGCTGCCTCACCTGCGGTCTTGCCTGCTGCCAGGTTAGAGCCCACCCTGCCCATCCCGCCTGCTGTCACTTCTTTAGGCACCCAACAGCCCGGTGACCTTAACATGCACCCAACCCACTGGCAAGCTTGGTAGGAAATGACCTAGAGGATGCCCCCCTTGAGCATCTCGAATGGGATCCCATGGGCATCTATCTGCATCTCCAACCACCTGTCTCTGCTCCCACATAGTGCCCCCGTTTATCCAGACATGCAGCACTGCACCAATCCCAGGTAGCACACAGCACAAGGCTGGAATACATTTTGGATGAGATGCCAGTCTATCACAGGACATCCCTTTGAACATGTGAAATTTATACACTCAGTTGTACCTGTTAGCCATAAAACTAAAAATGTGTTGCTAAAATACTGAGGCAATGACAAAGTTACACAGTTGACAACGAGGACGACGATGAATTTGAAGTAGGACAACTAGTGTTAACAGTTATTCAACAGGGCGGCTGAAGCTTGAAATAGACACACTTCATTTGTTTTCACTCTAATGGTCCCATTCAGAAATTCTCCTGTTCCATTAGATTCAGAACTTGTTCTCAGAGCCGAATGCGGCCTGCTATTCCTGTGCCACTTACGTCACTGAATTGACCCATTGATAATTCACTCCTAGGTACATTAGGCACAATAAAGTAAAGAGCCGTTACTTGATGCCCCAGTCGACCAGGCGCCATGCACACACTGGCTCAGATCTGCTCTGTCAGCGCCATCGCTGAACCGTGAACCGTGAACACTGACAGAAAGCAGAAAGGAATGCTTGCAGTAGCCAAATTGACCACCCCATCTCCCCACCCCCTGTTACTTTGGAAACTCAATACAATCGCATAGCTTTTTTTTAACTTACCTGACCAACTTATCTCTGTCTATACTTTCTCCTTTTTACATTTGGCTTTAGGGAACAGAAAGGACAGGTGCTGTGCCACTCAAGCAATTACATTGCTCATATTTTATGTTTACAAAATCAGCTTTTTATTTACATTACCAACAGTAAAAAGTCAAAAAAGCTGTGATATAACAGAACTTGATGGGCCGAATGGCCTCCTCTCGTTTGTAAATTTCTTATGTTCTTATGTAAATTCTAGTCATGTGATGTACAAAATATAAACAATGAAACTTGAATTCTGAATCCAACTCACATTTAGGAGGAAATATATGTTTGCATTGTCAGTGAATATGCTGTAATTCTACTATGAGTGATCTATTATTGCATGCATTGTGTTAGGTAATAATAACCAGCAGGTTCCCCTAGTAAAAATGCCTGAACCTATTATATGGCTAAGCTAGCTTGTATTTGGAGTTATCATCACATGTAATTCATAATTATGTCCATTTTACTCATTTGTCCACAGCTTTCTCATTATTTTATTTATTTTTATTTATCCTTTATCTTACCAGGAAGGTTCCATTGAGATACAATATCTCTTCTTCCAGGAAGTCCTGGCCAAAATGGCAGCAAATAAGAAAAATAAGACAAACGTTTCATATACATACACACAGAGATGATTAATATGAATACAGACTAAAACACATACAGATACTCAAACTATACATAGAATAAAATTAATTTATACGAAACAATGACACTGTTCAGCTCAGAGTTTGAGATTTTTGAACACATTCAGATTATTCTTGTGTTTCTTTTTCTGTCATTCTGTGCAAGAAGGAACACCATTTATCAGCACCTATATTCTATTTCTAATTTTCCAATCAGTGCGTCACACATTTATAATGGCGATTTCCACTACAAAAGGCAAATAGTAAAGGTCTTTTGTAAATGATAAAATAGTGGGACAAATGCAATGTTTATATGAACTAAAGTTTTTCACTTCAGTGAATAATAAATGGATGCAAAAGACCGTGTTTTTATTGTTTTTAATACATTATCTTCATTTTAAAGCATTTTTTAAAGTTTGTTTTTTCTTTTTTATATTCTTGCAGGTTTCCCTCATTCAGGTGCTAAATGTAGTGCATATATGTATTATCATAATATGCACTTTACATTTATTGGCTTAGCTAACAATTTTATATGTAGCCAAAATTTGATATGTGGAAAAATGTAATATACTCTTTTCTACAGCCTAAGCAGCCATTACCAAAACAATGTCAGCACTATTTACTGTACACTAACACAGTACATTTTTAGTTAGTGTAAGCACTGTACAATAGTCCTAAATATTTAATTTCCTTTTGGGGTACAGTCAGAAGAAAGAACCTCACAGTAACGACCAAGTGATTGTGCATCATTTGGGAGTGATGATTTGGACTGACATACAAATATCATTTCTTAAATATAAAAATACACCACATCTTTAAGGCTACCATTTGTTAGCTGAAATACTTTAAGATTCAACACAAATTGTAGTCTCTCATACAGATATGGATAACAGCTGAACAACAGCAGTCCTAAAATCCTTACCCAGTCATGGTGGCTATTACATTAAAGCCTTTCATAAGAATCCTTTGAAGACCCACTCAGCAGGTCCTTTGTTGGGCATTAATGTTGAACGGCTTCTCTGATCCTTAGAACCTCTCCGTGAATCTATTTTAAAAGGTTAAAAGCCTGAAATGTCTCTAACTTGATTTTCCACACTCTCCCTTTGCATCTTTCAGTTATTGTCTGAAAACCAAAAAAGAAAAGAAAAAGGGGAATTGTCCATCTCAATGAAATGTCAAATCATTGGCTTTAGGGAAAAAATGACCTTTAAAAGTTTTCTACTTTCTTAAAAAAGGAGTCCTATATTTTTCACTGAAAGATAAAGTTAATGCAGAGTCCATGAAAAACCCTTTGTTAATATGATTTTAATGATGCAAGACAGTGAACAGATCAAAGAGAGTAAATACTCCAATCCTACTACGGAAGTGCTCCATTATTGTATGCAAAGTGTCATATAATAATACAACCAGCAGGGAACTTGAAGTAAAATGCCTAATGTTAATAAATAGTCAGTATCATTATGTTTTGATGATGCAATAACAGAGTGGTGGTAGAGCATCATTCTATACAACTAAATGTCTGACAGAAAAAAGAAGCAGCAAAAAAAGTGGGGAACACAATATCAAAGAGATGGTTTCTAAGAATCAAACAATGATTCTAAGACCTTTTTATTTGATCTCTGTGCATATACAGTTCATACACAAGTCCATACATACAGAAAGGTATCAAATAGAATCAAATCAAACAGTATCAAATGAATTTGAGTGCATTACTACTATTTGCACATACTACTGCACATCTGTACCTTGTCACATCTGTGCCTTGTCACATCTGTGCCTTGTCACATCTGTACCCTCCCCCCAACTGTTACATTCCTACATGTAATTTATCTAATTCTGTGTAGCCCTGCTGTATCCCATTGTTGTTTTTATGTCATGGAAGGTTGTGAAATAACATTTCACTGCTAGTCATACTGTGTATGATCGGTATGTGACAAATAAAATTAGAATTTTAGAACATATTTGGAATACCCAGAAACACAAAAAACTTTTCTTTTTTGTTTTTTTGTACATATCCTTTTCACCTTGGTGAGTAATACTAACCAGTAGCATCACTTGCAATTTAGCATGATCAACTTGTCAATCAATTAATTATACTTAATTCAGGAAACAAATTATAGCCTTAATGAGAGTGTAATTACACAATAGATGAGTAAGTAGAAAGCTGGTTGTTATTATTAGCTAAACAAGTTGCAGAGTCAGGCATGTTAATTGTTACCTCAAGGCTGGGAGGTTGATATCTGAACTGCAGTTAAGGTGCCGTTGAATGTCATATGTTTTCATGGTTTTTTTTTTTAAATACCCATCACATTCTCACCATCCTCATGCCTTCTGACTAAGATACTTAAAAAGGTGAAGGGACCTCTGCGTATTTTACAATCATACTGTATAGGTCAGCTGTGCATGAAATTCTTATTAATGTTTAAAACTGTATGTGCATTTCATTTAATTGGAGAATTTCAGAACATTTTATTGCATATTCACTTTTCATCACTGTAAAATGCTCATATTTGAATTTTGAAATTTAATTTAAAAAGCTTTTTTTTTAAATTTCAATACCATACAATAGAAGAAAAAATTAACATGAAATTAACATTTTTGTTATAGGTGGAAAGCTATCCGTGTGGTATGATGGTAGTGTATTGCATGGGATTCCTCCAGGATCTCTGGCTTTCCCTTGAAGTTCAGACACTTGGATAGAATAATTGGTTCCTTTTAATTGCCCATAGTGTGTATGACTGCATGCATATTTTCCAGCGATGGACTGTAATTTCATCCTGGGTCTTGGCTTTGTTATGCAGTTACATCTTCCATCTACAGGGTCTCAACCATAGGTATTATTGTGGCCTGTCAACAGTTTCTGTAAACTGACTTTGAAGGAACAGCCAAATTGAGGCTGTGTCTTGGTGCTGAGAGATTGCTTCCGCTTAACATGGATGGACATGACAAAACCACAGGCTGAGGGTAGAGATAAAATGAGAATTCTACTAAAACCATTCTCCTATCTGAGAAGTCAGGGAGATTTTTAAAAATTACTTCTCAAGGAAAATTTGAGCAATGAGTCACCTATTATCTGTCACTTCCGGTTGGGCGAACGCTGGCGCGAACTGATTGCCGCTGCTCACTGGTAATTTCTATCTTTTGATTCCTAATTTTTAACTCCAGTAATTAGTTTTATGACCTTCAGACTGTGCATTTCTCAATTGGGAGAGTTATTTTTTCAACTTTTACTGATTTTACTTTCTGCAAGACCGATGTTTTAGCCCACCTGTTCTGTTCGGGTTATCGAGTCTTCCCAGGATCTGCCCACTGGACGTTTAAGTTGACCGAGTCCGCGCCTACAATGTGGATCAGTTCCATTTTTACCTGGTTTGTGTTTATCTGGACTCCACTGCCGCTTGTTTTCCAACCTGCGACGGGTCAGCTCCAATATTCAGTGGCTGAGCTCCTCCGACTGCGTTTCCACCTGTTTGAACATTCACCGACTATACTGCAGCTATATCCAGACATCGCTTTCTGCCCTCGCCGGAGATACGTTCACAGTGGGTCCCGCCGGGGTTTCCAGACTGACACCTCGAAAACAATAAACTCCATCTGGTCCAGCTCCCGTCGTCCTCCACGTAACTCCAGCAGGACTGTCCACAAATAACTTGTTGCTCATGGAGAGTGCTAGGACACCTGTCTTGTCATTCTCTGGGGAAAGGGATGCTTATCTTGTGTCTCCCAGGGGAACAGGGAAAGTGTTACCCAAAATGCTTTGTAACTGCAAATGCAAGCAGTCTCACTCGGACAGGAATTGAAGAATGAAGAGCGCATCGCCTGGGGGGGGGAGTGAGCCTGGCCAGCTTGCCCCCTACATGCATGTGTACCGCTCCCAATTTAGTATAAAGGAATGGGGAAACTCCGTACTGACCGGAGTCAGCCATGGGATAGATTCGTCCGGCACTTTCTCGGGACTCACGTGTTGGTCTCCTGCCAGGCCTGAAAAGGGCTCCCCAGTCCGTGCGTGAAGGGTACGGTGATGATGGCACACCTGAGTGAGAATAGCTTTGCAACTGCCTGTGCGTTTCATTGATTATTGGGATTGATTGTCACTGCTGGTGAGATGTTCTATGTATTATTGCTTCTTATATATATATATATATATATACATAATCATTTGTATCCTTGCACCTTTTATTATTAGCTATAATATAATACTATTTAATATCACCTGTGATACGACGTCATTTTGCATTGCTTTTGGTACAATATCTGTGTATTGCATTTTATGCAAGGTTATTTTGTATTACTTTTAATAAAGTGTTTCTGTTGGGACCTAAATGTTTTTTTGAAATGCACAATTAACAAGTTGTGGTTTGAGTGGAGTCCAGGGTAGCATACAGAGACACTAGGTAGGGCACACAGGACCATGGAGAAAACAGGACATAGGACAGGACCAGGTACGTGGGACTACAAATGAGAGGAACAAGACACCACACAGCATCGAGCACATGGAACTGATATTGGACATTAATGCAAAGACACGGAGGGAAGGTGAGATGGACTTGGGTAAGGGAAAGATGGAGGTTCAAAGGGACATTGAGACAGAGATGCAGGGACAAAAAGAGGGGGTCCAGAACCAAAAAATTTGCCATATGCCCTCAGGGGGCAAAGTGAAGGCTGAGAGTGTGGACTATTTAAAGCCACAGAAGGCAGGGTCATCCATGAGGGTGATTAATTTAGTCAATCAGCCAAATTAGGACATGAATTGAAACAGCAAACCAACTTAAACAAGAAAAATAAAAACATATAGCTAAAACACTAAGAACATGGAGAGCAGCCCCAGTGTCCCTCACACTGATCTCCGATGTTGTTGACTTGCCCAGGACCTTTGATCCAGGTGAACCAGGGTGTGACATCGCAGAGGACACCAGTGATATTACACCCAGAGCGATGCCCATTAGATCCCACTCTAAATTCTCCACCAGGGCATCCTCTGGGTCACTCTCTGCCAAGCTTGCTGATGAGTCGGACGCAGGCGAGGTGACCAGGGAGTCAAATGCAGGTGAAGTGATAATGAGTAAGGCTCCTGAATGAGTGACTGTAGGCACGACAGGTTCTGACAGCAAAGTGGCAGCAGGTGAGATAGGCAACGTGGGTGCCAGTGAGGCAACAGATAAGGAAGATGCCAGTGAACCAGGGTGAGGTATGATGGGTGCTGGCGAACCAGGGTCAGGCAAGAAGGGTGCTGGTGAACCACTCCCAGGCACTGGAGACTTGGGTGAGGTGGGCACTGGCAAGATAGCATGTGAGTCAGGTGCTGGCAGCAAGGTCAGCACCGACCTGACTGCAGGCAAAGTGGACACCAGCAAGCAGGTGAGGTGGGCTCCATGGACACAGCAGCCTAGGAATCACTATCGCAGCCATGGCAGACAATGATTCTGGAGATTTGGCAAAGTAGCCCCCTCAGGACATGGAGCAAGCACTGGAGAAGCGGCTGACTGAGTAAGTGCTCGAGAAGTGACTGCCGGAATAGGTGCTAGAGAAGTGACTGGAGGAACAGGCACGGGAGACTTGGGGGATGCAGCTGATAGACAGGTGCTATAGACTCAGGTGCTGTGGAAAGCGGCCTCCTCAGGGCCTGGAGTGGGCGCTGGAGAAGCGACCGGTGAAGCAGGCATTTCAGAAGTGACTGACAGAACAGGCACTGGAGAAGCAACCAGAGGAACAAGCATTGGAGAAGCAACCATAGGAATAGGCACTGGAGACTTGAGTGAAGCAGCTTGCAAAACAGGCTCTGGATACTTGGGTGTAGCAGCTGGCAGAACTGCCACTGGAGACTTGGATGCAGTGGAATCAGCCTCCTCATGGCCTGGAGCGGGCACTGCTGAAGGAGGCTTTTCCAGGCTTGGAACGGGCTGTCTATGTATTTTTACTGGATGTTCCCTGTAGTGGTTGCTATGCCCAGCCGCTGTGCTTCCAGCAGGGCATTTCAATTTGTAGCTGCTTCCTTCAGGTCAGATGTAGGACTGAGCACCAACCTCCATCCTACCTGCCAGAGTAAAACTGTCCCTCATCTGGCATTGATGCATATCCAGGAGTGTGATGAAATTCACTGCTAAAACATGAGGGAGAACTGGCTGCTTTACCTCCGATGACAGAGTGACTGCCAGTGACCTTGAGGCTGTTCTCAGTTTCGTCTCCATCAGGACGAGAGGGATGCAGTCCTACAGATTAACGGAGGCCCTTATGCCAGAATGAAAGGTAAAGCTGCTGGGTTGTTGGGACAGTCTGGTCATTTACTCACAATTAAATCGAGGGACAACCTAGATGCAGCTTAAGGGAGAAGTAAAATAGGTTAATTGGGGATCAAAATACAACATAACAGAACCAAATGGGACCGCAGGGGGTCACAATGGAAGTCTAAGGGGATAGAGCACCACAAACACTAAACACTACCACAACTAACATACACACTAAGCTAGTGGCTACACTTCAACAGAGGTTGAAAATCTGACTACACATTTTACAAGGTGGCTGAGTATTCTGCATTTTGATGGTGTTGATGCATTTAAGTCAAAAACTGATGTAGCTGGTTCACAATGTAAAATGAAGAGTCTATATTGCATGTTTTGCAGTTTGCCAAGATCATAGAGGGTATAACCCCCTTTCTTGCTTTATGTATTAGAATTCTTGCATGGTTGTGCCTTCTTTCCAGGTTACATGCAGTGGACGTGACTGTGCTGATGAGGTGAGAATACGCGTAACTCAAAAATACTTTTTAAGTACTTGACTTAAGCACCTGAAGGGGGATATAGACCTCTTAATGAGGAAGAGTTTATCTTGTGAAACGTCTTTCAGTGACACTTATAGATGTTTTTAGCAATGTAGAAACACATTCATAACAAACAATAATGCATTCATAAATCATTATAAACATGGCTATAAGTATTTATCAAAAGGCATAACACAATATAGCCACATGTATTATGCATTATGAATGCTTTATGAAGCTCTCATCTATAATGCACTACAGATACCTTTATAATGTAATATAATGACCGGCATAAGCATTATGGATACTTTGTGTCCCATTATAAAGGTGTCTATAGTGAATTATGATGAGAGCTTCATAAGGTGGTCATAATGCATAATAAACATCACTATAATGTATGTCTTTTGATAAATATTTATAGCCACATTTATAATGCTTTATGAATGCATTACAATGCATTCTGAATGTGTTTATAACTGACTAAAAACATGGCCTTAAGTAAAGTGTTACCTAACTTTCATTTTCCCTTTATCTGTTCTTTTTGTAATGGATTTGTTTCTGCCCCATACTTCTTATTGGAACAACGGTCTCTGCCAGTCATCTCAGTAATTTCAAGCAATAATTTGCCATTCGCATGATTACCGTCTTCTCTGCAGTTAAATCGATCTTGCATCCCATGATAACAGCTTTTTAACAAATTTTCACACAAAATAGGAAAAGGTGCAGAATCGCTAGTAGATTGAACTGGTCCCAGATAAAATGTGCATTTTAAATGAATTCAGAAATAGTTGTAGGGATCCATTCACTGCTGTTACCTGCACAGTGAAAAGTTTCAGGAGCTGTCAGCATAATCTGTAAAGCAAATGTGTTGTAAGAATAAAATGAAGATTGTGTTTGTGATTATGTTCTAGTGCTAGATCTTTGAAATGCTACTTTAAAACAGCATTTGAAGACATGTGATCTAAAGTAAATTTAAATCGTAACCTGGCCTATTGTTTATTTGGACTAATGCCTTATTATTGTTTAAGTGAAAGCAAAATACTGCTGTGCTCTCAGTATCATTCCATCAAGGTAAACAGCTGGTTGCAGTTATGCTTAAAGAAAATTAGTGTTGAAAGTGTTGTTAAGGGCAGACTGTCATGGGGGGTGTTTTAACCCGAAGTGCTACGATGGGGGCTCAGCTACTCTTCAGCCAAATCTGAAAGCAATTTATAGCCACACAAAATGTTTGTGATCCTCAGCGTAATTAGAAGAGTTGTCAAGAAGATTGAATATTATACATCTGATGAGCTAGAGCATGGAAATCATGGAATTTCACTTAGTTCTATTAAACTCTGTCTAGTGACAATTTATTTTATGTCTAATGATTTATTGTTGATTTTACTATATGCCAATGTTTAAATACAAGTACAAATTATCTTATTGAAGTAACAGGAGGTAAAGTTAGTGGGTTTATTTCTGGTATTCCGGTTTTCCGATGCAATTAGGTGAAAGATGCAATTAGGTGAAATTCTGCCTCAATATTTCTGATAATCTGTGACTGTGTGCGCAAGTTATTGTGTGTTTGCCCTGCAAGGGACTTGCATTCCATCTAGAGGTTTTAGTAACTCAACAAGCTTTTACAATGCCCCTCAGGATAAAAAAACATTTATCTCATTTTTTTCTTCTGTTATAATATAGCCTTTATTATTATGAATTTTCATGTGCATGCATACAATTTAGAGAACTAAAAATATGCCATGCAAAATCCATATTGTTTTGCTTTTTGGCTATAGAATTCTTGAAAAGGGATTAAGCAATCACTAATCTTTAATAACTCACAGTGGAGTCTGTTGATACGTGACCAAGTTTACATGTTTTCTTGTAAACAACTTGATTATGTATTTGTTTGAAATTGAATTGTATGGCAGATAAATGTCAGGGTCTGTACAGTCCGACCTGGCCCTCTGTGACTCTTCCATGTTTAGCCAGCAGGTAAAAGTGTTCCCCACTCAGTCTTAGTTCAAGTCTTTCCTGGTGTGTTTTCCCTGGTCCTCAGACTGCAGCATAGGTCTGGGGGCTAAGTGCGTGGTTCCAATACTGTTCCCTCATGTTGTGGGTTCAAGGCTGGCTTGATACCAGTTTTACCCAGTTTGTTTTTGGATTTTTGTTCTCTAGTGTTTATTTTGTGTTTTCTCATTCTATAGTTTCCCTGGGTTTATTATGATTATTTCTGTGTATTCTTGTTTCTAGTTTTTTGTTCTAGTTTTTTTATCTAGTTCTTGTGGTGTTTCCCCTAGTCCTTGCTGTAGATTCTTAGTCTTTAGTGTTTATTAATTCTCTTAGTTCTTTGTGTTTCTTGTTGCTCCTGTGTCTCCCTTGATTGGTTCATTAATTAAGTTACACGTCTTCCTTGTTTTCCCTGGATGTCTGTGTATTTACTGTAAGTACCTTCAGTCTGCCATTTAAATGACATGGTGTAATGTTGCCATGTGCTTTGCTCCTTGTTACTTGTTCCTGCTCCTGGTTGTGTTTCCCTTATGGTATTTGTAGCTTCTTTTATTGATGGGCTGATGAAGATTCACGAAGCTTGCAGGCATTCCCCATTTTTCAAACATAGAGAGACCCCTAGTGGGTTTTGGCGATGCTTTGAACAATTTCAGAATGAAGTCTATGAAGTACATTTGCATCAAATGAAAAATGTGGCTGGTGTGACAGCAGGGTCTGTGTTATGCTAAATATAATCTTAAAAGATACTATGTTTCTTTCAGTTTACTTATATGTATTTATGAGGATGTGTTATTGCACATTTATGAGGATGTGTTATAACAGATATTTGCAGCAATGCTGGCCAGTACATTCATGATAAATAATATGAATATAATCATTTGCATTTATTCATTTGGCAGATGTTTTTATCCAAAGCGGTTTACAATAAGGAAATGGAAACCCATCAGGCCAACTGAACAAGCCAAGGAACTAATAATAATAATCATAGTAACTAATTTCATATTTTGTCATATCAATATTCATCCACCTTACTGGGAGACATCAACTCAGGCTATAACCAGACATTTGAAGATTTCCTCTTGCCATTTACAGAGCCACTTTCCATGGTGAAACAAAAAAAACAAAAAAGTGTTGTATGTAATATAAACTGTACAGCAATCAATCTCTCCAACTGCAAAGGAACCCCACGATGCCAAATGGTTAATCTCGCTTTTATAAAAGTTCTGAAGAACCAACAGGACTCAAAACGTCTGGACAAGGTCACGTTATTTAGCATAAACGAAGCGAGCTCCAACTCCCAGCTGAGTCGCTGGGCTTCACTTTGACAAGACAAGATCTGAAGTCTCAATATTGTATGTCCCATTACTAGCTTATTTTTGTAATAAGTTGTGTTATAGATTTGACCTCGTGGTCCTTTACTTTGTGTTATTCCCAGTGTTCTGTACTTCCCTTAAATCAAACGCCTTTTTATTTTGGAGCCGCAAGTGGATCATCACATCTTTTGATGACATTCTGAAATTTTACGTGGTTTGATTACTAAAGTGGAAGAACTTTGAATAAGAGTGTCATTACAAAGTCAGTGGCCTACACAATGAATATTGATGAGATAGGTGTCCCCACACCTGCAGTCATTTGCATACTGTCGATGGCCTATCAGTCTGGAATGTCACTGCACCCCACACCCATCACTTTGGAAAGGCAGTTTGAAACGCAAGAAAAGAGGCAACAATAAAATCCTTTTCACAGTTTATTGGTAGATGGAATGAAAAATGAAAAATTGTAAGCAGTCGCTATACAAAGCAATAAACATGATGTAGTGCCTATGCAGAGCTAATGGAAATAAAATAATTAACTATTATTAACCCTCTGGGAACGGGGGATCGGAATGCTGCGTATCTTTCTCATGTATTTCAGTTTATATCTCGCTGAAATCTTTATGTAGAATCATGGAAAGAAATGCTGACTAAATCCGAAATCTGTCTTCGTTTCAAAACGTCCATTGTCAGAAGTATTAAAGTTTTTAAAATTAGGTTAAATGGGCAAAAATTGTAAACCATGTCACCTTTCTTTGTTTTACCTGCATCGGGTCTTGTAGTACCGCTCTCACCTGAAGATCGCTAATCACGTTCTAAATAGCTGCATTACACCGTATTCAAACCGCTTTTGCATGCAAATGAACAATGCTGAAATGAACACAGGTGAGATTCGCTGCTGAAAGTGGCAACGCTGGTGCAAAGCTTCACAGCAGAGACGTGTGCGTGTGCCATGTTATAGCCGATCAGTGTAAACACTACCCAGACATGTGCTCTTGTTTATATGAGTCACAATGGGCGCATTCACCTATTTCTTTACCCAATACCAACTATCGGATTATCATGCTATTATCATGCGAATAGTGCGATTTGTAAGTGGTCGGGCGATCAGAGCCACTTCGAGACGCAGACGCTTAAGTCAGTCACTCTTGTTCTTTTTATTAGTATCACAAAGCTGTAAAAATATTTTTAGTTTCTACATATATATATATATTTGAAAAGTAGACCACCCCAGGTTTCTGAGGGTGTTTTTTAAATGTTTATATGACAAAAACTTGCAGAGTTATTTAATCAGTTTGGCAAAATTTCTGTTTTATGACTCCAGAGGGTTAATCATATGTTAACCATGTATTTACAGTAAATCAATATCTATATCCATATCTGAAGTACAAGTTTAGCAATTGAGACATGTTTTGGGAAATTGAGCAAAAAGGGTGGATGTACCCTGCTACCAAGGTGAACCAATAGAGGAGGAGAATTGTGCTTGTTATAGGGAATTGGGTGTTATGGTTTATGGTTTCACTGGATGCTCTGTGCTCGGGGTACCTGGTGCCAGAGTGTTTTGCTGGATTGCTTGAATAAAAGAGACTCACCAACTGAGAGGTCCGGAGTGTTATTCTAAGTGGCTTAACTAGTTATCAGAGAGGTTGATTTATAATTTTTCTACCACAGCAATAATGCAAAAGAGTCATCTGCACTCACAAAACCTAATACGTTCATTTACAATGTTAAAGCATTAGAACACAGAGAAATACCTTTACGTTTGTGGCAAAATAGAAGGAAACTTGCTAAGATTGTATGCAATTGGGTTGCATATCGCTTCTAACATTGAAGTTGCTGAATGAAAAGAGCAGGTTGTTTGGTTGGCCAGTCTCTTTCAAAGCACATTGTCCAAATTTATTCTGGATCTCGGTCATTTTCTTTCTTCCTGCGCCCCTTTTTGATAGTTCTTTTTTTTGATCCCTGGAAACTTTTTAAAATGTGTTCGTCATTTAGTGTTTGTATCTGTGATTCCTCCAATCGTGACCTTATTTCTTTATGTACCTTACTTCTTCTGTGTATGCTTTCTAATTTAAGCTGCATCTCAGTTGATAACCATATAGCTAACAGGGTGTTTGTTTCCTCCACTGACCACTGTCATGTACTGATGTTTCCACTAGGTGGCAAACATGCACTGGGGACAGAGATGGTAAAAAAGAAGGAAAATAATAAAGACAGAGCGGTTGTTCTGAGCTTGTTTCTGTGACCGAGCGAGTGGAATATTCATGGTATGAAGTTAGAGGACCTAACAACCACTGGCTTAATTTTTCGCTGTTATCCATCGTCAATCCAACTGTAATCTGGATACAATTTGGTTGTAATGGAGGCAAATACAGCCATGCAGGGAATTTGGACTCAATAGCCCGTCCTTCTTCCGCTGATGTTGCGGTTACAAATTCTGAGCCCAGCTTTTCTGTGGTGCCTTGCTGGAGATGTTATTTATGGCCCATGGGCAGTTTTTTTGCAGTGGAAACCCACGGATCCAGAGCTGGATTGGGCACCAGCACCACGTGGGTGGAAACAAGGCTTAACTTATCTATTGTTTCTAATGCTCCTTGCATTTAAATCCAGACAGTGGTCAGGCCTTTTACAGTGTAGATTTATATATCCAGCATACACATACTGTATATATAATGTATTTTATTACAGCAACTAATCAAAAGGGACCAGGGTTCAAGTTCCCACCTGGGTTCCATGTGTGTGGAGTTTGCATGTTTTCCGCTTCTCATTGTGGGGTTTTCTCCATGTACTCCACTTAACAACCCACTCAATGGGGGTAGGAGGGACTGCTAAAGGTGTGACAGTTACATCTACCCACAACTCCCCCCCCCCTTTTTGTTTCACTCAACGAGCCTACTCAGGGCAGGTGTGAAGTGGAACTACCCGGGAGAATAAATCTGTGGACACTTACAACCTTCCTCAGACTGAAGAAGCTGCTTGGATGAGCAGTGAAACGTTTCTACCTTACAATTGCCATGACTCAATCAACAGACAGTTTCACCTGGATGACTGAGAATCTTCACAGACGGTCCATGTACTCCAGTCTCCCCCCACAGTGCAAAAACATACTGAGGTACTGGAGTTGCCAAACTGCCCATAGGTATGAATGTTTTGTGAATGTCCCCTGGCTTGTGCCCTGGCTTGTTCCTTGTCTTGTGCCCATAGGCTCCAGACCGCTGTGACCCTGAATAGGACAAGCAGTTACAGAAAATGGAAGGAAAACCTTACATATACAGAGGGAGTTCTCTAGTTGTGTTTTCAGTTATCCGTGGTTTATAATGGCATGCCACCTGGGCACAGGCTGTAAGCTGGCAAGTACCCAGAACTCACTAACATATTCTTAAACAAATAAATGTGTCATTATAGCTTACATATAAGTACATGATATATTTGTCATTGTAATATGTGTAACAGTAGCCTATGTTTTTTCATTTTCCTTTGTCCTTTGAGGGGGTATAAAAAGCATGATTTTCATTGTTCTATCATCCCTTGATACATATTTTTTCATATAATAATCATCTCTGGAGAATTAGGCTAAAACCTCAGAATCCTTTTCATTCGAGAGAATATAGTACTGTACAATACTGTTTAATCACTTTTTGTGGATGAGATGTTATTATTTGCAGTTTTGGCTAACCATGATAAGTCTTGAAACATATCACCAGAGATATGGGGGGGTACTATAGAATATAACATTCATTTTGTCAATTTGCATCTTTTCACCATGTAGAAATGCCTTCATGTTTCCCAACAATACAAGTCAGCAAAACCATTGGGACTTTTCAGTTTTATTGCTCAGTTTAAAACATTTGTTAGAAAAATAATCAAAAAGTAATCAAATGCCATTAATTGCATTGCTTTGATAAAGTAATAAAAATAGTTACATTACTTATTACATTTCTGACAGAGTAATCAGTACTCCTAATAATTAGTAATCTTTAACATTTCAAAACTAATCTTCCCAATACTGTATACTGTATGTATGTATATCAATAAGTGATATATTTGTGGGTATGGGGTTGGTGAATAATTGCCAAGGCACTGCAGTGCAAGGGCTCCTAAACCCAGTGCCATTGCTTTGACTCCCATTTTCTTCTTGTACTTTAAAATCATCTTACCTATGAGTGAAACCAAGAAGACAGCCAATAAGACCTGCATAGAGACCTCCAGGTCAAAAAATACAGGCACTTTCTATCCAGAATTTGCTCTAATGCCATCCCAGGTAGAAGGCCATCCATCTGGCTAGCTGTTGAGGAACTGGTTGGCAGAAAATTCTGGCTGACCTCCTCTGTCACAAGAACAGGTGGCTTGGGGAGCTGGCAGACTGCCATGTGGTAGGTCGACAGCAGTTTCGGGCCGCTTACTTCACAAGCTGGAGCAGGTGGCAGCGTCTGGCTGGCCTTTGTGGAATAGGTGAGCCAGTCTGTCTGGCTGGTCACCATGAAACTAGATTGTTGTGCTGTCTGGGTGGTCACTCTGAAGCTGGCCAACTGGTACTTTTGTCTAACCGTCTCCTCTGTACAACCAAATAAGGGTGCTACATTTCTCAAGCCAGGCATTGAAGTCTTCTCATAAAGTATTAGGAATCCGCAGTTTCCATGGCTGCCTCATTCAACTAGCTCCCCTGACCTTGTGCAGAGTGTCATTCATCTCTATAATGGGTCAGAAACTAAAGACACCTAGAAAATTACAATTTAAGTAATTATTTAAGTATTCCCAAAATAAAAAGTTAAAAACAATGCTTATATACCTCCTTTTATCTATTCTAAGAACTAGTGTATTCATCTAAATTACTGTTATAAGTAACACTAGTACTTTGTTTTGCATTAAGGCTGGTTTATTGTGAACCATATATTCTAAATTCTTTAAGTTTTATTCCTTATAAGGATGTGCCACCAAAAACTGCATAAAAGACAGATAAGGATTCACCAAGAGGGATGAACAATTCCCTAGTGATAAAAGGTCTTTTAAACAATTAATGTGGGGAAACATAAATAGGCTAAGAAACCTATATTACCAAATACAGGAGACAGATGCATTCAATTTGTAATTTATGTGTCATGTATACAAGTAAGGAGCTATTTTCTCATACCAAACTCCACACACCAATCATATCACTGTGCAGAAGGTGTTGTCAGGGTGCTTGTGCTCATATCTTCTGTGCAGTGATACAGTTGGTGTGTGGAGTTCGGCAGAAGAAAATAGTTTGTACATTAAACTGCTCACTACAAAGTCTGTGGATTATCTTCAATAACGGATCATTTTTCAAATGCATTTTTCTGGAGCTTTCATCTCCACAGAAAGAATGCTGTTCACTCTCATTATATTCCAAAAAAGCCTGATATTTCTATGGCTGATATGACTAATATGACTACCGGAAAGGTCAATGTCACATTAGTAGCACCATCATGTTATTAATAAACAGCAGATTCTGTAATTGTACATAGGGAGGCTGAAGTGGCTTCTTGCATAAATTTTAGTGTGATTGTATTGCCTGTATGTTTGATAAACTGAACTCAGTGAAATTGCTGCTGCAGGTTAGCTCTCCCCTCCATGCAGGACATCTACATCAGGAGATGCAAGATCAGGGCAGCTAGGATCATTAAGGACTTGTCTCACCCCAATAACAGACTGTTCAGGCAGAAGGTTCCGTGTTATTATGGCCAAGATGGAGAGACTTAAGAGGAGTTTCTATCCTCAGGCAATTCGACTCTTCAACCAGAACATGCCACCCTGTCCGGTCATAGTGTTATGGTTATCAGTACAACCTTACATTGCTGTGCTGACACTGCACACTGCACTTTAAACTAACTATAAGCATTTCTTGCATAGTTTTTCATCCTGTAATTTGTATATACACTCTTGTAAATTCATAGGTTGTTTCTCTTTGTTATTTGCACAAAGTATGAGCGGTTCAGGATACATTTCACTGCGTGTTGTACCTGTATAACTATGCATGTGACAAATAAAGAATCTTGAGTCTTGAAATTTTGTGTTTGAGGAGTATTCACACATGTTATGGGTATATTGATGCTTGTGCCAGTTCACATAAAAACTGTCAACTTTCACCTTCAAACTTGAAGAGGCTTTTACATAAATAATAAAGCTGATGTATCTGTTGAAACAAGCCACCACAGCAGTAGATTTCATTCAGATGTAACACTAGGTTTCACTTTACAATGTGTATTCATTCAAAGTACTAGGCCTTTTGCTGCTGGCAGGCAAAAAAAGGCTAAAAGTCTAAAAATGTGAAATGTAGGCTACTCTAATTTGAGACTGTCCATATGACCATGCTCCTGAAAATAGAAACAATTACCACTAAAACAATTACTTTTCAGACATAATGGGTGCTTTCTTTTACTAGTTCAAATAAACATTAGCCAGTATACTTGACCTGATCATTGCTGGAGAGTTCTTGCCTTTCTACACATATTTTGGGCAGATTTTTCTTTGAACTTGTAAGTTAAATGTATTTTAGATTCAGTTAATCCTCTGGGGCCTAGGGGTAGGAAACACACTTTCACTGACTGGGGCATTGTAATGTTTAAGAAGTCATCAAACACGAACACACAGTTCAATCTTCTCTTTTCTTTTTTTATTCTCTCTCTCGACCCCACCTCTTACAAACTCATTTCTGGAGTTCCATCATCTATCTTAACCTAGGCCATGGGGACATCTAGAGGACACTCAAGATATAACTGGCATGATCACATATTTCTACAAATATCATAAACTTAATTCATGGCAAATAAATTATTTCTTCTATATGTTTTGCAGTTACATTCATCATTTCTTTTTTGAATGGGACCAACAACACAACCAGTCCCCAAGGCAGCGGGACTTGAATCCATCAAGGAGGAGCACCAGTCTGTGCTGTGACACCAGGGAATCACATCAGGAGTCCTCCAAAAGGTAGCAAGTGACCCTTAAGGATCTCTTCCCAGTCTGGACACGTTGGTTCCCTCCACCCCCCAGTGTACATCATTCCCATCACCAGCTAACTAAAGAAAACAAATTCATCTCCAAATTAGATCGGATCACAGTTGCCATCATTGGATTTTACTAAGGCCTAGACCTTATCTAAGCCCTAACCCTAACCATCCCCTAACCGTAAGGCTAACCTTAGCCTAAGTCCCTAACCCCAAGTACCCCGGATAATGGCTCTAAGGATCATTTATGCCTAGGGCCCTAACCCTAAAGCCCATTGAGGCCTAGTTCCTAACCCTAAGGGTCACCCAACCCTAGGGACACCTAAATTTAAAAATGATGAGTGATTCCTCACTGTGCTACCCTAAGGGACACAGGATGGGTGAAATTGGTTTATTGGGAGTGTGCTTGGTGCGGGATGGCACTGGATTGTCTCTGGAGGGGTCTTAAGCACTGGGAGGTGCGTCTGGGGGGCCCCAGGAGTTAGTGATTGATGCCACAGTGAGTTGCCTGCCGATAGTGGGCAGATGCCAGATCTGTTGGGGGTGCCATTATTAGGTCAAGCATAGGTTTCAGGTGGCCACGCTTGGAACCATGCCCAAGAATGTCAGATCTGAGGGAGTGCCATTTTAGACAAGACCCTGAAAAGAAGGCACATTAGAAAAAAAGAGGGGTAAAAATTAAAAGGGGATGGGAACATCTAAGCCCTAACATAGGGATGACATGAGGTACATGGGTGGGTGGATATGAAGTTGGACTCCAGATAGGACAGTGCACAACTGTTGCCCTGTGACATTGGGGCGCAAGATGGGGATTCCCCTACTCATAATCTATACAGCCAGTGCCATCTGGGTCCTTCAGTGTCACCCACCATGTGCCTCCATCAGTAAGGCCTATTTAGACACCAATTTTTTTCTGGCTCCCTGATGAGCGCAAGGCAGTGCAAAACACGTGTTGGGGCCTAATCTTAGAATCTCGAAATTAGATCAGATCATGGTTACCAAAATTTTATTTAACTGAGCTCTACTAGACCCAAGGCTCATTTATGCCTAGGGCCCTAACCCTTAGGCCCATTGAGGCCTACGCCCTAACCCTAAGGGTCACCCAACCCTAGGGAAAATTAAATTAAAAAATAATTTGTGATTCCCCACTGTGCTACCCTAAGGGACACAGGATGGGTGAAATTGGTTTATTGGGAGTGTGCTTGGTCTTGGATGGCACTGGATTGTCTCTGGGAGGGTCTTAGGCACTGGGAGGGCCCGGGAGTTAGTGCTTGATGCCACAGTAAGTTCCCTACCAGATACAGGGGGGATGCCAGATCTGTTGGGGGTGATATTTTTTAGGTCCATTGTAGGTTTCAGGTGGCCACGCTAGGAACCATGTCCAGAACGTCAGATCTGAGGGAGTGCCATTTTAAACAAGACCCTGAAAGAAAGAGAGCATGTTAGTATTAGAACCTGGAAAAAGGTTAATTTAAGGGCAGGTACTTACCTGTTGGTGTTGTTGCTGCTCCTTGTGTGGTTCCCCCAGGTTGGCTGCCTGGTGCTGGAACTCCTTGGGATGGAGTCTTCTTCATCTCCATTCCATGATAAAGAAGAGGGATAAATAAAATAAAATAATTAAGAGGATTGGGAACACCTAAGCCCTAACATAGGGATGACATGAGGTACATGGGTGGGTGGATACAAGGTTGGACTCCAGATAGGACAGTGCACAACTGTTGCCCTGGGACACTGGGGCGCAGGATGGGGATTCCCCTATTCATAACCTAACCCCAACCGTAAGTCCCAGTCCCGACCCCAAACCGTTACCCCAACCCTAAACCGTAACCCCAACCGTAAATCCTAACCGTAAACCCTTACCCCAACCCTAGATCCTAACCCTAAATGTTAAACCCTAACCCCAACCCTAAATCCTAATCCCAACCCTAAAGCCCAACTGTAAAGCCCAACACTAAATCCTAACCCCAATTGTAAACCCTTACCCCAACCCTAAATCCTAACCCCAACCATAAACCCTTACCCCAACCATAAGCTATAAAACCAAACCCTAAACCCCAACCTTAAATCCTAACCCCAACTCTAAACCTTTACCCCAACCCTAAATCCTAACCTCAACTGTAAACCCTTACCCTAATCCTGAACCACAACCCTAAATTCTAACACCAACTTGAACAAAAGAGGGCGCCAATACTCCACGGCCTAAATATTTGTGTTTTTCCCGGATTTTAATCATCAACCTTCTTCCACCTTAACATTTCTGCCACTGACAGTTCTGAAATTGCCAAGTTAGTAAAATAATTTATGTTGCTAATCCTTACTTGCTAGGTTACTAGACTGAAACCAGAAAATCCACGTTAACAATCTGAAACTGCTAACCAGAAATTTGCCTTACCAATGCGAAATTGCTAGCCAAAAAATCCATGTTAGTAGGGTGAAGCCAGAGAATCCACGTTACCAATCCGAAACTGCTAGCCAAAAAATCCATGTTACCAGTCCAAAATTGCCAAGTCAGCAGGTTGAAACCAGGAAATCCACGTTACCAATGCGAAACTGCTAAAGCAGAAAATTCATGTTGCCAATCCGAAATTGCTAAGTAAATAGGATGAAAACCA
>JAODKC010000041.1:4804352-4820127 GCA_026777985.1 Mormyrops attenuatus | reverse complement strand
GTCACCCTCTTAGGACCCTTGAAAAGTGTGTAGGTTAAGGTTTCCATAGTCTAAATTCAGCATCCACCGATCCGTATTCGCTACTACTGGTAATCGGGGTCTCTGTTCCTCTCAGTCTTCCGGCGTGTGAACTTCCGGGTCACTTTGCGTAGTCGAGAAATCAAAATGTCAGATTCTATTTTTAGGCCAATATTCTAAAATCTCTTATTTAGAAAAAAAAACATTTTTTGCAGAATAGAAAAACATTGTTTTAAGTATATATCTGAATAAGACAAAAAATGATAAATGAAAAAAATGATCCGTTTTTTCGTTTTCTGTTTTTTAGTTTGAAAACGGATATAAAATGGACAGAAGATACCCTGGCTCCTTAACCCCCAGGGTCCGTGTACCTTGCGCTCATTGGATTTTCAATCAGAAATCGAAAACGAAAAATGACAAGAAAATGGGGCAATTTCATTATATTTTATCACCCGATTAGAATTTTGGGTCATTTCCTGATTTCAGTGTTTAACACAGGTCCCCAAACAAACAAATACAATATCCAATAATCCCAAATGTAAAAACCAGATTATTTTTCTATTAACTTTTCAAAAGTTACGCTGAGGGTCACTCAGAGTGTCGCACATCGTGAGACGTAAAAGTCAGAATCTCGCAGCACAGGAAGAGCACAAAAAATGTCGTCTCTGGAGCCCTACGGCGAGATTATTAAGGAAATGCTCAAAAAAAGCCACACATATGCAGATATTTCAGCTACCTTGTATCAATTAGGCGTACAGAGGGGGTCCTCTGAAATGAGTGTCCGGAGATTCTGCACGGAGCACAACTTGAGACCAAGAGGTCTTGTGTCTGACGCCTGTTTGGAAATTGCCATTGGTAAGGCCATGAATAAGGTATGTATACGTCTTTGGTTGTTTATGTTACGTCACATATTCATTTGTTTACTTTAGACTTTTCTTTTATCATGCAGGATCAACATGGCCGGAAACTGATGACCGGTTACCTGTCCTCAGTGGGAGTATGTGCTGGAGAACGCCGTGTGGGAAGCATCTTAAGGACTCTGCATCGTCCTTATCACGCATTATGAAGATGTGTAAGTATGCATGTACTATCTACTGTATTAA
The DNA here is from genome assembly GCA_026777985.1 of Mormyrops attenuatus. Classification (NCBI taxonomy): domain Eukaryota; kingdom Metazoa; phylum Chordata; class Actinopteri; order Osteoglossiformes; family Mormyridae; genus Mormyrops; species Mormyrops attenuatus. The sequence goes on along the minus strand of JAODKC010000041.1, from coordinate 4,819,006 downwards.
GTGCACTCTAACACTGCACAACTGTGTCTGCGATTTTTACATTGCTGTTGATTAAGCATTCTTTTTCCCCTTTCTTAAAAGGGCGCACAGAACCTGAATCCCACACCCTATTATGCTGTATACATGGGACACAAATTCCACTTAGACCAAAACGAAAAACTGGTGATGTTTGGAGTTACTCACGTTATGGCAGTAGATGGGCACAGTGGTAAGGTTGTTTTCCATGCAACCATGCCAGTAAAAAAATAATCTCATCATATATGAGCATGTGTACTGGTTAATCTGTCATGAAAAGATATATATCCATACAGCACACACTTGCCGCTCTTGTCTATTTTATGGTAAACATGAAAGAAAGTTCTCAATAATGATTTTGTTTTGGTGCAGAAGCATATGTACGTATATATCCATAGGCATATGGGCACAATATTTTTACAATTCAGAGTCTGGGAAAACAGGATGTTCCATACATCTTTAAAATCATTTTGTAAGATCATCCAATTCAGAATTGTTACTTATCAAATGTCCAGTTGGTCTGTACTTGACCAGTAGTGTTACTGGCTATATCAATATGTCAGTTCTTTTTATAGACCAGCAGTTCTAAAATATGGAATGTGGGACCAGGTCAGGGTGGACCATGGCAGGGAGTTCTACTTGACTCTGTACATGCAGGAGATGCTCTCTGAGTACAGGTATAACTTGGAAAGGCAACCATTGCCAAACTCAGTCAACATACAATACATCATACAATAGAAAGAATGTGGCTGGAGATTAATAACTGGGTAAATTACCCAATAAAGGAGGCTCTCGTGCAACTGCTGGATCAAGAAATAATAGACATGGATAATAACATTACAAGATACTGTATATCTAATTTGACTGGAGAGCTGTGCAAAATTGGAGTGGAAAGAGTTGTACAGGCATGGAATACACACAGAATCCCTGGTGAGTTACATATTGTGAATTTTGAATTCTAAAATCTAAATGGTTTTGATATACAACAGCTACTAGTACATCAATTACGTCTTCACAGGCAGAGGAATTCCAAACACTTTGGCAGATGGGGGCTGTCCTAAGAAAATTGGAGAGAGGCTACTGCCGCATGCCTCCCAGGCAGTAGACCTGTACCAGCAGGACATTGGCTCTTCACTGACAAGAGTCTCTTGGTTTGGCACAGACCCCTTTTCAAGTGAGGAGGAAAAACTCTCAGCAGAGGACCGTTTTTCGGAACACTACCCTGACATTTCCGTTTTGTTTGACAGTGTCCTTAACCATAACAATGGTCCATTCTAGGATGCACTTTTACATCTAATAAGCATTTCACAACAATACGAATAATCACAAAATGTACACAGGTTTGCAGCCTACAAAGCTATTGCAGTAGGTGGCAATCATTGGGTCTTCAATTGGTCCTGTAATTCATTGCAGAAAATGCATGGCTAACATTTAGCCCATTTAATTGTCTCTTCATTACACTTAAAAATGTAAGGGAATATGCATGTCAAGCAAAATATGTAGTATAAAATAGAGACTTTACACTGATTTACAATTTGTTACAGAAAATTTTACCCAATGTACAGGGTCAAGAATGTCAAAGGTCATTTTGCTATTCATCTGAGCTGTGTGTAATTTAGATTATATAGTATTTAGTTAATGTATTCAAATTTTACATCCACATTCAGGCCAATCCTGTAACATGGCTAACAGATTCTGCATATATTGGAAAATTTTAAATGGACCTGTCCTGTCACATTTTTCTAGTATTGTGCTGTTTGTCTGAACACCTACGTCTTTCAGCTGCTCTCAACAGAGGTCAGCACAGCAGCATTATCCGCCTATTGATTCATCAAAAGTTGACTAAAATCTGTCCAGGATGTCATCACACAGTGCCCTCCTCTAATATTTGCACCATGGACTGGCTAAAATTTCAAGGCTGTACACAGATTCAGTATGGAGTAATAGTTTCAGAACCCTTATTTTGATCCCCAGTCTCTTTAAGGAGATGATGGGAAGATAATTTTCTGTATATTGGTAAAGAGATATGCCACAAGATATTAAGTGAAGGGGTGCCAATAATTGTGGTTTACAAAGGACTTTATATTTGAGAAAAATCTTTCTCAAATATAAATTCCTTTTTCCTGTTAATTATAATTTAGAATCTATTTTTTTATGATTCCAGTTAAAAAACCCCAATGGGTGACTTAATAAAAAGCAATAAATAATGGTGATACATACCTTTACAGACTATGCATCCAAAGGCCTCCCTGATTTGTGCTGCACCTGTGTCACTTAGGATTAGTACAGTGCTATTTGTGATGCTGACAAGATTTGAGAGAACTTTCATGGCGGCTGATACTTCACTCAGTCCTTGGGCTGCCAGGAGAACTTCCTCGATTTTATCATGGATTTCCTGAAGACCAGTGGCATCCTCTTTTTGACCGTAAGAACACACAAAGTAGTCAACAACACTGAAGGCAAACTGACCCATCTCAACTAGCAAAGCAAACACAGACTATCCCAAATAGGTTACTACTACCACTATGGAGGAACTGAATAAGGTGTGAATTATGAGTGTGCATAAGTGTGATTTGCTCAAGCAAGCAGTTGTTCATCTTACATTTTAACATGAAAAGTGTTCCTGTAAAACAGTAAGATTAATAATCAATAATCATAACAGGTGCCCATACTTTCCGGGATGGGCTCTGGACTCCCCGCGACCCAATGGGATAAGCGGTTTGGAAAATGGATGGATGGATAATCATAACAGCAGATTCATTTTACCTTTTTCTTTTTATTCCTTGCTGGTACTCACTGAAGACTTGCTCTGGGACTGCATAGACCTTACGGGAATTTTGCTTCCAGTAAACAGAGCCTAACAAACAGATAAGAGAATTTTCATATTCATTGCATAAATAAAGTAACTTAAAGTGTTTCAACCTTTTGTTCCCTCGGAGTCTACTATCTTATTTCCCTGGGCATCAGTCAGGATGAAAGGGTCATCGGTGTGAAGAGCATCTTGAACTTTTGCCAGGATACCTTCAGTTGAAGCTTCAAATTCACTGAATCTGACTACAACCATTCGGTTAGGTCTCAGTTTCCCATGGTCAAGCTCAGCAACAAACACGGACCTAGAATTGTTGTTAGAACAACTGCTTAATAAAAACTCACAAAAAATCTACAGTATTCACAATGATCTGGCTTTTTCTGAAAGAACAATTATGAAGTTTCCTACATCTCTTAGTTTCTTTGAACCATTGATACCATGACGGGGAAAGTTGAATACCTTTGGAAAGTCTTCACCATGTTTGCTTAGGGTACTGTGACAGTAGTTGGATTTGGATATCCTGCAGCAGCTGAGGGTGGTGTTGTGCGCAAAAATCGAAAGCGATAGTCAGGCTGTGGCTGAGGGCTTTCTGCCACAGGTTATGCATCATTTCCATGCACTTCATAGTGGCCACGAGGGTTAAGGTCCAGACAGCTGAAATGGCCATTTGCTCCCGGGAATATTGCCACATTGTCATCGTCAGTGACATACAGGCTGGGAGCACACACCTTTTGAAGACATATATATATATAGGCCTAATTAGAAAAACTATAAAGATGTAATAAACAATAAGACATTGTTATAACCAAACGTTTTCCCCATCTAAAACATTCGTAATTTTAAGTACTTTAAACTGTAACAGAACAACGACGAATATAAGTAAAATTACTGTTTGATTACTACTGTTTATACATCTAAAACGATACGACGGTACGCTGAGACTTTTTGCATTACGCACAGCACTGGAAAAAAAAAACTTATACAGGTTAAATACGAAGGCATTCACCTGAAATATTCTGCCAATTTTTTCAGCGTTCATGTCCGAGTCTTTTAAAGTGATCCTTTTGTTACCTTTGAAAAGTATATAACTATACCCATCCATTGCTTGCTTGGATAAGACACAGGTATGTACTGTTTCCGCTTAATTATTTTTTTCCAGTTTTATTTCCGGGTTAATTAAAAAATAAAAACGTAAAGTTGAAAATAAAAATATAGAAAATTGAGCCATAGTTTTAAAAATCATTTCCTTCCCCACAAAATGCTTCGATAATAATTTTTTGTGAGTGGGTAGTAAAACAGTTTTCAAAATAAGGTCTCGAAATCCGATGTGTGATTTTTATTTTAGAATCGGAAACCCAAATAGCGTCTTGAAATCCTTTTTCTGATTTTGATTTCCGAGTCAAAAATCCAATGAACGCAAGGTACATGGACCCACGAGCACACACGCACACGGTTTGTACGTAACATCCGGTGCCTGAAAACGATAAAACCGCTCTATTCTCGTTCTGGTCAGCTTAAATTTTTATTTTGCACATTTTAAAGGAATTGGACTTTATATTAAAAAACAAAAAACTTGTTGTTTTTGTTTTTTTTTATTATTGATTCCAAAACGAAAATTGAATGGCCAAAATACACACAGACCCTCATCTATAGCATATTTTGGCCTCTCATTTACAGTTTCGTCTTGTTCTTCATCATCCACCATGCAATCAGAGTCAGAATCTTCAAATTTAGAAAAATATGACATTTATGCATTTCAGGTGCATAGAATGGAGCCCTGATTTGGCATAATCTGTAATAACATTTGCCTTATTAATCAGTAACAAGCTTTTTGACCATTTAAGGACTAAGTATGTTTCTGGTCTTCTGGTTAGTTAAATTTCAAATACAGTGTCCAACTAAATATATCTCTAGTTACTTACTTCAGTAGGTCTTGATGGCCTGATGTACAGAGCCTTCAATCTGAAGACTTTTTGTATCATACACCTGTTTAGCTCCTGGGACAACCAGTTTATTGCCACATCCCATTAGAAATTCCATGCTGCAGTGACACAGTGGATAAGACAGTTGAGATTCACATTTCTGTTCTTACCATAGACTAAAAGTACTGAATTGTGAAATAAACATCAACAAAACAAAACTTGGTATCACTTCATTTGAATAGTAATACACAATACAACAACACAATACAATACAACAACTTATTAGTTGAGATTTACCAAGTCAGCTGTTTCTCTTTGTCTGTTGATCTTAGTAGCAGATTATATGTAGATTTTATGTGACTATTCATAAAAATACCAGCATGTTTTCTGGATAATTTCACTGAATTTAAGTGAATCACTCAATCTATTTTATTTCTAATGTTCAATAATTGACAATTTTTTTAACAAACAATTAGTAAATCAATGAATTAACAGCAAGGCCAATTATTTTGTTTTGTAGTGCAATGAGTGTTTATGAGATCAAAAGAGGAATATGAGATGAATGTGTTATTACATCTAGATGTTAAACAACATTGAACATAACGTGTTTTGTATTAAACCAGTTCAAAATGTGCACTAAGTAGCTAATACAGTACAGACTGTTTTCAACTTAAAATAAAAATACTTACAGTGCTGGCCAAAAGTTTAGCATAGGTGACATTTCTTTACATTTATTGTACTGTCCAACTGTTCAGCTTCATTTTTGACTTTAGAATTATGTTCTGAATGTTTCTAAAGTAAATAACAATTGAACTGTGTTGAAATCTTGTACATAGTACGCCTGCAAGATTGCAGGCTGTTATTGCATCCAAGGGTGCAGCCACAAGGTATTAATGTTGGTGTTGACGAAATTACTGATTTTTCATGTGCCAAACATTGGCCAGCACTTTAACGGTAATATTTGTTTACTTTGCTTGCAATAACTTCATCAGGCCTGAAACCCATAGGCTGTACCAGATTTCTTGTTTCATAAGTGGTTACGCCTTCCCATGCTTTTGCCACAGCATTTTCTAGAATGAATGTTCAACTCGGTTAAGATCTGGTGAGTTTTTTGTTCCAAAATAAAATAAACATTTATAACTTAATTTGTACTAAATAATAACTTACACCTTTGCACAGTACAGCATATTTGGTTAAACATCTACAGACAGTGAAACAGCTGGATTCTTGGATCTTAAATAATATGTAATAAATGAGAGCAAAAAAAAACACAAACTAATAAGGGGATATATTACCTGACATCAGCTGGAATCTTTCCTTTGAACGCATGCTTAATTATCTCCTTTGCCATTCCACTATCCTATGCTTTGTCAAACTCAAAAGCATTCAAAATGTGACCCTTCGCATGAAGTCTCTGCTTCCTATTTTGTTTCACCACCAGATTGTCATTTGGGCTGGGAAGTAGTATGACATCTTTGTGCTATGTTTTGTGGGGAGTTTTTTTAAACCTAAAACAAACATCAGAAGTACTGTCTGTCATTTTCAGCAAACACAGTGAAGCATAAATGCAAATGCACATGAAATTTTTCTGTTCTGTAATCATTTGCCAGTGCCATCACAGCATAAAATGCTGCTAGCAAGCAAAGACACAAAAGATTAAAGCTCTCTTTAATCTACTTGAATAATACATGTGTTTTAGCTATGTGTTACCTTTTTATTGAACTTAACTTTAAGTGAACATTTAAGAACACTGACAAGCTCAGCTATGTGTTGCCCTTGTCAGGGAAATTGTGTTACCTGACATCTGTTACCCTTTACTTCTATCACTAATTAAAGTAACTTATTAGCTTGCCAGCTAAGGGTAGATAAAAGCCTATATATTATCTGTTAATTTACAACTGGACTAAAAATAATTTGCGTGGCTGACCTTTGCCGTGGCTTTGATCCCTGGCAGCTATAATTGAGTCTTGTACTGCAACGGGCCGACTCGGCAAGTGGTGTTTGTGAGATCTCTTGCTGAGTTCGAGTTGTGGCATTAGCTCTTACCATTCTTTGGCTGTCATAACAATCGAAGCTTAGTTTCAGCGGACTGATTTAAAATTGAGGAAGTCGCTGATGCAGCAGGGTTGATGTTTATGGCAGCCGTGATATTATTTATTACGTCGGGATGATAAAATTGTATTCAACAAACCGACAGCCTCAGTCATTACATGGTCCCTGTTTAAATCCGCCATGATGAGACATAAAAAGCATGCAGGGATCTCGCTTAAGATTTGAGACACATTCCGGATATAGTGAAACACCTTCCGGATATACTGAAACGTTTTCACGGACATAAACATGTGAAAAGCTTCACTATTGCTATATGAATGTTTAACACACAGTTTAAGTTTTATGCTGAAGCCTGTATGTTATTTTTTGTTACATAAGAATCTATTTCACATGCATCTGTATAAGCATTTCATATTTGTGTGAGTCCATTTCACTGGTATGTGTATGAGCATTTCATATGTGTGTGTGAGTCCTTTTCACCTGTATCTGTATGAGCATATGTGTGTGTGTGTGTGAGTTTTCAGTAGTATGGATGCATGCATGACAGTTTCATATCATTTTAGGGGCATTGACTAATTCATATATGGAGTTGTTTGATTTTGAGACATGAGTTAATTGTTTTAGGTAAGTTACAGGCTTTGCAGCTAAACTATAGTGTTTTGCTATATGTAAGAACTGTTTTGAGAAATGTTTCATGAAATGTGCCAAAACAATCAAGCAAAACTAAAAACCCTTACATAATGAGGATCTACAAGAGACAAGTGTCAGTGCTAACCGGCAGAAGGCACACAAGCACAGGTGAGGGCAATCAACAGATTAAGGGTCAAACTCCAAGGGAGACTAGAAAACAAGGGTAACTGAACATTACTATAATCAGAGAGCAACAAGGAACCATAAACACAAATACATAAGTCAAGGAAAGGCAAAGAAACATAAGATTACAGGCCAGCCTCAGCCAGTGGCCTGGGGAACAAGGGAACACAGTAGTAGGAGCTAACCAAGGGATACTAGGGGAACAGAGAACAGAATGACCAGCGGCCAAACAGAGAAATGTCAGACAAGGTCGGAATGGATCCTAACAAATAGTCTTTCCACCTTGAAAGTGGTATCTGAACATTAGCACAGCATAGCATAATGAAGACAAATGTTTCTTTAACCCTTTAGCTAAAAAAACACACCAGACCATATACACCACAATGACGATCATGCGCATTATTTATATATTATATATATATATATATATATATATAATCACCCATTGATTATACTGTTTTCTAATGGTTTTCTAGGAATTGTGCACATCCATCTTTTCATCCATCTTATAGCTGCTAATCCAGGACATGATTACAGTGAACCTATCCCGGGAAACACAGGGCACTTTGGAAGGGGTCTGAGCATATTACCCACCAAACATGCTAATGCACAATCAGGGGAATATGTAAATGCTAAATGTGCTAATATGATTTTATTTATTCACATTACCCATAAGTATAGGGCCAAAATATAATGTACAATACTCACACAAACAGTCATGATATGTTAATAAGGTCTCGTACAGAAAGAAAAGTCCTTTCATGAATTAAAAAAAACTTGTTAGTCTTAAAAATATGTAAAGTATTGTAAAACAACATTTTAATTTGTAATGTAGAAAATGTATAGTGAATATATATGTTTTGAAATATATTCTTTAATATTAGGAGTATATTCATGTGAGTTCCGTAGACTACTGATGGAAAAAATGACGCTTCATGAACCATTTGCTGTATTTACTGACTCCACTAGATGGTGGTCTTTGTTCAAAAACAGGCACAAAGCATGCCCCAAAGCAAACCAGGAGTACCATCTAGCAGGGTGAAAAAAATAAAACAAATGGTTCACAAAGCATCATTTACCCATCACTACTGTAGACCCAATGAGTGACTAGCATTATTTTAACTATGTGGTTATAAAATGTAAGCGGTTCATAAAATGAGAGGTGCCGGACCTTTCTGAAAACATATCAATGACCTTAACTAAATGCTGGTGTACTCAGATAACTTAGAAGTGTGTGTTTTCTTTATAACATTGAATGTCCTTAACACAGATTACATTACAAGTTATTGTTTGGCTTTCATATCACATCAGCTTCTATTAGGAAGAGAGGAACTGATCATAAAAAACAAGCATAAAAGCAGATTACCCACTGATTCAGAAGATGTGTAAACAAGTACATTACAGGCATAGGACTTGGAAGGCTGTTCATGCTGAAAACACCCATTCCAGTGTAATTTTATGGTGAAACTGAAGATTAAATTCTAAAGATCTAGGTCTATGTGTATGTGTTTTGTAAGACTGGCAAATTTGCTTCTTCAAATTCACAATGCAGAAACATTTTGTCATGTGACTAAAGCAGCAACCTTAATGTCTATGTTTATACTCTTCTCAGAATCTCTTATATCAGCATCAGTCTTTGATCTTCTGATCACAGCCTTATCGTGTAGGTAAAATGTTAATCCGGCCAAGTGGAACCTCAACTCTCCCACCCACATGATAGTATCCTCACTTCCACTCCCCAAAGGGTTTTCCCCAAAGGGTGACTGTCTACATCAGTTTAATGTATAGGCATGCTTTACTCGCTTGGTTTGTGGAAAAGGGGTGGAGGCGTGAAAATGGAAATGGAGATGGCAGGAGTTTGGGTGACATCTCTGTCAGGTTGTAGACAAGTATAGGAGGATACATTAAAAGCGCAGCGCAACTGCCAGAACAAGATGCAGACCAGCGCTGCCATCAATAGTGTCAACAGCACCAAACGTTTCCAGCCCTTCAATCTGATCAGTTCCCCGAGGCTTCTTCTGTGAACCCGTGATGGTCGGGGTGGACTTCGCTGTGGGCTGGCACCAATATCAACACAAATCCAGATAGAATGCCTACCAGCACTACCCATAGGGCACTGATAGCATAGTTGCTGACCCTCTAGCCAGACATTCTCGGGCCACCTCTGGTGGGTTGGCAGTCTGGCCAGCAGGTCGGGGCATGTGGGCAGGGCTGGGGGGCCAGCATCAGGAACAGGGGTGGGATGACGGCATAGCGGGCAGGTGATATCATACTTCTTTAGGTGTAATGATACTGCCCGGAGACGTGACAGGCACTCCAGGCAGAAGACATGAGCACAGTCCAGCTGCTTGGGTGTCTTGAAGACATTGTCATAAGTGCTGTAGCAGATGGAACACTCAGGACGGGCTCCACAGTGCTCCAGATCTTCCTCAGTGGGTGGGGCCTGTGTGCTCCACACCTGTAGGGACTGATCCATTCTTCTATGCTCCACCCTGTCCAGCTTTTCACAGACAAAACTGGACACAAACAACTGGTTTTAGCCTTATATTCCACACACAGTAAATATTAAATAGAACAGGACTTGTAAATGCTCTAACACAATATTTTTCCATTTTTAGTACATTGCAAGTATATTACAAGTTTTGCCATACATAAATTGTACCCTCAAACAATTTGAATGTATTTGGTGCAGCTCTGAACCTATTTTTGGTGGTGTGTGGTTCTGTGGGTTAGAATGGAGTACACCTGTGATTGGAAAGTCGCCAGTCTAAATCCTGTGGCCTGCAGAGTGATCGCACCATTGAGTCCTTAAGTAAGGCTGTTAACCCCAATTGCTCCAGGGGTGTCGCATGCGGGCTGACCCTGCACTATAATCTCCAAACTTGCTCTCCGCGAATAGGTGTTTGTGTGTCTCGTGAAGAATGAGCTGGTATAAGAGAAAATCCCATGCCGATAAATAAAGTATCACTGTTCCATTATACAATTCTTAAGTACAGCAAGCTTACTACCTCAGCCCCACACCTGTGTGATGAGAGGAGCTACTGAGGAAAGCTGAACAGACAATAGTGGCTTTGATTAATACCAGGAGACTGTGTCCTTCACAGTCACTCAAGGAGACCACACCTGTCACAGGTTGGCCTTTTGTGACAGCCTTTCTCCTGCTTCTGTTGTCACTGCCAGACCTCGTGGCAGTACTAGTAGTGATAGCTAGTTATACTGACTGTAGAAATAGACAACTTTACTAAATATTATTGTTAACTAAGTTTCATATCCATAGGACATTCTGTCCTCTCTGCTGTTCCATCTTGTTTTATGTATGGTTTATATAACACACAAGAAATAAAGATATGAAATAGGACTGTGAACACATTAGGAGATTAAAAAGAATAAGTTATAATAAAATATACAGACGAATGTGCAAAAGCACAATGATAAGGCAGTCTGCTATTGGGATGGGCAGGGTCTGCAATGTCTGGCAGGGTGCCAGTGTACTTCCATTTCACCATAAATGGGAATGTAAGTGACCAGAGCGATTTTTGGTTCAGCCAGCATGAGGTGTTCGGTGATCTTACTGTCTTTTGGTTCAGCCTAAGTGTTCAGATTTAGGGGTCATTGCAAGCACTTCTGATTAATGGTCACTGAATAGTCACTGAAGACAACCCTTTCAAATGCCCAGTGACTATGACAATCACAACCGATAACAGACTTAAACAACAATGCAGAGAGACACCAAACAACGATAAGGTACAGTGACAATTATATACAGGGATAGGTAAACGTTATACAGGCAGTCCCCTGATTACGAACGAGATCTGTTTCCTAAGTCTGTTTTTAAGTCAAATTTGATGTTAGGTCGGAAAAATAATAATTATACTGCAATAAAAGTAACTACATATGATACTGTACTGTAACTCGACCTGATGAATTGTTGAAGCCGCACAATGTTTTCATGAGTGTCACAAAGTAGTGCGTGTGTTCAAGACGAACCGTTTTTAACCGAATTTTTTATATAATAGACTATATGGCAGTCCATTTGTAAGTACAAGTTCTCCGTTAAGTTGGACATTCTTAACTCAGGGACCGGCAGTACTTACACTGTTCAGTTATTGAATGGCCTAGCCTGCACTATGAAATAATCTATAGCAAAACTATGGACCACCTTTTACTTATAAGTACAAATACAAAAGATGGTAATGCTGTGAATGCAGGTGAATATCTGTATAGGCAGATTTGTTATTCTCCTAATATGACTGTTTTACAATTTGCAGTCTTTAATGTCTGAGTTCCTAAATGTGATAATATAAACTTTTACATTTTTGAATGTACCAGTTATATACCATTCAGTCACCAAGCACAAATTCTACACCTCTGAGTTTCTGAATATCTTATTTATAGATCTACATCTGTAAGCACATTTTTGAAAATGGTACGTTTGTTCTTGACAGCCCTTGGAGTCATTGTCACAGAAGAGCAATAGAACATGGACTGCATTGCAGAAAAGCACAGTCCTACCTGTTCACTGTATAGCATTGGATGTTAAATTTGCAAATCTTTTATTTCCATGTAGGCAGTAGTTCCAGCTGATATAATCCTTCAATTTAATGCTGATCTTCGGGGCCTTCTGATGATTTGCAAATGAAGTAGTCTTGTTCCAATGCCTTGAGTAATCTTCCAGGTAATACAGGTAAAGGTGTGTTTAAAAACGGCAGAATAAGCGAAGGTCCCTTTCTATTCAGTCTTTGTTCACAGTCCCAGTCTCACTTGACTTATCCTGTCTGCTAGCCTGTCAGCACTGTGTCTGTAATTGAATAATAAAACATCCAAAGGGGAGGGACAAAGTGAAGGAGAAAGGACGGAGGGAAATACATGTTCTCACTTATACACACAGGAGTATGTGCTCACTTTCAGACCTGGATAACTGTTCCTATTATTACCTCAGGATTTGAGAGAGAATTCTATTTTTGGATATGAAGAAATATAGTTCAGCAAGGTGACATTCCTGATACAACGTGCAGTGGTCATTTTCATGTAACCAAGCATCAGTTAAGAATGAACAAAACACTCCACAAAAATGATAATAGTACCACATTCAGCTAAACTGTGCGATTGTTTGTGACTTTGGTGTTAGGCTTGTAAGGACTTCAGTTTAAAAAATCCAAGCCAAATTGTTATTTTTTAACACTGCTGGGTATATATATTGTAGTTCTGGCTATATTCCATATGGTTCTTCACAAAAAAAAGCAATTTGGAAACATCAACTCACCTGAGCAGTTTGTCCATGTGGAAAGCTATAGAGGTCCCAGACAGATAGAAGAGAATGTAGCTGAATCTCCAAGATTAAACTAGCAATCTAGACGACTGCTGAAGTACAGTTGCTTGAAATACAGTGTGGACTTATCTTAGGGCTTGGACCTGTTGTGGGGAATGAGTTTGACCAGGTGATTTACTTTGCAATTAGTGGGTGAATGTATACTGTCAGAAAAAAAGTGTACAGCCCAGATACAGTTTTGTTCCCCAAAGTTAGAATCAACATTACTGTACCCCAAATGGTACAAAAAAGTCCCTCAGAGTCTGTTTCTGTACCTTAAAAGGTACATTTAACTATAGCTAGGGCACAAGTGGCAGACCACTGTGACAAGTAACTGTACCTTCAAAGGTACAAGTTGGTACTTATTTTCTGACAGTATAGTTATTAACTAGTTTTGCATTTCTGGTTTCAGTGTGTAACTGTTAAATTTGTTCACAATTTCCACTTCTTGGGCACTCTTTGTTAGAGGACACAAAATAATGGACAGAAATAACAGATGTGAGGGTTTTGACAGTGTGGTTAAATGCCGTCCTTGGAAATGTGACCTTATTTGTATGTGGGTCTGTGTTGTAGGACAGGATTCAGACTTTCATTGTTTAACATTCCACAATTGCTTACATGGGCAGAAAGTCGCCCTGTTAAATGGTGAACTTGTTTACATCCCTCATAGCCCAGATGCATCATAAGCTTTATCCTGTTTGTGTTTTACAGCAGTTTCACGTGCCAGAATAAAAGGTTGTTTACTCTTTGAACGCAATAGAAATATTATTACAGTTTTTACGTTGTCTGCAATCCCCAGTTTATGATGTGCATGTGCTTGCCGATACTGAGAGAAACAAGCTTATTATCTTGTGTCAGCTTTCCAACAGACCAATGCTACTTTTAGTACCTGTCATTCAAAGGTACGGTTATTCAATAACCAAGCACCCTTCTAAAAGACTGGAAAAAAAATAACTGGGACCAAGGACATAGAACAATAAGTGGCAGAATGGGCATTTTTGAAGGAAGGAATGGTTCATTGACTTCTCTCTGCTGGCCTACATGGGGTCCATCTCTTAATTTAGCTGTAAAGGCTGACGGGGGTTGTGTGAACTATAAATCTTACTTACCGAGGGAGTCAGGTCCCTCTTAGGAATGTGTTACTATAGAGCTTTTCAGAAATGTTTCTATGAATTAGATAATTAAATTTAAAGAGTCTTTGGAGTGGCGCACCTCTTTGGCAGCTTCATTGCGGTATTATATTCAGTCATTCATTTTCCATACCTGTGTAGGATCACACATGCGCATATGACAGGGCCGAGATTCCGGGTTGCCTGAGACAAGGTCTAGCCTGGTACGAGAGGTACTCATTGGCCTAAGCACCAAAGGCGGGTTAGTGATCGCACACATACACACACCTACACGCAGATAACAAGGGAGGCCAGTACCCCATCTTTTATGGCCCAAAGATTTAGGAGCCCATGGACAGCAGGAAAAACCTCAAGGACAGGGGTCTCTCGACTTGGCACGCAGCCCCCTTCCCCCAGCTATCCTGCCGTACCTACCACGGACTCACCCAACACCCTAATGAAAGTTTCTTTTAAGTTTGGCATTTGTATACCCTGTATATTGATTTACTCATGACTACTAGTCTCAGTATTCAGATTATGTTTGTGTGAGTCCTTAGACAATCTTAGTGTTTGGTGTGCCACCCTTATAACCATGTTCACGGAGTATCACCTATTTTACCCCTCAC
>JAODKC010000041.1:4733675-4764063 GCA_026777985.1 Mormyrops attenuatus | reverse complement strand
GACAAAATACTGAACATGTACTGCCTTTTAGACAGTTCATTCTTAATTACTGATCCATCTGGACTGAAAATATTGGTTGGAAGAGAAGATACAAATAAAATATACACTTGCCTAATAATTCTGCACACAGTGTACTGCTGTCCATTTAAGGATCTTGCAATAAAAGGGTCTGCTAAAAATTGAACTTCGCTGTGCACTCCTTGATCTTTTCGCCACTCATGCCACAATATTTTAGTTATTCAACCTGCAACATGTTTATAATTATTATTAAATCTGGCCAGCAAATTGATCTTTCATTTTACACAGAATAAAAAAACGATGCAACGTTGTTAATGCTAATTAACAGCACCAGTGATATTAGACAAAACTATATTGGTTATGGATTGAATTTTCCAGGTATGCATAAGGTTTGGATACAATAGCCCAACCCACTTTCACTGACATTACAGTTCCAAATTCTGAGACCAGCTTTTTTGTGGCGCCATGCTGGACCCATTTTTTTCTGGGCCAGGGCCAATTTTTTTGCGGTGGAAATGCACAGAAACTGGTTCCAGATTGAGATTAAGTCTGGTACCACTTCCAGTACCACGTTGGTGGAAATGAGGCATCAGTGGTTCAGACATCGTACCCTGAAGGTGGTGCCACACATCATGATGATAATGCAACAATACCCCCAGCAAGACTGGTGACAGAGTGGTTTGATGAACATTACCCATGGCTGGCACAGTCACCAGATCTGGATTTTATTGAGTTACTTTGGGGTGTTTTGGAGTGAGTCAGGACCAGCATCACGCAGTGACCTGGCCACTGTTCTGCAAGAGGGATAACACAAAACCCCTTTGGTCACTGTGCAGGACTTGTGTCTGTCATTCCCAAGAAGAAATGATGCTGTACTGACTGCAAAAGGAGGACATACTCCATATTAATAAATTATTGTGGTCTAAAGCCAGGTGTTTCAGTTTCATTGTCCAACCCCTGCATATTATCTCTATTAATTAAATTTATGAGCTATTATTCTCCTTTTCCGCTTTCCCTCATGTGTTGTCTTGTTTACAGTATCTGCACTTTATGTATATATACTGCACCGCGGTCCAAGGGAACATTGTTTCATGCTACTGTATGCTGTGGATTGTATATAGAGGGCATGATCTGACCAACTTGACACTTGGAGCCCAAAACACTCTGAGAACACTTTATTATTATCGTTTCCTACAAGGCCAACAAACTTGCCCAATCTGCCATATTTTAAACAATACGTACATATTTACGATGAACGTGTTTTGAAATGTTTTACATAAACCACCCAGTAAATTTACAATTTTTCCCCACTAAGCACATCATACAGTACAGTTGGAGTCTCTAAAATCAAAACAACAATTAAAATTAAGGTACAATTTTACAACCTCTTTGATGTTTTTGATATGTATATTGGAATGGTTTGAAGGGTTCATGACTGAGGGAAGCTGACTCCCTGTTAGTGTTTGTACACTGACACCATGTATGGCTTTTTATGGGGCCAACCTGCTGGACTTTGATATGCTCCCTTACCTTCTTTGTATTATTATCTATTTATGTTGATATCTTTATTTAAGTTGTATTGCTTTATATCGAGTTGAGTGTTTAGTCAATGTTTAATACTACTGCCTCATACTTCTACACTGTGGATATGTATAGAATTCTCCTTGTTTTTCTCTAGGGTTCTTCTAGGTACTTCAGTTTCCAAAACCAAGGTTAGGTGAACTGGTGTTTATAAATTGCCCATTGGTGTAAGGAGGTTATGGTGATTGTAGTATGGTGTTTGACCTTTGACCTTTGTGATTTGGAGGTTTCCATAAATAAACAATGATAATAAAAATGTGAGAAAGTCGTTGAACAATAGTCATTGATGACAAATGAATAATGGGCATCAGAAGTTAATGTATAATCAACAGATATGTATATATGAATCTGGGTGACAGGGAAAGCCAGTGCAACAAGTCTGCAAATTGGGTCTCATGATATTTATGGGGGCAGGTCAGCAAATCAGAAATAAACAACAACAAATAATTTATTTTTGTATAGCGCATTTTCACATGACATTGTCTCAAAGCGCTTTACAGCATCCCCACCCAAAGCCCCCAGAGAGCAAGCCAGAGCCAACAGTGGCAAGGAAAAACTCCCTAGAAGGAAGAAACCTTGGGAGGGACCAGACTCAAAGGCGGCCGGCAGGGAAAGCTCTTAGCTCTTAAATAAACCTGTTAGTGGTGGGACGAGAGTTAGATCTATGACATTCCATCACTAGCTTTCCTTGAATTGAATGGACCACAGTTATTCATCTTCCTTGTTATTCTCAATATAAGTGTGCCTGTTTTTGTTTTTCCTTCAACATGGATTCTTTCTCAATAAGCTCCCCTTATACTCAATAAACCATATTTTTATATATACAATCCAGGTCTGGACATAATTATTGGCACTCTTCACTAATATTTAGTCGCAGAACCTTTGGCAGCAATGGCAGCTTCAGGTCATTTCCAGCTGATATCTATAAGCTTCCTGCATCCATCTGCTGGTAGTTTCTGCCACTCTATCATTGCTATGCATTCAAGCTTTACAGGAGTCCTTTTTGCAATGGCAGATTTCAGCTTTCTGCAGGGGTTTTCAATAGGATTTAGGTGTTTAAAAAAGTCCATCGTTCATTCATTTTACACCATTCTCTTGTACTGTTGGATGTGTACTTTGGATTGTTGTCCTGCTGAAAGACCCAAGACTTTTGCCCCAGCCTTTGGACAACACATTTCACTCTAAAATACTATGGTAATCTTCTGATTTCATCATTCCTTTGGTACGTTCAATGCCTCCAGTACCAGTGGCAGCAAAACAGCCTCACAACATGATAGAACTTCCACCATATTTTACTGTAGGTAGTGTGTTCTTTTCCTTACGGGTTCCTTACTTCATTCTGTCACCTACAGTATAAACAAACTGCTGCACTACATTCTCAAAGAGTTCTACTTTGGTTTCATCATGTTCATAGAACATTATCCCAGAAAGAGGTGACTTATCTAAGAAAGTTTTTGCAAACGTAAGTTTTGCTTTTTTGTGCTATTCTTTCAATAGTGGTGTCCTCCTTTGTCTTCATCCATGAAGTCGTACTGGGTATAATGTCTGGTGTATGGTAGGGGTAGAAACCACCACTCCAGGTCTTTAGATGTCTTTGATGGTGTTTTTTCCACAATCCGCACCAACCTTCACAGACTTTTCTCATTGAGTTTTCTTAGCGCCACATCCTGCAACGTTTTGTGCAATCAGGATAATAACTGTGAAACTTCTTGATAGCGTTACGAACTGTTGAAACTGAATTTATTTCTTTTGTTTGCATAGATGATGCAAGTACATTACCTTTATCTACAGATATAATTTGAAAGAAGATTTAATACTGATATGTTGATATTTCTTAATAAAGAACTACAAAATGAATGGGGTGCCCTTGTTTATTCCTAGTTTGTTATAGGAAATAATTAAAAATCATAAAACAGGTGCCAATAATTGTGCCCAGCATACATTTCATTTCTATAGTTTTTATGTCATCATATGGAAGCTTTTTTTATTGTTGTTCAATAACTTTACATTTTATTAAATTTTTTGATTTGACACAAAATTGGTTTGTTTACTTTTATTTCTGAAGATAATCTATATTTTGTACTTCCAATTGAGGCGGTGCCAATAATCCTGACCAGTACTGTATTTAAATACTCTACTAGTCCATAGCAAACTACTGAAACATCCAACTTGTAACTGCTTATCCTGGTCAGGGTCACAGGGGACTAGAGTCTGTCCCAGGCAGCATAGATTATGTGGCTGGGGTTAGGGCTGCACGATATCACATCGTGATTATGTGGCACATGCGCAATAATCAGCAGGGTTTTAGATAAAGGGTGAAACATTTGTCCAGATGCCGGTGTTTCGGTATTATATGGTTGTTTACTTACACCCACAAATTGGTAAACAAATGAGTAGTGCACCTAAAGTATTAGTAATCTGTATAAATTCAGCATATTCCTATGTTTAGTAAATGGGTTGGACTTTAAACTGCAAAAAGTACCACCACAATATATAATATCTTTTTACCTTGTTTATCCAAAATATGTCCTCTTTCAAAAGACGTTACGGCTGCTGAGCTGTCCCTTTCCTCACTTCCTTTACCAAAACAATAGCATGTGACATGCTCCGGTAACCAAATTCAATTAACATACAAACAACAAGCTGGGGTATACCCTGGACAGGATTCCAGTCCATCATGGGGCACAAAACTGGGGCCTACCCTGGACAGGATGCCATTCCATCACTAGGCACAAGGCTAGGGTACACCCTAGATGAGTGCCAGTGCATATAAGGGCACAAGGCTATGGTATACCCTAGATGGGTTCCTGTCCATCACAGGGCTCAGGGCTGGGGTACACCTTGAATGGGTTCCAGTTCATCATAGGGCACAAAACTGGGGTACAACCTAAACGAGATTCCAGTCCATCTGAGGGCACAAGGCTGGGGTACATCACAGGTAGTTTGGAGACACCAGTTAGCATAAACTGTCTGTCTGTGAATGGGAGGAAACCAGAGGACATGGAGTAAATACAAGCAACATGGGGAGAACATTTTTTATTTAGCAGACACTTTCATTGAAAGCAATACAATTGGGGTCCAACAATGAAATCCCTCTGGCAATCCACAGAATTTGGACAGGCAACCTTCTGATCACACACCACCCCCATAAAATCTCCACACACAGAACAAAGATGAGATTCAAAGTCCCAACACTGGAAATGTGAGGCAATCGCGCTACTCAGTAAGTCAGCACACTGCCACTACTGACATATGAATCAGAAGGACTTGAAAGCAAAACTATTCAGTGAGATTGCATGTGTAAAAATCAGCTTCATGGGTACTTGCAGAACGTGTTTTGGACACTAATGGGTAGGGTAGGGCAGATTCTCTGAGGCAGTGTGAGACTGTAGCCGTGGGAGGATATGCCAGTCCCTGCCCTGGTAACATATCTGTTGTGGGAGCCCTTGCGTCTCTGCCCCCACAGACATCATCTCATTATGCACGCACCTTCTATCATCTGCAGGACCTGAATTCACCTTGTTTTTTTCTTCTTCTTTTATGGCTAATACATAATCCATAAATGATGCCTGGTTGAAGAATATTCAGAATTTAAAATATTCACATAGAACAATATATAACTGTCTATTAAATGTTTATGGAAAACATTGACAGCAAACTTAGAAATTAATACAGCATGTGAGATCTACTGATTAAAAAATAACAATTCTGTCAGTTTCTGAAAGGCAGACCATTATTTGATATATAGTAGAACAACATGTTCTGGTCATGCAAGCTGTAGCGTCTGAACTATAGAAGTGTTTGAATGAAGGACCTGAGACAACAGCAACTCGGGAACCCTCATTGAGGTAAATACGGTTGCAGTTGTGTGGCAAGACTACAGTCACTGGGCGTCAAAGTCAAACAAAGAAGGAAGGGAATGTGGACCCACCTAATCCAAAAATTTACTTTCAGATCACCAGCCTCTGTCAGTGAGTCTATGGAGTAAGAAGAGGCCATGCTGGAAGCTTGCTCCCTGTAACTAACATGTAGGAGACAACACATGGAGTAACAGAGGAGTTATTTGTGAAAACAGCAGTTTGACATGACAAAACATAAGAGCAATGAAAACAGTCCTTTTTGCACATTTTACAGTCTTTATAATCCAACAATATTGTGAATGTTTGTTTTGGTCAGAGTCACAGGTTCTTTATTAATGTATTGCTAATTTGATCACTTCATGTGTTTTTAGTGTTTCCCTTCTAAATTAATGTTACCATACCCTAATCTGAGTATATTAACAATCAAACCCAAAGTCTTAAATTTATAGTGCATAAGTATTAGTCTATACATTTTGTAAGTCTTATAAATGTTATTTTAAAGGGCGTACATTGTAAATTTTTCATTATACAGACGCTCCTCTACTTACGAACGTTCAACTTACGCACTTTCAGATATACGAATAAAGAGGATTGTAATTCCAAATTGTGTTCACTGGGCTCCGGTTTCCTGTCTGCAACATCAATTTTTTTTATGCACTCCAGTTCCGCCTAGTACGACTTCTGGCCGCTACACCCGCCACGCAGCACCGTAGCGTGCGTACTCCCAGCATCCTAGTTTGTAGTACTTGCGTATGCCCTTAAAATGATGTCGAATAACGACTTATGAACATTTCAAGCTGCGAGCATCTGTATTTTACCTGTTACCTCTTGTTGGGCAGAAGAGTCATTTGATATTTTAGCACATTGCCTGGACCCCATTTCTATTTAAACACATTTTTTGAGCCCGAGACAAAATTTTGGTGGATAAGTTCCTTTTGTCTGCTACAGTAAATTTAGAGAGAGTAATATTGAAGATTTGATGCATGTTGTGGCTAAATGGGCTCCAGTAACAATTTCAGAATATTTGAAGCATAATTATTGTCTTTTACTTGTAATGTAAGTGGAAGAAAAGGTTTGTGAAGAATAAAGTGGTTCTGTAACATCTAGTCCACTGGCCATTCATCCTTCTTTCCCAGTGCAGCCTGTATGATGATCATACTACTCCTGTACATCCCTGTGGGGGCAATTACCTGGAGGCAGGAGGGGGAGCATGTTAGGGCATAGCCGCTGTTGCTAGGTCTCTGTTTCCCTAGATGAACCCTCAGCTGATGGAAAACTTCGGGTCACCTTGTTCAGTTCTTCCTCTTGCACAGCAGAGGTGACATACAGATGGCTGATTTCACCAGCATTTACTGCCATGGTGTACTGTATATTCTGCATATTGGCAAACAATTTTCATATTATTAATAATAATAATAATAAGAAGAAGAAGAATAAGCATTGGTTTTTTTGGAGTGGGACTGCATGTTACATGTTATAACTTCATGGGAAATGTAACTGTTTATTTATTGTAACTATAGTTATTTTGGTAACACTTTACTTAAGAGGGCACAAGTTATGTACACTAATGTACACTCTTACTTAACGTATTAATTAACCAATGATAAGGCCCCATGCTCTTTCATTATTAATCAATCGTAAACATTCATGCATAAACTTGCTGATTTTCATAATTAATTATTAGAAGCATTGCTACGTAAATTTTGTAGAAAATAACTCTAACAAGTACCTCCTTAATGATCACACCTGTGCCATTTCCTCTACCTGCCTACAAAGAACATTTAAATATCCCCAAATATGTGAGCCACCTGAAAGACGGTAAGGTGAGTAGAAAAAGAGGAAAAAAAAGAAGCGTGAAACAAAACGCTTTTTCCACAATGGATGCTGTCTGGTGTGAGAACCAGTGACTAGCTCTGGGCCAAAGGTCTGATTACAAAAGTTGGGCGGTGTCAGAAAGTGGCCTTATGTTGAAGATGAAAAGAATGTATCAAAAATGAGTGGTTCACCCCACTTGTAAAACTCTAACAGAAATAATCCTTCAAGTAGCCTAGCTAAAATATTCATAAAATACACTTAGACTTTCTTATTGACATGAGAAAATTTCAATAATGCAGTATTTTTTTTGTTTATTAATCATATAACATATTAGGCAGTTGTTAAAGAAAGGATGAGCTCAGTGACATTACATAGATAACTACATGGAACAGGCTCATTTTCCCTCCAATGACTCACAAAATATGAAGAACATCTGGCACTGCTCCATCCCACCCAGCCCCTGAACTGGATGCCAGCCTGTCCATAAGCCCATTGGACAGTACACAGCTGAAAACAAGCCTGCATCGGGTACCGGGGCTGACACCTGAATGGGCAGCATTGGGGCCAGCTGTGTCACGAAGATTTAGGATGTGGAGAACTGGGAAACCAGACCAATGGCGACTAAGAAATGTGTCCAAAATATCAAAAAAATAAAAGCAGAAGGACACTATAAACCCAACAGGGCTAAAGCAAAGCCATGAACCGGGAACATCCCAAACTGCAAAGAGGTAGACTAAAACCCGGAGATACCCGGTCCCAGGTGAAACTGACTGCTCAGTCTAAACAACCCAGTACATCCGCTTCTTGTTATGGACAAGGTTCTGTGGACCTGTGAGTCCTGTAATTACCAAGGTAGCGGTGCAGGGGTAACGTCTACAAATAAAACACTGTACAGGCTGCTCTCAACTCATGTAAAACCTACTCACATAAATCTGGATTTATGCCAAAAAAGCCATGGAAGTGCAAATGCTAAAAGCGATATAAACTGAAAATATATAAAAATTAAGTCTTTTCATTCATTTTAATTTAAATTTCTTTAGTATATATTACTCATGTATTTTTTGCTCATGTGTCTTATGCTATAAGTTGTCATGAATGGTATCTGGGTGTAAATCTGACATGTAATATTTGTCTGACGTAAGGGATTACTTCCATGAGTCAAGAACTGCCTGTGTACACATATATATAAAAGCTAACATGTTTAAAAATATAGACTTGAAATTGTTCATTCAGAATAGAGTCGCTAATGATATTTAAAATGAATAATATAATATAAGTTCAGTTAAATAATCTTCAGTACAGTATTACACCTGAGCACTTCATCGGCCACATATTTGCCGTTTTGTGAAGGTGAACAGTATTTTATTACTTGGAATTCTGGTATTTTCTGTCGTGCTTCCAGATCTTGATAGTTTCAAATGGTTCTAGATCCAAATAGACCATTCATTCCTCTAAAATCTCTTTGTTACGTTTGAAAACTATAGAAGGAACCTACTCAATGAACTGTCTTTGCCTGCACATTGCATGTAAGCAACCTGTATTTGAAAATGTCTCTTTCAGCATGCTGCACTGTGACAAGGGGAGCTGCCAGTGAAGAACAATTTTATTTTTATTTTATTAGAATTTGTAAGAAGGATGGGACAGAGTTGGGGTGCATATAACATAATAGGAAATACTAATTCTGAATTGATATATTGGGACTGAATAGGGCAACTGATTGAATGGGAGTATATAATGGGTCATGATGATGTCTGAGTTATGGGGACAGAGAAATGAGGAGCAAATAGGTTGAATCAAAATGAGTAAACCCAGTTTTCCTGACTGCTAACTGGCACGAATCTAACCTTAGTAAGGTTTATTTTTGAGGGAGACTGGTAATAGTAGTTGACTCTACTCTGCTGCATTGCGTGACAGTCCTGTCCGATATGCATCAACAACCAAATGAGTTTTGGCCTTAGCCATGCACATTATACCTGGCCTTATTTGGAATGCAAATAAGAATACAAAAGAGAGCATACAAGCCTTTCTGTTTCTGCTCTTCTTCTCTAGCTCACTAAGAATAGGCCCTTCTCTGGCGGCAACCTGATGAAAAGCCAGCATGTGCACACATCTAGTGTGTGTGCACATGCTGTACATACACACTGTGTACAGCATGTGCACAGTGTATGAATCTTGAGCCAAACCTTGTAATGGCTAACTGATGACTGCCTGGCAGACTGCATTTATTAGCCTCCATCACACTGATTTTGGCTGCACACAGCGAAATCCCCTCATCTTCGTTCAGAGCAGCCAATGTGTTCAGCATACTGTACCTACAAACAGAACACATTTTCAATATCATATTAAAAGGCTTCCCAATTTCTGTATTTTTAGAGAAAAGCAGCTGGATTTATTTATGGCTTATTAGCAGCTAAAATGACCCCTGCATGAATGTGATTTATTTTGTCAATTGTTTCCATTTTTTTGCATCATTAGTATGAGGTTCTCCTTTGTGTAAGTAGATGATTTCAATTAGAGAATACTTAAGATTTTTTGTGTGGTCAATATAAGAGATAAAGCACTCAATTTAACTTAAGGGTGACCAGCTTCCCTGTAGATCATGCATAGATATGTTTCAATAATGTAATTCCACTTACATTTACCACTGGTTATGTGTTTCCCCTAAAGAGTAACAAACCTAAACAATTAAACTGACATCTGGGCATGACCTTGAGCTAACACTTGTAGGACGAGCTGGCGTAGAACCCTAATCCCTTCCGGAGATCCTTATTCAAATATTCTGGGAGATGTGTTCCTGTTTTTACACTCAAATTTACTGGCAGGGAGCTCACAGCAGTCCATGACAGGCAATTTTTGCAAAATGTGACCAATTTCAAAACGAGTAGTTGGAATTGTGCCTAGACAGAGTTGTTCGTCTATGACACAGTGTGGCTTTTATTTTGTGCAATGTGAGACTGTGGGCAGTTCTGTAGGTGTGACTGCTCCCCATGAGCAAGTATTTAAATGAATTAGTTTCCCACAGGACAAACATCAAGATTTAGTAACGCTTTACATTAACTGCACCTTCATGCTGCTTTTATATTGCATTTATAAAATGTTCAGTACACCTTCATAATGTATTCATTAAGTATTCATAAAACATTCATAAACATCATGTATGTATACCTTAACATCCTAACATCCCTTAACAGCTGTAATATAGATTAATAACAAACATGAATGTTCTATGAATGCATAATGAATGCATTATGAAGGTGCACGTAATGTAAAGCATTATCATAGGTTTATACAGACTAAAACCAAACCACATATAATTCATATAAATATAATCTCCATGAATATAAACTATTTGAAAATTTTATTTTTCTGTGATGTATCAAGCAGGAATTCCCTGTAACATAAATTATTCTTTTTAGTTTTTTTGAATAGATTTCCAGTATAGCTTTCCTTTCCCAATGGGTAGAAAATATCATACATAAAAAGATTCATATATTGGATACCCTCAGAAACGACACACCATTTTCAAACTGTTGAAAAGTAGGTCAAACTACTATCAGTACCAAAACAGACAATAGTCATCAACATTATTTTTTAGAAATACTAAATTTCTGTTTTCTACACACCTCTTCTAATTTGCTTTGTTGCATCAACTGCTGTCTTTCAGTATGATTTTTATTGAAAAACCTTGTATATTTCATCCTTTCTTCGCAGTGGTTTCTGATTTCCTCTAAAAGCACTTTTGTGATTTTAACAAAACTGCATGTTAAAATATACTGCTAATTACAAAGTAAAAATACTGTAACCAACTGCTTCCTAACTGCTTGCTTTATAATTTAACAGGTGAACAGGTTCACTCTACAAAGAAAAATGACATCATAAGAATCATTTTCACAATGTTTTTTATATCAAGTTATTAAAAACAAAAATATTTTTTCAGGAAGCATTACTTTGCTATGCAGTTTCGATATCTTGTTTTCCTACGCATTTCTAAATCCTAGGAAAAAAGCCCTGTAGTGTTATCTCAAATATGAGACCGATTATCAGGCAAGTGCTGACCTTTGTTTTGGGTGGAATTTAACGGTATTTCAAAGGTGTTGTGTTACATACACAGATTTTGTTTTGACGTACAACAATACCTAGATATGGTGAGAATGCAAAAAGCCAATGACGAAGTAAAACAAAATCCACAAAAAATAAAATACAACCTCACTCCAAGCTCCTACTCTGCTCACTCAGTATTTCCTCTTTAAAGCCACCAGTAGGATGAACACTGACCTCTGGTCTGATTGAACAATATAACACCTGCATCTGCAAAGAAATAACAGCCCACTGTGTAAATTAATGCCACCCATGTTGTTATTCGGATATCCACTGTTACATTTTTCTGTTTCCCACTACGGTCATATTTGTTGCTAAGTAAGAAAATATGAAGAGAATATAAATGTAAATGATTCTATTACAGTCATAGCTTCAGGACACAAAACCCCACACTAACAGAGGCATGTTGCCAGTTTGCCCCTGGGACTGACCTTTAGGACCCCATGCTGTGTAAGGCAGCCCAGGCGGCTAGTAGATGCATGTTGCCCCACCTTGAGCCCTGTGTGTAGGTGTGCGGGGGCAGGGGGGGGTGTGCTTTTGTATGCTCCTTTCCTGAGCTCGGATAAAGCGGCCATAAAGCAGGTGACGGGTGCAGCTGGGCGTGTGCAGACGTCGGAAGCCCGGGGCAAGGAGCAACCACCTGTAGTTTGCTTGGTAGCAAGGCTAGGCCTGAGCGCTACATATTTTACTGCCTTCTTAGCCCCACATATTTATTTATTTAGGTATGGTCTAACCTGTTATTCAAGAAAAAAGAAGTGTGTTTTGGGAGGCGGGGGATGGGACTCTAGAGGCACAGGAAGAGTGAAGGCTGCTCTCACGAAAGGTAAAACTGACGTCACAAACAGATACACAACACCTTAGCTGCTGGGGCGTGGTTTTTGTGTCCAACCAGCCTCCTGGGAAGCCAAAGACACACCTGCTGGCACCAGAGGCTTGGGATTGGCTACAATACGGAAATTACACCTGGGTAGGAGGGGCAGTGGGGGAAGCCAAGCCCTTTACAAATTCCACCCGTCTGCATTAAGAGCTTAACCAGGTAGTGTTGACTACTGCTCCGAACTGCCTAGTTGCAGAGAGTCATACCCAGTGCTAAGGCCTCCTTCTTTTTCGTAAAGCGCTTCAGTCAAAGTTGATGTGGTCCCACAAGAAGTCATGCAATCTTCACTAAAAGGAATGAAGACTAAAAGCATCCCTCACAAGCCAGAGACAAAGGGCTGATTCAACCAAGGCCTCGCCTCTCCAGGACAAGACAAGAGGGGTAATTTACTAACATCAAGCCGATTTTTTGGCCTTCTCATAAATTTGTTTTCGTTATTCTGTAATACCTTTCTTCCGATGTCCACGTCCTGGCCAGCAGGGAGAGCTCACAGCCGCCTTGCCTGTCGCGTGATTCGAAGGGCGCCGATCCATTTCGTGGTTTCAGGGGCCTGGGAGTTTCTATGTCGAGTGTATCATAACTCCTATCAGATTCCAGTCTATTGAAACAGAAAGGAGAGCAGGCTGACAATAGATGCAAACGTTCATTCCTGGACTGGCTCGACCAGTTAGGGCAGGTAGAGACAAACAGTCAGTTTTGTGAAAAGCTGTGAAGAGTGGAACCTATGCCTGCAGTGCCACTGATTAAAGTACATCCACTGCTCAGGGTATTTCATCCAATATTAGTTCCTGGTAATTTAATACTACTGTACCTTGAATGTAGGGAAGAATGCAAATTACATACTAAATACAAAGAGATGATAATATAAATTTCTGCTTTATGCTTCTCTGCATTTGTAAATGTAAGTGAGAATGTTCAGAAACTCAGTGCTTAATTTTTATCAAAATGTTTTCCTAATGTTGAAAATAAGTTTTAGCATGATGTGTTTTCATCAAATGCCTTTTAATAAGCTTGTTTATGAACTTGAATACTTCAATAATCACATTGCAGTTTTTCTTCCATTTTTTTACTTAGAACATTTTGAGAAAATAGGTTGGATAGAATTTTTCTCGTTATCTCTTGATTTGAAAGGACTCAAATTATACAGCCAATATTTTGCTTGCCCTTTGTTATAGCGATAACAAGGGAGATTTTGCTATGGCCTGAAATAAAACATCTGCTCTTTTACTTTTTTTTCTATGCTATCAATTGAAATTAGTAACTGTATTTTACAATTTTTAGGAAGGGAATATGAATTTTAAGCTAAAAACATCAGATTTAACTGGAACCATGAACTTAATATCTGGTGTATGACCGCGATATCTGGTCTTATTTAACCCAAGGCCAAAACGGAGGTAGGAAACACCTGATAAAGGGTGCATGAAGTAAATGGTGAGGTGGAGAGCTTTGATTGGTGAGAGGAGGAAATATGAACACGGAGTTTATTTTATCAGGATCGGTCATCGCTTTTTTGGAATTATGATATTGTATTTAATAGCAACCTAACTCACACTTTATGATATGAGGTTTTACAGATCCACACTACAAAAAATTTCTATGCATCTTTTTACAATTTTCTGGGCTTTAATTACCCTTTGTACTATGTCGGCTGGTTTCCCCAACCTGTGAGGTCAGTGACAGATATAGAGAGCTTTAGAAGCAGCTTTACACATTTGCAGTCATGTAGTTAAATGCTTTCATACTATGAAGATTTAGCATTCAATTTTTGCTTCTTGATGGGACAAATGTACAGATTTTAAAACAGATAGCGTGAGTCTTTTAACTATCATTTCCATTGTTAGATGTTCAGTATAAAAGGTCAAGCCGATACTTCTTTGACTTTGAATTAGAGGGCAGTTACCCAAGCAGAATGCTCTCAACATAATTTGTATGAATATGGTAAGCATTCATATTACATTACAGCATGAGGAATCATTTAATACATTTCTGTTCCCTTTGATTTTATTTAAATTAGACAATGTTTAGTTAAAATTAACAAAAGTAACATGTGATGTTGCTACCGATCAGTAGCATGAGAAAAGCTACTTACAAAACAGCAGAACTCAACTTCCATATACAAATTCCTCCCGTGTAAATTATGCTGCATTATAGTGATATTCAAATTTGGATGGAAAAGCTGTGAAATAGAAAATATATTTACAGCTACAGCAATCAAGGGGTACTTTTTAATAAAAATGACCGTTTAAATGAATAATCTGTAAGGACTGCACTGTAACAAAATGAACAG
The DNA here is from genome assembly GCA_026777985.1 of Mormyrops attenuatus. Taxonomy (NCBI): domain Eukaryota; kingdom Metazoa; phylum Chordata; class Actinopteri; order Osteoglossiformes; family Mormyridae; genus Mormyrops; species Mormyrops attenuatus. Next base: position 4,749,527 of record JAODKC010000041.1, on the reverse strand, counting down.
AAACTGGCAAAACAAGGACTGTTTTAAGCTGTAGCAATTAGATGAATAAGATTAGATGCCTCTCTGACTAAGGTTTTGGATTTCAGGAGTGTTGTTCTGTACACAAGTACTAGCTGTTGATTAAAGCTCAGTCCTGTTCACCACACAGCGCTCTCATTTCTGAGCACTTGTTGCATTCCTGGGCCGACCTGGGCTAACCCAGACAAATCTGGGCAGCAGCTAGGGAGTTTGGGACAATCGAGAAAGAAAAGTCCATGGGGAGTTAAACCTGCACTGTCCCCGAGGCCAGCCTTAATCAGCATAGACTGGCCAGACTATCTGAGGAAAGGTGAAGAACAAATACATCTGGAGAGAGCAGCAAAACTAGGTTTCTATTTATACTTGCAGCCAAAATCACATTCAATAAAGGGAGGGGCACGGGTTTCGGTCCTTTATTTTCCTTTTCTTATATGTTCTCTCTTTCTGCTGCCTTTCATCTCCATTCTCCTATATTCTTCTATGCCCCTTCTGCCTCCCACCCCCACCCCTTCTCCCTACAAAGGCCTGCCTTGCAGATTGGTGCTGCTAATGATTAGTTCGACGGTAACCCTGGACCAGGGGAGCTTTCCCAAGCATGACCTCCAGGCCCAGAGCAAGCTGGGCTGCTCCTGGGCAGCTGGGGAGAAATCTGAGATTTTTCCCTTTCTTACCCCTCCTGATTCTCACTTTTTTCTGGCTGGCAAATTCTTTTTTCTGGGGTCTCTTTGACGATGGTAAGATTACAGGCCTTCTCTCTTGGTTTCATTCCCAAGTTCCCCAAATCCCTTTCTCCCTTGATAATTACTGGAAACCCCCTTCCTGATAACATTCTCTTTCTTTTAGGTCTGGGTCCTTGTCCTGATTTTAAGCAAACTGAACATTTCTATTGTTATATTCAGGATTGCAGTCTTATTTAAAAATGTCTGTGTTGCTTAGATACCATTTTAATGTTCAAAAACAGGGTGGTGTTGTTTTACAAGTGACTGTCTTGCACACTTCAGAATTTGAGCATTTTTAACAAACACCTACGACTACAAAGCCAAGTTACTTGCATAATTCTGAAAATATGTAAAATTGCCATTCAGCTTTAGTGTCATTGTTATCATAGTGACCTGTAATGTTGCTTAATTCTCTTGTAAATAGTATATTTTGTCTTTTAATATAATGTTGTTATAGGGGCTTCATCAAAAACAGTAAATTTTGCAGTCGCTATATAGTAAATGAGCATAGATAGTATTTTTCTGCAGGGTAGAAAAACAATCTAGTTTGTTTGTACTCGACAGTATATTTCCTGGTAAATTAAATGTCTTTTTAATGTTGTCTTTGGTGTTGTTTTTTTGATGGCTATCATGGTTTCTAGACACCACAATGCTCAGAAAGCCATGATGGCACCAGGAAATACCGTATTTCCTTGGATGTGGCAAAGGGGGATTATGGAAAATGACATGTTCCATGGTATAAATACTCATTGTAAAAATGACCACCAGCCTGTCTAACCCTCCATTTCATAACAAAAAACAGGCTAGTCAGAACACCTTAGTGCACTCATTTGTGGGGTCCACATTGCCCCATATACTGTACTAAAGCTCAGCAGAAACGGGTCAACCCCCTCAGCAATCACGTGACCAGGAAAAAATATATAAATATATTAGTATTTTATTTTTTTATTTAATTTAATTTAATATTTAGTATTTGAGTTTTTTTCTTTGAGGGCAAAGTACTGTTTTTTGTGTATTATTTTGCTGACGGCAATGCATTTAAAAGATGCTTTTTAAAATGATTCTGAAGATGTAAAAGTTAGCATGAAGCCTTAAGTGTTCCTGGTGAAGAACTTAGCAGCTTAAAATTTAGAGGAGAATGTGAAGCTTATACAGGTTGGTCACTCAAATCCATGGGTGGAGTTGTTTTTGGATGAATCACTATTTACAATACAAATGTCTCTTTAAAATGTATTATTGAAACATGTCAATTAGAACTAACAATATGAATGAATACAGAGGAAGATCATTTCTTTAATTTTTGTTCAATACTTGTAATTAAGTTTGTTTGAGTGTTTTTAAAAGTAGTCTTTAAAAAGGAAAATATGATGAAATTAGATATTTACATTTTACATTTTAAATAACATATTCAAATAAGGTTTTTGGCTTTTCTTTTGGAATTGAGTGGTGTTCACTGTTTTTGAACTTTTGGGGAAAGATGTTTTTGTTTGACTGGAATCTCATTCAAGCTATAACTCAGTGTTAAATGTTTCCCTGAGCTTGATAAGCACTATTAAGACAGACAGATGGATGATTTAGTTTATCTTAAATAATCATTCCTTTATGTAGGATACTTTCAAGGCATTCTTCTTTCAGAAAAGTAGCAAAATAATGCCATAAAAAGAACAAATGCCACCCAAAAATTCTCAATTGATTATAATAACTATTAACTGTGCTATTCAATAAATTCTAGAATTTTAATTTTAACATTTTCTTAGTAATAACTTAGTCATGGTACAGTACCAAAAAAATGGTGCATCAATTTCAATAGAATGTTGTTTTTGCAAAGTCTGTATGTCCTGCTGTAATTCTGATTTTTTGGTTTGGATGGTCATCTTCATCTTACCTGGCAGCATTGGATTTTATGTCTCCTCTAATACTGCCTGGTAATGATGATAGTTACCTTCCACTGGCTTCTAGGAGAACACAGAAAGTGCTCAATTAATTTCAGTGTATTGTAACAGCTCAGGTCAAATCAAGAGGCTATGGCGATACCACAGAGCAGATACTTCTTTAGTAAATATAACAGGGTCGCTATAACCACTTGTCATTATGAAATTACCCACTTTGGTGCTAATGCCAGTTGCTTGATATGAGTGCTGTAGCATTTTCTCAGGCTCTGTGAGTGCCTGAGCTCCAATGAAGTGGTCCCTAGCGTCCATCTTACCTGGCAGTGCTGGACTGTACTTGTGCTCTAACACTGTCTGGTAACGATGTTTGCTGGGCGACCTCTGGGCAACAAGATGCTCCCCACACAGCTTATTGACATGAAATGCCCTGCATTAACTGACATGCGATAGGTGCACTGTGGTCATATCCTGTGACAGCAGCTAAAAACAGAAAGGAGCCTCCTAGCTAACTGGACTTTAGATTTCTATGTTTTTCTGCGAACAATTTAATGAAAGCTTATGCCATAATTTAGCTAGTTGGAACTTATACTCCACTTATTACAAATAAGTTGTGCTTAAAGTGTCCATCTCCTGTCATGGAACTTTTCCCCAGCACCATTACTGGCAGTTTAAGGAAATGCTTGCTTCGTTGCATAGCCTGCATATCCAGCAGTGGATGGTGGAGCTCAAACATGACATCCCTTATATCTCCTGCTCTCAGTTATGTTTCTTGGTTTGATTTAAGCAGGTGGGACAGTATGTTCTAATGACTATCCTAATTGCTTACTGCAGAGCAAAGGTGAGCCATTTCACTGTTTTGCCATTTATATTTAATTTAGAAATTCATTCACATTGAAAGGCCAGGTGTAAACCACTAGGTGAAGTAAACCAGTGATGTTTTCAAATGAGCCACTAAAGATAAATGAAACAACTTGGACCTTCTGTGATTGATCTTGTGATGTGCAGATATAGATCACACATGGTGGGCTCAGGATCCTGAAACTGACTGGATCTGCCAGCTCTTCTCATTCATTAGAACCTCATAGTTTAACAGTCATTATACTGATGAGAGTCGTTAGCTGAAATGGAACTCCAAAGCTGCAAAACCTGTTACCATAATGAACTGCATGTTGTTTTAGGTTTTCTTTTCTTTTGTACCCATAATGAATAATATTTTTAGGATAAAAAGTGCATGTAACTGAACCATTGTAGCACTGGAAAATACAGAGAAGGCATGCCGGTTCACTCAACTTTGCAGATGTAAAGGCTTTATATGTGCTAATAAATATTTAGCTCGCTAATAAACACTGAACCACACCTTTGTTTACTCCTCTTAAGTTTCTTAGTGATAAATGTTACAATGAATTTGCACCATGTTGTAATGCAATTGCCTAATTTGGTTACTTAACTGAACTGACAGTTGCAGGTGGGGTCAGGAGGAGTGCCAGTCAAATAAAGCTTAGCATGCTCGAGTTTATTATGTCACATCTTACTTAATGAAATTCCCAGTTTATCAAACATCATCTTAGTTTTTTACTTGAATATTTCTTAAATTCCAATCTCATTTTGCCGTTTCTCTGTAATATTTGTAGATGTTATGATGTATATATAAAATAGTTTTTAAATGTATGCTTTCCATTCTTTTCTTCCTCTGTAAGGTAAAACAATGATTGGGCAACCTCCATCGTTTCCTATCCTCAGTGTCACTGTACCTGTCGATTGACGTCTTACCAGACATGGTTAGATCTATCTATATTTGTCTAATACTGTCTGGTAATGCCGTCCATTGCAGGGTGATACATCTCCTCTTCGAATCCTCTCCCATCATCTCCTGCATTATGGTAATATTAAAAGCTAATTGCTATAAGTGGGCCGTAGATTAGAAATATTAGCATTCATGCAATAGACTAGTAGCATTAGTAAGCAGTGCATAGTCAAGTACAGTAGCTTTGGTAAGGAGAACAGCTTAGTAAGCTTAGTAATAGTAATAATCATCCTGCATTATACTTTTCATACAGTCTGCAGTGTTTAATAACTTCATTTTTTTGCAATGGATTTGTATATAAATACCTACATAATGTGTGTGTATGTCTATATAATCTTTGGATAACTTGCATGCAATTTGTGTTTTCTTAAGTTTCTGAATGCTGTGCATAGTAGGGCTGGGAGATATCGCAAAATATTTCGGACATATTTCGTAATTTTTTTGGTATTATTTTTTATATTTTTTCATATCAGTTGATATAGATGCTTATCAATCATATAATTCAAGTTATTATTTCTTTACTTCTAGGCACTATTTTTATTTGAAATTACATAAAAATTGTCCTTAATACATATTCAGAACATGAAGAAAAGGATAAATTGATGGACAAAAACAAAATAAACATTTTTATTATAGAAAATGCTGGCAGTATGTTTTTTGGCTTTGACTGCCTTACTGCTCTTTCCTGTGAAATTGGTTGGAATTGCATTTGTTTCTGTGACATGGTATGCTGTTATAATAATTGATATTTTATTGATCCCTGTGGGGAAATTCTCTTCATGCCTCTCCCAACTTTCTCTCTGTAGGTGAAAGCAAGCTGGCTGCAAATGGCAGCTGCCTATAACAGTGCCCAGGGAGCTGCTGCTTGAGGGCCTTGCTAAAAGACACAGATGTGCCCAGGCCAGGCTTGAACTGGCAGCCTCATAGGTCAGAGGCACCAAGGCTTAGCCCACTGAGCCTCACACTGCCTCCATATAGTTACGTGCTGTTAAGCAATGTTCCTTATCTAGAGTTTATTGACTTTTTCATTTTCTTATCGTTGAAATTGTACTTGACAATACGTCGATATATCATTAATATCGCCCAGCCCTACTTCCGAAGTAATTATGTTAACTATTGCACATTAAAAGTGACTGCTGTTACATGTTTTTCATGTGTCCCATTTCATTTAATGGATTGATTATATGGATTATTCTTTTAGTGTAGTGATAAGCACAGTTCACATTATGAATAAAGATATTAAAACATTCTTAAACATGAACTTTTGTTTGTGTTTATTATAAGGATATTTAATATTCATATACTTTAATGCCGGTACCACTCATTGAAATACTGGCTTTTTTCATAAACTTCTGCTAAAACTGAGAGTGAATAAATACCCCAGTGTTGCTGTTTTAGTTACCTAGTGATATATCTGTATTACGCCCTAAGGTGACAAACTACAACAGTGGTGATTTGTCCAACCTCCAATTAAAACAGTCTTGTATTTGCATCATGAATATCAAAACTTTAGCTTCAGGTTAACTTTAGCAAACAGCTTTGTTCGAAACATAATGTATTTTGCCCACACAGCTGAGTATTTACAGGCTAACATACCATTCTGTCCAAAGTATAAAAGCAAGTATGCAAGCTGAACCTGCAATTTTTTACAGCTCTTTAACAGTAGTACCACAACATTGATCTTCATACTTGTATTCCTAGGACAAAATATTTATTTAAAATATTATGTTATCCATTTCGCTCAGGCTAAGATGAAAGGACTCTCAGTTCTGGTGCTGGAATGCCAGTAACCACCATCTTTCACCTGGTCCCACTTTATCCATTAACTTGCTTGTTGACGTCACATGACCCAACAGAAACACTGAGATGCCTGCTGACTGGGGGGCATGGATCAGGTTTCCCGTGAACAGAAAGCTCTTTTTTGACAAATCCTGGGTATATACCCCCACCTCTCACTACCACTGTAGTCCAAATCTTCTGGTGCTGGGCCTACAGACACGGTAGCTAACAAAGAAATTCCCATCTATCTGAAGCAAAGTACTGACAATGCAAAAAGCTCTCTCTACACATCACACATTATATTTTATTCATGACCTCCACCATTGCAGAAAGCAAGTATGTCAATCATCTTAACTGTAGGATCATATCTGCATTAGAATTTATATATGACAAGGATGAAATTTTATTTAAATTCTTTATCACACTTGAGCCACTACCCTGCTTTTACTTAAACAGGTAATGCTCAGGTTATCTATGTATTTCAAAGCAATGGATGGACATCCTTGTTTCTTAAGGTTTGGCATTCATGGTGGAATTCCAGAATTCTGGTGTTGCATGCCTGGAACTGGTCCATGCATGTTCAGCAGCAGTTTGCATTGTTGGTGCTCAGACCTGGATTGCCTGTGATGTGGAACAGGGGCAGAGGAGAAGATGGTAAGTGGATGTGTGGTGAGTTTTGTTTTCACCTGCTTTCATAATGGAAGCAAATGTAGAACAGGTAAAAGGTTTTGTGATGCATACCTGCCATTATACTTTATTAAAATATAGCTTGATTTTTTTCAAAGTATAAAATAAAAATTTATGCTGCAAATTAAACCAAAAGGTCAGGAATTTAGTCACCAATATAATGGAAGTTAGTTATAACACAATAGCTGGTGTGAAAAATGTAAATATTCTTTCTGCCCTCACATAGGCAACAAAAATATAGCGAAGCTAATATATATCTTTATTAACTTTTTCATAGATTATTAATTAGGAAAACAGCTAAAAGGCATGGAACAGAAAAGAAAAATGTCCAGATTGTGTATGTGTAATGTATGGTTTCCTCTGACAGTCCAGATGCGGAATTTATGCACATTTGTGTCTCTTCTCGAAGTAGATTCACTGCATTACATATATGATGTAAGGAATATTTGGAAAGTTAATCTCTTAAATTGTATGCCAGTGCAAGAAGACAATGAAATTGATTTAAAAACATATTAATCTTAATTATTGATAATAATTGATATAGCAGGGCTTTTAGCATGTGTAAGAACTCTAGGGGCAATTAAAACAATAGAAACATAAACTGTAACCTAAAACATAACATGTTTGTCCAAAGAAAAGTACAAAGTTATAGCTCGATACATCATGTAATACTAACAAGCTGAAAGTAAACTTCGTCAGAGTTTACTGTACACAGCACTAGTCTGTTACGTGCCTGAATTCAGCAAAAACTGCAAAAAGTAATGCCACACCACCAATGTCTTTCTACTTTGTCTATCCACAATGTCTCCTTTTCTAAAAGATGTTGTGACTACTGAGCTAGCGCTTTCTTCACCGACACGTGACACTTCCTCTGAGGGAGTGCTCATCGCTTCTATAAAACAGTAGCATGTGGTGTGCTCTGCTGACTCAGTCAAACTTGCTATGTGGACCAGTGGTTGAGAAACACTTCTTTAAATGTTGGCTCTTTTTCTTGGAATTCAGTCCAAAATTCAATATTAAGATTTTGTTCAAGGAAAATGTTATTGAGGTCAAACTGTCATAAGTATACTGTATTTGTCTCATCTGTGTAAAACATGGGCTTGAAGAACATGGTGACCTTCAGGGACTGTTCTGCCATTTTGGTGGTTTAAGGTGGAGTTTTCCAACCCAGTCCTCAGAGACCCCTAGTCAGTCCGCATTTTTACTCCCTCCCAGCTCCCAAGGACCAGATTGGGAAACACTGGTTTAAGGGAAGTGTTGGGGCCCCTTGTTACCCCATCTTATAGTGGTGGAATGCAAGGTGATACATATATACTATGCTCAAAAGTAAATATAAAAGCAGTGATTAAAAAACAAAACTGCATTAAACGAGAAATGCATAAATGATTGGAAATAGAGGAGTTACAGGTAAAAGGAATCTTTTTTAACAATGTGGAGTACTGCAGTTTCCTCTTAGTGATAGAAAGATGGCGTCCTTAGCTTCCTTAGCCATCTTGTGTACCCATGTGCAGAGGATCCCTTCGCAAGGCTGCATGGGGTGAAGGTGGCATGTCTTATAAAGAAGATCAGCTTGATCCCTCTACAAAGTGAATAAGTCCTGAACCATATGGTACATAAATTCTAAACTAGTCTATATACTTTGCAAACCATCTATGTTTTCACCAATGTGTTAAGTATGTTCTCTGCTGAATTAGAATAATGTAGAAAGGTTATTGGCAAGGATTATAGTACATTTTTTAAATGCACTGCATTACAATTATTATATGTTTTCCAAAGTGTTGGTATTCAAACAAAATAATGAAATTGGCATCTGTTATCCTTCAAGGTTAACACATTCTGACAAGGATGCAGAAGTATGAAAAGTATTAAAGCTAAAGCTGAATTTGTAATTTTCATACAAAATGACATGTTTTATTCACGACCTTGATAAGATGGGGATGGTACTTTTGCCAGTGAGGGTCAGGTTACTGGGGTTATTTGTATTAATTTATTCCAAGGATCGTTCATTCATGAAATCATAAACTAATGTGTCTTTAAATTATGTTCTGTGGCAACACCAAACAGACTGTAATTACAGTGTTTGTTGTAAAAACGGCTCCTTTACTTTTCTGGTTTTGTTTTAATAATTCCATTCATATCTGATCATAAAACCTGGCTCTTATAAACACGTTATATTCCGTCCAAACAATGTGTCATGTGGCCCTTTTCGCTTTCCTGGGCTAATCAATTCTGACACCATACATTTGCATGAGACTTTATATTTACATGAATTACGCATAATTCGGAATTTACAAGTTTATGATTTTGTTTAATGCATGTGTCTTGCTTATACAGAACATCACAACTGTTTAAAAGCATATTCATTAGCACAAATTAATAAAAAAAAGAATTATTCATATTATTAATATTTCTAACAGGTTTTATTATTGCAGGACTCAGGTTGTTGCTCTAGCAATGTAGATTTATATTAGATGTGACATGGGTTTACATGTAGGTCTGTAATAGTGGTTCAATAAAAGCATCTGTGCTCATGAAGGATGTCAGATGCTGTAAACTTGCTAAAATCTTTAATAAAACCACTACAATAAACTTAATACCGTGCTTTGCGGCTAAGCAAACTGCTGGTGCATCAGAGTACACATGAGGCATCTGTCATCATTTGTGTAACATGATGTGATGGCACTGTGTAGCCTGGATACTGAGTTACTTCTTTTAAATATGCCACCAAATGGATCATATCAACATCTATTAAAAAATGGTAATTATGGAATGGAATGGTATTAGACACAAACATAGTTTACAGATTACCTTCTATTTCTGTAGGAAGTGTTTGCCAGAATCTGGCAGCCAGTTTAAACGTGTGTTATAAATAATCTTAGAACGCCAATTGCGGTGTCTCTGGATGCAGGAATACACCCTCCCTCCCCAGTTTGTGAAGAGAGGGAACATAACTGTCTTCTTGTACTCTAAACACATGAAGGAACAGAACCAGGAAAAACACATTCATCCTTTGCACTTTGTATATTCAGGGCAAACTCATTTTTAAAATGCAACTGGTATCCAAAAACCATTACCTTCCATACCCAACATGTATGTCGTTCTACACAGAATGATCACGCCTGACTGTAGAAAGTACACTATTGGCCTTATAAAAAGTGAGGGAACATATCACACAACAGTCTGTCCTATATTTGTATCACTTTTAATATGCAAGCTCACTGTGGGAAGTCATTATGAAAGTGTTCCTCTGCCTTACATTTATACTATGTACAGCTGTGGTTTTGAACTTGTACGATATACACAAACCCTAAACATGAGGTAAATGAACTATGCAGTTTATAAGGAAACATGCCTGGGATTTTTATTTTATTCATCTTACATTTTTAATTATCATTATTTTATAAATTCATTGAAACTCATCTAGGCTGCGGGGTGCTTCAGTGTATGCCTGTTTTTGTTACACCCACTTCCTTAAACCAGTTGGGTCATTATTTGCTTTGACGCAGTAAGAGAGGCACATAGTGTAGTGCTGTTAGTGTTGTGGGTGGAGTCTGCATATTTTCTTTGTGTCTTTGTGGTTTTCCTTCCCCATATGGTTAAGGTGACTCAGTGTTTCTAAATTTTCAACAGTAAGTGTACAGTATGTGTCTTGTGATGAGCTGGCATTATTCCTGAGCTCCTGACTGAGACTTTACACTGTATATGTGGTTAGGGAAAATAGATGGGTCTTCATGAAATTGTAGTCTATATCGGGGTGGACAATTTTATCCGTTAAAGGGCCAGCATGTATGCAGGTTTTTGGCATAACCTTTAGGTAAGCTGTACAAACCCAGGTGTGAGAACTCTTCTGCTAATCAGTCCTCTAATTAGTAATCTAACAAAAACCTGCACACGCAGCAGCCCTTTCTGAATAAGATTGGCCCCCACCCCCTGGTCTATACTGTATGTTAAAATTACTAACATACCTGTTTATTCACAGAACGTGATAATTTAGGTTTATTTATGGACAATTGTAGACATTTCCATTAGAATTAATAACATTAAATCTTCCATTAGGTTCATTCAAGGATTCAAGGATTTTTTTTGTCTACTTAATATAAATCTTCTGATTTTAATTTGCAGTGTGTCATCATTAGAAAACTGTACAAGTCATCGTCTTGCACTAATGAGGTAATGGCTTTTAGTTGATAAACTGATGTTACGGTGTGTTTAGGCAGTCTGGAAACGGCGCTCCTGCTTGTTTGTGGCACATGGAGATGCTAGCATACGAAGGCTGAAGGGACTGGTTTCCATGTATCTGGGCCTCTTGTGTCTGGTTGTTCCACAAGAGGCCACCTGTTTGCTCCACTGATTGAACCTGTTACACCAGTTTAGTAAATGCGCCCGATGGGGTCTGATTCCTTATGTAGCGCAATATAAAGCTACTTGCATGCAAGGAGGAGACATATCTGCATTGGGCCTTTTAAAATTAAAGTGGGAAAGCATGGCATAATACCAATAAACTGTGGGCACATATGACACACACTAGTTTATGCAACAACTGTGTATAAAAAAGTAATTTGTGTCATTTGTCATATAAGCCTCAAATAAGCATTGTGGATATCAGTGACAGATATAGTGATGCACTACGGTTTGTTGAATCTCATGGTCCTTGCTTACCACCATCAAACAATGGAGGAAACATCAGATAAACTGAAAAAACGGTGCAGTTCCATTTAATGGGTCATGTTGATGTCAAAGAGTAGTGCCTACTTTTGATTTTTCTATTTGCATTGCCAAAGTTTGACTGAAAAATATTAGTGCCATATTACTCAAACTGCAGGCTTTAGATCAGTGATTAAGGATTGTGGGATCATAGGATTGTTTAGGAAATTGTTAGTTACTGGTACAAATTTTTTAGATTTATTAGATTTTGATTTTTGATGAAATTTAGCATGTGAATGACACACACCACCCTGAGCTCAGAAATGTTTATTTATTTATTTTTATTCCCTTTGATATACAGTGCCATTAGCACACCCCACGTAGCAAATAAATAAACACATACACACACACATAATTAAGAGTGTTTTCTCATGAGCTGTAACTTTGTCACTGGCTCAGTTATAGCTCGTTGAAAAAGTGCAAAAGAATATTTTTTCAAAAGTCTAAGCTTTTATTTTCCAAGGACTAAGTTCATCTCGCAAACTACATTTATTACTGCATTTAGTTATGAAAAAACAGTGAGTTGCAAGTCAGTTTATTATATTGAAATACAAATGTATGTGTACTAGTTATATATAAAACACTGACCTGTTTCTTCGTCACCTTCATGAGATAACCGGAGTACTTTCTTCCCAATAGAGTGAAAAAGTTTTACTCCTACCTCTATATGTATTTTTGAGACTCATAAGCAGCATTAAAAAAATAATAAATAGTCTACAATTTTTTAAATGCTCTACAATTTTGGGGAGCTTATCTAATGAAGGGGGAGAAGAAAGAGGTCACTGTTAAAGAAATTGTACACATACATATGTATTTCATTACAAAAAACTGAATTGTTACTCCAAGTCCTTCACTGTTTTCTTCAAAATTAATTGTAGCCAAAAATGCAAAAAATAAGACATGCAAAACTGGAATTTGAACTATAAGGTGAACAAATACTCTTTTTGAGTTTTCCAACAAGCTATAGCTGAGCCATGTAGCTGTAGAAATAGCAAACACTCTGAATTATCTTTTTTACTCCACAGGGCATAGAAAAGGCACTATATCTCAAACGGAAATAAAAAATACACAAAGAACAAACATTTTTGAGCTCTGGGATGTATGTGCAATTAACATGTCATTAAAATATCATCAAAATGCAAATGCCATTAATATGTAATGGCCCTTAGCTCAGGAAAGCCCCAGTGCCCAGTATTGCAGCATAACACATAGAATCAAACTACAGTTAGGAACTGTTGCCAAGGAAGCCATATCCTAGGCAACCTGGATTTGTTTACACTCTCACAGTTAATGAGTTCCACACTGAGCACACCCTTTATGTACATCATATATCTGAGGCAGTGCATGTAAGTTGCATGATGATGCATTTTTTAAAAAAATAAATAAATTTCAGTTGTTTGGTGTTCTCTAAGGTTATATTTAAAATGAGGCAGAATACCTGCTTCCATATTAAAAGTGATACCTGTAGAAATAACTCACTTGTCCAGTGTTACATTATAGATATTAATGATTTTCAGTTATTTCTCCAGTAACTAAGGTTATATATTAGTTGTGCTGTACTCCCATAATTTAGTCTCATTTTGAACAGCTTTGTTTTATTATTTCACTGTTACAGTCATTTCGACAAATGGGAAAGTACTTTGGCTATTAAACTGGTTCACTGTGTTTACTAGACAGTTAAGTTGCAATGGAAATAGGTCATTTGGTCTAACAAATACAAGAATACATAACAAGATTGTTACATTTCTGTAGCCAATAATGTTTTTCTGTCCTAGGAAAGGAGAAGAGTGAAAAATAAACTAATAAATTCAGTTGCAGATACTGCAGAGAATCTCTTTTCACTCTCACAGTAAAGTAAAGTGGCAGTAATATGGTTGGACTATTTGGTTCGTAGTCAGCTGCATCATTAGGAAGTGATGTGATCAAAAAACTCACCAAGTACAGTGAGGCAGGGATGCTGGAGGGGAGTTGGGACCGTGAAGATTTACAAACCTCAGATGGAAGAAACATCAAGGTGACAACAGAAGATGGAATCAAGAACTTTGTGGCTTGCAAGGCACAAGGTCTGACCCTGAATGCTGGAGGAGAGAGGGATGATCAGCAGGATGTGGAGGAGAGAGTGAGGGCAGAGTCCTCAAGGGTGCAGCAGTCTTCCAGAAAAAAGTGGGGGTCACAGGTGATCCAGGGACACAGAGGTGGGTTTGCCTGGTTTTTATGTTTAACCACACTTTCTCGATCTTTATGCTTCTCATTCACAAATTTTTATTAATATAGCAATGTATTTAATATAACCCAGGCTACCAATATATCACCTTTAATAGCAGGATAAAAGAATGTGATAACAAAATAAACAAATAGTTTGTTAATAGTTTGTTAAGTTTGCTTAAATACTAACACGAGTAACTTAACTCAGTGACTACTCAAGTACAAATCATGAAACTAAAATACATGAAACATGAAATACATGAAATGTTATGATTAATGATGAACAAACATGGGATCAGTTTGTAACTAACACTTTCTGGGTTAACTTACAGTGTAACTAGTAGTTTCTGGGTTATTAATATTTTAAGTAAGAGTTTAACTTACTAAAGTAACTAAAGCCCCCTAAAGTAAAATGTTACCATTAAAATAAAATGGCAACATTATGTCACGCCTCAATAGATGCCTAAGAATTTGATAAGAATTTGATGTTTAAGTGTACACAGTCCTTCACAGGGTGCACACTCAGACAAAATGGGGAAATTCAGAGGCAGCAATCTGAATCTGTGACTGTGAGAGGTAGCACACACAACACAAGAAGAACACAGAGATGTCATGAGTGCAGAGCGGGGAGGTGTGGGGACACAGTGCTCCCTCTGAACCGCACAATTTACTTTTACTTCACAGTTCATAAGTTAAAGCCTCAGTGTACATTACTCCTATTAATAATCAATAAGCCTTCATAATGCACTGAAGGAACCACTGTGGGCAAAGGCAGGCCAACACTATCTGCTCATAACTCGACATACTCACGATCTGCCTAACAGGATATGTTTCAGCAGCATTTCAATAGTGCCTTAATCAGTGAGGAAGAAAACATACATTAAGATCTTACTGTACTAATTTTTAACCTTGCCATCAGGGTAATCTGGCCAGTGAGTGAGCTTCCTCTGTCAGATTGTATCTCTTAATCCACTCCCGCACCCCTCATCATTCTCGTCTTCTACCAATAACTCACATCTCAGCAGCAGTAAATGATGTTAGCTATTGTTAGCAGTTTACAGTTGCTAGCCAACTAAATGTGCTACTGTAAGTATAAGAATGGAACTGAATTGAATCTGCGTTGTTGTCCCACAGACATACAGTATGCTGCATTAGCCTAAAACTGTCAAAGTATATTGTGCACATGTGTGCTTGGATAGCTGTTTTTTATTTTAATAATTAATCAATGTGCTAGCCAGGCATACTGTGAAGCTGTGTTATCAACTTATGTTAATGTTAGCTAACATCTGCCAATGTGCATTTTTTATGCTTACTGTGTGGTTTTGAAATGGTGCCCATGCACAAATTTGGTTTGCACGACACCCCTGGTGCCACTAAAGTTCAGTGAAGTGAAGCTTTCACATTACTAGGAAATTGTCATGCGTGTGATATCAAATAGCTCTGAGCTAGTGTAACTTACGTCCAACTTAACCTGATGCCCCAACCCCCTCAAATTCCCCAAGTAAAGTACTTTAGCTATCCCACAAAGTCCTGAGTGTGAGAAAATGAGGAGTAATATCTTGAGTAAAAAACTATTAAAATGAGATTGTATTGTTTTTCTTTATGCGTGTTAATAATATGTAACGCAGTATGGATATGTGGTACATTGTTTATAATTTACATGCTCATAGATGTTTGTGTATGTATTTCACTCCTGTGAATGTCTGAGACAAATGTAGGTACATGCGAGGATAAAAGCCACTCAGATAGAAAAACCAGAAAGGCACTTTCAGGAAACCAGCAAGGGGGCAAGCTCATGGCCCGAAGGCTCGGAGGTGCAAAACCAAAAGAAGCCATGGGGAGTGGACCTTTTTTCTTTGTGGGTGGCAGGAATGGAGCTCTCATGTGAGTGCTTACAGATACGTAATATACTTATATCACATTTACAATTGTTTTCAGAAGACACTCTAATCTGGCTCCCACAATTAATATATACATGGGGGGGGGGGGGGGGGGGGGGGGGGGGGGGGGGGGGGGGGGGGGGGGCGCGGCGCCGCGCGCCCCCCCG
>JAODKC010000041.1:4689607-4700138 GCA_026777985.1 Mormyrops attenuatus | reverse complement strand
ACTCCATGCAACACAGATGTGCAGCAGTTCTCAGAAACCATGGTTAAACAACTAAATATTAGTTCTGTGATTCAAAGCGAAGCTAAATCTTGAAAGTTTTTTTCAGTTTACACATTTTTCTAAAATTTTTATAAAGGATTAACACAAATTTAATCATTTTTCTTCATGTTTTGATTAGGAATAGAAAGTACAGTGATCCTAATGCATTTGTGTGTATAGAAATAAAAGCTATTATAAGGACTTTGGGCTTTATTAACTTTTTTATACACACTGCTATTATTTTGCACACAACTGTATAATCAACATTATTCTATGGCCACTGGACACATGTTTTCTTGGTGCATGAATGCCTTAATACATTGTGTTTATTTTGATACACTGGACACAAAGTAAAGCCCAAAATAGCAGAGCTAGCTGTCTGTCTAAGATTAAGTACTCGAGTGCTGTGACAGAGCCTCTCAAAAACAACTTTCAGGCTAGTACTGCCAGTGACTTACAACTATTAAGAGTTTAATCATTATGAACAGCAGTTTTTGCTTTGTCAAAATTTACATTTTACATTAAATGTAATTTACATTTTGACAATTTTTACATTAACATTTAACTTTCAAGTATTACAAAGGGAACATAATGACCTAAATAAATGAAACTCTGTTAACAATAGGACTAGTATAAAAATCAATTTGTAAGATGGTAAAAACTAGAAAATCATCATCATTAAACCTTATTTAGATACAGTTCAGTCCACCTATAGTATATGTACTATAGTATTGTACTGTATGTATTATCTTAGGTTTGGCAGTTATCTAACATTATATGTTTTCCTTTCTGTCGCCCTGCCTCCTGGATGAGGTGCCATGTGATAAAACTTGGAAGAAGGAGGAACTGAAGAGGTACCTGTTGCAGGCCCCTATCTGGCAGTGGGAGGGCACACCCATCCAGCACTTGGGTGTGATGGGCTACCTCTCCATGGTCCATGTTGTAAATGCACAGAGGCAGGTGAGCAGCAGGACTGAATGTATAAATATTCAGGGTATGTATCGAGCAGTGGTGCCCCACCTATACGCCAGAAACGCATTGTTATAAGCGACTTGGTGACTGGGTGTAGTGCTGTCTCTTGGTGTCCGTTGTCTCCATTTTTTTCTGCATTAAGCTATAACTGCAATATTATGACTTTATTCTCAAAATCCATTAGCCAATTATTTTATTTTCATCAATTCCCTAAAACGGTATTGTAGATCTATAATTAGAAAGAATGCGAGTTTCTAATTCAACCTGTCCTGACTTGAATACTAATATTAATTAAGACAAAATGATGCCCGACCCACTTTGTATGCTTAAATTTTATTTACTGATAAGTCCGCAAATTACCGAAATATCATTAAAATATTTTTTTTGATCCGTAACCATAGACCACTTCAACTAGCACATCACTGGAGTTAAAATCTGCATGCACGAACGAGATTTCTGCACGTGCCCCTGGCGTAAATATTTTAATATGTAACTGCACTTAGTCTACGACTTCAATGTGTGTTAACAATTGATTTCAATAATTGTAAGGATGCACATGCATATTTCAGGAGCCCCAGGAACGCCTGCTGCTGCTCTTTCCAGAAGACCTTCTCCTGCTCTCTCTGGACAGTCGCCGCATTCAAGTGAAATATGAGGTGGAGTATCATGCACAATTATACTTTTTCTTGCAATTTAATTCAAGAATTGTGAGTGTGCATCTGCATATTTTAAGAACATAAGAAAATTACAAATGAGAGGAGGCCATTCGGCCCATCAAGCTCATTTGGGGAGAACTTAACTAATAACTCACAGTTGTTAAAATCTTATCTAGCTCTGATTTGAAGGAACCCAACGTTTTAGCTTTCATTAACCTAACAGGAAGATTATTCTGAAATCTAACTACACACTGTGTAAAGAAGTGCTTCTAGTATTTAAACTGATATTGAAGTAACTATATGGCTGAACAGCATCCAGACCGGTTAAAATCTTATAAACCTGGATCATGTCCCCCCTTATTCTCCTTCGCTCATGGCTAAACAGATTCAGCTCAGCTAACCTCTCCTCATAAGACATTCCTCTAAGACCAGGAATCATTCTTGTAGCCCCACGTTGCACCCTTTCCAAGGCAGCAATGTCCTTTTTAAGGTATGGTGACCAAACCTGCACACAATATTCTAGGTGGGGTCTTACCAAGGAATTATATAATCGTAGCATCACTTCCCTTGACTTAAAGTCCACACACCTAGAGATGTAACCCAACATCCTACTGGCCTTTTTAATTGTTTCCCCACACTGGCGAGAGTGGGACATGGAAGCATCAACATACACACCGAGGTCTTTCTCATAATCAGCTACTTTTATTTCAGTGTAACATGAAATATCTGAACTTTATATTTCTGCTCCCTGCATGGATTATCTTACATTTATCTACATTAAATTTCATCTGCCAGGTATCAGCCCAGTCGCTAATTAAATCAAGATCCTGTTGTAGCCTCTGTGCTGCTAGTTGAGTATCTGCTATACCACCCACCTTGGTGTCGTCTGCAAATTTAACCAGTTTACTGTATGTTTTGGTGTCAGTGTCATTAATGTAAATTAGGAACAATAGTGATCCTAAAATTGAACCCTGCGGTACCCCACTATGAATGCAGGCCCACTGTGACATTGTACCTCTAATAACTACCTGTCTGTTAACCATTTTTCGATCCAAGCTGCTAAAGTTCCTAAAATGCCTGCTGCTTTGAGCTTAAGCAGGAACCGTTTGTGGGGGACAACATCAAAGACCTTCTGGAAATCTAAGTAAATCACATCATAGGTCTTTTTGTGGTCAATTTCTCTTGTAGCTTCCTCAAAGAACTCAAGTAGATTAAACAAGATCTACCTCTCTTAAATCTCTTAAATCCTCTCTTATCCCTCAGAATGTTATCTGAATCCAGGTAATCTACCATTTTCCCTTGGATTATAGCTTCCATTTCTTTTCCAGTTATGCAAGTTAAACTGATTGACCTATAGTTTGCTGGATCACTTCTATCTCCTTTTTTGAATATGGGCATTATATTAGCATGCTTCCAATCAGAAGTTACCACACTGGCAGATAAGGATTTCTGAAATAATAAAGTTAAAGGTTGGCGAATAATATCCCTCATCTCTTTTAAAACTATAGGTAAGATGGCCCCATGGTTTATTCATTTTGAGCTAAGCTAGGCTTTGTAGCACATCAGCTTCAGTTATATCTTACCAGTATTATTTTTATATGAATCGTTGATAAAGTAGTCAGGTTGCAGGAGGTGGGGAGAACCTTTCTTGGAATCATGGTGGCTTCTGCTTCTAAAAAGTATATGATTCCTTAGGATTTTCACATGCTACTCTAGAGTTTACAGGGAATGGTAAATGGATTGAAAAATATCCAGTCAGCAGCAGTTCTGTGAGTGAAAACACCTTGTTAAGAAGAGAAGTCAGTGGAGAAAAGTAACAGGAAGGCCACAAGTGCAAAAATAGCAGCTCAGCACAACAGCGGTGTGAAAGGCTTCCCCGTGTGCACGACTTATCTATTCTTACAGTGGATCTGAAGACAGAGCAGGGTGTCTCCAGGAGTACCTGGGTTTAATGTGGAGATCCTTTCGAAATGATGTCCTTAAATAAATACTGACCCAATGATTATTTACCGGTTTCAGGGTAGACTCCCACGTAAGACCATCAAGGCCCTTGAAAGGTCAGCTTTACCTGGAAGGCTACAGTTTGAATTGACAGGTAGACCATGTTACCAGGCATGACTTTTTGTGTTTTCCCCTCAGTAGTATAACTGATAATATTGGATATGGGTAGCAGAGAAGATTAACTGCAGTCACCATTAGCTGAACGTCTTTATCAATTCACCCTAGCAGCCAACCACCGGACAACTCAAGTCATGTACCCAGCCATTCTTCTTTCCCACTGCATGTCCCCAAATCAACTCCCCTAAAAACTAACACAAGGGCAGGAATTACAAGCGAAACAAATACAAATAAATATGTGATTAACATCAAATCAGTTATGCTTCTTTCCTTCCTTCTGTCCTTTTTTTATAATTGTTATAATAAGTAAACAGCTTAAACTGTTACAGTTGGCTAGTTACATTTGTGACTGCTGTTCTTCCTGTTATAAACTATTCAACTACTTTTCTATATGTCTCAAGGCTCTCTAAAATGACCTTGCTGGAGTGTGTAATGTTCTTTGGGAAATATTCCTCCTTCTTCCTAGGTGACTTCATGATGCCTCTGCTGGTGTCCTGCCACTCTACGGAGGACTACCAGACCTTGATTTTCCAGTTGCAGCAGGTATGGCTCTTCAGTTCCACATGCAAAACAGACCTCCTTAGGATGCCTAGGTTGTGTTCTAGCCTGATCTCCCACCATTTACCATCAGTAGTCTCCCCACTACTTATGAAATGCCTTGTGGCTCTCAGTGGAAAAGCAGATTAGGTGATGTGACCATAATTAGGTGATGTGGAGCCGCTCATTAAGTCTTCCACAAATACAGTTCATACAAAATTATTCAACCCCCACCAAGCTTTACTAATTTCTGGTTTTCTGAAGATTCTTTAAAAAGTACATCTGTATCAGTGACATATTCAAATTAATAATGAAAATGTATAATGTGATACTGTATTTCTGAGTAACAAGATACAGCTATATCATAAGTATTCAATCCCTATTCAAAAATGCTGTTTTAAATCATTTAATAGTCTGTAAGTCTACAAAACTTTGTTTAAAAATTTAAGTATTTCAGAAAGAGATATTGACACTTAATATTGACACTTAATTTGCTACAGCTGTGGTGCATATATAAATCTGACCCATGAATGTGTTCAGGCTGA
Source organism: Mormyrops attenuatus (assembly GCA_026777985.1). NCBI lineage: Eukaryota > Metazoa > Chordata > Actinopteri > Osteoglossiformes > Mormyridae > Mormyrops > Mormyrops attenuatus. The sequence continues at coordinate 4,695,271 of JAODKC010000041.1, read as the reverse complement.
ACCATAAACATGGAAAAGAAAAACAAATGCCACAAAGGCCAAAAGATAATAAATAATAAATAAATAATAATCGCATTACACAAAAAAGGCTACGGTTGTAAGAATCTTTCCAAGACCCATAAAGTTCTATAAGACACAGCTGACAGTATCATATGCAAATTTTAAATCCATAGTATAACAGCAAACCTACCTGGGCATGGAAGAAAGAACAAAATTTCTCCTATGGGAATTGGAGGTTTGAAGAAAATTGCTAAGAAAAATCCATGTGTTATTGCTGGAGACCTGCAGGATGGCCTGATTAAGGCAGGAACAAATGGATCATCGCAAATCTTAGAAGAACATTAAGCAAGCAAGGGCTTCATAGCTGGACACCTTGCCTCACCTCACTATTCAAGAAGCATGTAAAAAGTAAAACTGAATATGAAGAAGGAATGTGGACAATCCTATGGATTTCTGGGTTCAGGGGCAGACTTACCATAAGCCAAGGATTGGCAGCTGCCTGAGGCCCCATGAAGACAGAAATTCCAGAAATTACATTTAAGGATATAACCCAATATGATCGCTTAAATGATCATACATGCAACATGTCTGTTATTTGCATTTTTAGTGACAGTTTGCAGGATAGGCAAAGTTGCCCCCATTGCAGCTGTAATGGATTATTCTACCTTCAGACTTCATGCTACCCAGCTTACTTTTAATGCTGGAGTCTACTGGTTGTTTTGCTGCCAAGCAAACCGACACAAAGTAACAAGAAAAAAATGGCACAAAGATACAAGACTAACATTACATCTCCTTTGTCTGATTTGTCTGCTTAAATAATATTACACTTTGATATTTGTGTGGGGAAATTTAATTTTCTTTATCTGAACACTCCGCTATGTTATCAGAATCACTTGAATATGTATTCTTTGTTTATGAAGGATTTAGTTTGATATATTTACAGGAGAGTTTTTACACACCAAACTGTTATGTGGTGCAGGGGACCTGTCTATCTGTCTGTCTGTCGTGCTTACAAAGTCCTGAGATGCTTGCATAATGTAATAAAAAATATTACTCATTCATTGATTTTATAACAAAAATCATTAGTTAATTCGTTTTTTAAAAAATATATTACAACCAGAAGTTTTAAAGTAAAATATTCATTTGGGACTTCCGGTTATGGCGGCCGGGTGAAAGACGTGTTTTTTTTTTTTTTGACGCTCTGCAGTTCCTGCTAAATTTTGTCTGAAAATTATTTTCTTTTGCTACAAAACAAAGCTATGCCTAAAGCAGCGGACAAGTGGACAAGAAGCGAGCGAAAAATCGAAACACCCCAAGTTAACTGAGTTACGTCTTCGTGGCGAGACGCAGAAGGCTAACGCTAGCATTGCTCAAATGGCGGCGACGGGTAGAGAGGAGAAATTTGAAGGTAGTAAAGTGAACGAAATACTGTCCATCGTAACCTTTATGAAAACAGATTTTTCTTCAAGACTGGATAAAGTTTTGGTGGCAGCTGAAAGTATGAAAAAGGAATTAACTGACTGTACAGAACGAGTCATACAAATGGAAGTACGTTTATCCGACATCGAAATCGAAATCTTACGCGCCAAGGTGAATACACTGGAGACCAAGGAAAAAGTTCTGGAAGACAAAGTCATGGCCCTGGAGTCCAGATCTAGGCGGAATAATTTGAGACTTGTAAATTTACCAGAGGGAGCTGAAAAACGGGACCCCTGTTTGTTTCTGGAGAAATGGCTACCGGAGGCACTCGGCACCGAAACACTACAAACTCCGGTGGTTATAGAAAGTGCGCACCGAATTGGACCGAAGAAAGACAGCGACGCTTCACCCCGTACCCTTATGATGAGATTTCTTAATTACAAGGACAAGCTAGCTGTTACTACGGCTGAACGGGCTAAAAAGGACATTTATTACAAAGAGCAACGAGTTCGGTTTTACCCAGACCTGGCTGTTGGAGTGCGCCAGCTCCGAAAACAATTTGATTCGGCTCAAGAAGAGCTTCGCAAATTAGGGATAAGACATGGTCTGATTCACCCGGCAAAGCTATTGGTGACATACGAAGAAAAGCCTTCAGAACGTCGGCAGAGGCACGAGGATTTATAAAGAAGACCCAGAAAAATTCCGACGGAGTGTGATTTTAAATCTAAAATAAGGTTTCTTATTTTCTGTAGTGAATTACAGGTAATATCAAGATATTATTGTATTACAAAATTGGCATCTGTTTTGTGTACTTTCTAATTGTATGGCGCACACAATACTTGTAGAAATTTGTAGCAAAGGGCAGATATTGTGTATTATAGAGCGAACTGCAGCGGTATTCATGTTTATGATTTGAGAATAGTGGTTAGACTGCTCCTCACGAAGCGTGGATCGCTCACGAGCGTTAACGGGAGCTGTAAAGAGGGGGGAGGGAGACCCATTGAGGTGGGCAAAGGGGGTAACGGGTACTGTTTCGGTTTGTTGTTTTGGATGTGTGTTCTAATGTTCAGGTTTATTAAGCTTCTCTCCAAAGCTTTCTTGATGTTTCAAGGTACTTACGCAGAATCTGAGAACAATACTGATTATTTAAATCTTTAATTTGGGGTACCTTACTTTAATTACAATTTAAGGATTTGCTTGAATTGATACAAGGAGTAGATCTAAACTTTGTAACATGGAACTGCAGGGGACTACAACGTTTTAAAAAGGTCAAACGGGTCATGAATAAAATAAAAGACATGGATTCTAAAATAATATTCCTTCAGGAGACACATCTTCTGGAGGACGATGAAAAGAGCGTTAGAAGAAGGTGGAGTGGTAGTGTATTTACTTCACCATTTTCTTCCCAGTCAGAGTTATGACTCTTATCCACGAATCTGTTCCATTCCATGTTAGCAATGTTATCAAAGATAAGAGGGGCAGATATTTAATAGTCCAAGTATCATTATTGCTAGAAAATCTAAATTTAGTTAATGTATATGGCCCTAATATGGATGATTTAAAGTTTTACGAAGACTTGTTTCTTTTACTTTCAACACTGTCGGGACATTTTGTAATAGCTGGGGATTTCAACTGTACCTTAAATCCAAGTCAGGACAGGTCCACACGGATAGACCAGTCTCATAACAACTGTAGATCAAGCATTCAGCGATTTATGTAAGATTTTAGACTGATAGACATTTGGAGAGAATTACATCAACAATCTATTCATCAAAGGCCTATTCATGTTATTCTGCAACATTCCAGACATATTCACGGATAGATTATTTTTTAATCTCTTCTGAATTGATGTTCAAAGTTCAAAAGTGTATGTATGATAATATTGTAATTTCGGACCATGCTCCATGTTGTTTAACATACAGGGATGAAAAAATATTCAGTGAAACTCTTAGATGGCGATTCCAGCATAAATGGCTGCAGGACGAGGGGTTTGTTAAATACACCAAAAAACAAATAGATGACTTTTTCTGTTTTAATACGGATCAAACTTCGGCATGTATAAAATGGGATGCCTTTAAAGCGTTTCTTAGAGGACAAATTATTAGTTACACAAGTTATAATTTCTTATAAATAAAGAAAGCGAAACAGGACAGAATGCAGATAGAGGAAAACATAAAACACACACAAGAATAGGCCTACGAAAAGTATGATCTGGAGGTAGAAAAGGAGCTATTGCTCCTAAGAGCAGAATATGACAAACAGTCCAGTCTCAGAGCTGCATCAAGTCTCTTAAGATTAAAACAGACATTTTATGAACAAGGAGACAAGGCTGGAAAATTACTAGCATGGCAAATTAAACAGCTTGAAACCAAAACATCTATTACATCTATCATAAAAAATGACAAAAGTTTAGTAAATCCAAAAGATATTAATGATGCCTTTAGGGACTACTACCAAAAATTATACGATGCCCAAGAAAACTGCGATCTAAATGGAATTGATATCTTTTTGAATGAATTAAATATTCCTGTTATTTCAAGTGATAATAAAGCATATTTTGATTTAAAGTTCAATAAGGAAGAAATTGCACAGGCTATTGATAAGATGAAATCAGGTAAGAGTGCAGGTCTGGATGGTATTCCAATTGATTTAAATAAACAATTTGAGGATAAATTGCTAACACCTCTTTTAGATATGTTTACAGAAGCATTTGAAAAAGGCAGCCTTCCAGCTTCTATGAATCAAGCTTTAATTAATCTGCTGTCAAAGCCTGGTAAACATTCTAACAAATGTGAAAATTTGAGACCTATCAGTTTACTGAACTCAGACCTAAAGATTGTTTGCAAGCTGTTAGCAAGACGGCTACAAAAATTTTTACCAGACATAATAAATAGAGACCAGAATGGCTTCGTAACTGGAAGGCAAGGATATCACAATGTGAGAAGGGTATTGAATGTTATTTATTTCAAGAGAGGAAACGAAGATACTGCGCTTCTTTCATTGGACGCAGAAAAGGCCTTCGACAGAGTAGAATGGCCCTATCTTTTTAAGGTCCTAGAAAGGTTTGGATGTGGATCCAACTTTATAAAATGGGTCAAGATACTTTACAAAGACCTGACAACAGAAATTCTGACAAATAGAAATTATTCAAAACCAATTAAGATTAAGAGAGGCTGTCGGCAAGGATGATCTCTTTCTCCTCTGTTTTTTATCTTAGCAATAGAGCCACTTGCAGAGGCCATACGCACACACTCGCAAATATCTGAAATTACATTAGGGCCCACTAAACACAAAATTTCCTTATTTGCTGATGATGTCATTTTATTTCTGTCAAATCTGACTTCATCAATCCTGACAGTGTTGGAAGTGATTCAACTATTTGGAAATATTTCAGGTTACAAAGTGAACAATACAGAATCTTCTGTTCCATTAAATGCAATGGAAAGGCATAATCCCATCTCTGAAATAACTGGCTTTAAAGTAGTGGAACAGTTTGAATATTTAGGAGTCGTCATTGCACCAATGATTGGTCAAATCATTAAAATTAATTATGATTATTTAAAAGAAGAAATTAATAACTTAATAGACAGGTGGATGAAGCTGCCTATGACAATAATGGGAAGAATAAATATTCAGAAAATGAATATATTGCCAAAATTGTTGTTCTATTTCAAAACATTCCCCTGTCACCTCCTCCAGAATTGTTTACATGGTTGAGAAAAACTATGGCAGTTTTTATATGGAACAATAGAAAACCTAAACTTCATCTTTTTTTACTATATTTACCGTTTGACCGAGGGGGGCTAAAATGCCCTAATTTTAAGTACTACTACTGGGCTACACAAATGCGGTCAGTTTTGTTTTATTTTTCAAACCAAAATAACCCGCATTGGGTAGAAATGGAGTCTCATAATTTAAAATTGCCTTTACCCTCATTTCTATATTCTGACACGGCAAAAACGCTACAAAAACAAGTCAAAAATCCTATTTTGAAACACATGATGTTAGAAAGTACTTAAAAGAATCAAATTCTCTGTCACAATGTAGTCCAATTTGGGGGAATCAGCTCTTTATACCAGGAAGAGCAGATGCAACGTTCAAAACATGAGCATCCAAAGGACTTAAAACAATTAAGAATCTTTACCTATCTGAATCATATATTTATATGTCCTTTGGAGAATTAAAATCTGCATTTAGTCTAGATAAAAAACACTATTTTAAGTATCTTCAATTAAGAAGTTTTGT
>JAODKC010000041.1:4659763-4683401 GCA_026777985.1 Mormyrops attenuatus | reverse complement strand
GTTAGAGTATGGAATAGTCTTCCTGTTCAAGTAGTGCAGGCTAAAACCCTGGGTTCCTTTAAATCAGAGCTAGATAAAATTTTAACAACTCTGAGCTATTGGTTAAGTTCTCCCCAAACGAGCTTTATGGGCCGAACGGCCTCCTCTCATTTGTAAATTCCTTATGTTCTTATAGAGTTCAGAAGGCAGTGAACAAGGTTGGTGGTCACATGGCTGTAATACCTGATGGACGTACATGCAAACTGCAGACACTTGATATTGCTGTCAATCATGCATTTAGGTGTCTTCTGAGGATCGAGTGGGAATAATGGATGACAGATGGTGAGCATACATTCACTCCGTCTGGCCAGCAGTGACGTGCGACGTACAGTCAACCATGCGAATGGGTTATTTTGGCATTGAACAACGTGAAACCAGAAAGCATAGAGAACGCTTTTCGCAAAGCCGGAATCCTTCCTCCACCTACAAACTTACCAGCAGCACAAGCAACGTCTGCAATATCCGACAGCGATACCGGTGACGAAAGCGTGTCCAATATCAGTGACAGCAAAGCAGCACAGGTCCTAATTCAGTTCGGCGACATCGACGATGACGATTAGGGATCTGATTTTGAAGAATTTTAAGAAAGGTAAGCCTAATAATTTTTGCGTTTCAGTGTTGCTAAGTTTATACTTAAGAATTTACATGTAGACTGATGATTGACATTGCTGTACTGCAGTACCCCCACCCTCCAGCCACCAATTTGTCCCTTTTATGTCTGTTAAATTTAGTTTTTTTCCTAATGTAATGTAATGTAGCAAAGGCCTGAAAAAGTTTTTACATTGCAGCAACGAGCCTGAAAAAGACAAATGTGAAGAAGAGGCTGGATGCAGCAGCACCAAGTGACAGAACATCATCACTGAACCAATGACGGCATCATTCTTAATTTACATTATTTTTTTAAGTAAACAGTACATTTAAATTTAACAAATCATTTGGGTGTGTCGTGTTTTTGTGCACTGAATTATACTTTTAGCGAATGCGTTCTCGTGTTTTTAGATAGGCCGCCCCATTTAAGCAAGCCATACCCAATACGCAGGTTTGTAAAATTAAAGTAGAAGCCGTGGCCTATCGTTAGGGAAATATGGTAAGGCACTTTGTCAAAATGGAAAATGCAGTCAAATGCCCGACTAGAGGCGCCCCCAAAATAATATCTCGCTACAGAGATTAGTTCAGGAAAACATGTATCACAATCACTAGCAAAGACAATACAAAACATTTAAAGAATGGCCCCCACGACCCCTCCAGAAAATCTTGTAACCCACCTGACAACTAGACCTGAATTGAGGCCTGTCATTTATTAATGTCAAATATAGTATCCCCCCTCCTGAGTATTTTAACACCAAAGCTATGATTTTGTGCTATAGAATCTGGCAAGCTGGATGGCTAACAAATGACTAATGTTAGAATGTAACGTGTTCAAGCAGATATCTACCAGTCATTGGGCTAGGTTGTGACTGTACTGTATTTATAAAAGTATGAAAGGGGTAGATCAATTTACCCTTCTAACAGTTATGTTAGATATAATCGCCCTTTAAAAACACAACACTGTAGTTTAACAGCTAGTTAGCTGTACCATGCTTGACACGTTTAACTTAATTTGCAGAATCCAGACCATGCAAGCAGGTTGTAAAAATCAAACAAACAAACATTATATTATGAATGATTGAGTTACTGTTGCCTTTCTATCAGTGTGAAACAGTCTGTCCATTATTCTCTGACCTCTGCCATCAATGAGGCATTTTCGCCCAGAGAACTGACACTCAATGTTTTTTGGTCCATTTTCAGTAAACCCTAGAGATGGTTGTCCATGAAAATAGATCAGCAGTTTCTAAAATCTCATACCAGCCAGTCTGGCACCAACAATTATGGTGTTATGAACCTTAACTGAAGGATCTGACCTGTATCTGCACGATTTTGTTGATATATGATTGACTGATTAGATTGCTTCAACGAGCAGCTAAACAGGTGAACCTAATAAAGTGAGCAGTGAGTGTATATGTCAGAAATCAAAGTTTATTTGCAAGTACTATATTCCCCAGTATTTGGGAAGCCTGATAAGCATGTTATCTGCAACTGGATATTCAATTTTTCCAGGAAGCGCAGTATGAGTAGCAATGCCACAGATCTAAAGTGCCATGCCACGTTTTGGAGTCTGATGCGGTGCGGCTGGTATCCCCACTGAGCCTCGTGAATGAAGCTCTAGAAAGCTAAGTAAGTTTATTTTCTGAAGTGCCAGAAGTTTTTGAGAAATTTCAATGTGTACTTGCTATGAGATTTGATCAAGTTGGAAGCCTACATTGCTGGGGCTCATCATTAATCTCAGTGGGACTTTGAAGTTCAGCGACCCCTGAGCCCAGTGAATAATGGGTTACTCTGTAATTGTATGCTGAAAATATAAATGCGCCTGACTACCGCTAATTGGATGGTCTTCAGCTCCCAGTTTCTGTCCAGTGAGGTGACTGACCAGGCCAGAGGCTTTTAAATACTTGAAAAAAGTGACAGGCTTTGGAAGTAGATGCCTATTTATGTGAATATTTTTATGAGAATTTTAAGGTATGCTCAAGAGCACTACCCCAACATACTTTTTGACTGTACTGATATATATGCACTGTATGGACAAAAACATTGGGATACCTGCCCATTACACCTACAGGAACTTTTATGACATGCCATTCTAAATCCTTAGGCATCAATACAGAGTTGGTTCCTCCTTTGCAACTATAACAGCTGCCATTCTTCTGGGAAGGCAGTCCACAAATTTTGGAGTGTGTCTGTGGGAATTTTTGCCCATTCATCCCCATGTTCGATGGGGTTGAGATCAGGGCTCAGTGTGGGCCAGTCAAATTCTTCCACACCAATTCTACCCAACCACATCTTTATGGACCTTGCTTTGTGCACTGGGGCATTGTTCTGCTGGAACTGAAAAGGTCCTTCCCCAAACAGTTCCCACAAATTTGGAAACATAGAATTGTCCAAAAGGTCTTGATATGCTAAAGCCTTAAATAAATCCATTCACTGGAACTAGGGGGTCAAGCCCATCCCCTGAAAAACAACCCCATACCATTATCCCTCCTTCACCAAATGTTACAGTTGGCACAATGCAGTCAGGCAGGGTTTTTGGCATCCCCCAAACCCAGACTTTTCACTTTTCCATCAGACTTCCAGACAGAGAACCGTGATTTCACTCCACAGAACATGTTTCCACACTGCTCCAGAGTCCAGTGGTGGTGTGCTTTACACCACTCCATTCGATGCTTGGCATTGTGCTTGGTGATGTGAGCCTTGCATGCAGCTGCTTGGCCATAGAAGCCCAATCCATGAAGTTCCCAGAGCACAGTTTTTCTGCTGGGGTTAATGTCTGGGGAAGTTTGGAAGTTGTCGAGTCAACAGAGCGTTGACTTTTATGCACTATATGACTCAACACTAGGTGAATCCACTCTGTTACTTTACGTGGTTTGTGGATGAGTTTCTGTTGTTTCTAAATGCTTCAGAAATTCAGGAACTGTCTTATTGCAAAGGTGAAATTCTGTGAGAGTATAGTTCACTGAGCTCTTCAGATTGACCATTCTTTCACAATATCTATAAACCTGACTACATGGCAAGATGCTTGATTTTATACACTTGTGGCTATGATCTGAATGAAATATCTGAATTTCATTATTAAAAGGCGTGTCCCAATATTTCTGTCCTTATTGTGTATATACAATACCAGTCAAAAGTTTGGACACACCTGCCCATAGAAAGGTTTGTACATTTCTCTGCATTTTAGAATGCATATAAAGATATCAGGTATATGGACTCACCAAAAAAATATTTTTGGGGGGCGGGCTGGTAGCTATGTGGGTTGGGACTCAGAAGGTTCCTGATTCAAATCTTTCGGTCAGCAGAGAGATCCCACCACTGGGCCCTTGAGCAAGGCCCTTAACCCCAACTGCTCCAGGGACTGGCTGACTCCACTGTCTCCTCTATGGCAGTTTCATGAGGTGGCCTCCTGGGATGCTTTTCCAGCTGTCCTGAGGGAGTCCTCACATATGTTGTGCACTAATTGGCTGTTTTTCCTTCACTCTCTGCTCCTCCAAAATCATTTCTACTGTGTTTAGGTCAGGTGGCCAAATCATGTGATGCAACACTATCACTCTCCTTTGCAGGTGGCTTGGCATGTCCAAAGTTTTTACTGGTACTGTGTGTGTGCGTGTATGTGTACATATATAATTTAATCAAGTTATTTTATCAGTAATGCTCCCAAATTGCAGTATAATTCATTAGGCAGAGTAACATCAGCAGTCAGAATAAGAAATTTGCAAACATTATTTATGTTGCAGTCAAAATATGAATCCATGGCATCAACTGGATGCAAATAGAAAAAAAAAGAAATACCTAGAGCCAAGCAGTCATATGTTTACTTTGAAACAATACTGTACCTAATACAGTTTTTACTCTACATTATAAGAGAGAATAGCTTTCGAACATGTCTTCAAAATATGTATATCACAATAATATAGAAAGGAAGTAAGCTTTTGTTTGGCATGCACTTGTAATGATTATCTACAAAACGATTTGTAATACTGGATAATTTTATACTGTGTTAGTCGACGCATTCTTAATCTCCAAACCTTACTCAAAAATAAATAACATACATCTTTTGAAAAATCGCCAAGAGGAAAGGAAGTTTATAAAGAAAAGCTATAAAAGCAAGATAGGCACCAAGTGAGGTCATGCATTCAAAAACATAATGCAGTCAGGCTGATTGGCAAACTATAAGCATACATTCCGCAGCTGCACGTGTTGATCCAGATTCTCCCTTGTAGCTCGGTTCATGGGGCCAGCAGTCGCGTTGCTTGCTTCAGGGCCGGAGGAAAAAGGCAGGATGTGTAAATCAAAAATAGGAAAATGCTGAACCAGCTGGCTATGTAGGTAACACTTAAACCCAGTAGCTTTCAAAAGTTACACTAGATAATCAACTGGAAGATGGATGAATGTTAATAAGATTATTGCTCCACTTAGCGCAGGCGTGTTATGCACGGCACCAGAAATATGAAAAACATGCAGACCTAACTGTAGAATCATCAGGACAGTCATAACAAACAATGTCCCTGAATTCACAACAATCCACATACATTTCCATGAGCCAAAATCACATTGTACTTTGGCTTATTTTACTTTAGAAGGACAGGTAAGTCAACAGCTTTTTCTGAATTAAATGATTCTGAATACACACAGGCATCCCTATGACTTGTTCCCTAAACTGCCAGGAAGTATACTAGGTGTTGTACTGCAGACTGGCTGCTTCTTCTCTAGTGACTCACCAGCAGGGCCTCCTGATTGTCTGCCAGTGCCTGCTTGGCCAGGTAACGCTCCCGCTTCACTTGTAGTTCCAGCGATTCTGGCACATCTGGGACCATCCAATCAATGGCACGCAAGATGAAGAATACCACGTGCTGGTCAACAGAAGAAAGAACCACCAATTTCAGCATGAAGCAGACTGAACCTAAGCAGGAGCTTCAGAAAAGGCCTATTACTGCAAAAATGGCCCAAGACAGCCCAAGAAAGAAAAGAAATTTTCATGAATTTTCTACCTCAAAAGCAATAATAAAACCAAGTCTGATGGCAAGAAGTTCCCAGTAGAAGAACGTGTAGCTGCCGTTGTTGTCTCGAAAGGCTTTATATCTGGGGGAAACATAATTAAATGCATTAAGCAAATCAGCAACTATCTAATACGCTGAATGAACTTCATCGCTACATTTCATAAGTCTTTGCTTAATCTGTACAATTAGAATATTGTAGTTTGTTTAGCTTGTCTTCAGCAGCTCACATCAGTTTGGTGTTCTCAGTAGAGGTACCTGCATATGGTGGCATTGAAGAGGTTGTCTGAAGAGATGTGATTAGAGGAACTATTATTTAGAGGTGCATAGGCGAGGGTGAAGTTGACATAACCCATCAGATTGTTGTCAAACTTGTATTTGTACAGAAGCCGGGGGAGGAAGTCAGAGGTGAAGGCAATCAAGAAAGCCTAGAAGATAATCCAACAAAAATTCCCTTTGAGATATAGTGTATTTTGCACACTCCACGTAGCAAATACATAAATAAACAGACAGACAGACAGACAGACACACACACACACACAATAGCATCATGTTAGATAGCAGCATGCATATATGTATTTAAAGTCACATATTTATATGTATTATACACACACACGTATACACATATATATATTCATATATACACAGATGTGAAAAAGTAAGTACATTCCATGGAAATTGTTGCAACAAAGGAGATATTTGATTTTTGTTTTAACAGTGCCTATACATACATACAAACATACATACATACATAGGCATCTAGCATCTGACACAGGGGAAAACATTACATCGGATTTCCAGTGAGTGCCATATTAAAAGAGCTATATACAATCATATTAAATATATTAGATATTAAATCACTTTAAAGTGTGAATTTGTGAATGGGACCGGGGGTCATGCTTATGGTAGGTTGCTCTGCTTCATGACCTCCGAGGATGTCATATCCTTGGGCACATGCCCAAGAGCCCATATGGCTATTCTGGGCAAGCCTTTGGTTACAATTCATTCGAGGTAGACTCACATTGATAATGACAGCCAGGTGGGAAAGGGCTTCCAGTATATTAAACCAGACTCCTATATTCTGGGCACGCTCAGCCACAGGACGCCGGTACTCGCATACAAACTTGTGGGCATCCAGACGAATCTCTACCCAGTTGTTAAGCAAAGCAAATAGTGGGGCCAGTGGGAAGGCTGCTACAAAGATGGTGATGAAGCCAAACTGGAGGACTGCCAAAAAAGCAGATCAAAATATTCAACCTTCCAACTCTGTAAGCAAATCCTGAGCACACAATTAGTAGGAATCTAGCCCTACTTCATCTGGAATCACACTCTGTCCAGCCAGTATAAATTAAGAGATATACAGTTAGGTCCAAAAGTATTTGGACGGTCACACAATTTTTCATAATTTTGGCTGTGTGCACCACCACAAGGGTTTTGAAATGAAGCAATCAAGATGTGATTGAAGTATGGTCTTTCAGCTTAAATTCAAGGGCTTTAATAAAAATATCATATGAGCCATTTAGGAATTACTGCGATTTACATACATAGTCCTCCCATTTTCAGGGGCTCAGAAGTAATTGGACAAACCAACCAAGTCAAATACAATTCATTTTTCAGCAGCTTTTCTCACAATTTGCGAGAAAGTTCTGGAGTTCTATTTGCCTCTTTTGGGTAAAAGACATAAACTATATATTTTTTATATTATTACCATTGAAGAAAGTGAGATATATAATTACTTTCTTTCATTTAATTTTATATGACATAAACAATCACATTTCAGTGCTCATTTTTATTTGTTTTCTGAATTCAATAACCATGGATTCAGTCATATACTGTATCTATGGTCAGACTTACATTACGCACATGCACAGTTGGACATTACTAACATTAAATAAAGTAATAATAAAGTACTGTACTCTCATGATTGAAAGGGAGTTTGACGTTTTAGCCTAATTATCAAGAAATGATAGAGCAATGAAAAAATATCATTCATCAAAGGATGATGGAGCAATGTAAATGCTGTTTATACCCTTCAAAGAACCAAGAAACAATGAAAAACATACTGTTACACATTTTACAATTAAAAATATTATATCACGTACCTCTACATGATTTGTAATGTGAATTAAAAAAATATATATATATCTTAGTCACTGTGCGTGTACTGGGCGGGCAGATTTTGCCATGTTATGGCGTGTACTCACTTAGTGCATGGTTTGAAACTTATGACCCATTTGGAATATTCCAGTTTTTTTTCAGCCCACAGTAACCTGTGGATAACTGAAACCACAGTTATAGCTGTGTTAAAAGTTCTACGCTGTTGCAAATTTTGTACAGTTTTCTTGATTTTGTTTCCGCTATCATAGAATTGTGAAATTCTGGAGGGACTAACATAATCATAAATATAGTGACAGCCTGAAGTCTGGAATCCATGGACAGCACCAAAAGCTAGGTTTCCTCCCTAGTGATATTTTCCATGCTGTTTCTGCAGCTGTCCTCAGGTGCTTCTTGTTTGTTGGTCTTTCAATGGAGTTTAGGTCAGGTCAAAGACTTTGCCACTGACGAATATTGCATTTATTTGCTTTGAAAAGCTCTTGAGTTGCTTTAGCGAATGTTTTGGGTAGTGCTGTCAAACGATTCAAATTTTTAATCAGATTAATCACAGGGTTGCTGTGCGCAGCCATCTTGGATTCTGAACTCGGGATCCTCTGTGCTGCTCCGAGATATTTCTCGGATGTCCGAGAAACGGGAGTGCGCATGTCGTCACTTCCGGCTTCAAAACGCGGAATCCGACTCGGAATACGAGTTTCGAGGGCAAATGGAACGCACCAAAACTGCCCGAAATGCATTGACAGAGACATTTCAGGGATTTGGAGTCATTCTGCGCTGCAGATGGGTTAATTGCATAAAAAAATTTAATCAGATTAATCATGATGATGGGTTAATCTGCATTAACCCGTTAATTTTGACAGCCCTAGTTTTGGGTCATTGTCCATCTGTGAGTGACGTCTTATCAGTTTTGCAGCATTTGGCTGAATCTGAGCAGCAGATAGTGTGGCCTTATACACTTTGAAAGTCATCCTGCTGCTTCTCTCTCTTACAGTAGCAGTCATACCATCATTAAACACTAGTGACTTATAACAACACACTGCCTCCAATATGTTTCAGAGATCATGTTATGTGCTTCAGATCATACGCTGGTCCTTCCCTTCTCCATAACCTTCTCTTAACATCCTTCTGTTATAGATTGATCTTAATTTCATCCAAAGAATATTGTTCCAGAAGTAATCTGGCCAGGGCGGCATGGTGGTACAATGGTTAGCACTGCTGCCTCATATTTCTGGGATTAAGGTTTGAGTCTCTGCCATGGGTCTATGCATGTGAAGTTTACATGTCCTCCTTGTGTCATCATAGGGTTTCCTCTGGGTATTCTGCCCCCCCCTCCCCCAGTCCAAAAGTAAGCTAAGCTGAATTGTAGTTACCAAATCACCTGTGTGTGTGTGTGTGTGTGTGTGTGTGTGTGTGCGCGCCCTGTGATGGATTGGTGTCTCGTCCTCAGTTGTTCTCTGCCTTGTGCCTGTAGCTTCTGGGAAAGGCTCATGACCCTGGATAGGACAAGCAGTAAATATATCTATGATCTCTCTAATTGGTTTGTTTTGTTTTCTTAGTCTAATGATGGCCAAGTTTTCTGGTATTGGTACCTGTTTGGTCCTTATGTTGAGTGATAACAGTAACAGATTCCAAAAGAAAATGCTACACTTGATTCTAAGTCTAGGCCTTTTATCAGCTTAATTATGAATGAGTTGGTGTTGCAATAACACACACCTAGCCAAGGAAAAAATACTTTTAGTCACTTAAAATTGGGGGCTATGTATAAAAATGAGTATAACTTCTTTGCATTTTATCCAATGTAGCCGTCTTATAGCTTTAAAGCAAAGCTGACGATCTACCTTTTAAACTCATTTGGAATGTTTCATTTCTAATCTGTTGAGATAGCAAACAGATATTGCACATAAAAAAAATGTATCACTGTCCAAATACTTACGTACATAACTGTAAATGTGAAGAAGCATTGAGATCATCTAGAAATATTATCTTGCCTTAGATATTATAAAATGTATCCTTAAAATCTGTTATCTCCTTAATTGTCATTAGCTTACCCATCTCCAGGTATTCATCAAAGAGACCTTCGCACTCGATGAGTGTGTAGTCCTTCTCCCAGCGATGGCGTTCCCGGGGTACCTGTGTGCCCCTGATCCCAGATAGCTGTCGCCTATGTCGCCATGCCTTTATCTTCCTTGTGTGCAGAAAATGGAGCACATTGCACATTTACCTAAATAACATCATTGATAAAACAGTACTCTGCTTTCCAGTCATTTACAAGCTAATGGAACATGATACTGATTTCTTTGCCATGTTTATCAAATAAAAGTTAATGATTGCAATGCACGTGGCCTCTACACAATTAAGTCACTTGTGCACAGTAGAACAACATTTCTTAAAAATGGCAAATCAATCAAGTGTCCTCATTTGGCATATCTATCAGTTGTTTTAAGTTTCAAGTCTTGCTGATCAAAATCAGTCTTGTGGTTTCCCGCAGAAATGATTTGACATCCAAATCTAGGTATGTAAGTAATTATTGTGTAAGCCACCGTATGCAAAATAGTTCAGCAAACTTTCATAATCAGTCAAGAATATTTTCTATAAATTGCAGTGAGAGTATGTTGCCATTTTGTTGTTTCTGTATTACCTTTATGCTGTTGTTATACAGTACTGTGTGACTTCTCTTTTTGTTTGGTACTGTACAGTGTTATGAGACCATTTCAGTAAAGAAGTTGCATGTGCATGGGAGTACTTTCTCTTGCCGTATTGTAATGCAGAGACTTGTAATGTAGAAAACAGTGTCTTTGACATGAATAAAAATTTACTTGCTAAAGAAAGAAGATCAAAAAGTGCGATATGATTGTCACTAAGAATTGTGAAGGAGTATATTTACATTGAAATTTTTCAGGACTCAGTTTAAATGATGATGAAGGTTATTTCATTATATGTCATATTAGTGGCACTGATTTATTCACTGTATTTTCAATCATTGTGTTTGAGTCAGGAGTTACACATAGGTAACTTTTTGCAGCTTAAGCATATTGTTCTGCTATACTAAATAAACTGTTTTGAGAAATGCTCTTTAAGAGAGGAGAATGTTATGTATGTCCCAAGAAAGCCATCTGTAGAACAAAGATTAATGTTAACTAGGAAAAAGATTGCAGGTAACAAGGCAACAGATGCCACAAAAATAGAAAGACCAGCATACGGGATGAGGAATTCCTGGATATTGCTGATGAGTTGTTTCCCCACCATTATGATAAAGAGCTGCTGGGCCAGTTCAATCAGGCAACCACCAGGACCACACTGAAATACACAGACAGAAACAGGGATATTGTATATGACCTGATGGATGGATGAATGGATGGATGGATAGATAGAGCTAAGCTAATTCAAAGATAGACACAAAGAAGAAGTCAATCTCCATGGCCTCCCCAAACATCAGATCGAAACAGTGCGAAATAAATTTCCAACTGCTCCATCCTTCAAACATCAGGGGAATTTTTATGTTGAAGAATGGCCCGATATTCCAAAACATACAATTTAGGAAATATGTACAGCCATATCATTAAAACCACCAAGAGGCGAATTGAATAACATTATCTCATTAGGGTGCCATTATGTATTAGGCAACAATCAGTTCTTGAAGTTGATGCGTTGGAAGCAAGAAAAATGGGCAAGCAAAAGGCTCATTCATGCTCAACATTACGGACGAAACCTTCTGTCTGTATTCTGAATTGATTTCATCTGTGCAAGTTTTCTGAAAACTTATGGATATGGATGAAATGGAACAGTACCAATGGAAATAGTGGGGGCAATATAGCCAACAGTTCAAGCAAGACATGAAATTTTAAAAATGGCTGAACTTATTGAGCAGTAATGTGATGTGGTGTGAAATCTTAAATCTGTATATGATGTTACTTTGGCAGGGCCCATTCACAGAGAATTATCAGAGCTGGTAGGAGAAAGGAAAAGTGGAGGTCTATGCGAGACCAATGTGTTTGAGCCCACAACAAGCACATTAACAAGTGCAGTACATTAACAAATACATTATTACAACCTCCTCCGCCATCATGATGTTTGCTGTTGTCAGAAACATTTCATTTTAATTTCAATTTATTTTTATATAGCGCCTTTCACAACGGAGTCATCCCAAAGCGCTTTACATGGATGTGTTGTGATTCATAAAACATCATTAGAGAAAATTTAAAGAATACACAGAAGTATGTGGGCAGTAACGATCATATCATTTGAAATTGACATATTTATTTTCATACATAAAAGGAGCATAAATGAGCCTGAAGGATCTGAATGATTTTACTGGCATTGATACCTCTTTGATCCTCATCTCCAAATTTTCATTAGCTAGAAAACTGGGTCAAGGCATCTCCAAAACAGCAGGTCTTGTGATGTGTTCCCAATATGCAGTGGTCAGTTCTTGCCAGAAAGCCAACTGGTGGGGGAGGGGGGGGGGGTCTGGTGATGGGGTCATGGGTGCAGAAGGCTCATTGATATGTGTAGGGAGTGAAGGCTAGCCAATCTGGTTCAGTCCCACAGGAGAGCTACTGTACCAAAAATTACTGAAAAAGTTAATGCTGGCTATGATAGAAAGCTGACAACTTGCTGTGTATGGGGCTACATAGCTGCAGATCATTCAGAGCACCCCTGCTGACCCCTGTCCATCACTGAAAGTGCCTACAATGGGCATGTGAGTGTCAGAACTGGACCGCACTGCCTGGTCTGATGAGTGACATTTTCTGTTACATTATTTGGATGGCTGGGTGCATGTGTGTCATTTACCTGGGGAAGAGATGGCACTAGGATGCACTATAGGAAGAAGGCAAGCCAGTGGAGGCAGTGTGATGCTTTGGGTAATGTTCTTCTGGGAAACCTTGGGTCCTGGCATTCATCTGGAGGTTATTTTGACACATGCCACCTACCTAAACACTGCTGCAGACCAAGTCTACTCCTTCATGACAACAGTATTCACTGATGGCAATGGCCTCATTCAGCAGCATGATGCACCCAGTCACACTACAAAGATTGTTCAGGAATGGTTTGAGGAACATGAAAAAGAAGTCGAGGTCTGCCACAACAAAAATTGTTCAGGAATGGTTTGAGGAATATATTGTTAGGGGAAATTACAGAACTTAAAAAATCTTCTGCCAGCGTGCCCGATACCACAGGACACCTACAAAGGTCTTGTCGAGTCCATTCCAACTGTTTTGGTGTCCTGGGGGGGACCTACACAATATCAGGCAGGTGGTTTTAATGGTATGGCTGTTTGGTATACAGGTACATAGATACATATTACTGTAGGGGTGTAAAGAAACATTGATGCATCAAGATGAATTGATTATTAAGGTGGTGATTCAATGCAATGATCTGTAACATCAGGATTGATTTTTGTGGGTAAAATAAAGGTACACCTACATTTGGGTTGTGTGCTTTCATGTTCACATTTTGCAGGTAGATGCAAAAATAGCAGTGCCAGCATGCAAATTTCCAAAACTTAGAATGGCAGGGGAAGGCTTATTAAGGAGGCACTACTAAATAATCTTTGTGTTGCGCTTTCAGGAAACTCGCCCATTTTTAGTGCAGACCGCTGTTTCTACTAATTAAGATAATCTTTGCAATAAAATATTTCTCCGAAATGGCTCTGTTTTGTAGCACAAAAGTCATTATTTTTCCAAGCGGTGGTGATTAATACCCTGAGGCAGCTAACTAGCTAGCTAAGTAAAAAGTAATGTTAGCCTTACAGGTGCATGAAATATCACATATGTCAACCAATATTGATTAAAAATCAAGATATGACAGATGGCATCTCTCCTATGTTTCAATTTTGGCCAATGTTGTCAACAAATATTTTTTAAAAAATTGCAGCTAGTTGAATTAGTTACCTTATTCACCACCTAGAAGAGGTCTCAAAGTACCAGCCCATTACATGTTTAAAATTCATTATTAAATCTGGCCCGCAGATAGTTCTTTCATTTATAACAGAAGAAACAATTATTCTGCTAATCTGTGCCAGCAAACTTAGCAAGTTTCAGCACTAGCAACACCCCGCCCCCACCAAGTAGCACTTCCTTTAATGTGTTTGGTTTTTATATATAGTTCAGAAGTTGGTCTTTTGAGAATTTTAGACTGGGGCGTTCTCCTGGTTTAATAATAACAATAAAAAATAATGGTCTTAGATTCTTTCTGAATGTTCTGACTTTCTTTGTATTCCCACTTATATCAAGTAATTAAGTTTCCATGGTAATATTTATAAATATTTTTCAGTGAAGTTGAAATGAAAGGTTTGAATTTCAAATAATAATCGATGAATCAATTCAAATTGTTCCCTCAATATTTGTAATCGAATAGCCTTGGGGCCAATGATTCACTTAGATATTTGACATGAGAAGCATTTTTAAATATTTCAATTCAAATGTATCTTGGTAGATGAGTGAATCAATGATAGACGTTAATGATTTTAAACATATATACAGGCAGTCCCTGGTGAAGAACGTCTGATTTACAGACAACTTGTACTTATGAACTGACTGCCAGGAGGCCTATTATATTAATCAATGGTTCGTAATAACAAACATACACACTACTTTGTGATGCTTATGAAAACATTGCATAGCTTCAGTACTTTGTCAGCTTGAGGTACACTACAGTACCATATGTAGTTACTTTTGTTGGTACTGTATTGTTGATACTATTATTATGTACTACATTATTATTGTTCCATTTTGCCTAAAAATTCAACTTAAAGACAGACTCGGGGAACGAATCTCGATCATAACCTGGGAACTGCCTGTATACACACACACACACACACACACAAACACACAAACACACACACTGTGGAGAGGTTTTGGTATTATTAATATGCACTTAATCACAATTAACAAAAAAGTTGAACTTACATCCTCATTTCTCATCCCAAACAAGGTTCCATAGTGACCAGGATATCCCACGAACCTTAATATAAAAACAAACTTATAAATATAGGAAACTTAAACTCTTAAATAAACTCACTGAATATGCTACTTAAAGATAATATATTCATATAATATTACATATTTAAATATAGGTAGAGTTCAGCTTGCACTACAGTAGCACTCCAGCGACATTAACACTTGGATGTCGACTGTTCTCTTTCATTCTGTAAAGCTGGGAAGCATCTGTACTGTTTGGACTCTTTGTCTGGTTGGTGTTTACTTAGTAGCTGATTTTGTTTTGTATCTGGTGATCTGTAGTAAGGTAGTGAAGGAATTCAGGTTTCAGGAAGAACAGTTAGTGCCTGTATTCAGGTGTAATAAAAAACATAAGAACATAAGAAATTTACAAACGAGAGGAGGCCATTCGGCCCATCAAGCTCATCAAGTTTGGGGAGAACTCAACTAATAGCTCAGAGTTGTTAAAATCTTACCTAGCTCTGATTTAAAGGAAACCAGGGTTTTAGTTTGCACTACAAATATTGGTTGCACTAATTTGTGTGTAGTCTCTGGTAATCTGAGGCCAAGCCATCCACCTTTGTCTTGTCAATTGAGCTGCTGCCCTCAGCTTAGTAAGGCGTGGGTAGCACTGTCCGTTTCCCTCCTAACTTTCCGGTATGTGTTTCCAGTATTTACCCGTTGTCTGCCACCCATGCTTTTTTCACCATCGTACCAGCAGGACACACGACCCTCATAACCTATGCAATGTCCCTACACTCTTTGGCGCCACCTCCCTCAACACCAGATTGCAGAACTGCCACTCCATTGTGAACAAGGCTAACTTCATCCCTGCCCTTGACATGCATTCGACACTTCACATCCTAGCTCTAACTGAAACCTGGATCTGTCACTACTCTTGCTGGACTATCTGCTGTCTTCTCTTTCTCCCACATTCCTTGTCTTACTGGGTCGGGAGGGAGGACAGGTTTGTTGATTTCTCTGTCCTCCTTATAGTTACTGTACATTTGAATACCATATTCTTACCATCATCAACCCTGCCAGACTGTGTATTATTATTATTTATTGCCCACTATGCAACTTTATTGAAGAATTGGATCTGCTTTTGTCATCCCAAATGATGGCCCACCACTTTCATCCTTGGGGACTTGAACATCTGTCCTGATAAAGCCCAGGCTACTGACTTCCTCATGCTGTTGTCCTCATTTAGCCTGCGCCAGCTCTGCATTCCTACTGACAAGGTTGGACATTAATTATTGGGTTTGATTTTTGGGAATAAAATAAAGATCAATCCTCATCCGTACACCAAACCGTATCCTTGACAACATGCTTGTTAGCCCTTTTCATGTTTCTGATCACTTCTTTGTTCAGTTCACATTGTCACTCCCTACCCTGCCTTCAGCCACCCCTCCTTGAACTTCCTTCCGTCATAACCTTCGCTCTCTCTCCCCCACCTGCTTCACTGCTTTGGTCTACTCCTCCCAGCCATCTCTATAGGATTTCTCCTCTCTTGATGCTGATGTAGCCAGCACAGGGAGTGCTCTGTGCTGGTTTGACTTGTATCTGTCAGACAGATCATTCCAATTGACTTGGGATGCAATGGTGTCTAAATCACATCAAGGAACAATCGGTGTTCCCCAAGGCTCTGTCCTTGGTGTAATCCTCTTCTGACATTGCAGCCTGGATGAGGGACTATCACCTCTATCTTAGCTAATCCAAAATGGAGCTTCTTGTCCTCCCTCCCAGCCCTATCATCCACCTTGACATCACTGTTCAGGTTGGATCATCCACACTGTCTCCTTCAAGGTCTTCTAGGAACCTAGGGGCAATGACAGATGACCAACTGTCCTTTGCCAAGCACATAACAGTGGTCTCCAAATCTTGCAGACTTACCCTGTTTAACATCAGGGAGATCAGACTTTTTCTGTCTCAGTTTGCAGCTCAGCTTCTAGTCCATGCACTTATTACCACACAGCTTAACTACTGTAACTCTATACTGGCAAGTCTACCAGCTTGTGCTATCAGACCATTGCAGATGATTCAAACAGTCCAAGAATTCTCATGTTATACCCCTTCATGTCTCTTTTCACTGGCTCTCTATTGGCACTTGCACCAAGTTCTAGCTACAGGTCCATTAATGAACAGACACCCATCTCCATCAAAAGGCTCCTTCAGACCAATGTCCCATCTCGCACCCTTCAGTCGGCAAACCAACGCCGTTTGGAGCTCCCTCCACCATTTCAGAAGTGTCACTCCTGAGGGTTCTCTTGTGTGGTTCCCCCAGAGTGGAATGAGCTGCCAAACCACATCTGGCCATCAACCTCCCTATCTACTTTAAACACACTCCTTAAAATCTGTTTCATGAATTCCTCTACTAACCTGTAAGCTCATTGTAAGCTCAGCCTAGCTGCACTTATGCCTAGTCAGCTCTTTGACAGCAGCTTTGCAGAATGCTGTTTGCTGCACTTGTACATCGGTTTGGACAAAAATGCCTGCTAAATATGTAAAATGTAAATGTAGGATTTTATCAGTGAATTCTTTGGTTCAGATTTTCTTTCTTACAGATCTGCATGTATTTCTGGTGCCTAGTATAATTTTTCTAAGAGTATCTTACAGTGTAGTATATTATAGGCTTAGACTGGCTGTGAGGTTTCTGAAATTTCATTCAGTGAACTAGAGTCCCTTAAGTAACTTCATGGAGTTAAATGGTATGGGAACATGTTCAAAATGGGTTACATCATGTGGCCATATGGTGTCCATTTATTCAGCTTGTATCCAGTTTAGCAGCATGGGGAATTAACTCACCTTCCCTTAAAGAATGCCACATAGAATGGGGAAGAGTAGAAATTCACAAACTGGAATATGAATACTTTGAAGGTGAATGCATCCTCATAGTCCGTCTGGGTCCTGTGCATTTCTGTAAAAAAAAATTCAATGTCTCTGAATAAGGTGGACATTTTTCGTTATTTTGGCTTAGAAATATGGATTTTCTTAATCTCCTAACCTTACAGTGAAGACACCAGCCAAGTGTATGAAGCCTTTTGTATCATGATGATACCATTCCTAGGATGTATGCAGCTCCTATCATTAAATATTCCCTACAGTGAATATCATTATACATAATAGTGGAATGGCTTTTACCCCACTTAGTTAGTTGTTCGGCCATGGCAGTGTAAACCTGCCCCATCAGCAGGATCAGTGCCAGGTTCACCATGCTGCTGGAGATGTTGGCAATGTTACCCGCCTGAAGGTGCCACACACCCACATGCACAAAAATAAAGATTCAGACAGAAGGACACACTTAGAGTAGAGAAGACACACCTAGACCAGCCCCATAAACATTGACGGGAACACACAGAGTGCACCAAGCAAGTACTGTATGTAAGAAGAGATTATGCAGGGATGAGGTGAATAGATACCACTGTTTCACATGACCTACCTGAGTTCGCAGAACAGCAGTTTCTTTATGGTTTATCATTCCACTGACTATGATACGGTACATGATGACAGTCACCAGGAAAATCATAACTACAGACAGCTGCAGGGAAAGTGGTCGACAAGTGATTAATCTGGATCTATTTTTACAGTGTATACACATGTGTTAATATACCATTCAACGTTTTTCAAAGGTCAGACGTTTTTCACTAGGTCAGAGGTTCTCAAATGGTTCAGGTAATAAATAAATAAATAAATCCCTGTGAAACACTACCATAAAGTTGTTTTTCTTTGAATTCTGGGATATTATGCAATGTCATAAACTAAACTCTCCCATTGTTTACAATTAGGAAGGAATATTGTTGGTCTCCATTAAAAATCTTTGCTCATACTATTCTACCATTTAGGTATAAGAGTGATGTATGCATTAATTTGATAAAAGAAATTACAGGATAAAAGAAATGCACTTTCTACATGAATTTCATCCCCATGAAGGTGTGCCATGGGATAAAAATGTATCTCCGGCCTAGGTATCAGAATAACCAAGAACATGTATATCATTGGCTTCCACATAACCAGATACTTTTAATCTCTTTAAAATCAATTTTCTAGAACAATTTGTACAAGAGAAACCTGAAGATCCAATGAAACAACCACATGCACATAACGAATGCAGATTTTATTAGCCTGTTTTAAAAAATGGAAGCCAAATTTTGGTGAAAAGTGTCAATAGAGAAGGGGATTTCCAGCCCACAGCTACCCTCTCTACCCTGTCCCTGCTCTCTCCCTTCCTCAAAGTTAAACCTAATCCCCCCCTTCTAATAAGCTGTTACAGTCATACCATCACCACGATGACCATGGAGCCTGTCAGCATGCGGGAGAGTCGCGCTCTTTTTGGGAAGTAGGGCTCCTTTACACCAGTCACAGGGTTGTTTTCCATTGCAGGTGCCATAGCTGCAAACTCTGCTCTGGGACGCTCCTGAATGGAGGTAAATACACACACAGTAACTACACTGTTATAATAATTCACATGCTGTACACAGTGACTGCAATTAATAGAAAAAAATGACATGGGCCTATACACCTCTTCCTCATGGAAATCTCTGCAGTCCCAGTGGTATGCTAGAGTAGCATTCTTGCGCTTCCAGTATTCCAGGAAGGTGACAGCCCAGAAGGACATGAAAACACTGAAGAAGACTGTGCCTGGGTGGTCAAAAAGGTAGCCCATCTACACAAGAGACAGCAAAGCTTGAAAAGTATAAAAAGTCCTCTTTTGCTTTACTATCATTAACAGAATTGGCAGCAGAAAAAAATGAAATACACACTGCATAAACTTGCATTAACTCCTGCATACCTTTGCCATGAGACAAGTCTCTGACAAGTTCCAGGTCTGGCAGGTGTCACAGAGGGCACACATGAGATAATGCCCCCCACTGCTGCAAATCTCCTCCCTGTAGGAATAAACAGAAATATAGCATACATTTTTAAAAATCTACAGATATGGCTGGAAACTTCCAACAACAAAAATGGGCACACAGACCACTGACAGTATGTAATAAGGAAAAGAAGAAAAATATCAGCAGTAGTTAATCACAACAATAAAAAAAAAAAAAAACCTATAACAAATAGACCTGTAGGTAAAATGCTTATATATTGCTCTTATGATACTGAAATGGAAAACTGAACCTAATGCAGACAATTACTCCAGTTCACATCCAACTCAAAGCAGACACAAACTGAGCCATCATGAGACAAACAGTGCACATAAGAGACACAATGAACAGGCTACAAAACACAAGGAAATTAGTCCATGGGCAAGACTTTCATTCACTGATTTCCAGGTGTTATGTAGTGTGGTTGTTCATTGTTTGTGTAATGTGATGTGTTTGATATATTACGTATGCAATATAGGTACTAGTCTTCCCTCTGTCTCCCTGGTATAGTTCCTACAATTGTACAGTAATTGTATGAAATAAATTGCATTTAGCACTGTAATGTCTGTCCTGTTATGACTGAGTTCAGGAGGAATGCTATTTCATTTCTCTGTGTATTGTACATGGCTGAGATGACAGTAAAGCTTTGCTTGACTATTCTACTTGGGCATGACTAGGGCCCTGAGATGTTTCTATTCTGAATGAGGACTTCATTGCTAAGAAGTCACCTAACTTTATACACTTTACCAACCCACTGTCATTGCACATCTTTTCCAGCTGTTGACAGAATGCTATTTTTCTTGTCTCTTTTGCAACCATTTTATTCTTATTTTTTTATCATATTTTATATAATTTTATTGTTTTCTTTGTATTACCAAGTTAAACTGGCCACACCCTGAGAATTATCTTAATGGAAATATTGATGCTCAGAATATATTGTTCTATATATATAGAACTGCTGCTGTAATGCACCCACTATTCCACAACCCAGGGATGTCTGACTATCATGGCAAAAGATCACAGGCAAAACATCAATAAAGGTGCACTGCTTTTACACTGTGAGACCATAAACAAGGGTAACAGCTTCCACAACAATAATCATGACAAATTTCCCACAAAGCAGTGGTGTAAAAATGAATTGCTATGCAATACCAAAATGACTGGAAACTCACGCTGGGGTATTGGTCCCCATCGATATGATTCCTGACAGAAACACAAGCGTTCCAACTACTGCTGCTGGAAGAAGCCAGGCTGTGTAGAAACCTGCCAGTATACACAGAAAAATAAAGAGATGAACAGATAAGATGAGACGGAGAGGATAGAGAAAGACGCTGGCAAAAACTAGGAGAAATAATGTCAAATAAATACACCTGCCACCTAAGACAGAAAAGACCTGCATCTTATCTGTATTTTTACATATCTATACATTTTTATACATTTTTACATTAGTACTTTTATTCAGGTGAGCATTGCTTTGTGTCTACGGAGGGTTCCCACTCTCCCTTTGTTTTGTTAATTATGACTGTTGCCCTTAGCTGTGAGCACTTAGCTTAGCTCATTATCAGTAGAGCATCTGTGTGAAGCACCTGCTTTTGTAAAGACCAGCAAACCTACAGGAAAGCTTTTGACCACTTAAGTATCACCTCTCTCCCCTCTCAGTCTCATTCTCCCCTTCATATGCTCCCAATACATTCCTGCTGTCTGCTCCCAATGCACCGTACACTCTCTTCACTAGAAGAAATACAACCCTGTTTATTGGTTCAGACAATTTCCTTTGTCACCTCCCTTTATGTAGGACTCTAGAACTAACTGTCAGACTGCTGTCAATGAAGCTGACTTCATCCCTACCCTTGCTATGTACTCAGTACTTCACATCTTGGTACTTGCAGAAGCTTGGATCTGCCCTGAGAACAGTGATACTCCAGTTGCCCTTTCTCCCACAATCCCTGTTCAGTTAGGTGTGGAGGAAGGATATGTTTGCGAATTTCCAATAACTCTCCTCACTCTGTGTAAGGCCTACATTTCAGTACCATGCTGTTGCTATTGTTATGCTGTAGAGCTGCCACTATTGACTATTTTTTATTTTGATGAATCTATCAACTAATTTATCGATTAATCGATTAGTCTAAACAATAGTTTTTTTTTCTCCAAAAATTAAAAACATTAACAATTTTATTTAAATTCTCTTTGCCCGGTGCACTCCAGCATCACAAAAAAAATTACAAAATAGTCTTATTATCTTTCACATCTGAGAGCTGCTACCACATTAACTGCATTGTCATGTATTATATCCATGGTTCTACTGGCAGGAATTCCAAATTTATCAATTGCCTTTTCAATCCAAGATGCAATATTCTCTGCAATGTGTCTTTTCTCGAGTGGCATAGTAGTCAAACTATAGCTCAGGAGTTCCCAATCGTCATTTATAAAATGACAGGTTATGCCTACGTATGCTTCTGTAGCGATACTTGACAAGGCATATGTTGTTAAACTGAACATGGAACTACATGAAGAGAGCATGTTTCACTTTTTGTAATTCATCGCCATATTTCTTCTACATCATGTTGGTGAACCATGTTTTTTTAGGGAGAATGTAGCCAGGCTGGAATGTTTCAACCACAGCTCGAAAACCCTGATCTTCTACCACTGACAGTGGTCTCATGTCTTTAATCAGCATTTTCAGGACACTATCAGTAAGAGCTGCAGAAAATTGTGGTGAGCAGTCCTTCTTTTGCAGCAATAGATTCATATGGCTTTGCCTACACCTGATAGAAAATGAGATAAAAAAAAATTACAAACCACCCAGACCTATATATGTATATCATTTAAGTTATTTATTGTAAAATTTATCAATTTAAATATCAAAACGGACAGAAGTAAAATAATCAGATACAATAGGCTACGTCAAGGCTACACATTAGCACACACAGGCAAAACATCAATCCTATGTAATCCCAGATTTTAGCCTTAATATTCCTCAGACATTTATTAACTGGAATGGATGCCAGACAACTTTTATAACTATATAGATTGTATTTAGAAAGTGAAAAGGACAGTGTATTTGCAAAGTTATTTCTACAAAAGATTAGTTGATTTATTTGACAAAAATACTAACGGGGCATTTGCCTTTTGTGGTGGTCCTTCATCCAGAACTGCATGATTCCGTTTAAGGTGTTTGTGCATTGCGCTTGTGCTGCTATGATAGGCCAGTGAAATTTTGTACAGTGTACAAATTCTTTTGTCCGCCAGCCTAAAATATTCCCATACTTTTGATCCTTTCTGCCTTTTAAGTACAATTTTGATCGTAACCGAACACGACTTTTTTGCTATTTTGAACTGATTGCGCGGTTGCCAGATCCATAATTGTTATGGTTCGAATTATCCCAAAATACGCCAAAACTGTCTGAGCTAATCAAAGTATTAAACTGTTTTGGCTACCTACTATAGCATATGTAAATGAGAAATAGCTTCCTAGATAAATATTATCCATGGGTACTCACACTCCCCAAATATAAAATCTGGCAACGCTCAAGTTGGACGGAGCCGAGCTGATGGAGCCGGAAAACGGTTGGTGCAATTTGAGAAATTAAAACAACTTAATTAAAAATGTAATAAATGACGCATGGATTAAAAATATTGATGCCAACAATTTTGTTGTGTCGACATCGTCGACTACATCGACTAATCGCGGCAGCTCTACTATGCTATTAAACCCTGAAGTTGTAGGTAGCTCTGCAGGTAAGGGCCCCCATGCCTGTTCTCAGAAGGTTGGAGGTTTAAACCCTATGGTTGACAGTGCGATTTCACTGTTGGGTCCTCAAACAAGGCATTTAACCCCCCAGGAGATGGCAGGTCCTGCTTTCTTAATTGCATGTTGCTTTAGATTAAGGTGTCTGCTAAATTAGTATAAATTCTAAATTGTATGAGGATGTATGATTTGGTATGAGACGGGAACTAGAAACTGTAAACTGGATGGAGTTAAATAACAAAACGGTTGAAGAGGCATGGGATTTTTTTTAAAGCACAAGAGGACTTCATACCTATTTCAAGTAAATCTAAATCTAGAAAACTGCAACCAAGGTGGTTTACTAAGGAA
>JAODKC010000041.1:4644581-4659663 GCA_026777985.1 Mormyrops attenuatus | reverse complement strand
TGCTAGTGTAGCGCAAGTTAAAACCCTGGGTTCCTTTAAATCTGAGCTAGATAAGATTTTAACAACTCTGAGCTATTCTCTGAGCTATTCTCCCCAAATGAGCTTGATGGGCCGAATGGCCTCCTCTCGCTTGTATATTTCTTATGTTCTCATGTTCTTATTGTCATTTGTCTTCCAGGTCCACAAGTTGTTTGATATCCTGCTGTCAGCTACTCCCAACAGTGGCTTGCTGCTCGTCATCCTGAATATCCATCTTGGTAAACCACAGGCTGCTGATTACGTTGCCGACCTAATTTAGCCTGAGCCAGTTCAGCACTCTAACTCACAGAGTTAGAAGCAAACTGGAGGTTATCCTGATGTGTAAATGTATCACAGATAACCTGCTTGTCGCCCTTTTACATTATCACTTCAGCTGTAGCTTTCACTCCCTACCCCACTTGCTTGTCTGTCTCCCCAGCCCTTCTCCAGAGAACTTTTGTTCCCTTCATGCTAACAAAGCTGCTGATACACTCCACAGCATCACCATCACGACCCCTCAGACATGCAAACTATTGACACCCCATTCAACCCCAATCCCCACCTGCCATTCTGATTGCTGATGATTCTCCTTCACTCTTCTAATTCGGAGGTCTCTGAGCTTCTCATAACTCCACCATCTGTCCACTGGACCACATCTCCTTCACTCTATCTCTCCTACACTTACTCCTCTACTCACTCACTTGATCAATACAATTGGTACATTTCCAACTGCATTTAAGCAGTCTCAAGTAGCCTCACTACTCCCAGTCATCTTGCTAGAGCTTTCTGCAGTTTTTGATACAGTGGAGAATGTGAATATCACATTCACCACTAAGGTTAGGGCCATTTCATTATCTGAGTTGAGAATCCGTGGAATATTCCAACTCACAACCTGGAAATGGAATTTTAATTGCCAACAGCTCATGGGGAGCAGGATTGGAATTGAACTGGAATGTCAGGAAATATAACTGAATTCAAAGAAATTCCACAATATTCCACTTCTAAGATAATGTGTCTTGATTTGTTAAATATGGCACATCAAATATTACAAATGATCTAAAAGACAAACATATCAAATACATCCAAGCATAATGTATGTTTTACATGTTATGCAAGATAATTTCTCAAATTATATTTTATTTTTATAAAGAAAACGTGAATGTCTACCGTGCCATGCTGAAGAATCTGATCCTCTCCTGTACTAGAAGGAAAACCAGAACCGGTTCCCTTACTCCCCAACTTGCATGTTAGTACCTAGCCATTCCTACCTCATCTGTGCCTGAGGAATGTATTTTCAATATTGCTAGCTAGATATTTAGGCCTGATAGATGCAATCATAGTGAAGTGAAATGTCAAAGCAGTGCAAACTTACACCATGTCACATGCTGGCATTTATCAAACCATGGTATATTCAAAATCCTTATCTTGGCACTGGGGTCTTGATTGTAATTCCAACGCATTCCATGGCAAACATTAAATGGTTACTGTCATGCCCTGATCCTCCTGTGTGCCACGCCCACTCACTACCTCGTGTGACATAATCTTCTCTGCAAGCCCTACTATTCATGTTGACATCACTGTGCAGCTTGGATCATCAACAATACCTCCATCAAGATTTGCCTACTAACCTAGAGGTAATGATAGAT
The DNA here is from genome assembly GCA_026777985.1 of Mormyrops attenuatus. Lineage (NCBI taxonomy): Eukaryota > Metazoa > Chordata > Actinopteri > Osteoglossiformes > Mormyridae > Mormyrops > Mormyrops attenuatus. The sequence goes on along the minus strand of JAODKC010000041.1, from coordinate 4,657,999 downwards.
GACCAGATATCCTTTCCCTCTGTATGACATTGGAAATATCAGGCTTTATTTGTCAGAATATGCAGCTCATTTCCTAATTCAGGCACTCGTCATCTCACAACTAGACTACTGCAAATCCCTACTGATAGGGGTACCAGCTTGTGCTGTCAAACTTTTGCAGATTATTCAAAATGTGATAGCATACTGGTATTGAATCTGCTAAATCATTTGCAGATTGCAGATCACACCTCTCGCTTTTCTAAAAACATTTAGTTAGAAAGATTGTGTGTGCTTCTTCTGAATCAAGTCACCCATCCACATACTGTCAGCAGAATCCCTCTCAGATTTCTGGAAACACCTACAGACCCAACTGTCCTGCTTTCTTCTATCCCTTAACTACACTGTATCCTAAGATGCTATTGATTGGATCTTTTGTTAGGTTCTTTTGTTAGGTCTTTTGTAATGGCCTGTATAGCTCTGATGCTAACTTGCCATTTTTACTAGTCATGGGAAGCTCAGCCTAACTACACCTATGCATAACTGGCTCTGTGACCATTGTATTGTTGAGTATCTGCCTCACTTTGTGTGTCACTTTGGACAGAAGCATCGGACAAATGTAAATCTGCTTACCCAGCCATGCAAAGTAAATGGCAATTTTTTCTCCAAAGTATTCTCGAATGTGGTCCAGTGGCTGGTATTTGTACCATTTGGACCATTGGGCCCAGTAGTGGAACAAAACTTGCCGCTGGTTCAACTCTTCAGGCAGAAACTCATCTTCTGGTCTTTCAAATGGACCCTGGAAATAGAATACAAATTAGAATTCACACGTCAAAAATTTAAAATCACATGAGTTTCATGACATAGGGGAAGATTATGCCTCTGACCTCATGAAGTGGGAATGCTGCAGTGAGAGCTCCCTCATTTAGCAACCGTGCCACACCCACTTCCGCCCACTTCCGCTTGCCATAGGCTGTGCGCGATAGAATCTCATACACCTACAGGCATGAGTAAAGGCACAGGACAATATAGTGTTTTCCATCCATCTTGAGAAGAAGCAAATTCACCAATGCTGTACGCTAATGCTTCTAATGAAACAGAAAAAGTCAACGCACTTAAGGGAAGCTACTCACAATACGATGCCGCTGCGTGTTAGTAAAGTAGGTGCCGTGATTCTCAGAACCCAGGAACCTGTGCAACCACAGAAACATTTCTTTCTCCTAGTAGCACACAGGCACTGTTAATTTAGTAGATAAGCAGCGTTGCATGTTCACTCACTTGTCCATCTTGGATTTGCGAAAGGCACAGGTGTAGTAGTTCACTGGCTTGTTAGGAACGTACTCCGCCATGATGTTTGGAAGACATAATTTTTTAATCATCTGATCTGATGTGTTGTGGTCTGGATTTGGCTGGGCCTGAACAGAAGAATGTGTTATATAAATACTTGCTGTAATAAAACCGGGTGACTTGATTCACTGTGCAGTACAAGCCTTAACCTGAAGGGGTGCTCTAAGGCAAAGCTCTTCAGCATAGTACACTAATACATCCCAGGGGGCGCTCAGCTTCAGATAGTGAATGGTTTTCTTCTCAATCACTGTCTCCTCCTATGGCACAGAATTGGAAACATTGTATTATACTTATAGTATACACCATAAAACTGTATACCCACTATGAAAGCTAAAAGACTGAGCTATCTGTCCTCATACATTAGAAATACATATTCTGGGGTTAAATATATATTGTTTGTCAATACTAGTCCTTCAGTTACAAATGAAATATGTCAGAACAAAACTATATATATATATATATTTATCAAAGTGATAAAAGGCCACTGCAAAAATGAGTACACCCACCAGGAAATTGCATAATTCCACAATTTGTCTACTGAGGCTAGTTAACGGTATTTGATCAGTAGACGTGTCTGCCGAACTGTGAAACAAGTATAACTGGTTAACCCTCAATTAAACGAACTTAAGCCTTTTATTCACTTCCAGACTTGGGAAGGGACAAGGGAACCATGTGGGAGATAATCGTTTGGAGACATACAAAGGAATGTTGCCCAAAAGACAACAAGAACACATTAAGATTAGTAAATCACTGGTATTAAACCAAAACATGGATTTAAAAATTCAAAAGACATGTGACAAACACCCTGAAGCTTTCAGGGCACATCAGAAACTGGCACCAAGTAACTTTTATTTTTGCTTTTCGTAAAGCCAGTGCCTCAGCACTGGCAAAAGTTGTGAAAACCCAAACTGGAAAAACTGATCACCTCACATAGTAAGGTACCACACAGAAATGGAATGCATGGTGGTCATCCACATAGGCAGTAGTTGTAGAAGCCAAAGCACAATATGGCTCCATTTAACCTGTGCCAAGAACCACATCAACTAAGGTGAAGTGCAGTGCTACTACATAATGTGTTGTAATCCACTGTGTAACAACCCATTATCTAATAACACCAGATTCTGCAATAACTTGAGAAAATGTAAAAAATTTTCATTAGATAAATTTAGGTGAAGTTTCAGGGGCATTTCAGGGGTGTGATGATAAGTAGTTAGATATCTTGTACTTAAGATCATTCGTTGATTAATTTCTCAAAACCCTTCGTAACTAAAGTAGTTTGTAACCTCATTCATAAATTAACGAGTGACCCGACCCTGCAAGAGTGGCAAGGACAGTCACGACAGTATGCCATGAACTGGCACACGCAATGCCAAAAAGGATGTCTGCAGTGATGATGGATTTACTAAGTACTAGAATATGACATTATTTAAGAATTTAATTAAAGGTGTACATTACTTTTGCAACAGTGGATTTAAGTAATGTTAAATAGAAGTATTTTAGAAATATTGTCAACATATCCTTCTATGTTGTTCAGTTTATTTAATACATTTAACTTCACTTTCAGTGAATTGTACTGACAATTACTTGGGAAACTAAATATATCTTTCTGCTTTGAATGGGTGTACTCATTTATGCTGCATACTATACTTCCAAATGAATGCAATATGAAGATACATCAAATAAATAAAAGCCCAATTAGAACCACAAAGCTGGAGCATGAAGTAATTGAAAGACCTTTTCCAAAAAAAGTCTGGCATTCTGCAGATTACGGATGAATTTGTCCCTCCATTGGGCCAGCTGGGCCTTGTGTCGTTCTGACCTGCCCCCCTCCTCAGCTCCAGCTTCAGTATCGCCCACACTCTTGCCGCACCCCTTGGCCCGGGATCGTCTCTTTCTCTGGGACCGCACTTCCCACACTAGCACAAAGTCTGGCACGAGGTCAACACATTATGCGTTATACTCTCTCATATTTTATAACCACTGATGCCTTTAAAGTAGCTGACTACAGAATTTGTCACTGAGCAACATTATTGTGTTTCCGTTGTTTTTATAAAAATGTTACCTATTTTTGTTCTCCCATCTCTGAAGTAGTTTCCATGGGGATGGGGGGGTAAGCTATCATTCTTGTCACACTGGATGTACAGAGGCTCCTCATATTCATCTTCATGAGCAGCAGCTAGCTGGAAAAAAACATTTAAAATTAATCTGGGATATAATTGACCAGCATTAAAACTTATTATTTTTACTTACTGCTTGCAGCTTTCTCCATTGCAACTGCACTGAAATTGCAACATTATTGCATTGCAGCATGATTACCCATGTTGTAAATGAAAAAAGCAGTCGGAAATAGCAAAGAAAGAATAAAAGAATAATGGCGATTGAGCAAAACGTGAAACAATGAAATCATATCTGATATTGATGGAGGAAGAAGGTAGGAAGGATGTACCTTATCAGTAGACCAATATGGCAAAAAATGTGCCTTATCAGTGCATCTCCTTTCATTCGTCTTAAAAGTGTAAAGCTGATTCATACATGCTGACATCTTACTCAGCTGCTATTACGACCCTAAAGTCAGTGCAAGAGTTTGAAGCACAGTATGTATTACAAGGCAGCCCAGACAAACTGCTGTGCAAGCATCAAAAGCAAGCAATTGCGTCATTAGACAAGCCTGTCAGCCAGCACTGGGGAGCAGATCAGGTACTCACATAGCGGTGGGGAATAAACCCGCCATTCCGCAGGCTCCCATAGCAGTCAGTACTCGGCTGCTCACCCATAAAATCCATATCCAGCAGAGCATCCCTATCCTCCATAGCCAGCTCAAGCTCTTTTTCTTCAGCCTGGTCAAGCCACCCCGGAAAATGAAAAGCAAGTGATAAACACCCACAAGGAAACAAAGGCACAGTTAAACATATGCTGCTTGTAACAAACTGCGTACATGTATTGCAAGCATGCAGACCGTAAACATACAATATGAATTATATTAAATTAAGAAAAAAAGAATAGTCGTTTGCTGTTTTAGATTTACTTGCAAGTTGATGATATCAATAAAAAGAATATTCAGTAGCTCAAGATTTGAATGAGGGGTAGGGATTTGCTAGGAAGGACCGTATATCTGCAGCAGGCTATACATCTTCCGTTGACTCCTCTCCTCTGTATCCTGATGTAACAGCACACTCCCCAGCAGAGCCAGGAGATATGTGAAGTACCACATTCAACCTAACACAGGGGCAGGCAGTTTTACTTTGTCAAACAAAGTCATCTGCAGCACAGCTGGCGGAAATGTGGTATATTGTGTTCCACCTGATGAAGGATTTACAACTAAGTTTGTCACATGAGTTTGCTATGGGGGGGAGCTAGCAGAAGATTAGAATACCATGTTACCTCAAAAAATCTGTTTGAGCCAGTCTTTCGTAGTTTACAGAAATCAGGGCTACCATATTCCATGTAACGCAGGAGCAATCCAGTCTCAGTCATTCGTTTATTCCTATCCCTGGTAAGTCAGGGAACAAGGCAGAGTACAACCTAAACAGGATCACAAATTTACTGTCAAAAGGAAATATTGATATGCAAAATTAACCAAACAACATGCCTGCATACAATCAGTGGTATGCAGGGGAAACCAAAGTACCACAACAAATCCAACGCAACATAAGGAGAACAGGTAGGATCCCACCAGACCTTTTTTCTGTTTTTTCAGGCTAACCTAATATGCCTGCTGCCACCATGACCTGCATCCAGTGGAAGAAAGGTAAAAGGTTTATTGTACAAAGCAGCATGCATATAGTGTAAGATTTACAGCGACAGGATTTAGCATACATGTAGGTGACTTAGAGCAGGGTTTGTCAATCCAGTCCTTGGGGCACGTACATGTTTTTGCTCCTTCCCAGACAGTCCACAATTTTGCTCCCTACCAGTTCCTTACTGGAAGCAGGGAGGACCAAATTGGGAAACATCAAGTACTTTGAAGAAATATCAAATACAGTAGTTCAGTGACACCCCCCCAAAATTGACCCCAATTCCTCCAGGAACCTGCTGACCCTGCCTTCTCAGTTTTATGTTATGTTTATGTTTTTATGTTTTAAAAGCATCTGCTAAATAAGATTCTCTTATAGCAATGAAAAGTTCAAACATGTCTTTATTCGTTGGTTAATTGTTTTTTTTTTTGAAGAATGTCATGAGGTCAATGCTCCTAAGAATAGGTGCCTGTTCACATTCAGTTTCACTAAAGGAGAGAGTGAATGACTGCAGACATGTGTTAACAAAGGTTGCTGCAGTCACTGCAGTAGTAGAATGACCGACACCGTATTTGGTTATGACAGAGCAAACCTTAGCTTACTAACATCTAAAATAAAAAGAAAAACTGATCAGAGCTTGAAGGATTCAGAGGAGAAATAGAACATGTGCCACAGAAATATTATGCTTAAGGATAAATATTAGAGTGGACAGGAATGAATAGGCCCAATTACATTATGCAGAACACCAACAGAATCAAGAATGGAAACAAACACTGCTTTCAAAGAGTTGCAGTCTTTTTCCATATCCCACCCATCCATTATCATAACCACTTAACCCCCACTGGGGTCACAGAGCCTGTCCTAGGAGCAACAGGCATAGGCAGGAACCAACAGACCACACACAGGGCTAATTTAGACACACCAATCAGCCTATCCTGCAAACCTTTGGACTGTGGGAAGAAACCGGAACCCTCAGCAGAAACCCACACAAACATGGGGAGAGCATGCGAACTCCACACAGAAAGGACCCAGGACCAAACCCAGGACCTTCTTGTTGTGAGGCAGTAGTGCTAACCACTGTGCCACCGTGCTGCATTTTCTAAATGCATATTAAAATCTCAATCCCACAACTTTATTTATACTAAGAATCAGATTAATTGGCAAACTTCTGTACAAAACTACTACAAGGACCAGGGGGGTATTCCACAAGGAAGGATTTTTTCATTATTCAGATCATTTAAGCCAAATGAAAGGATTGTCCAATAGGAATTCCATTTACCTCTCTTCCTATTGGTTAGTTTTCATGTTTGGCTTAAGTTATCCAGCTAATTGGGAAATCCTGCTTAGTGGAATACCCCCAGGTTTATAGATAATAAGAGTAAATGATGGCCAAGACATATTATTGAGAACGGCAAGAATTATTGCAAATGCCAAATTTCATTAATTGATTGCTAGGTGATGCAAAAAAATGAAATGTTCTAATGTTATGCGGGCCATTTTTTAAATTCATTTCACATGAGCTACAGCCAGCTAGCTAGTTAGTTACTTTTGGCCAGGAAAACTAGCTGTCTACCTAGGTATAAACTAGCTGTTTTAGAATAATGTGTTCGTATTGCTTTAGCAGGTTTCTGTTTTGAGAGAATCTTCAGTGTAGTAGGAAATCCAGGCCAGAACACTGCAATCTAATAGGTAAAAGCTCTGACGATCTTTTGCTGATTAAATGTAACAATACTGAACAATGAGTCATGTGAATTGTGATAAAGCACAGCTGCATTTGCTATGGCACTTTTGCCTTTTGTTATAGTAGTAAAGTTGCATTGAAAACTTATTGTTCTACACATAAGAAAATAAATACGGGTATGTGGATTTACAGTCATGCAAGTAACCCTATTTGGCAACCCATGGACAAGGAAAGCTACTGCAGACTCCTCATAAATACACAGAAACAGGTTTTTTTTTCCTCAGTGAGGAAATCACACCAGCTAAAGCAGGGATATCAAACTGCAGTCCTGGAGGGCTGGAGCCCTGCACATTTGGGGTTTCCCTTTATTTAACACACCTGATTCAACTCCTTGTACCTCCTTGTGCTAATTACCACACAGAACTTGAGCTGAATCATTTGTGTTGGAACAGGGAAAGAATTAAGCTACACAAGGCTCCGGCCCTCCAGGACTGCAGTTTACAACTCTGATCTAAAGGATCCAATCAACAAAACACCCCAATAAAATTCCTTTGAATAACATAAGAAATATAACTTAAAATAACGCACATAAACTAAAACCTCTTTCCCGTAATGCGTAAAATAAATGAAACTATATTATTCAACACAGGTTTTTCTATAGTGTGTTACAGACACCAGGGTTGGACTGGTAATATGGCATACTGGGCATCTTGTGGGCAGGCAAAATTTGTGGTGGGGATCAAGCGTGCATGCACTCTGCAATTTACGCCAATCAATACCTATCGCACAAATCTGATTGGATGTGCCAGTATATTAGAAATTAAGCATCAGTGGTTTGACTTCTTGGATTGGTTGAGTGTTCCCTAGTCTTGCACTAAGCATTTGCAGACCCAAGACCTGTTTATATGGGTTAATTCTAGGATTGGGACTGGGAAATCTGATCATGGATCAGCACAGGAGTGTGCTGGTTTTAAGTTAGCAAGCTAAATATACTGTAGTAGATATATAGTGGCGGATTATTGTCACTTTACACATCGATTCGCTACACTGTGTAAAGTTTTTATTTCAAGTGAGACATAAAAAATACCTCTTGATGTTATTTTTTTAATAAAGCATGTGACCTTTTCTTTAAACCCCGTGTTTTGGGCCAACTAATGGTAAGCTGATCTTCTGATACAGGATTAATTATAAAAATATTCTTTTTTTTTAAGCTCTACACAGCTGTAAAGTCTTGGAACCAGAGGTACCACAGGATCAACACAAAAAGAGGGTTTACACAAATAACTCTACCTCCCCTGTATTGCCAGCTGGATAGAGAAGTTTGTTTAATATCTGTTAAATTTTTATGAAAAACTATGGAACCTGGTCTTGGTTACGATTATTATCCTAAGAAGCACAAGGCAGGGGAACACCCCATATGTAATGTAAGATACATTCAGTTTCTACACGTACAGACCTACATACAGTATACACAGACACACCCACAGCCATATTTAGTTTCTATATTGTGAAGAGTTAACAGAGAAAATTATTTATTAGATGGTAAGTTTTTCAAGTTTTAAGGTTTACAGTGTTACAACTGTTTCAAGATCCAGAAGGGGGAACCAGTGCAGCATCCATGTTACTCACGCTACTGACCAAACGTGGAATTGTCCCTGGCTAATTGAAGTTGACTAAACAACCGAAATCAAAAAATCCTATAAGATTTTATTTTTTTTCCCAATAAGATTCAATGGGATTATGCAAATCAAATAGGATTTCCCAATATTCGAAAAAGATTTATTTTCCCTTTTGGAATCCTGTAGCATCCTAAACATTATATGGGACAGTCCTGTAGAATTCTAAAATTCCAATAGCATTTTCATCAAGATTATCATTTCTTATGGGATTTTCTTTTGTTTCTGTATTGGATTCTTTAGGATTAAGACCTAACCCCACTAATATATTAGTATTCCTGTACAGAAGGTGCACTACTTTTATACAGTATCACCCAATGGAAGGTGTGCAGTTCACTGAAAAAAAATGCTACTGCATTTCCTTACTTGCCATTGCCATTTACTTAATTGACATCGGTTGCACATTACTGAAATGTGCAAGATCAACACAGCATTTCTCTTTCAATTCTTTCAGTTCATTCTTAACATAGACATGCAAAATATGTATCATTTTTAACTAGTGATTTTCATAAATATTAGTACTTACAATGAATTATTGTCCTCCCCTAAACCCATAAATTCTGGTAAAATCAATTAAAGAAATATTTGTGTGTTTGTGACTACACCAACTTGTGTGTATATAATGTTTATGTATGTTATGATGAAACAAAATATGTATTTTGAACTAATTGTTGTAATGTTCAGATAATAGTCTCACAAGTTTATGCACCTAGGTATAGGATTATCTTATTAATTTAAACATTTGGTTTCAGTTTGAATTGAATTTAAATTTGAATCAATTTAATTTGCATTGAATAGAATTGAAAAGGTTAATGAATATGATGAAAGGCTAATCAATTTCAGTCCTGTTTGATTGAAGTGATACAAAGATCTTTTTGTCAATTCTTATAAACACTGCTTTACAAACATTGCTATACTTTACAGCTACTCTGATCAAGGATGGTTGACAAATTTAAGATGAACAACTGCTTCTGATCCAAAATCGGGCAGTTTCTGACTTCAAAAGCTATATGACAAACACAGGACGGTTTTTCTTTATATTAGTTAGTTATTGAAGATATTATCCCAGTGTTTCCATTTTTTAGTTTGACAGTGTAACTATTATGCTTATGACCTTTTCCATACCTCCCTGTTGTGCACACTTTACCTCTCAACACTGCATGATCATAATATTCACCAATTAGGTTCTTGACAAATATGAATTAACAAAGAATGTTCTATGTCATCTATGTTTTTGTGGTTTAGACAACCAAGCAAAACAATATCTTCAAATGTAATGGCTTTGGACCTCAAGGGATAGCCATCTATCCAATCATTTCCCCGATTCACTCTGTGTGTGATATTATCTACACTATGTGGCTTCTCTAGTAAATCTGATAAAGACGGCAGTTTCTGTCTTTAGGAAGGAGGAATATCTTGTTTACTAACATTAACCAATGTCTTAAGTATTTACTTGCCAAGATCATGTGTAAGACCGGTGAACTGTAAAACAGCAGCCAACTCCTGCATTCTGGAGCTTTCCACTTATGTGCCAAGTGGACTCTGTGGCACTCTGTATGTGGACATCAGACTGTGGTCTGATAGGCAATAATCTTTAACCAGTTGTGTGTTTGGATGGTCCAATATACCATAGATCAATGTGATATTTGCTGTTAAGCCAAAGGTCTAATAACTGTTCTGTTCCCCCAAGTAGCACACAATGCATATAACCCACTGGGAACCCTTTCACTATATCAAAACCAAAACTGTTTAATAGTATCAAGGGTGACAAAGACCTGACCCCAAGCACATGTTCAACACCTTCCTCGATAGCCTTTGCCCCACATTCAACAATATGTTTGTGGCTTCACATGTCAGCCTCAACATCAGGATACACCCTTATATATCCCCTCCCTTTGGCCGCAATCATTCCCTCATTGAGACAGTACCCACATCCATACATGCCATTACATTGGTGAACCCCTTGAAGTAAACACTCCACCATTGCGTCACATGCACAAGCAATGGGAAAATCTTTTGAAATATGAGTAATTCCAGTTTGTGCATGTGTCTATTCGACACCATGTGGGTTTGTATGTTTTATATCCAGTACAAATGTGCAGAAATGTGGATGTTGGATTGAATACCTGCTCCTGCTAGCATCACATTCTTATATCACACCTCAATGGGCAGTTCATTGATTATACAGTGAGCCACAGAGATCAGCCACAGAGAATTGTATGATGAATTAAAACAGGAATTCCATCACAATTCCACAAGGACACATCTTCAGATGTAAAATTAGTTTCTCCAATACAGCCAATTGTGCATGTAGTCATTTCATGCTCAACAGTGTACAGCTATGTACTTAGGCTGGCAATATATAGCCCTATTTTGACAATGATACAGTGTATGCTAATTTATAGCTACTAAATGGCATGAGATATTACAGTACTAGGCTTTTATATTGACCTATTGCATGGTATATATGGGAAGCGAAATGTATTTGTGATTAGTAATTACATACAATAATCTATCTATCTGTATTTATCTGTCTGTCTGTCTATTAGTGGGGCATGTTAAATACTGACCTTAAGGCCTTTTTTTCTTTCATTTTACGGTGTTCATTGCTTGCCACCTTGTACATATGCACCAGGGCATGGGCTATACTACATCCCCCCCCCCCCCCCAAAAAAAAATTATGGAAACAATTAACCAAGTGACTATTTCGCTCACTTAAGTGCGCGTGACGAGTCAAGTTCACAGACAGGATTCAGAAAGTGTCCGCTGGAAAGACAATTAAGCCTCCAGAAGCGACGGTTAGTGGGTAACAAATAAACATTGTTCGTTTAAGTACATCTTGAACATGAAATAGGTTATCTTAGTACTTACCATTATTACTGTATTCTTTTCTCAGTATATTCGCTATGTATGTTACTATTTTTGTATTTTCAAATTACTTGTATTTTAGTTAGAGATGCTTTTACGGATAGAATTTGACAAACATGCTATGACTGCCGACTTGAGAGTTAATGTGTTTTAACATTCTAAACAAACATGGCTTTCTTAAAAGGAATAGCATTCAAAATTTAAATGAAATTTAAAAATAATAGTACATCCAATAGGAGATGAAATCCAATAGGATCTGGTTCATTTTTTTATTATTATTTAAAAATATTCCAATAGGATTTTGGATGCAAAAACACCTCACTGCGAAGTCCTGCTGTGCACCGTCTGACACGTATTAGTAGTAGTAGTAGTACCATTATAGAAGCATTCTGCCCGTACCTTAGGAACCAAAGATATTCACTTCAGTTTCTTACCGGTACTTTTTACTATCGGATTCGCTGGCAAGCTAACAGGTAATAGAAATAATTTCCTTGTTATTTGTAAGCAAGTGCACCGAAACAATTTAACGTTATTAAAATAAAAATGAGTATGAAACGGTGTGATGGCAGCGGTTCCCATGTTGCATTTCCCTTGCAACCGTCGCAGTCGTGGATAAAGTTACAAACGACAGGCCCCGGCGCTCCAGCTGTCGCCCTGATCAGGATAAGCTGTTAGACGATACATGTTAGAAATGTAAAGATTTGGGGGACTGGTAGCTTGTCTTTTCATAGGTAATGAAATGGAATCTGTAATTTTAGGAACACTGAAGAATCAAGTGATTTTTAAAATATGTCCTGATATATATAACACGAAGACAACCTTAAAACTAATTCATAATGCAATTAAAGAGATTCCTGCATAATAGTTATGGCAGTGAATATTACAACATATTATTGCCGATATTATGTAATAAATAGCAAAATGTGGATGTCTGTGCAGTTATGGATACAATTTTTTTTACTCATAATCAACTTCAAAGGGTAATGGTACATCAGTTTGTATATGTTCTACTTTTGTAGTGCTCGATGTGCTCTTAAGATTCTGAGGAGAGATGGAATCTGAGAATATGAGGTGAGAAAATGTGTTTTGTCTGTGTGTGCAGATTGAGAGAAGGTGAGAACTATATAGCATGTTGGGTCTCTGACCCTGTACCTGATACGTAGTTGGAAAATTGAAGGAACTGATCTCTTAGAACATAAGATCATAAGAAATTTACAAATTGGAGGAGGCCATTCGGCCCATCAAGCTTGTTTGGGGAGAACTCGGCTAAAAGCTCAGAGCTGTTAAAATCATATCTAGCTCTGATTTAAAGAAACCCAAGGTTTTAGCTTGCACTACACTAACAGGAAGATTATTCCATACTCTAACTAGATGTTATGTAAAGAAGTGCTTTTTAAAATCCAGTTTAAAATGTTCTCCAGCTAATTTCCACCTATATTCTAGTATTTAAACCAATATTGAAATAACCATTTGGCGGAACATCATCCAGACCTATTAGAATCTTATGTACCTGGATCATGTCCCCCCTTACTCTCCTTTGCTCCAGGCTAAACAGATTCAGCTCAGCTAACCTCTCTTCATAAGACATTCCTCTAAGACCAGGAATCATTCTTGTAGCCCAATGTTGAACCCTTTATAAAACAACAATGTCCTTTTTAAGGTATGGTGACCAAACCTGCACACAATGTTCTAGATGGGGTCTAACCAAGGAATTGTATCATCTTAGCTTCACCTCCCTTGACTTAAACTCCACACACCTAGAGATGTAACCCAACATCCTATTGGTCTTTTTAACTGCTTCCCCACACTGGTGAGAGTGGGACATGGAAGCACCAACATAAACACCAAGGTCTTTCTCATAATCAGCTTCCTTTATTTCAGAGGAACCCACAAAATATCTGTACTTATTTATATTTCTGCTCCCTGCAGGGATTACCTTACATTTGTCTACATTAAATTTAATCTGCCAGGTATTCAATTAAAAAAACTTTATTTGTCCCGAGGGGCAATTAAGGCACACAGGGCAGTTGAACAAGGAGACAGTGATGTAAATGCAACAATGATTACAGTGTTTAGAAGGTTCTATGCAAAATTGGGTAGATGAGAACTGAATAAATATGTAAAAAGGAGGAATTG
>JAODKC010000041.1:4580569-4627584 GCA_026777985.1 Mormyrops attenuatus | reverse complement strand
GCTGCTACTGGGAACTGAATTTCCCGGAGGAACCATCCCGAGGGATAAATAAAAGTTTACCTACCTACCTACCTACCCTATATTTGTTACAATATCTGTTAATTCTGTAAATCTTTGTGATCTACCTAAGGAACTACTAAAGAATTACTAAGGAACTACTGAAGGAACAAGTAACGAATAACAAGTGAAATACTGAGCTCATGTTTGTTCATCATTAATGAATCATGACATGTTTTATATATTTGTTCATAATTTGTACTACAGTAGTAACTGTACTATTACAAAGTATTTGTGCCCCATCAAGCAAACTTACCCCACAGTTTGAATCTACCTCCGTCTTGATAATTTTGATTCCGGAAAGTCATTGATTTTATGAAAAATGAAAACAAAGCACTTTTAGCTTTCGGTAAAAGAAAAAAAAAAAAAAAAACAGTTGACCTACTATTCAAAGGGAATTCCTATATGTGTGTAATGTAGGATGTTGGAAAAGCGGTCTCTTCCTAATGTTCTACAAGCATCTATTTGCCTTTACTCTTTAGGAAACAAGCAAAGAATCCTTTGTAGTTTGGGAAAACTCAGAACAAACACATGCATTTTTTCAATTTAGTTAAATAGTCAATAACCACAAATATGCTTTGCAGTTATCAGAGCCTTTCTAGTGAACATCATATAGGTCACATGCAAGTCAGTAGGGCTCCGTGATGTGACAATGTTATCCGTAATCAGCTATATCAGACAAACCCAGTGGTGATATCTGACATTAAATAAAGGTGGCCGCAAATTTCAAATGAAAGTGACGGAATCAACATTGTATTGGCAATCCAACATCATACATGTGATGATCAACCCCATTAAAAAAAAAAAAAAAAAAAACACACACACACACACACACACACAGTTCTGACCTCTGGAACGTATGTGTTATTCACATGCCAAATTTAATCAAAATTAAAAATGCAGAGAATGTTGAATTAAAATGGAATGATGATGCTTAATTACAAATGAGGGATTAATGGGTTACCCTGCAAACAACAGCTAACAACATACACTACCATTGAAAAGTTTATAATCACTGAGAATTCCATTAAAATAACATTAAATTGATCAGAAATACAGTCTATATATTATTCATGTTGTAAATGATTATTATAACTAGAAAAGGCTGATTTTTAATGCAGTTTCTACATTGCTGTATGAAGGCCCTTTTTCAGCAACCATCACTCTGTTGCTTCAGTTACACAACATGTAGGCTATTCCTAAGTTCATGTTAAGATCATGTCAAGATCATGTTAATAGGTTAATTCATAATTAGAAAACCCTTGTGCAATCACGTTAGCACCGTTTAAAGAAGCAATATAACTGGCTTTCTCTGGGCTAACTTGGGTGTTATTTGCGTGTGCATTTATTCTTAAAATAGCCATTGAGCTTTGTTTTGAGAAATTAAGGTTTTTCCATGTCAGAAATTGCTAAGAAACTGAAGATATCATACAAAGGTATGTACTACTCCCTTCCGAAGCAGTGCAAACTGGTTCTAACAAGGACAGAAAGAGAACTGGTAGGTCCCGTGCATAACTGAAGAAGGACAAAAACATGAGTCTCTAGTCTGAGAAGCAGACGCCTCACAGATCCTAAGCTGGAAGATTTTTTATTATTTACCTATTATTTAACACAACACCAGTCACATCTGAAGAAGCAACTCCGGGATAATGAACGTTTAGGCAGAATTTCTAAGAAAAAGCCATATCCAAGACTGACCAATGAAAGGAAAAGATTAAAATGGGCAAAAACACTGGATGTAGGATGATTTGAAAAGCAGTTACTGAATTTCAACTCTGTTCAACTGTTGTGGGAGCAGCTTGACCATATGGTATCAAAGAAGTGCCCATCAAGCCAGTCTAACTTGAGGGAGGTGCTTCAGGAGGGTGAAATTTCTGCATATTACCACAAGAAACTGACAGCTAGAATGCCCAAGGTCTGCAAGGATGTGACAGCTGCAGATGAAGAATTCTTTGATGAAAGCAAAGTCTGAAGCACAAAATCATTTCTAACCTTGTCGATGTCTTGCTTATATTTTCTATTAATTTTGCAACTTATTTGATGAATAAAAATATGAGTTCTCATGGGAAATGCGAAATTTTCTGAGCAATTCCAAACTTTTGAGTGGTAGTGTATACACACCAGTGTTTGTTGAAGAAATCAGAGCCGCCTTTCAAAGGGAGTCCACTATAATGCCAAAGACACACAAGAATGACATCCAAGCATGTAGACATGCCAAGCCCCAGACACACCTGCTACAAATGTGACCCAATCTTCTGGAATGTTGGGAATCGCTCCACCCAGAGCTGGCCAATCAAAGTGACAAAATGGTATCATGGTATCATGTTTTTATTGTGCTGTGCTGAACTTTCTGATGTGTCTGGAAAGCCAAATAAATTTCCACTTTATTTGAGGAAAATAAGTGTATTTTAATAAAAACAAACCTGTTTGCAGTGAACCATAAGAGATGAACTCAGGCTACCTTGTCTGCATAAGGCTGCAAAATGGCTGTCTTGTCTTTAGACTTCCTTAGTATGGTTAACATAATTGCCTCTACCCTTTCAAAATGTATGCCCAAGCATAAACCCCATGTTCCATCAAAAGAACTAGACCTTAGTAATCAAATGCCTGCTTTCCCAGCACCACTATCCAGCATATTAAAACCAGACCTAGGGCACTCATTATGCCAGGTATCATAGATTTCTTAGCTAGCAACAGCAAATTTACTTTTTCATCATAACCCTTCACCAGCTTTGTTGTCTCACAAAAATCATGATACATTTGGTACATGGAGGGAGCCACCATACCTACACCATATGCAGGGATGAAACAGATAGCTGATAAATGAAATGCTTCAATTAGTTTCCAAAATTGCACTGAATATGGTGGCTTTGTGGGCTGCACTCACCTTTACGGAGCAGGTAGATGTAACAGTCAGTCAGCAGCAGGTAGAGAGGCTGCAAATCACCCTCCATGTGGCCTGTACTCATCTTCATCATCTGGAAGGAGAACCAAAGTGGAGTACATCATTCCTGTCACATCCAACCAATGAGGAAACCAAGCATCACTGAAACTTGAGATTGTACACAGAAATGCAGCTCACCTTGAACAGCTGTTCTTCATTTTCCTTGAAGACGTGGATCATCAGCAGCAACAGGTGGTTGTTATCTACCCTAGAAGACAGTCACCGTAGTCAGCTCCAGCTGCAGCTGCTTGTCTGCTTTTCAAACCACAGCACAGCCACCCAAGCCAGACTCAGACTAGAGGCAGTCCCCAGGTTAAGATCGTCCAACTTACAGACAACTTGTACTTACGAACAAATTGAGTTAATGGTTTGAAATAACAAACCCACACATGTAGAGGTTGCATGGCTTCAGTGGTTCATCGGCTTGAGGTGCAATAACGTATGTAGTTACTTTTGTTATTGTGTATTATTAGTATTATTAATATTATGTACTTCATTATGCTTTTTCTTGATTTACCTACCAATTCAACTCAAAGATAGAATTGTGGAACAGATCTCATTTGTAACCTGGAGGCTGTCTATATTCAGCAGTTTTGTAAAGCTACTAAGCTGCTCAGGGAGACTCCAATCAGCTCCACATCAGTAGCTGTGTAATGCTGAAAGTAAAATCCAACCTGAACTCTGCAGGATGACTGCAGTCCATTGGGCTGGCTCTATGCACCTCCTCGTCTTCCTCTTCCTTACCGACTGCAGAACCTGCCTCCGCAGCTAGTGGACATGCTTGCTCCTGGTCCACCTTTGATAATACTGCTGAAGTAACATCATTAGCTTTCGTTTCTGTTCCTTCATCCTCATGGCCGTCGTGAGCAGCTTCTTGCTGGCCATTCTCTGCAGAGTCATATAGGCTACCACCTGGGCTAGCAGGGTCTGGACTGTGGGGGGCAAAGCGGTAGAAATCTGCAGGGGCTGGGAGCACCTGCAGGAAGCCAGCATTGGGGACCTGGGCCCTGTCAGGGGTGTCGACCACTGAACCCCCCGGACACAACTGCTGCTGAGATAGCCACTGCCCGTTGGTGACTCTGCCTGACATGCCCCCCTTCCCACCAGCCTGGCTGTCTAGAGGTCCATTCAGCCGGTCCACCACTGCCTGTAGTGGCTGTCCCACACGGTCCATGGAGGTGTCTGACATTTCTGGAAGCCGGAGCTGGCTTTCAACCTCATCCTCCTCCTCAGAACCCTGATGTTTAGGTCTCATCTCCTCATTCCCCTCTTGTATGCCTCGGTTAATGTCATTGTTCAATGGAATGTTGTTCTGGGTGGTCGCAGTTTCCAAGGCTCCCTTTGCACGGCGCTTCTTTCCTGGCTTTTTGCGACGGCCCACTCTGATGAATCACATAACATTAATGGGACCCCTCCTATGCACCAGTATGCAACAGCAGTAATATGCAAATGAACAACCACGAGGATACAACTGACCTGATGACCTCTAGGTCTGTGCCTACGCCCTCCATGTCCCCTTTAGTTGTGGTATCCTCCGGACAGGATACTTGCACAGGAATGACAGTGACTGAGGGGCTAGTGCTGGGTTCCTCGTTGAATGGGTTGTAGCGAAATGTGGGGCTGCGTGGGACGATTTCCCCTGGCCCAGTCCCTGTGCACAGCGGAGTGCTGATGAATGTTTGAGGATCTGATGCACCGGAGCGAGGGCAGCTGGCCGGATCAGTCAGGTCTCCTTCTGCAAGAAAGGAGGGAAATGCCAACCCCGATATTGCTACAGTGAATACCAAGGAAGCAAACAAGATCACACTAGTGTTCACAGACAGTAACAGTGAGAAACAAAAGGAGACATAACAGAAAGCACAGCCACATACAACTACTTACCAAGAAAGGCTATACCTACTAATCAGCTACAGCCACTCAGACTGTCAGGCATAAGACTGGGTGATTATTAAAATATTGTATCATGATTATGAACATTCATACCACCATCAGTTTGAATAACGTGAGTATTGTGATATAACCTACACACTCATGTATAATGTACTCTTTTTACACAAATTCCATTAAGGTATGAGTCTGTTGTTGGCATAATTTATCATTAAACCTGTCACATGCTCCATAACCATTAGTAAAATAATTTGGTTATAATAATGAGGAAGATTTGATTTTTACTTAAAATTAGATTTCGATTAACGAAAAACGGAGCATGGATCACTGAAGTAAAGAAATCATGACTTGAATTACAATTGAGATAATTACTGAAATCATTTGATTAAAAATAAATAAATAAATCATGATAAAATATTTTGCCATATCGCCCAGCCTTGGTTAGGCATGCACAAAACAACATCTTCATTAAAGAATTGTGGGCAACTAGAAAATCCCAGTGTCCTCCCGTCCAGTATGTGAAGCCAGCCACTGTTATTAAAGAAAGTTAGTGATACCGCAGATTCCTCCAGTCATACAGTAAGATACATGGATGACACCTCCCCCAGAAAGTTCCTGGTAAACAATCCCACACCAATAAATAAAATAAAACATAAAAAATTAATTTCAGAAATGACACCAGAGTTGGCAGTGTGGGCCAGTGGACAGCATAGTTGCCTTGAACCTCCAGGATTAGGGCAGTTCAAATCCTACCACTGCTCTGAGTGCATGCAGTTTGCATGCTATTCATGTGGCATGTAGGTTTGCACTGTTCAAAAGCATGCAGGGAACAGGAATGCCCTCTGTACATGGCATGCATGTATGCACACTATAATAGACTGAGATCCAATTCAGGGTGTTTCCCTGCCCTAAGATTCCTGAGATAGGCTCTCTGTTACCCTGTACTGGATTAGCAATTAGAAAATGTATGAGCATCAGTCATGACTAGTATTTTCATTTTTAGCTCAATGGCTCCAAAAATGAAAAACCTACCAGTTGGTAACATTGTAAAGATGTTATATTATTTTACAATAAATATTCCAACCAGTTCATAAGCTTAATATAGAAACATGCACACTTAAATGTAAAAATACATGGGTAATTTATGATAAATTCATAAAATAATTTTGCTGCATCGATGTCGTTTCCAAATTAGAGAGATGTCTGATTCTGGGGCAAACACAGCTTACACACGGCCTGCCTCGGCAAGGATGACCGAAAATGTGTAAATGTTAGAACATGCAGGTTTATACAGTGAGGTTTGGACAGGTGCATAGCAGTTAATTGGGTCAAGCTGGGTAAATAAACAGGAAAGTGCATGGGGGGAGGGGGGGGGCTACCATTTCCCACCTTCCCATTCGGCATTTGGTACTGACTGCAACACAGGGAAGATGTCCCCGAAATCATAATCTAAAAAAGGAGGGATGAGACATTATGTGGAAATGTATGACCAGAGTGACAAAGAAGAAAAAACAAAACAAAAGATGAAAGTAAAATACTGGTATAACAAAATAAGCATGAAAGGTTACTACACATAAATCTGAAAACTATCTGCATTACTACAAATCTGGCAGGCCTAAAAACCTAAATTGGATATTTATTAACATGAACCTTCACGACATGGCGTACTCTCTTCAGTGTGTGACAGAACACAGGTGGTTCCTTCATCAACTGGCTGTGCTACTTAACTGGTGGTCAAATTTTCACCTACATTTTTTGCATACGAATTTAACGTGAACTGCTTGGCCATCTATCTGTGTCGACAGAGGGCATGCCCTGCATTCCATACCCTCACTGGAGGGCGCAATGGCGCTGTCATCCCACTCCAGGTTGGTAGAGGTCAGAGATGTGAAGGAGTGCAGGGACAGGCTATCTGAACTGGGCAGCCTCTCTTCGAAGTCCAGCAGGTTCTGTGGCTTGTAGTACTCTGGCATGTAAGGAGCCACATCAAGGTATGGAACATCCTGCTCAAGGAAGAGGAGCAGGAAATTTAAGGAGAGTCACTGCACAGTCCAGCTATTTGCCAAACTCATGATGCTGTCCAAATCAAAAATGGTTGCACTCAACTGTAAAATTGCAGAAAAATTTTCCCAGATTATAGCTTATTTCATTTAACCATTTTAAGTTGAGGGGCACTGCAATCTCTTATTTTCATTAAACTTTAAAATTGACAAAATGACTCTCAAACAATAATGCCCAATATTACCATCTTACAATTTTAAAGACAATATGAATAAATTAATTATTGAAACAACACTGAATGGTACGTTAATATGCATCATCTAGCATTTTCTATCTAATTGTACTCACTTAATTCAGAGTGCCAAGAAAAAACAGCCTGTATCAAGATAGTGTATTACCAAAAGTATTGGGACACCTGCCTTTACACACACACGAACTTTAAAAGGCCAGTAAAGTTCCTCCAGACTCGCTCATCCATGTCCTTATGGACCTTGCTTTGTGCACCGGTGCACAGTCATGTTGGAACAGGAAGGGGCCATCCCCAAACTGTTCCCACAAAGTTGGAAGCATGGAATCCAAAATGGCTTCAAATGCTGCAGCATTAAGAGTTCCTTTCACTGGAACTAAGAGGCTGAGCCCAACCCCTGAAAAACAACCCTTCACCATAATACCCCCTCCACTAAACTTTACACTTGGCACAACGCAGTCAGGCATGTACCATTCTCCTGGCAACCCTCAAACCCAAACTCATCCACTCGTAGCACTTGGTGATGTAAGGCTTGGATGCAGCTGCTCAGCCATGGAGGTTCAAACCCAGCCTTAGCACATCTGCGGGTCCCTGAGCAAGGCCCTTAACCCCTAGCTCCCTGGGCGCTGCTACAGGTGGCAGCCCTTCGCGGACAACTTACTCTAGAAAGAGCAAGTTGAGGGAGGCGTAAAAAAAGAGAATTCCCCACGGGGATCAATAAAACTATCTATTATTATTATTATTTAGTAGTGAGGAAATTTCGCGAATGGACAGGTGGCATTCTATAACGGTACCACGCTTGAATTCACTGAGCTCCTGAGAGCTACCCATCTTTCACAAATGTTTATAGAAGCAGTATGCATGCGTAGGTGCTTGATTTTATATACCAGAGGCTATGGAAGTGACTGGAACACCTGAATTCAATAATTTGGAGGGGTGTCCCAGTACTTTTGGCAATATGGTGTATGTAACCAGCCACCTAAAAAGTTCATCATCTGCATGTTGTTGCTTATATGACAAAGACTTAAAAGCTTTAAACAGACATCTTTACGACATCTTTATACTCATAACCAGAAGTATGTTGACAAAAAAAAAATCAAAATATCATACCAGTACAATTAAAAAGCTGTTTATCATCACAATACGGCTGTTAACAAGGAGAAAACCCCAAACAAAAATCAACGTGAAAAAAAATCAGAGATAAAATAAATAAACTGCACAAAAAATATGGTACAGTACAGTACATGTGAAATATTAAATGTACTATTAAAATCACAATGATCACAAAAAATAAAATCCTTAAGTGAGATCTTTCTCACTATAAATCCATAAATGACTGGGTAGCACTGTTGCTTCACACCTCCCAACCTGGGAGTTTCAAACCCACCTCCACCTTTGCATGCAGAGTTTGCATTTTTGTGTGGTGTGTGTGTGTGTGTGTGTGTGTGTGGAGCACGCATCTTCCTGCAACGCAAAAACATGCATGTGACCTATTTGCATAATCTAAATGGTACAAAGTATCAGTGATGAGAACTGCAGCCTGGCTGTTATCTGTTGTAATAAATGCTTTGAGGTCATTTTAATTAGAGTATGCCACATCCCTGATAAAACAAACTATATTGATGTCTTTAACTGGGCACCAAACATCTATCTGCCACCTGTAATTCAATACAGGGTCACAGGGGGTGCAGAAGCCTATCGCAGGCAGCAAAGGGTACACTCAGAATGTAACGACATGAGGATAACATCCAAACCCCATACACATGGGATTCAAACCCCCGACCCTGCCGGTGTGAGCAGCAGTGCTACCTACTGAACCATAAACTCAAACAAAAACCCTGATTAACAAATCCAATAGAATAGTCGAAGAATAGTGACAGGTGATTACAGCTGAGTACATGCAGCACATGAACCCGGCAGAGAAGGAGGAACATAAGCATTAACATACCAGCTCCAAGTCGAAGCGGATGAATTCCAGTCCCGACACTAGGGTGAGGAAGAGGGCGAGGTGATCATGACTGCATACCAAGGCATGTCTGAAAAGCAGACAAATAATAATCAAAATAACAGGTTCTTAATCACACTGGGGAAATCTGGTCCCCACAATGTAATATATCCATAATCAACCAACCTACCCAAACACAGCCCCATTCAAAATCATTCCCTATCAATTATTCTTACATTGGCTTTTTGTTTTGCCACGGTCTTCAAGGTCCTCAAAGAGTTACAGGTCTCTGTAAAAAGCATTTGGTAAAAGACTTTTCCAGCTAATGCTACTGGGTTTAATTTCTCCTTTTTCATACCAGATACTATACTGTTCATAATATAAAAAATGAAATTATGCTAAAACTAACAATATCTCCTACAGAACCTGTTAAGCCAGAACTGATGAGAACTGTAATCACAAAGAAGCACTCCAGCAACAGTCTAATACAAATGAAACAATCTGGATTATAAAAATGCTACATCCATCTTTGAACCAGGGAGCAGGAAGACCTGGGGTCAATTCCAGGAAGCCAAGGGCTCAAGGCTGAGAAACACACCGACAGGATGCCAGGACATTTTCTTAGCATGACACATAATACATTTAGGTGTGGAATTCAGTAGGTGAACATAAAAATTAACTTGAGTGATCGTACTACAAACTCTTCCAGGATAATGCAGATTACATTTCCTCATTGGTGTCCTCCCATGAACACTCTCTTTCACAGCATTTATTTTTAATAACTCATGATCATCAATCCCAGCACGTGCAGGAGATGGCTGCAGATCTTTAGCTGCTGGCCCAGCTTTCTTTGCCATCTCCTTAATCATAATACTTAGGCCCTTGTGCTCATCTGTGCACAACTCAACCTTCCCCAAGCTTCTGACAAGCTTTTCAGCCATTTTTACATGCTAGTATAGCCTCTTCTGAAATCCTCTGCATTATTTTTTCCAAAATTTGAGGACATCTTGTACCATGAATAGAACAAGTGATTCCAAAAACCACCTTTGCGTGACTGCATGTCCTACAGTGGACTGGCATCCCATCCAGGGTGTACCCCCACCTTGTGACCTATGTAGACATGCATGGCCCCCCTGCTGTTTTTTTGCTTTTGTTTAATTCACTAATTATCATCATTTACAGGAATACCAGATCACATTTCAGGTACAAAATACATAAACTGATAATCAGAATATATAAATATATAAACAGATAATCTGAAAAGGCACGCAGACAATCGTACACAGAAATAATAATAAATGTGCTCTAATCATTATACCAGTGGAGAAAGTTATGGCTGGGATTACACTGACAATTTGGTAAGGAAAGGGTGCAGCAACATAGCTGAGATTGCGCATGTATATAACCTCCTGTATACTGTCGTCATCTGCAGATTCCGTAGCTCATACTCCAAGAATTCTAGAAGACTACATAGGAATTCAGGGGTACATATACATATCATCTTCAAAAGTATTGTTCCTAAGAAACAAATCTGCACATATGCCAAAGAGAGTACAAGGTTGTGCTGGACATGAAGAAAAGCCCCCCCAACAATGGGGCTTCCTCCACCATACATCTTGTGTGGAATGAGGGTTTGGCTGCTGGTATGTAGCGTTTCGTTTCCTCATAACATTTTGTCCCATCAGTCATTAGAACACTGCCCCAGCAGCAATTTGGAATATGCAGATATGGCAAACTTAAAACAATTCTCCAACCTCAGTGTTTTACTGTGTTCCTTCCATTGTGAAGCTAAACAACCGATTCTGTCTTTCACTGGCTGAATTAAAACAAAGATTTTCCCTTTCTGCTATTCCAAAGGAACCCATGTAAACAAAGTCATACATACTAAGTTCACCTCAGTTCCCTCCATTTTATATATTGGTATGACTGATATTATTTTGAAATATGACTGCCATGTCAAGCATGCCATCTTTTGACCACCTGCTCATTTCTGTAAGCAGCACAGCACCTGCAGTTGCCTTACTTGAAATAGTACTTCTGCAGCAGTGCCTGGTTCTCCTGGAACAGACGGAGGTAACTCTCCAATGAGCTCTCACTCAGTGCCAGGTACAGCCATGCCCGGCCTGCACACAAATCAGACAGAACTGCTTACTAAGGCATGCACTCAAGCTGTCTCACTGGAAACCGGCTTTCAAGAAGCATGATGAGGCCTAATACTATGGGCACAAAGTTTATAAAAAAAAAAAAAAAAAGAAAGTCTTCACGAAGCTTCTGCCCTTGTTAGGCTCTGATGGATATCATGTGGGAGAGCAAAAGAAGACTACTTAAGTGAAAGCAATACATTTTCTAGGGTCTGTTTTTACAGTGTCTGTCAGCACAAGCTGTGCTAATACATACAGTTGCTGTCTTACTAATGAGTTTCTGATAGTGGCTGTGCATGCAAAAACATGTCATTATTGACATAGATGGATAGTTCAGGTCAAAAAAGATTTTGTTTCAACCAACCAGTTCAGTATAAAGAGTCATGGTCAGAGAGTACCTAACTGGTTGGGTGGAATAAATGTAAATAATGTACTCTGATTATTCAGGGTACATGAACAGTGGCCTATTAGGGCTTAAATTAACAACCTCCTGAATAGAATAATAAGCCTAACCTTGTAACCACCTAGCCGTTTAACAGAAGCTCTACTCACTGCGGCCGAGGTTGGTGGCGATGTGCTGGAGCTCCTCAATCTGGTGAATGGCTTCCCGACGAGTGAAATGCACAACTAGAACCCAATAGCCCAAGGAGATGTCTTGAAGCCTAGAACAGATGCAAGAAGGGAGAGGTGTAGAACCCAAACATAACAGGAATACCATATATCACTTGATACCCCAACTACAATAAACTGGGTACATGTAAATACACATATGCAAACCAAACTCTCTTCGCTGACATACCCATAGAGCAGAGCATGGTCCAGATGCTCACACAGACGCTGCAGGACACGGTCATGATTCCTGATGGCTGGTGTCTCGTCCTCACAGGCAGCAAAGTAACTCTGCAGCTACAGATGGAAAATTTCCTAGTTAAACATAAGCATCCTCCGTAAAGCAATGTATTTCTGTACACAATTAATGTTTTAACACTTCTAAATAAGCATGCTGGTCTACTATAAAATTATAATTCTTTGGGTGACCAATTTAATCGTAATTGCAAAACTATTTTGGATGTAACCGATATTATAATGTCATAGAGATACATCAGGCCAGTGCAGCCACATGTATGGTTAATTACGTCAATATAAGACAGCACACTCCACCACAGAGAAGTACATAAAGCTGGAATTAAACAAGAATCGCCAGCTAGAGTCTGAATGGGTGACCTAATCCAAATTTCAAGCAGCTGATTATCATGTGACCTGATGGCCCTCTACTGGAAAACTGAGGGAAAAAAAATACAACTACAAACAAGGGGAAAGACTGACAAATCACAGACTGGTGACAAAATCACAAGAGCAAAAATAAATAAATAAATCGATAAGCAAAATAAATACATAAATAAACTACCCTGCTACCTGTTCAAGAGTAGGTAAAAGATTATCAAAGGCTGTTAAAACGTGGGGTGAAAGGAATGTTATAGACGTTAATTACACGAAAATCAGCACACAACACTCAGTTATCTAATATCCAGTAATTATCCTTACTCACGCAGAATGTAACATAAGCATGGGGAAATGTAATACTAAAGCCTTTATAAGTATAGGATAACCGTAATAGTCCTGACTAACATTATCACTGTTGACACCGTTGACACACCAACATGGAGTAATTTCTGCCAATTTTCCAGTACTAAACTATCGCATAGACCTAGACGACGACTTAATGCCAGTTTAACAGTGTCTGTCCAGATTATCCTGAAGAGTTACCTACCTTCTTCACGGACAGGGAAATATTCTCCAGGATCCGGTCTATAACTCTGGGTTGATCCATGAGCCTTAGTCTCCTTCCTTGCCTACAGATTTCAGATACCCTCCGGTAGGACTATCGTTTGTTATCCACTACGCCTCAAATTATGAAAAAGTATGTTATAAGTATTTTACAGTTAAGAATTTTCCCATCGAGCTGATCTTTTCAATATTACAGCTTTAAAAGCCCAATAAATATGCACACGAGCGAGTCATGTTACTTAAAAATAGGGGAACTATGGGGGGAAAAAGATTTGGCAAAATGCACAAGTTCTAGGAGGGCATGGGGAAACATTAAAACTCAGCTGCAACCTAACTAACCTAGTTAATGAAGATCATTTAATAACAGATACCTTTACATAGTTTATCACCATTAACTAGCACAGAGGTAACGAATCACAATTATTGTAATAAACAGTTTGAGATAAAGTAGCTACCAAAGTGCCAAATGTGAACCAACTGCATATTACCATGCCAATTTCTTCGAATGAAGAAAATACTTCTGGAAACTGTGGACACTTAAAATCACTTTAACCGATACTGAAACTAGCTGTCAAATGTGGTTTTGCTATCTAACATTTAA
This sequence comes from Mormyrops attenuatus, assembly GCA_026777985.1. Lineage (NCBI taxonomy): Eukaryota > Metazoa > Chordata > Actinopteri > Osteoglossiformes > Mormyridae > Mormyrops > Mormyrops attenuatus. The sequence goes on along the minus strand of JAODKC010000041.1, from coordinate 4,613,973 downwards.
TCTGAAACGACTGTTCTCAAGTCAACGCCGCTCTTTCTTAACAACGATCTACGCCAAAAACTGTCATAATTTGTAAAACGAGACATCCAGGCAACTCGATAATGTTCAAACTTTTGGAGAAAAAAATCTACCAAACCTCTGAGCTTTACGGTTTCAACATCGTAGATTACTTATGTTATGCTTTGTCACAGTATGCCGTTACTTAAAACGGAAAGACTTAACATTTTTTCAAAATATTCGTCTTCGATATTATTTATTTATACTACATTCTTACTAAACAACAATGGAATGAGAATCATGACATTTTCTGAACACTCAGATGGTTCGTTACAACGAAACACATCTAGTATCTTCGATTCTTTGCTTAAAAGTAGACTGTTTTCAGGCTTCTTGTCGGGAGTCTATCTGCAACAAACAGCTAACTCATATCATACGGACGCGTTTTTACTAATTCATAAAATCACCACATATAGTACAACAACAAATCCCAATGTTAAATAAATTAATTTTAATCCGGCTACCGCTAAATTAAATTAAAATGTATATACAACTTGCGTGGATTTAAGGAGCGGAGTTGACATCGAGCTCGTGACTCCCAAACGGATATGACATCATTTAGTTGAAGCCGAATTTAGATGCACCACGTGTTAATCATCAAACGATGAGTCCAGCCAAAACAATGTAGATTCAATGTATTAGACATTAATAATAATAATAAAAACACAATAAACAAACTGGAACGTCGTTATCCAATTACATTTGACATCGTATTTAACAAGAATAGGTTTGGATTGTTTGTACTATATATGATTCAAAACAAATGCCAATATATTATTTTTTTAAACTTTCAAAAATAACCCAAGAACGAAGTACCTTGCAGAAGATGCTGATGTAGTAGGGAGCTAATCATAAAGGATTAATGAAATACAAGGTATACAAAGACTAACAATAATACACAGAAGTACTTCTGAATTTCATGAATTGAAATCGCACCCATCTGTATGCGAGTAACTGACAGCACTGTTAGCTGGGGCCTCCAAGTTACCACTGATTCTATTTCAGAAGAAATATGTATGTTCAGTTTAAAGTGATATGACTGTGAAATAAAGTAAACATTTTAATTCTTAGGAAAGTTAAAATTTTATTGAGATACAGAGTAGTAGGCAGAGAGCGAGCATTTTCAGACTCACAACAGCCACCCTGTGCCATACCGCACGTGGCCAAGGGGAGCAGGAAACCGAGGGAGGGGGGATTGTAACCCCTAATATTTAATTTGGATTCAGTTATCCCCCCCACCCAATAAAAATATCGATCTCTCTCCTATGCTACTATGGCCAAATGGTCAAATGGACCATAGTTACACAGCTATGTTAAAGAAAAAATCTAAATATTAGGGGCCTGTATCACATGGATTTAAGGTAGTCTGGGCTAAATGTAAGTGAATGAAAATAAAGTCCATTTAAACTGAAGTACAGTACCTTAAATCTGACAAGTTATCAGGCTAACCAAGAAATCCTGCTCTGTGATTCAGGCCCCAGGACAGCCGCATATACTAACTCGAATGTTGAAGTATGTAATTTTCTTATCTTGAAAAATGCTTTATCCATTCCTGAATTACAATAGTATCTAACACAATCCACATATGATATTTACAATGAAGAACTCACGCCTATGTATTTATTTTATTACCATTTCATAAGGATATTTGAGCACTAGAGATATATACCTTGCCCTCAGGTACATTCTAGACATATCCTGAGATATACTTCTATGTGACAACTGAAAATTCCATACATCCAAAAGAAAGTGCAATTCTGCATTTATTTAGTGCAGTGTTAATACAATAAATTCTCAGGCAGTGTAATGGGCTGGGAAAGAAAGAGTCCATTTGAACACCTGCCTTGGGGTATTCATATATCTTGAATATCTCTCTGATTTATGCATTAAGTGTTGAGTATCAACTGATAGGCATCCCTTCATAAACATGTTCCGGTTCACATCAGGTAGAGCTGTACCTTCAGGTACCTTAGCGTCAGGACAGCCACCTACCAGCGCACACCAACATCACAGCCTTGGCTTACATTTACAAAACAAATCAATTTATAGACCAAACAGTTTTTTTCCAAATTAGTGGAAGATGCCAGATAAAATTCTATTTATGTAAAATATCACTGCTGAATTTGAATAATCTACAATAGCATCATACTTGCTATTTAATCCGGTTAAATTTAAAATTTGATTCCCTACACAGGAAATTGGCCATGAATGTGATTCAAAAACTGCTATTTTGGGAAAATATGATTTGTCAAACATAGAATGGTTAAACATATAATAGTTAAACATTCTATGTGACAACAGGTGATATAAAAAAGTAAAGGTTTAATCATTAATATGCATTAAGCACACTTAAGTTTGATGGTCACTGAAAGAGAAAAACTGTGTTCATGGTCTTCCAAATGAATCACTTGTTAGGCCATTTAAAGGTATGGATCTAACATCTACATTTATCTCAATTAATCTTTCTTTCTCTTTGCATTGGGGTTTGGTTCAGAGCAATGAAACACAGATCTCCTTTCACCATACAGAGTCAGTGGTAGACCTCACTTCTCCGCAGGGAGGGGCTCAGCCTGCCCACCAAAGGCTCTGTCACACAGACAACGCATACTCACCAAAGCTAGGGGCAATCTGTGCACATCTCACCTGCCGCATAAAAAAATTACTTTTAAATTAACCTGTCAATGAATAGAAACTCTTGAGGAGTCAGAGAAAAACATACACTTAAGTTTTACCCACTTTCTTCGTTTTTCATTATCCTCAAAGGTACGCTCCAAAGTCAATTAAAAAGCCGCAAATAAGAAACAGGGACACCTTCCTATTCCTACACAGGTTTACATTTAAAGTGAGTGTGTTTGGAGGAAGAATACAGCGTCATGACAAAATTAACCATGTCTTAGGTGAGAATTATACAACAGTTCATTAAATCATATTGCCTACTGCTACGACGAATGAATGAAAATGCGGTGTCTAAACGGTGGAATAAGCAGCTTGAGAATCCATAAAGGAAGGAAACAGCTCAACAGTTAAATTCTAGTTAGATTCCTAATTCACATTTAACTGAGGGTTGCATGACACTGACATGTTGTAATGCACAGATGATGATTAAATATTGTTTTACCCACCATTACAAATATGGCAGCCACTTTCATGTGGCAGCATGCCTGCCAGCACCGGTTAACATGTCAGTCCTCGATACCCCTGACTCTCTCTGCAAATGCATGCTGAACATTCAGTCCTACTTCACTCTTCCTGGTGGGGACACTCCATCTCCACAGTCTCTGGCTCGGCCAGCACCGCAGGCTCGGGTCCCGGAGGCCCTTCTGCACCTTCCCTCTGGGCATGGGCAACCTCATCGCCCCCTGCCTCCACCTCCCCTTCACCCTCCCTGGTGCGGAACAGCAGCTGGCTGCCCTGCAGGACCTGCTCGGCAGCCTGCCAGGCGCCTGCACCCCCATACTGCTGGTAGAAGTCGGAGTCAGCCTGGAACATGACGAGGGCCTGAGCGGTGTGGATGCGCACATGCTGTGCCAGCGAGCTGGCATCAGTGAACTTCTCCCCACAGGAGTCACAGGCATACAGAATCTGTGTGTTGGGGTCTGGAGGTAGAGGTAAGGACAAAACAGGCACCGTAGGGTCAGAATTTTGGCAAAGCAACCTACCATGCACAGCAAATCTGTTTCAGAGGTGACAGAACGTATACATTCATCCTACATTTCTTTATATACTTTTCTACTATTTGCATGCACTGTTAGTGTACCTGAGATAAAGGATCGGAATGAGTATGTATGAATGTATCATCAAATTAATGTGTACATACTTGCATAAGTTTCTATGTATGCAGGTGCTTTTGCAGGTGCCCCTGAGTAAAAATGTGTGTATGCACGTTTGAGCATGTCCTACCGGCCTCCTGCACTCTCTCTACAGCCTTGGTGATCTCTGCTTTCAGGGCCTCCGTCTCATCAGCTGACACAGACGCTGCCACAGGTACCACTAAAACAAAACAACATTAATAAATACTATAGTCTGAATATAGGCAGCAAAATTCTGTACATTCATTTACAGAAGTGCATAGATACAAATTCACTTTCTCTCTTCATTTTTCTCTCATCATCATCTATCTCCATTACCAATGTTCTCTCTGATAACCTAGGGTGTTTCTCTATACCAAGAACGCAAAGATTGTACTCGTCGCCTTGGCAAGACTGCTCTTGCTAACTTGTCTCCCAAGAAAGAATTTTAGGCACAATGAATCGTGGGATTGGTCCTGTTTGGCCCCGCTTTTGCAGAGCTTACTGACCTGTCAACTGAGCTACAGCGCTGGCAGCAAGAGCCTCAGTGGCCAGAGTGACGATGTCATCAGTGGTGACGGTGACTATGTTGACCTCGCTGTCGTCCAGCTCCGAGCCCGGCGTGGAGCTGACATGCACCTTTCCCGGCTCTCCGCCCCCATCGCTCTCATCCCCAGCCACCACCAGCTGCTTCATGCCAGCCTTGCCCTGGTGCACAGTCTTGACGTGGGAACGCAGGTTGTCCACGCGATTGAAGCCCCGCCCACACTTGTCACACAGAAATGGCTTCTCACCTGGAAAGCGGCAGGGACAGAAATGAGAAGTAGGGAGAACACAAGATGATGGTAGAAAGACATGCAGCTTTCTGATTTGGAATAATGGAAGCAAATAAAAGAATTTATTTCACTGTATTTCACTACATGGAGCAGTATCCTTAAAGGGCCATTACTCTGCATGAAACGTGCTGCTTTGATTCACATTTGTGATGTCAGCATTGAGTATTAGAAAAATCAATTACCAAAAAAAAACGAGATCTCGACTCATAACTCTGTGCAATCTCATTTCTAAACCGATCCTGGATCAATCATATGTTTTGGCACAGTTTGCAGTTTAATGAGTGCAATAAATGTTTAAATTTAAGAAAAAAAATCATTACAGAGAACAATGGTCTCAATTCTAAGCACATCTTTTTCAAAATCGTGCAGCCCTATTAGAACACACTTATTACTATAATGTGGATAATAGTAATATGTGAACTGCATGCTTGAGTACAGGATATAGAAATAAAAACTACCTGTGTGGATAATGATGTGTTTCGACAGGTCTCCAACGTTGACGAAGGCTTTGTTGCAGACCTGACATTTATGAGGTCGGATGTTGTCATGGTGCCGGATGTGATTAGCCAGTTGACTAGACTGGACAAACCTAAAGAACAAGAAGAGAAGACAGACTGACAAACTGGACCTCAGAAGGCTGTAAAAGTGTTTTCTAGAGACTTCCACTGACCTTTTTCCACATCGATCGCAGACATATGGCTTCTCTCCAGTATGCTGTCGGACGTGGGCGATTAGGGAGCTGGCCTGGGTGAAGCCTTTGCCACAAATGAGACACTGACAAGGCTTTTCTCCTAGAAATCACACACGAACAGAGACACATTAGGCACCCAGAGAATGGACCATGAATGCAAAATATACAGCTACATCACTGTATACTACAATCATCAGTAAAAATAAGGAACTTAAAAGTTTAGTCATTTTTATTATGTTGAGACATGCATTTTGCTTTTTATTTGGTTCCAGATTTAAGGGGAATGGCATTAAAGAAATAAAGTTGGAAATGCATTATTATTTTTTTCAACAAAAATGCTTGTTGACTGGTATGCCAAGTGCAAATTATTTGGTAGATAAAACTTTGTAATTTTAAGGACCCAGCAAAGGAGGCAATGCATTCACAAAAGAAAAAAAAATGTTGATTATGTAATTATGACATCTTTTCTCATACAAGATCTTTTCTTCATCTCATCTTATGAGAATAAAGTTATAATTATGAGATAAAGTGTCCAATTTAAAGAAAAGTAATGATCTCGATCTCGTGATCGCTAGATATTTTTTTGTAATTATGAAATCTTTTCCACAATTAGGAGATCCTGATCTCGTAATAACAAGATCTTTTCTCGTAATTACGAGATCTTTTTCTTCTTATGAGATAAGGCATCTATATTTTTTTCTTTTGTGAATGCAATACGCTTCAGTACCCAGCTTTGCAGAAAGATAATAACCATATTGTTACATTATGGCAACATTTGGTCAACAGACAGGACAAGAATGAGAGAAATTCATGATGGCTGTAGAAGAATATAAACCATTTCTAAGGATTTGTAAGTACATCATTCTACTGTTAGAAAACCCCACAAAATCAGCAATTAATCCAAAGTAGACCCACCAAGAAAACCAGTGTGACACTAAAGGATTTACCAGCACTTTCTGCCACAGTTATAGTCAGTGCACATAAATAAGCAATCAGAATGAGACTATACAAACTCGGTCCAAAAGTCCATGTGCCCTGGATGAATGAAACAATTGGGGAATCATCTGACTACAAAACCAGATGCTGTGTGTGGTGCAAACTGCATACGTAAGACCCTCAATACCTACTATAAAAAAACAGCATGGAGAAGTTTAGGGTTTTGAGCAACTTGCTACTGTTCACTTAGCTACCAACTTAGCTACTTAACTACCAAAGAACAGTGCAATGCAACAAATCCAGGGAAAACCCAATTGATTTAAATACTGAAGTGAGGTATGCATACACAGAAGCCTTCACAGCTTAAGCATTTCAGTGTATGAGAGTGGACCCACAGCACAGCTCTTCCCAATCCATGTTAGAGGCAGAGTCATCATAAGAAAGGGTTAAATGCTGTTATTTCTGCAAAACTGGGGAAACAAACAGTACTGAATTGGGAGAAGACTTTTTCCACTCAAGAACACTATTTCTGTTAAATTGTGTTAAAAAATCACTTTTCCACACATTTCCATTGTTATCTGTAAAATGTGGCCATCTCAACACATCAATAGCATTTAATGAAAATCCAACATCTACAAATGTAAAATATATTTTAAAATCACTAAACATTCCACATGTTGCAGTTACATTTCCATATTACTGTATCCTACATGAAATACTACATCCTATATGAAAATGAGTGGAGGCACAGCACAGGAATAATCTGTGTTGGCAAATAGGTATAAGCAACTGTGCTGATGGTATCAGCGTCTCTGTGGGGCAGTGGGCAGGCTCAGGCTCTGCACACAGTGTCTCTGTGGGCCAGTGGGCAGGCTCAGGCTCCGCACACAGTGTCTCTGTGGGGCAGTGGGCAGGCTCTGCACACAGTGTTTCTGTGAGGCAGTGGGCAGGCTCAGGCTCTGCACACAGTGTCTCTGTGGGGTAGTGGGCAGGCTCTGCACACAGTGTCTCTGGGGGGCAGTGGGCAGGCTCAGGCTCTGCACGCAGTGCCAGGCTCACCTGTGTGGATGCGGACGTGCCTCTGCAGTGCCCCAGGGTCGGCAAAAGCCCTCTGACAGTGCATGCAGGTGTAGGGCTTCTCACCACTGTGCACTCGCAAGTGTCTCTTCAGGTTACCTGCACAGACCACACATTGACATAACCAGCACCATCATCCACATGCCCTCTTTGGGAATGCCTCATACCTGAGGTGGTGAACTGCTTCCCGCATTCTTTGCACTTCAGGGGCCCATCTGTGATGTGGATCTTTAGGTGGGCCTTCAGGTTCCCCAACTGTAGGAACACATGGTATAACAGGGTTTAGAGGAGTGGAACAAAAATCACTTCTGGACAGGTGCCGGTTGAATCAGGTATCCTCCATTAACGTACCTTTGGTATGGTACTTTTGTCAGTATGGTACTTTTGGTATTTTCGCTTTTCCATTGACTTCTGGTCAAGTACCAGTACCAAAAGTGCCAAACCACCTGGGGTACTTCTTTGGTCATTCGGTACTTTTGCGTGAGACTTGAAACACTTTCTTTGCTGATTCGTTATGCAAATAGCCTACCTCACAATACAACAATCTTGAAAAAAGTTGCAAACTCAGAAAACAACGATAAACTAAGTGAAAAATAAAAAATATTGCGATCTGGTCAGAAGAACAGATACAACAAAAATTCCAGGATGGCATGACAAGAATTCAAAAAAGTACTTTGTTTAAAATACTAGGACATCACGCATATTGCATATAGCGTGCTGTTCTAGCAATGTGATTTTGCTGTAAATAATATTGGGGTATTTATAAAGCCAAAAGGAATTAAATTTCTCACAAATCCATTTCGGAGTGATTTAAACTGCAAGGATGAAAATGATTATGACTGTCTCAGAGAACACATGCAGCGCTTATGTAAAAGCAGCAGAGGTGAACTTTAAACTGATTTTTAAACATATTTTACATAACCTATCAAAGAAATAATGATTAAAATTGCAAAGCTAGCTAAGTTTTTTTCTATGACAGAGTAAAGTATGTATAATGTCCACACAGAATTTAAAGTTGAAAAAAAGACTAGGTGGGTCACTCACATATCAAAAGGAAGGAGTACACTAGTGGCCCAAATTGTGGAAAAACCTAGCATTTTTGCCATTACGCTTTAAAAATCACTACCTGAATATTGGTGGTAATGTTTACAATCAAAGAATGTTACAAATATCATACACTGGACAATTAAATAAGTAACTGGAGCAACAGTTGAAAAAAGTTTCTTTTTTTTGAAAAATCTGTAAAAACTGGAAGTGTTTCCACAATTTTGGATACTAGTGCTCATGGTCAGTGGGAGATGAGACAGTTCTCATGGTTGGAAGAGCCTAAAAGACATACATCCTGTTCAGCTTCCACAGAGGCAGTAGCCAGGCGTGCGGCTGCCTCACCTGGTTGAAACGCTTATCGCAGTGGGGACACCGGTGGCCCTTGTCAGTGTCATGAGTCTCGAGGTGGCGCATCTTGGCAGTGGGGTCAGAGAAGGCCCGCTCACAGTAGTCACAATGGTAGGGCTTCTCTCCACTGTGCACCAGCTGATGGCGCTTCAGGTTACCCGAGGTGGTGAAGAGCTTGCCACAGTCCTCGCAGCTGTAGCGCGCCTCGCCCGTGTGCCGTTTGCGGTGCAGGTTCAGCAGGCTGATCTGCCGGTAGCTCTTACCGCATGCTGTGCAGCTGTACGGCTTCACAGGACTGAGCCAATCCAGCCATAACCATTCGATAAAGGGGACATTCCATATCCAGTCTCAATTTGTACAAAACACAAACAAAAAACAAAGTGGCATGTGCAAACAGGCACTAACCTGTGCGTCTTTTCATGGGCCTTGCAGGCTGCCGGATCAGAGAAAGCTTTCTGACAGTCCCGACAGCTGAACGGTTTCTCGCCTGTATGGATGCGGATGTGCCTCTTAAAATTCCCAGTGTGTGTAAACTTCTTCCCACAGTCCTATAAAAATGATCAACAAGCTTAATAAAACACAACACATATATGAGCCAGGACACACTTTCACAAATATTCTAAAACAAAATCAGTGATTAGTAAAAGTTAATTGATTATTTAATCATCCAAATGAGTTATGCAAACCAAAATGCACAGACAAACCTTTATTTCAAGCAACAAACACATACTGTACATTTCTGGGCAGATGCGAATACCAACACTTACAGGAAAAAACAGGCAAAGACGAACAGACTGTTACAGACCAAAATGCATGCTCAGGAACTCACAGATAAGCACACAATCTCCACACAAATGGTCGGGACTCCTCACCTCGCACTTGTGGGTGATGGAGCCATACACTCGAGACTCACTGCGGTCTGTAAAAGGCCCTGACCGCAGTGGCTTCCCTTCACTTCCGGCCTCTTCCCCCACAGAATCCCCTCCTTCCATCTCCCCCCCCTCATCGCCCTCTTCCTCTCTCCCCTCATCCTGCTCCACTTCCACATCCTCCTCCTCCTCTCTTGTCACTTTGATCCCCTCACCTGAGTCAGGATCTGCAGTGGAGATGCACAAGAGAAATATATGTGAATAAGAAGCTAAAAAAGACAAATATTCAAAATGATGTCATACTGTATGTGTGTGCAGTGTTCAGGAGTAACTAGTTATATGTAATAGCGTAACGTTAACAACCAGAGGAGTACGCTCAGCGACAGGATGCTACTCCTCAAATCCAGAACCGACAGACTTAGGAATTTCTGTGTGCCACACGCCATCAAACTCTACAACTCCTCATTGGGGGGCAGGAGGGGGGACAGAAGGACATTTAACTGACTGTACAATACACCAATTAACTCGTGCAATAATTATTTATTACCATTTAGTACCATCATCCCACCGATATTTATTATTTCTCCCTATACTTTTATCCTTGACTTCATATTTTGTACTATGTGTGACTGTATGTTGTCTGTATGTTGTATGGTGCTATGCTGCTACTGGACACTGAATTTCCTGGAGGAACCTTCCCGAGGGATTAATAAAGTGTACCTACCTACCTACCTACCGTAACCAAATTGCAAAATAACCATAATTCGTTACAGTTGCTGTAAAAACATATGTAATTAAATTACAAATACTAATCAAAATGTTGCTGATTACAAAGGGGTTACATCCAAATATATTATTTTTGGTAAATATATCCTCCTGAGACCCAGGCCATTCATTTGTGTCCTCTGTAGTGGACATTTTGTTTTTGCATCTACCCTTTCACTGATGTAAGAAAACTTATTTATTCCTGTTGTACACTAAAGAGGACATGTTGTGAAATTAAAAATAAAAATAAATTTGAAAAAATCTAAATTGTAAGATGTTTTATTTCCTCCTCACAAATAACCTGAAATTGAAAGACGCTTTTTTTCCTTGGGTTTCAGGAGGATATAACATTAATTTTGCGGCTTGGCATCTTTTCACCATGCAGAAATGCCCTCTAGCATATTTCCAGACAATGCAGGTCAGCCTTAAGTCTTTGGGACATTTCTGCTTTATTGCCAAATGTAGCCATTTGTTAGAAAAGTAATCAAATAGTAATCAAATGTAATAAGTTAAATTACTTTGATGAAGTAATCAAAATAATTACATTACTTATTATGTTTTTAACGGGGTGACTAGTAATCTGGAACCTACTACATTACACTGTGTCATACTATCATCTGTGTCATAAAACCTAGATATAAGTAGAAATAGCGGTGTGCCAGCATAGGCTAACAAACACTAAAATGCATCGGAGGACATTCCTGCGTTTTCATTCTTACAGAAATGATCAAGGTCAGGGCTCTATAATGATCGAATATTAATCTGAATAAACCAAAATCAAATTATGTTGGTGACATTTGTTGAAATCATTTGCTTAAAGGTATTGTAATGAAGAGCAAACAAAATTTAATATTAGTAATAATAGAGAGAAATATATTGGCCAAGAATCAAGAGAGAAAATTGCAATCTCAATTTGAGTTAAAAAAAAGAGTGGTTCATATTTTACACAGAATTGTGCAGCCCTAGTGAGTACCTACTAACAGTGAACTGAGGAGGGAAAATCATAACAACCTGCCGACAGGATGTTGGGCAGCCAACACTCGTTAAGGAGAGCGACATGTGAACAAAGACTATCCCGTGTCGTACCTAAAGTTAGCTTATCATCCAATATATCACAGACCTTAACATATGCCATTTTTATGAGACAGTCAACTTTATTTGCTTTATATGAGAGTGGTCATAATGTTCTGCCTCATTGGAATTACATACATAGTGATTCTGCAAAATGTGTTAATGTAACTTTAAATATAATTTGAATGGTGCTATTTAAACTCAAACGAACAGAAGTGTGCCATGGCGTTTACCCTGCGGGAGGGAGTGCTGGGCTGACCTCTTGGCCCGACTTCGCCGAGTACTGATGCATGATCTCTCAGTCACAGACCTGAATGGAATTTCTGTAAAAACGACACAGACACATATGCAGACTCTGTCACAAGCAAATACACATGCGCTTAGACACAGAGGAAAAATGAGAAACTGACTGGGCGCGTAATCAGCATCAGTGGGGTCATCCTGAAACTCTGGGACTTCTTTGGCTGCCTCTGCCTCCTTCTCTTCAGCTTCCACCAGCCTGCGAGATGAGGTGCGGGTTCCTCTCCGCTGGGGGGGCTGGCTAGGCTGTCGTGGTGAAGAGGCTTCAGTGGGAGGGTCCTGGGGCTTGGCGGGCTCATCCTCTGGGGACTCATGATCCAAGGGCGGGGTGTGTGTGGCAGGGCTGCTCTCACTTGTGGAGGCCTTGAAGTCGTCCGTGCTGCTCCCCAGGACCTCCTGCCCAGATCCGTCACGTCGGGTACTGGCCACCTCCCCCTGCATCGCTGTCTCTGGAGGGTCCAGCTCCTCAGCTCTGTCTGCTTCTAGGAAAGGAGATTATGTGACTGGGCCAACAACTGTTTTTTTGCCCAGTGTTTTCCTACCCGGTCCTCAGGTACCCCAGACAGTCCACATTTTTGCTCCCTCCTAGGTTCCAGCCAATCAAGAACACCAAATACCAGGTACGGTTGTGTTGGGAACTGGGAGAGACCAAAATGTGGACTGTCTGGGGGTCTCCGAGCACCGAGCAGGAAAACACTGTTTTAAAGTAATTAAGTCACATGTTTATTTTATCACTGATTGATATATTTATTTACTGGGCTAATTAGAATATTCTGTGAATACTGCCTATTACACTAGTCATAGTTTTCAATGTCTAAGGTCATGCTGATTGTCTAATGTGATGTTGACATCTGCCTAAGTTTATTGCTGTGAACAATGTTGATTTCAGCTTACCTGCCATGCAGTACTGAAAGCATATTCCACCGACCACAGTCATGTGATCATTAAAATGATTCTGACTCTGATTAGAGCCTGGTTATGACTATAGGGCCAGCAACACAGGTTAGGTAGGTAGAGAAAGAAACTTTATTTACCCTGTTGTGTTGTTTGCACCAACAAACAGAGCAATCATTGTTCAAACCAAAGCAGCATGGCGACTCAGTCAGCAGCACAGTTGGCTCACATCTCCTGGACTGGGCATTTCAATTCCGCCTCCCCTCTTTGTTTTTAGAGTTTGAATGTTCTACCTGTATTGAGTAGGTCTCTTACAGGTAACTATGGTTTGCGTGTACAGTCCAAAGACATGCAGGCAGGTAAACTGGCATCTACGAATTGCACGCAGTGTTTGAAAGTGTGTGAGCATGATAGACTAGCATCCCACCCAAGGGTGTTAGCTGCCTTGTGACCTATGCTGCCTGAAATGGGCTCCAGGCTCCTTATACTGAATAAACAACTGGAAGACGGATGCATGAATGGATATTACAAGCACTGCACATGTTATTTTTTCCAATGACAACAACACAGCCAAATTCAACGTAGCACAGCACGTATTACAGGTGTGTACGATCTGCTCCATACATACTGGTAGCTTGGTATGACCCGGGGATTGCAAAGGAACGGTAGGCAGAGCAGGCATTGACGATCTCCTGCATCTGGAGGAAGGTGGCTACAGCCAGCACGTCCTCCACATTCTGAGGGCCCAGACACAACTTGGCTGTGTACATGAAGTCCAGGATCTGCCCCAGACCTATGGTGGATTACAGAGAGGTCATTCATAATGAAACATTTAAAGGAAGGAAGAGGGACGAACAGAAAGCACACCTGCGGCATTGCTGATGTCCAAATGTACCACATCCTTCTGGTCCAGGAAAAGCGTGCGAAAGTAGGCGCTACAGGCAGCCAGCACAGCCTTGTGGGCTTTGAAGTCCACGCCGTCCACCACAAAGGTACAATCACACAGCAGCCCTTGCTGGCGCTGATGGTTCAGCTGCTCTAAAACCTTCCCACTGTGCCAGGGGAAGTCCATCACAAAGTCAGGAGACCGCAAAGGCAAGCAATCAACCTGCTCACAGAGCAGAATGGGAAATCTCCTGAGCAAAACAATCACAAAAGAGATTATACTGTAGAGCAGGAATGTGCTTCTAGTTTAAGCCACTAAACAGAGAATACTTTGAATTGAAAGGACATATACGCCACTTCTGGTGAGGAATAAGCCACAAATCCGAGGTGTAGTGGTGGGTATACCCAGGTATACGCCGTAAATCCACCACTAAAAAGAATGGATTAACCTATGTACCCACCTAAAAATTGCCAGAAATGCATCTCAGTCAGTGGAGAAGTTTGTTTAGATAATTATCAAAATCAGAATACAATTATACAGTATTAACAGAATACCCACCCCCAAGACACCACTGGTTCAGAGAGAGGCATAATAACTTAAGGTTTATTATAAAATAAACATTATGGAAACATGACTGCTTGTGAGCAGTATGTGAAAGAATATGGTTGTTTTGCATTTCCCTCATTGTTCCTTTGTTTATTTAACAAATGACAATTAGACAAATGATTTTTATATTATTCATTAACATGCATAATAATCCAATCTAACACTGTAACACACAGTACCAAAAACGTGTGTTTTACTTGGGCAAAAGTGTTTTTTTCTGTTCCACGTGGCTTGCGGAAAGGCTTCCCCACCCCTCCTTATGTCTAATTAGTTGTGTAAAGTTTCCAGCTATATCACAGTTATTCTAATGATTAATATTTAAAGTTTCATAAAAGTGGATTCATGTTTATGTAGTTGCAGTAGATGCATTACAACTGCATTATCTGTAAATAAAATTAAAGAAACAATGGACACATAGACATTTTAATCGTAGGATGTCAGTTTGCTCAATGGTTAGTTTAATTAATGTTGTACGAATTTATCTTGTTGCAGAAGAGAAACATCATTTAGCTACCTAGCTACAGACTAGCGTGGCAATCAGAAGAGGGCGGTGGAACTAGAAAACTATTTATGTGATTAACTAGCAAAATACTCTAAAACAAAATTCGGCATGCTAACTGAATCGGGCACGAAACAGAAAAGACAAATCAACATTTCTTCCAAGGAGTATATGGTTGACGATGCAGCGTATTGATTATGTATCCTCTATCCCTATATTCACTCTATCCGGGATTAATTCACCGTGCCTAGTCAAGCCAGATTCGGACAGGCAAGATGGCGGGCGTGCAGAGGCCTGCGTCCCCATATTCGTCCTTTAAGGCCTGTCCCCCTCTGGATATTTATTAGTGCGTACTGGAGACTATTTAGACATACCTGGTAATATCTCAGTAACTGGGAAAAGACGCTTCCAGATGTCGATAGGATGGCTTTTAAAATAACTGTATTCCCACGCCGTTCGTTCCGTCCAATCGAGTGATTCGGTGATCGATCTCTCTTCTCAGGCTCGATTCACCGCCATCTTCCTCTCTCTGATCGATTGATAGTGGCCGGTAGTGCATCTGTACGCATGCGCGGTTCCTGTTACGCATTAGTGACGTTCGAAATGCAGCACGCGGGGGATCGTTTTACCCAGCTCTCGGGAACTACAAGCTCTCTGTATTTCAGTGCCAGGACAGTTTGCATAGTGTTAGCTATTACTAGTTCCCTGGATGACTTGTGACTTTTTCATGGCGCTGTTGAGTTACCGTATCACTTGTTTAAATGTCGTAGTTTAATATAGATTTAGCATTCACGCAGGAATACTATCGTTATTTATGGGCATTTTAATGAACATAAATATGAAATGCATATGTGTGTTTGTGCATGCATAATCCATTGTTTGCCTGCCCATGTAATGTTTTGCAAAATGAAATTGCTATTGCTATTACAGTAATGGTTTCTTCTACATTAATGGTTAGCCTCGGTGGGGCTATTAGAACGTTTTTTCAGTTATATCAATGACAGTAGTCTGTGTGTCCCTGTAATGATGCCAGGATTACAAATGACTGTTCTGTCGCCCTGATTTTGATAGAAACTGAAAGCTTTCCCCAATATTTTGCTGAATTAGTGTTTTTACGGTCTCATTGTGGAACATTTTTTTGTACTGTTTCTGCAACACTTTCTCATTTTGCCAATATATGATATTATCAGGACAATTAACATTAAACCATCTTCTACCTGCTTATCCTGGGAAGGGTCATGTGGGGCCCGGGAGCCAATCCCAGGCTGCACAGGGCTCAAGGCTGAGCTACACTGGATAATATGTGAATGTGTTATATCTAAAGGATAAATACATTTTAACTCCACAATGACTCATCTACTGTACCTATGTAAAATTTAGGTATAGCTTCTGATCGCTGGTATATTATTCACTGTTAATGCAGAAATAAGCTAATTACCTTGTTATAAGCTAAATATACACAAAATGGTGACAAAAAAGTGAGTTCTGTTCATTCCCATTGTACTGACTTTTTCCATTTTGTATTTTTTATGGTAAGTGCAGTGCCGGTCAACCCATTAGGTGACATAGGCGACTGCCCAGGGTGCCGTCTTCTGAGAGGCAGCAGCTTTAGCAAAGCAAATCATTGGGCAGTACATGGGCTTTGACCTGCACTGGCTGGGTGCTCAGCTCAGCTCCACCTTAACTCTGTCACGCTATTCCCCACCAGTCCAGAGTTCTTTTGCATCAAGTTCCTGGAGGAGTTATATTGGGCTTTTTTTAATTTACGTATATTATATAATGGATTTTTATTTCACCTCCTGCCTTGTAACATGTAGCATGTGAGTGGTAGAAAAGGGTGTTGGTGGAAGTGGTGAGTGGATGATACAAGGCCTATTAATAGGAGGAGGTACAAAGATGGAGCACCAGAAGAAACTTGCTGACAATGTGTGATATAGGTTTCTCAAAATGACAGCTAATAAAAAGCAGACTGCTCAGGAATGCGGTCTTCCTGGCCCCCAAGCACACACACAGTCAGAATTACTTACTGTCATACACATACAAGCAAATAAGCACAGATGGGGTCTTGATGTTTGACAGTGGCCGATATTTTCAGCTGTTTAATATGACGACTGAATTGTTCCAAAAAGAAACAAGCTTTTTTTGTTTACAGAAAAAAGTTATATATATGGGTAATCTATGGCTTTTTTTTTATTTCAGTTCTGAGGAACACCATTACTGATTTGGATCAACAAAGTCCTTAAATATTCCAGGGGAACCAAGGGTGAAAATAGGTGCAACTTCTGGTGTGACTTTGATCTACTCTGTAGTAACATGCCACTTAATAAACTTTTTATGTCAATTTCTGCGAAGGAGCTAGATGTTTCCATGGACTGTCATGAGTAAGGCCTTAATACACTGAAGCAGGTGCTGCATTATACTTGAGCATTTCTGTCCAGATATCCTTAATATGACTTTAATATCTGAGGATATCTACTTTCATTAACAGTGACCAATAAAAAATAGTAAAGGCAGCCAGAATGAGGCTTTCCAGGCTGAAGTTTGTAACCCCTAGTATATGAGACAAGGACCAGGCAGTAGTATGATGATTTGCTGTTGAAGATGATGATAAGCAAGCAGGACACTGGGAGTGGGCTTAGTTTGAAGAGGGAATTAATAAGTACAGGGGCTTCAGGAAGGGGTGATGTGAACATGAAGCAGGACTTCAGATTTTGGTCTCAGTGCGAAAGGTCTGAATAGGCTCATGTTTGGCCCGGGCCTTAACCGTCAGGGCACCATCACTGCCAAGTGATGACATCACTGAGGTGGGGTCTACGTCTTCTGGTAGCTGGCACTTGTGAGTGAAGGTGTTCATCACTGTGCCATCTGCTGCCAGCTGGGTCAAAGTGAAAAGGGTGATGAATGAAGAGAGGATGGAGAATCAGAGGAGGAGGGGGATGTTTTGGATGAAAGATTAACAGAAAGAAAGGACCATGAATGCCAATAAAGTAAACAAAAAGGAAGTGTATGCTTCACAAAAAGCTGTTAATGGATTTTTTTCCACTTTATGCATTGAGACAATGGAAGAAACTTTTACTTTATTCAGAACCTGATAACAATCCCAGAAATACGGTCTCTCTCCAGAATCTCCTTATCGACAGCCTGTCATTCCCCTCGCACTTGGTGTCACATCTCTAGACCTCACTTCCTCTTTGCTACATCCATGATTTGTGAAACCACTGTACCTAAACCCTGAAAATGACAATCTAGCACATAATTATGTCATGCCTATGTCAACTGCTGAATGTATATATACTGCATAGATTTACACATTGCTCATGACAATCATTGGAGGTGGATAGTTCAGGTCCAGAAAGTACAAAGTTTTTGTTTTAACCAACCAGTTGAGTATTCTGTGACTGTGACTCTTTAAACTGAACTGGTTGGTTGAAACATAATCTTAGTCTGGACTTTTACTTTCTGGACCTGAAATATCCACCTCTGATGGACATTTAATGTCTGCTAATGGAACTAAAAGTACTGTAAACGGAACCTGCTCACCTTCTCGGCCCGGACCTCAACCTGGTTGTTTGAGGTCGTAACGATGACATCCTCTGGTGAGAAGTCACTGACATCTACAGTGAACAAGTATGTGTCTCCCATGGTCCTGATCTTTCCTGCAGTTCCTGTGCAGCCTGTAGGGGGCAACCAGCAATGCTTGTGTTATCACTGTTCCTTGTCCTTTTGTCATTTCTCTTATGATGTCTGCCTCATGTAAGCACATAAAATGCACCTGTTTCAAGGTTTACTGGAAGAAATGAGACTGGAAAAACTTGTGCTGTGATTTATTGACCAGTTTAGCCAGCTTCTCATTATATTTTTGGTTTATATTGGGTTATGCCAGACAGTCACTGATTCATAAATCACAATATTTATTAGCATAGAGGGCTTTCAAGCCTTGTTGCTCCCATATTTAAACCTGTGACATTAGAAAGGATTTTTCACCTCTGTTAAATGTAGCTACCGAGCTACAGGCTAGCTTGGAAATTAAGAAAGGATTAAGAACGGTGGAACTGGAAAACTGTTTTTGTGATTAGCAAAATACTCTAAAACAATATTATCTACAGTCAATTTATTATTTTCCCACTACTGGCAGTATATATACCTTTAAGGACAAGGTGTGAGTAAAAATCTTGCTGCTGCCTTGTTCTTCCCCTATGTCTCAATGCAGGGCTGTGTATCACTAGTCACTAGGCAACAGCCCGCTTAGGTGAAAGCCAGGCGTCCCTCTGGTAATTCCCCTTGGGTGAGGTCATTGCACTGGCCTGCTACCAAGCATTTTCTGGCATGCTAAAATGGCTGGTCCCTCCAAGGCTGTTCCCCTCGCCAGCCCTGCCTCTGAGCGCTCTGGAACATGTATAAAAACGCTATAATACTCGGTCACTGTTAGATACTACTTAGCCGCAGTAACAGATAGCACTTGTCTCTTTTACATTTAGCAAATATTTCCAGTATTTAACTGACATCTCTCTTTTCATTGCCATGAAATTGAGACATGAGTCCTCTCAACCTTCACTTACAGCAGTATTTAAACATATTTCATGACATCCCGTTAATATTCACTACAATACAGATGTGTTCTTGGGACTAGAGGCCTCAGTCCTGTGTTACATGTGCATGACAAACCCAAGCAGAATTTAGCAAACCCTGAAATAATACAACACAAACCCAGGGTGTGCTCATGAGGTGGCCGCATGAAGGACCCGAAGTCCCCAGCAAAGATTCCTCTGCCCTTCTCCATGTACGGTGTGGTAGGCGATGACGAGGAAGATGAAAAGGTGGAAGATGCCTGGTAGAAACTGCTGCGATCAAAAAGCAGAGGAGTTGGTTGAAGTAATCAAAGGCACATTCCACCTGTGGTCCTTGTGAAGGAGAGATGTTTTGCAGTGGAGGTGACAGGCAGGTGAGGGAGAGAGGAGTTCACTCCGAGATGACGCTTTTCTGATCTGGTCCAAATGGCTCCAAGAAGACTCAGCTCAGAATAAACTCCACAGGACTTGGTAACTCCTCTCTTTGTTCTCCAGGCTGTCTTCACGGCCTCCCTTTTTCTTTTCTCTATGTCTCCTATGTTTCTCCTTCTCTTTTTATCCCGTCTCTGTTGCTGTGTCTGTCCCTCTCCCTTAGCTTACAGTGTGTCCTCAGACAAAGTCAGTCTGTCATGCTTTTATATTGTCTGTGTGACTGATGAGCTCCTAACCGATATTTGTGAGTTGAGTAGGGGAGAGAGAGAATGGGTGTGTGTGTGTGTGTGTGTACTCTGGGAGTTTTTGGAGGATATCTGAGTGCTATATTTATCACGTAAGAAGAAAAAGAGAGACTGTTAGTGACTGGAAAAGTTCTGTGCAATGAGGACTTGAAGTGGATGAGAGTGTGGTCACAAAGACACTCAAAAACAGAGAGGAAGAGGAAGCAGAGAGAGGAGTGCACAGGGTTCAGCTGTTTGCAGGTTCTGCATTCCAAGCACCACACAGCCCCTACACCACATGTTTGTTTATTGATCTCTCGCTATGTTACATCCCTCTCTCTGCATTTTCCCAATTTAGTTAAGGGTTCAGAACATCCTGGACAGAAATGCTAAATCGTCAGAAGACACTGCCTGACAAATTCTGCATATAAAACAGATAAGTACCAAAAAAAGAAAAAATGGTGTCATTTCCATTCTTGCGGAAGTTGTAAAACAGTCCGGGGGGGTTGTAATGACAGTAGGACCAAAATAAAAGGATGGAAAGAATGTGATGGGGTTAGCAGGGGAGGAATGACACTGGAAAGGACGGATTATGCGGCATTTGTCAGGAGACAGAATATCTTAGAGATGTACTGTTCTCTTACAACCCTCCATGCTTGCTTCGATCTCAAGGAGCAGGTTATCTAATAGTACCTAGGGTAGAAAGAACCACGGCAGGCTACGGAGAATTCTCTTACAGAGCTCCTCAGCTGTGGAATAGTCTTCCATAAGATGTGCGAAATTCAGGCTCACTCTCAATATTCAAGTCTAGACAAAAAACACACTTGTTTAGTTTATCTTATAGGGACTCTAGTTCTAGCTCTAGCTAACTGCTCACTCCCAATTAGGCCTACAGTGTGAGGTGTAGAGCTGGGTGGGGTTCGGTGCCATCGGCTTTCCATGAGCTGAACTGTCAGTGCTGTCACTCTAGCTTCACACCCCGTTGTGGAATTGGAGTGCTGATGTTCAGGGACTCCCCATGCCTGCGTTCCTACTTGCCACTCCCTCCTACTTATGCTGCCATACTCTCTCAGAAAAAAGGGTAAAAATTTGTACCTTTGCTTGTCACTGGGGCTGTACTCTCAAAAGTCTGGTAATTGTACCATTTAAGGAATTAAACGGTACAATTACCAGACTATTGAAGGTACAGCCCCAGTGACAAGCAAAGGTATGGATTTTTATCCTTTTTTTCTGAGAGTGTAGCCATATCTGCCGGAGCTTACATATTGCACCCACTTAACTGTTTGCACTGCTTCTAATCTCTCCTACTTTAGCTAATTGCACATTTTATTTCCCCTGCCCCTCCTAGGGTGTGCTGCCTGGAGACCCAAAAAAATTAAGATATCCTTCCTACCCTGCTGCCTGCGATGCCTCCACTACCTGTGGCGTCTTTTTGGCCTGCTTGCCCTTCTGCCTGTGATGTCTCCCCTGTATGCCCTGCGGCTGTTCGTCCTGTCATCAGAAGCAGCACCAGCACCTGCCTGCCATCACCTGCCTGCCCCTCACATTGAGACTCAAATGTTAAAATTGGGACAGTTCGAATTGGAACTTTGCCATCTTGCCCATTTGACTTCCTCTGCTGGTCCCAGGAGGATGCCCCCCCCCCCCCTTTGAGTCTGGATCCTCCCAAGGTTTCTTCCTTCTAGGGAGTTTTTCCTTGCCACTGGCACCTCTGGCTTGCTCACTGGGGGCTTTGGGCGGGGATAATGTAAAGCACTTTGAGATATGTTGTGAAAATGTGCTATACAAATATAATTGAAATGAAGAGAGTATTATTATGATCACAAGCAAGTTTTCATGTCCTGCCTCAGCCTGTGGGTGGCAGTCGCCCCCTATTCACCTTTCTGCTCAAACCTGCTATATTCTTGCTCCACTTTATACAATGATATCTACAAGTTGCATGTTGTCGTTGTTCTAATGCTGTCTAAAATGAAGGCTTGACTCGTCATCATTCTAATGTGATCTTGAAGAAAGGCTTGACTTGTCGTTATCATAACCTGGCGTTTAATGAAGGCTTGACTTATCTCGGTTCTGACTTGCTGTTTAATCAGAGCTTGACCTGTCCCACTATTATCTGTGCCACAGCTTTGTGCTGCAGCTACACAGGAGCTCCATACGCTGACCTAGCCTGTTAACCATCTATTCCTCAGACTTTTATGTTATTATTGCACTTACAAAATCTTGCAGAAAGGCTGATGAAATTGTCTACGTGCATCCAGTGTTGGACTACCCACAGTCAAAGAAGTCAACTGGAAAATTAAAATTTTACAGATGTAGTGCACATCACCATGTCTGAGATCCACTGCCCTGATGGCCATCATGATATACATCTTGAAATAAGCAGGAAGTTATTGTTATTTTTCCCATTTAGAGCACAGATACCTTATTATGCATTCTCGTACTGTGACAGTATTTCATTTATTATATTTGACATTTACTGGTGCTCATCTTTTCATTAAACAGGACCTGTTGAACACCTTTCTATTTGTCAGAAACATGAACATGTAGGTTGTGTTTGGAAACAGTTCTGCAGCCTGTCTGTTGCACTCTGTCAGTGTTTTTTGTCACACGGGGAACACAGCGGTCTGTGCTACTATCAGGCTGAACTTTAAAGTACTTCAGTAATCATCTAAATCCAGTACAGCCACTCACAGCCCCTGCACACAGTCGGGCGTGGCATGTGTGAGCATGAGTGAGTTTCTATTCTTTGCAACATGAGAGTACATTTGTGTGTGTGTGTGTGTGTGTGTGTGTGTGTGAGAGAGAGAGAGAGAGAGAGAGAGAGAGAAAGAGAGATTACCGGCTCTAAAATGTACTGTATATAGGTGGTGAGAGTGGTTTAAAGAAAACACAGGGGCTCTGAGGTGACATTGCAGTAACATTGGTCAATCACTATGAAGGGCAAGGGCTCCAAGAACAGAGATGAGCTGAAGCGCATGCAGTCTGGAATTAAACTGAGGTCCTCACAACAAGTGTACACTGTGTCCAAAGGAGTACAGAAGCAGACAGTACACTGTGTGATTATGGTCTTTTGTTAAGTCTTTTATTCATCAGACATTTTAATGAAGAGCAGCCCAAATAACAATCATATACTGATTACCCATTTATAGAAGTGAAAACTTCCAGTGGCAAAATCTCATTTACTTCTGAAATTCTTAAGCCTCATATTGCCCTGAAGTATTCAAAACCTCTTTAAAACCTGTGGTTACTACAGTACTAAAGGACCACTCCACCTGTGCTCTGCATGAAGTCACACCTGAGCTGACGAGTTTGTTACAGACTGTTAGAAAGAACCAAAATAACTCAGTGAGACACAGAAGTAAAACTCTATGTTAATTAACTTATTGAGCAAATCATGAAACTGTCAGCTGCTTCTCCCCATCCCTACCTGAACTAAACATGACCAAATGTGTCATATACAGCTTAATATTTCATGAACAACATCAGTGTTCAAGCTGAGATAAAATCTAGTTTGAGACTTACTGTAACTTAACAGAAAAAACAGATATGTTGACTAGTATGTACTTTGTCATTTGGTGTTGAATAGCTGTTGGAAATTCTTTGAATGCTAGGAATCTCTGTGATTATGTGGAAATTCTCAGTGGCATTTTACCTGCCTCATCTGATGTAAATAGGAGGCTGTGTCTCCACATTCACATCAACACATTGTTGCTTTCTTTGTGTTTTCTGGAATTTTCACCATCTATCACACTGTTGGGAAGAAGTCTAAAATTTTTAATGTTTTTTTCCTCCAAAGGGAGTGTGTCACCACAGTACTAACAATAGAAGGAAATGGCATTGTCACACATGATTTCATATTCAAGGGGCTCTTAATAATCATGGTGCAAATCTCACATTAAGAACACTGGGGGAAGTTAATATGTACAAGCCTTTTTATTAACAGGTCTAAAAGCAAAGCATACATATATAATTGTAAGAAAATTGTATAACTGTTATTTTATAAATATTAAAATTAAACATATTTTACTTTTCTGATCCTTTTATATTGTTATTATTTTGATTACATTTTCACAAAATTCACTGCATTTGTGAAAAAATAACATACCATGTCAGTATTTATCTACTGTATATTGAAAATAAGTAGTTTGTATGTTTGCAGAAAAAGAACAATGTGTTTGTATTTATGTGGTATATGATATTTGCAGGTTAACATTAGACAGAATGCAAGGCTAATATATTCCTCTCTGACAGGTTACCATGGTGATCAGTTTAGGGACATTGGAGGGAGGTTGCAAATTACTAACCCAGCAAAACAAAACTAGAAAATTATTAATAGTTCATGTGTTAATTGGAACCACAGAAAAAGTGCAGCTTGAGGGAATGAAAAAGAAAATCATTAACAGCGGAAGTGTGTGGGAGATGGGTTTGAGGCTGGAAGTGTGTGCACCAACAGCACCCACCTGATTGCTTTGACCTTATGGGGAGTGGGGGAGGGAGGGTAAATCATTTTTACACTATAGTAGTTTTAAGGCATAGAAGATAGCATTTCTCCAAAATGCCCTTCTATGTTAGTAATTGCACCTCTTTTATAACGAAATGTATGAAGATATTAAGAATAATAGCGCTACATATCCAAGAGCTGAGAGGCCTGTGTCAGGAAACACCCCTTTGCCCTTCCCCGTGGCATATGCCTCCCACCCGAAGGGCAGCTGAAGGCTCGGCCCTTACCGGAACCTTCTCATCTCACCTGTGTGGACAAATGCAGGAGCACCCTTGTAAAGAGAGAGGCTGACAGGGTATAAGGTAAGATTTGGAGTTCTCAGAGCCAGTGGTTGCATCTATATATTTATGTTAGGTTATGAAATGTCTACAGTGTTAGTATGCATTATGTACTTCGTTATTAAAATAGAATATACATTATATACATTATGTATATATTTCTGTGTTTAATTATATATACACAAAATTAATAGTTAATTTGTTTTCATTTTTCCTGTTCAAATATTAGTTTCTGTCCTTATTTTCTTTTCCATGCCTTTGGACTAATTGAAGAGCAAATTTCCAAAGCTCACTCAGTCCATCTTTTGTTTTTGAAATGAGACCTCAGTGTCAGTCTTCTGCATCATATGGGAACCAAAACGGAGTGAAGTTTGTAAATTTGCTCTTGAATTATACATGGAAAAAACTTCTGATCACATTTATATGAAACATGCTCAAACTGAAAATAATACTGGCCATATAATCATGATTCCTTCATGTGCATTTACAAAAACTTTGTTATTTTAATATACTGAATTATTTTAGATGTGTGATGATCAACATGTACATAAAAACAAATTTGCACATGTAGCTTTAGTGGAGTCACTGCTTTCTAATAAAAATAAAGTGCTTTACACAGATGGAGGGAATCAGTCTCACCAGAGCAGTCAATATTCACTCAGTAACAAATAAAAATGATGGAGAGGAGGACTACGCTCATCACTGGACTGCACCCACCAATGAGAGGCTTCTGTTCACTGGCAAGAATTCGTGGAAACCATGGCAACATGCTCGTGCCAGGGTCAAAGGTCAAGAGATTTCTAGTCTTTTAAATTGAATTTGCTGTATTGAGTTCTCCAGTGATTGCAAGTACAAATGTAGCATATTATTTACATATTATATATAAAAGTATATATTAAACAATTACATATTTTATATATTGGTTACTATACCTGTAGTAATCCAATTGTTACATTGACTTTACTGATATGTATAGCACATGTAGGATTTGCCACCAAAATGGCACTGATGCAGTTCCTTTTTTATACAGCTAGCTTATTCAGGCTGTGGGGTGTCCTCGGCACTCTGGGGGGGTTTGACTGGTACTGCTTTGGTGCCCTGGGGATCCTCACAGCTCTCATGAGCTTCTTTATGGACCTGAGTGTGGCCAAGCTGCTGGAAGGTGAAGGGAAGCACATTCACAAATTTACAAACCTGCACACACATATACTGTACGTTTGCACAGAGGGACGCAGATACGAGACCACAGAGATGCAGATGAATGCCTGTGCTTCACACACATCAAAGCTGCAGGAATGAGGATGTACCCGCCTGTCTTCCCCTGTGTCTCCCAGCACATCGCTGGCTGTACGAGCAGCTGCAGGGCCACTTGCTGCTGCAGTTCCTCTGCTGGAGTTTGTACCCCACCATCCTATGCACCCTGTCCACCGCCTTCTCGCACAGCATCAGCCCTAACTCTGCAGGTCGGGGGCGGGGGGGGAGAGACTTAAAGTAGATGTCGGAGTTAAATTCCTGCAAACACTTTACTTGATGGGGCACAAATACTTGGTTACTACCAAAGTACAAATCATGAACAAATACAGTAGCAATACAATATGTGTCACAATTCACTATTGATGAACAAACATCAGATCAGTATTTCACTTGTTATTCATTACTTGTTCCTTCAATAAAGGTTTAGAGAATTAACAGATGTAGTAACAAATATAGTAACTGCTCCAGATAAAAGATGCACCATTCATCATTTAACATAAGATCAGTATGTAACTAAGACTTAGTTTGTGGTTAATTAATACATAAGTAAGAGCATAACTCTATATCATTTGTGCCCCCTCAAATAAAGTGTTACCAGATTCCTTTATCCTGCTTCCTTTGTCTCCTCCTTAGGGTCAGGTTTGCCAGAGGTGAGAACCATACTATCAGGCTTAGAGCTCCCAGAGTACCTGTCTCTGTCAAACCTATTTGCCAAGCTGGTTGGCCTCACCTGCACTCTGGCAGCGGGAAGTGTTGTCTTCTTGGGCAAAGTGGTATGGATCCATTTTTATGCACCACCATAAAATACCTTTTATTTAAAAAGGGGTATGCACGCAGTCCCCAGGTTACCGACGAGATCTGTTGCCTAAGTCTGTGTTTAACTTGAATTTGTAGGCAGTGTCAAGTCGAAAAATAATAATATAGCACATAATAATAAGATGTATGGCAGTCTGTTCATAAGTACAATTTCGGCCACGTCCTTAACTCAGGGACTGCCTGTACTTTTTGAATACTCTTTTTACCCATTTACTAAGCCACTCCAAGGGCAGTACAGCAGTGTTCCTACAGCAGAGTGTATTAGCTAGTATGTTCAGCTGTTCCTGTTCCCCTTTCTATTGTTTCCCAGGGCCCGTTTGTTCACCTGTCAACCATGGTGGGTGCGTTCTTGGACCGGCTTTGCATCTCTTTTCATGGAAAGAAAGAGGTAATTTCATTCTGCTGAAGGACACCAAAGACAGCAGCCCCAAAAGAGATTTTGGGCCCCATGGAACCTGTAACATATTGGGTCCCCAGAGCAGATCGAGCCAATTATGTTGCTCATTTTTATGGCCTCTGTAATGGTCTTAACTTCCCCCTTTCATTCCTGACCAAAGGAGTAATAAAATTGCCGCCTTACAGTGTCAGTAGCATAATTCCGGTCTCCCTCATTTCCTTCGTAGTTCAGAGCACAGAACAGGATGCTTATTGCCTCAGCTGCGGTGGCAGTCGCTAGCTGTTTTGGGGCTCCAGTCAGTGGTAGGTACCGCTAGAAGGTTCTGGTCCAGTGTACCTGTCTAACCTGTTATGGCTAAAACCCTGCTCTTCCTACCAGGGGTGCTTTTCAGCATGGAAGTGATGAGCGTCCATTTCACCGTGCATGACTACTGCCGTTGCTTCTTGTCCGCTGCCTTTGGGGCACTGACCTTCCGCCTCTTGGCCGTCTGGAGCAGGGAGCAGGGTGACTGACCAGCAGCGTCACAGTGCCCCCTAGTGGACAGAGCTCATACTTATCTTTTTTGTTGTTTTTATATTAATACTTTTCTGTGAATTTCCCTGAAAACCTATGGAGACAGATGCCTGAATATATGATGTACATTTACTGGAGCTGTTGGTCTGTAATTACATAATGTCATCTCATTCAGAATGTGTGCCAAGAAGAAATCATGAGATGTGTTTTACTGTGTTCTATTTTTAGAGACCATACAGGCTCTTTTTAAAACCAGCTATTCTACTGACCTGCCTTATTACCCCCCGGAGATCCTCGTTTTCACCCTCCTGGGGTAAGCTTTTTGCCTCCGCAACCTACCTCACATGGTGACACTGTCTTCTGGAGTCTGCTTTAATGTTGTCTGTCGGTCCGTGATACAGTCATTTTATAGTCAAAATCACACACACACGCACACACAGGTTTGTAATTATATCTTTGTGGGGACTCTCTATTCATTTCTATGGGGAAAACTCATAATCGCAGCATAATGACCTTAACCCCTACCCAACCCTAACCTTAAGGATAAGTGACCAAACAAAATAAGAGAAAGAGGCATATATGTTTGATGGTAGACATTACCCTCTTGGCATTAGTTTTAACAGAAAGGAAGCCTTCTGGAATGATTTCATATGGCACATAAAGAAGCTCAAACAAGACATCTGTTTTATCAAAATATTCCTGTGTCCGATGGAGAAATACTCAAAACTGTATGTGCTGCCAGGAATCCATCCATCGATCTTGTAACTGCAGGTCAGGATCACAGAGGGGACCCTTTCCTGCCAGAAATCCTCAATAAAAAGACGGTACATCAATGAGGCTAAGGAAGATGAGCAGATGAGAGAATAGATTTAAAAAGATAAAAGATCCAACAAAGCAGTGACAAAATAGAAAGACCTTTGCCTTCATGTGGTGCTGCTTCTGACTCAGAAGAGCCATTGATGTGAGCGTACAGAGGCAAACACCTTTCTCCCCAAATGAAGAATTCAAAACTAAATTTAGGAAACGTATGCATGACTGGCAACTACTGCAACTCAGGAAAAATGGCACATTTGCCTTCATTTCTGTATTTATTGTATAGATATTTAAAAATAATTAAACTGGATTATGAAAAAATATCTGGGCACCTTAAAAAATAACAAGACAATAAAATTATGTATTGTTGAAGTTTAATTCCATAATTTTTTCCAATATTTTTATAATACTCGTGAAAAGGATCCGTTTCCATGATTACATTACAGTCAAGTTATCTGAACAATATTATTCTTCTTAAAATGTATTTTGGGTCTAAGCTTCCATCCATCCATCCATCCATCCATTTCCTGAAACCGCTTAATCCCAATTTATTGCTGAAATTCCTTTCTTCCGACTCTCTGCACCGTCTCAATTTGAATGAATCTGCGGTTAGTCTCTGTATTTCATTCTATCTGTTTGTCTGTAAATCGGCCTGTCTGCGTGTTGTGAGCCTGCTAGGCTGTCTTCTCTGTGTGCAGGTTGCCATGTGTTACAATCCGCTGGCTGTGTCTCCTATCAGGTTGCTTTGTGGAGTCTGGACCTGTGTTTTTCTGTACTGTCATCGCTGGAGCCTCCTATTCATTCGCACCAACCAAGCCATAAGCAAGATACTAGCCACAGAGTGAGTGTTCTCTAAGGTCACGTATATATAACATTATATAGTGCAGTAATATTTAGCGCATTACTCTCTCTTTTGCTCTCTAGAAAGGCTGTCTACTCAGCAATGGTTGTGTTCCTGCTGGCCCTAGTTACATTCCCTCATGGTTTAGGCCGTTTCATGGCTTCCACGGTAGGCCTGGCTTGGGCCAGAAACACCTTCTGAGCCTCCTAAACACTATCTGCTTACAGACAATGACGACCAGCAAACTTGCTACCGCCTCCTATGAGCAGAGCAGATTGTCCCATTTGTCTATCGGTGACAGGTTCCTTCCCTCTGTCGATTCGAAGGTGCTTAAATGTCAGGCAACAAATACAGTGCTCACAGAAAATCTTGGGACACTTGCTTAATTCAGTAAAAATATTACAAATTTATTGGTTTTATAACAAAACCAAGCTATATTGCTTACTTTATTGATTTCCTTAAAAGAACAATATATCACATTAGAAACACCCAGGAAAACGTTAATTTCAAGCAGTAATAAATTGAAACCCAAATTATAGTTCTAAAAGCTCTAAAGTTCATTGACAAGCAGTCTCACTGGAGGCTTTTTAATTTGCTGCAGCTTTACTATAGCATAAAACAACAAACATTTATGTTTTGTGACTACAGTTAATAGCAAAATGGCAAGAACAGAACAGAATCAGTGAAAAATATTATGACAAAACACAATGTGGAAGATAAATGAAGTAATATTAAACATCACTTGTCAATTGGCCTTTGTTATGAAACCAATAAATTTGCAACATTTTTGCAGAATTAAGCAAGCGTCCCAAGACTTTCTGTGAGCTCTGTATTTGAAGTATATTCCTTTTATATAATAATGTAAAAATCTGGTACAAATACAAAAAAAATGTCCAGTTTGTGCTCATTTTTGTGTAATTTATTTTCATTACTTTAACTTTGAACATGCAGTCTACTGCTAAGTGGTGACTCAAGTGAGCCAATAACACTGTAGTTATGCTTTCTCTGGTGTCTCCTTCTTAGCTCTCCATGAAGCAGCTTCTTGCATCCTTCCTACACAGTCGGCAGTGGAAGCCCGTATTGCAAAATGTGTCCGTGCTGCTGCCACCGGGGGCGCCAGAGAGCATGTGGCTGGAATGGAGTCCCTCTGGGAACTCTGTTTTGTTCACTCTGGTGGTCTTCCTTGGTATGAAGGTGGGTGATAGGCTAATCAGCTGTGATGATAAGAAAAAGGTAGGAGCACCAGCAAGGTACAACACGAGCTGCTGCAATGCTTACCAAGCAACAATCAAGTATCAGCTGGTTTGATTAGACCAGACGGTCATCTGCTTTCAGTAATACGTATGAAAAAAAGTTAGTGATTTGCATGTCATAACATACAGAGTCTGTGTCCTCTCCAAATCAATCTGGGGTGTGTTTTCGCCCTCTGGGGACCTTCTGAGTCCTATAGGGGTTGAGGTAGTCATATGACTGCCTGCTGTAAATGACTGCAGGGGGGTTATTGTGTAATTGCCCTTGTTTCCAGCTCTGGCTACTGGTCCTGGCCATGACACTGCCTCTGCCCTTAGGCTTCTTCATGCCCATTTTCATATATGGTGAGAATTGCAGGCTAATACATTTTTTTTTAATCCATTTATTTCATATCTACTTATTCTGTTTGTCTGAATTTACGTTCTATATTGCCTGAGAATGCATGCACCAATACTGCTAAAACAAACTCCTAGTACATGCAGATGTACCTGGCCAATAAAGTGCATTCTGACTCTGATTCTAATACAATGCAGTGTTGTGGTGTGTTTATTCCTTTAGATTTTCCTTCTGCTCATTATTGGTTTCTTTCATTAAGTGGAATTCTGGCAGGCATAATAAATGCTGCTCTAATATTCCCAGGTGCTGCTATTGGACGACTGGTGGGAGAGGGGCTGGCCTATATGTTTCCAAATGGAATAGAGTCTGGGGAGATCGTCAGGCCAATAAATCCAGGGGGCTATGCACTGGCTGGTAAACAAGCAGCTCTCCTGCCAAAGGCGCACTCACAATGAGGTGGTCAGTGTCTGTGATTAGCTATAAAGTCAGGAAGTAAAAAAAAACTACATAACCAAAGCATGCCAGAAGGTTTCTCCCATTATACCTTTATGTATACCACATGCTGATCTCTTGCTGTTTCCTAACTTGGGTTTTATTTCCTACCTGTGGATTGAGTCCTCATTATTGTAGGCAGGGACATCAGAAGCATTTTGAATGTGGGGGGGACACACTGGCGGTAAACTAATATTTTATGTTAAATGTGGGGGGGTCCAAATGAATAATTATGAAATGTGAGAGGGACACGTCCTCCTCAGATTTAATGGCGGCGACGCCCATGAATGTAGGTGTATTAGAGCAAGGAGCTATATCTGGGGCACATTGTAGGTGCTTATGTAGGTTTTAATACAGCCAAGATTGAGAGGTTCCTGTGTAAAAAAGGAATTGATTTTCTGTAGGATAACAAAATGGTCAAGGAGCTTATTCTCAGGTGAAATTAATGCCAGTTGCATTGATAAGATTTTCTTCTGCTTTTTATGCTTTAAACCCAGCTTATATCATTTCTGTTTTTCTGTGATTTGCAACAAAGTTGTTATTAATGGTGGTACTGGTTCCCCTGAAATTCTGAGTTACCACCTGGACTTTATTTTAGTTTTAAGCTGACACACTCACCAAAGGAGGCCGTTTAGTTATGAGATTACCTCAGTTTGCCAAGCACTAGTTGTAGACTATACGGTATTTAGCTGTGCGATGGTAATGTACCCCATCCCACAGGTGCTGCAGCCTTCTCGGGAGCCATGACACACACACTTTCTCCCGCTCTCCTGGTGTTAGAGCTGACAGGCCAGTCCACGCATGCGGCACCTACGCTGCTGGCTGTGCTGCTGGCTAACGCCGTGGCACGCTCCAGCCGCCGGCCCTCGCTTTATGACAACGTCTCCCTCATGAAGAAGCTGCCACACCTGCCCTCGCTACTCCGTACCCAACCAGAGTGAGGGTCTCATCTCCAGGCTGTGCTGCTTCCATATACTCCTCCCTATCCTGAATGATGTTTAGCTCAGCCTGGACTCTCTCTCTCTCTCTCTCTCTAGGCTGTCCTTTGTCCAGCTAAGGCAGGTTTGGTATTCTGGTGAAGAGGCACATGATAGAAGGGGAGGAGCTGCAGAAATGGTGCTTGAGAGGGACAGTGGAGCTGCTGAAGTGCGCCAGGCCCTGTCCGCCAGCTCTGAGGCAGAGTTCCCTGTAGTGGAATCATATGGTGAGCCCTACTTAGCAACATGACATTAATTATGTCCCTTTAACATTAGTAATCTTTCTGTTTCTAATTACTAAGTGTGACAGAAGTACTTTAGCAACACTTTTCTTGACGGGGTGCAAAAACTGAGTTACTACTAAATACAAACCATGAAGAAACGAGAAGGTCACCAGTTCAAACCCAGCCTCCGCACGTCTGCGGGTCCTTGAGCAAGGCCCTTAACCCCCAGCTCCCTGGGCGCCGCTACAGGTGGCAGTCCTTTGCGGACAGCTTACTCTACAAAGAGCAAGTTGAGGGAGGCGTAAAGACAATTATTATTATTATTATTATTATTATTAACAAAAACAACAATAATAATGATAGTAATAATAATAATAAATCATAAATAAATATAGTCACTAGTTGAGATGAAAGATGCATCACGAATAATGAAAAACCAAACATGAGATCAGTATTTCACTTGTGTTATTCATTACTTGTTCCTTCAGTAGTTCCTTCAGTAGTTCACAAAGATTTAGATTTTAGATTGTGGTTAATACATAAGTGGTAGCGTCCGGTCAAGTAAAGTGTTAACAGCTTTTTTTTTTTTTTTACCTGTGCCCTGTGATTGACACCCATATCCTCCAGAGTCTCCCCCTGCCATGTGCCCTGTGATTGTCACCCCTATCCTCCAGAGTCTCCCCCTGCCCTGTGCCCTGTGATTGACACCCATGTCCACCAGAGTGTCCCCCTGCCCTCTGCCCTGTGATTGACACCCATATCCTCCAGAGTGTCCCCCTGCCCTGTGCCCTGTGATTGACACCCATGTCCTCCAGAG
>JAODKC010000041.1:4513783-4558646 GCA_026777985.1 Mormyrops attenuatus | reverse complement strand
CAGAGTTGGAACGGGGTCTCTATCTCGAAAGCCCTGGGAGGAGTAGCGGGCCAAAAAACGGGTGAACGGAATAATAAAGACGATAATAATAAAACTTAAGAAGAACAATAGCCTTTGTCTGTTGTGTGCTTGAGCAAGGACACTAATTACGTTGGATATTTTTCACAAGTATGCTGAGTTAACGTGTTTGTCAGATTCTTTTGTTTCCAGCTTACATTTATGTAATCAGTATGTAAACAGAATTTGTTGACATGAATTTTTTTAAATAAAACATCTTGAAAATGTAGTGAGAGGCTGGCTGTATACTTCAAACAAAGTCCGGTGAAAACAAAATTGAACGCATCAGCAAAACCAAATTGGCTGCATACTTAAAATGATGCTGCCACCTTGTTCGTTCTGCCGCAACCCTAATGGGCACAGAATGTTTTCGATGCAGCAGACCCACATACAGAGCACAAACAAATGCATTGTGGCGAGTGACTCGAAGGAGATGACAGCTCTTTTAAAATGGAAATTGCTCTGTTTATTAACAGCCAGTATTAGTCTGATATTAGCAGTGGCACAAATAGGAAAGACAACTACTTAAACAACACTCACAGTGACACACAAAAGAAACTGGCATTCCATGGCCAATAATAAATGTAACTAAACTGATTTTCAATATAAATGCACAATACACATTAATTTACACTATATCAAAATATATGTGGAGTGGTGCGAAATTAGTCCTACTGACCAAACCCACAATGTCAAAATGTCAGCCAATTGTGGACAGTACGTGGGATCAGAACAGACAAAAATGTTCACCTTGAGGACCCTGTGCAGAGGGTGCACCAAAATAGTCACTGAGGTGATTACGTGTAATACAATGTTGTATTGCCAAAACGTCATCAAGTCCATCGATTTCTTCTGAAGAATACAGGCAGCTTAAAGCCTATGTGTGCTGAAATTTAGCTGTGATTTCCTATTTTGCCATCCAGACATTTTATTCCTAACCACTATCTACTAAACGGTTTCTGCAATAAATCCAATTAAATCAAAGCCAACACAGCACAATGACAAATTTCACAGTAAACAATATTAGAGAAGCCGAATAAAGAACTTAATAATGAGCACAGCGTGTAAGGCAATGTTATTGAAGGCCAGGTTGAGAGGAAATTACATTTATTTGGACTAGGACTGTGGCAGTGGTTCACATAGCAACAACAGCAATATGGCCAACCGATGCAGCTTACGGGCTGATGTGAAGCAGGCGCCACCCGCTGCAGACCTGAAAGGACGTTATCCAACTGCTCCACAACCACCCTAATCACTGTCATTATCTACTGAGGCCGGATCTCTGTGCGGCCAAATGATTAATGACACTGAAAACATTCATGGACAGGAAGAAATTAAGGGAATGAAAGACAAAATCCAATTTTCAGGGAAAAGATCATAGGTGCTTTTCTGTTAAAATGGAGACAGGCATGCTAGATGGGTTAACTGGAATCACCACATCCAGGTAGGAGCCACAGAATGTGGATAAATTACCTCTAATAACCAGGCATGCAAAAGGAAGCCTATAAAAAGGGTATGGAAAACCACAAGGCCATTTAACAGACTTCAGTCATCCTGCCTGTGAAAGTAAACATTTTTTGGAATAAACTAATACTACCCTGGACAAAGCATAAAGTTTGAAGGGCCTTCTTATTTATCACATTTACAGAAAGTTAGTCAATGGCAGTGTTGTGCAAGTTACTGAAAATAGGTAATTAGTTAGTTGCTAGTTACTTCATTCAAAAGTATTTCAATTACTGCAAAATAGTTAGTTACTAGGGAAATTAACGTATGTGTTACTTCAGTTCTCTTATTAATGCAGACATACATCACCAGGATGTTGGTATAAGACTGGAACATCATTAAATGGTTGCGTTCCATTCAGGCCTGTTAACAGTATTGCAATGCTTACCAGACTGAGGAATCACGGCAGTGACAAGAGACCAGAGAAGATGGTTTTGTTTCTCTTTATGTTAGTCCTTAAAATGACCACACAATATGCAATAACACAGCGACAAACACGACAGCCAAATGTGGGGAGGTTACAGGAAGGCTCATACATAACAGGTCATTACACAACAATAGAGCACATCAGGATTACACATACAACACAGATATGGGTACACACGATACTCGGGAGCACAAGTATTTACGCTATCAAATACGTAATACTACTTATAAGACATAAACAGAAGCTATATACATGGCTCACGGGCATGCTGGGATATGTAGATGGCTCCAGCGCTATAATATTTAAATTATTACGTAAGCTAATATGTGTTTCAGCAAGTGCATTTTTTTTTTCTTCAATAATTTTGCAGTTTAGCCTAACTGTTAGTCCTATTGTTACTGGTTCTGTCAAGTTGTCAGTGTCTTTAAACAATAAATGTATAACTTTTAATCAGTTCACCAACTCAGATAGCAACCAAGTTTCCTAAAGACTTTCTACAGCTTCCCTTCAGTGCGCAGTTTTGCCAGTCATCACAGCTGAAATGTATGTGCGCCTGGTTTAGCATCATCAGGTGTGTTCAGCAGATGCTTGAGATTGGAATGCCTGGTAAGAGGACGGGTCTATGCCAAGGGCTTTATTGCCGTTAGCCAGAGCCTGAAAGCAATCTATGCTTATAACAACAATACAACATAGTTGTTAAATTATATACATATATTTTCATATTAATCTAGATTAAAAATGCATTTGATATACTCACAAAAATGTGCTTCTGTCTCCAAAGCATGTCACTGCATTCGCTTTTTGGAAATAATAAATGTTTACTAAAAGAGCACAGAAATTCAACGTGGAATATAAAACTGAGTTCTCATTAATTCTTGTATTGTTTTGCCCCGTCTTGCTCTCCATACAGGTGAGGATCACAGTGAAAGGGCAGCCACCTTTGCGGCACCTCTGGAGCTGGGAGTTAAGGGCCTTGTTTAAGGGTCGATAGACATGCAACTGTTCTGTCAAGGCCAGACTTGAACTGGTGAACCAATTATAGAGACAGAGGCTTAGTCTGCTGAGCCACACACCACCGCCACACAGAGGATAATTAAAGATTAGAAACAGGAAGGGGAGTTCAATAAACGTTATTCAAAGGCACCTTCAGATTCCGTTACCTGCAAGGATATCATTCCATCTTATTTCTAATTATGACATACGACTTCTTTTTGACTGTTTGTGTGTTGCTGTACTCATTTTCCCTCAGAATAGTCCTCTTGCCTTTGTGTAATACTACTATAAACTAGTTTATAATACTACTACATACTAGTTCAACGATGTGTATTTTAAAATCTGAATTTGAGCAACCAGGTTAGAAAATGATAATTCAACAAATGGACACAGGGGCACGAATAAACACTGATGTACGAGAGACAAACTAGGTGATGCCCTTTTAGCAAGAAAATCAAAGTATGAAAAGTTACTGTGGTTCGAAGTTCCAAAAGGTTTCTAGATATCAGTTACCAAATGAAAATTAAACCATCCAATACAGAAAGGACGGGGGAGACAAAGTACAGCAGTAAAATGGATCATTTCTAAGAAAATGTTTTCAAGCCCACAGAATATGGGGACATCTGAAAGTCTGAGCACAGGTCTCACAGCGTAGAATCCCCAGGGAAAGCACACCAAGCCATGTAGTAAAGGAACACATGCAGCACAAAAACAACACCTCACTGGCACTTCTATACATGCCATACAAAACATATAGCTAGGCAAACAGGAACACATGCGTACAACCCAGTAAGAGAACATTCCCAGAACTTTAGATAGCATTATGTGAAGGTCCTCTCAAAATTGGCAAGAACATTCATACTGAACCATTAACGGAACATTATTTCCACGTTTTACTTTAATCACTCTGTCACTGTCAACCTAATAACATTATTACCTGAACATCCATCAATCCATTTTCTGTAAACACTTGTCCTACACAGGGTCGCACCAGGTCCAGAGCCTATTCTGGAGGCTACAGGTGCAAGACAGGGAACAACCAGGGCAGGGTGCCAACCAATTGCAGGGCACATACCTCAACATCCTTTTAACACAATGTTGAAGGTTATTTTTTATTATAGTGTTATATGCATATACCCCAAATACACCATGCAGCCTTGAACCCATGCCATTTGTGGTGTAAAACAACAGTGTTACCCGCTGCTCTACCATGCCCTTCCTTTGCTTTTATATTATTAATCTTAGTCATTGTAATAGTAGTTGCAGTAGTGGAATAATATTCTGAGAACATCAAGAAAACTGGACACATGTTTCCATACCTTAATCACAATGTTTGGCAAATGTTTCTAGAATTAAACATTGTTAGCAAGGAATTCACTTACTTTTGCTATATTTCTGTCCTCAATTACAGAATATCACCTCGTCATAAAGCAATCATAAAAGTAGAACAAAGCAGAAGCTACTGCGTCCAAGTGCATGAACACGGAAGGCCAAGGAGCCCTCAGTTGCATCTCTCTTCCAACAAACAAAAACAAAGGTACATTCAGTATCCCCATATCAGTGTAATGAGGAGTTCAGTATACCTCCCACTTTCTCCCACTACATTCAAATACATTGAATTTAGAGTAGAATATCTACCTCAAAAACCATAATGCCTTAAGCTGAAATAAATTCATTTGCATACAAGGATATGGTTCTTGTAATGAATCCTTCTGCACAATAAATCAATTCTGAAATCAAGTTAGATTCATTTTCATACCATCCATATACAAGTATACCGCGGCATGAGAAATTCAAAACAGTTAGAAAAAGCACAGAAACCCAAGTGCAAAACAAAGGGTTGCTTCATTTTATATACATGGTGCCTGAGTGTGGACTGTCTGGTCAGGAGATATAATGGATTTTCCGTCATCTGCCCTCTGCTTCATGAAAACAAGACTGTAAGTGTCAATTCCGGACAACAGCCTACAGCTGTCCGGCTTTCAGCTATACTCAGCATATCCTGAACAGTTCTGTGAATGTAGATGAGGAAGAATTCAATATTAACAAAGGTCAACAAATAATTTCACAGTCCAACCTGGAAAGTCTGCATCTATTATGCTCAGAAAATACATTCTATCACAGTTTTCTATGCGCAAAGAACAGCGGCGACTTTCTAAGTAGATATAGAATATAACAATACGGATTCGCTACATATCGTCATAGGATTCTTTAACAGAGAACATATCAACTTCCTACATGTAGACAGCACATTGTATGGAAAAGGGGGAAGTCATGAGTATTGCTGCACCACAATCAGAAATGTTTATCATTCAAACCTCCATGCAGCTCTGGGACATTCAGATCCCACCATGATCCACCTCATCCCAAATCACAAGCAAAAACTAAACATTTGCCCACCCTGTTGTACCCAGGATGAAAATATAGAGCAGTAAAGCCATAGAAGCGTTTGTGAAAGCAGCTGTATTTCCGCAAGGTTCTGGATTATATACAAAAGCAACACTACAGCAGGAGTTAGGCACTTTATTGGAAGCCTATAGGAGTGGGGA
The DNA here is from genome assembly GCA_026777985.1 of Mormyrops attenuatus. Taxonomy (NCBI): domain Eukaryota; kingdom Metazoa; phylum Chordata; class Actinopteri; order Osteoglossiformes; family Mormyridae; genus Mormyrops; species Mormyrops attenuatus. Next base: position 4,553,117 of record JAODKC010000041.1, on the reverse strand, counting down.
GAGTAACCTCTTCAAGACTGTCAAGTACAAACTGGGGAAAAGATTCAGAGCAGCCAAGCAAAGCTATTCTGCAAAGCTGAAAATCCATTTCACAGTCAGGAACCCATGTTCAGTGTAGAAAGGCATATAGGAACTCAAACTACAAAAAGAAGATGACCATCCATTCCATGGACTACTGTCTTTTGGCCAATTACCTTAATAGATTTTACTGTAGATTTGGTAAGCTAACCCAAAACCTCCTATCAGCCTGTTATTCACATTTCACTCTCTCAGCCTCCTGCAGGTTTTCAGTAGACTGTTTAAGAGACAAAAACCAAGAAATTCCCAGCCCCAGATTTTGTCTCTGAACTTTCCATCCTTGATCTAAGGCACATTAATCAATCTCTGTTCTGTTCCCCCCGCTTCAAAAACGTTGCCATTGTCCCAGTACGCAAAAATTCAAGAATCACATGCCTAAATGAGTACAGAATAGCTCACCTACTTCAAAACAACCACATATCCCCTGGATAGACCCCCTTTAGTTTGCGAATGGTCTGCAGATCAATATAGGCCTTCACTATATCCACAGCACCTAGACCATCCAGGATCCTTACATACAGTTAAAGTTTGTTGACTTCAGCTCTGAATTCAATAGAAAATTTCCATACCTCCTTCTGTCCTGTCATGTCATGCCCACCCTGTCTGCCTAACACTCTTGTTTCCTTCCTAGTATGGCTTTAACAAACTATGCCTGATGCTCGTCAAGTCTTAGCTCTCATTGCTACCCTCATGTTAATCACACCCAGCTGCCTCCTGTTTACTCATATAGTTAAGTGCCTCCCAGTCCAGTCTTCCCCAGGCCTGTCATTGATGTTGTTTCCCCGCTTTCCTCTGTTGTGGTCCTGTTTATTTCCTGTTTTTGTTCCTTTCGTTTGAACTAACCCCTTTTGTTTTGAGTCTTGTTTCCTCCTGCTTCCTCTATTTCGTTCAATACAGCACCTTCAAACAAAGCTTTTCCGAATTACTGCACCTGTCTCCGTTTGTCAGGGGATCACTGCAATCCATGACAGGCATGAAACAGAATAAGAGGTCGGGAAAACACATTCTCTGTCCCTCAACCCTTCAGCCCCACAGAGCTCTGTGCTCTTTACTTTGCTGTTTTCCATCTATACAAATGATGACCCAACTATAAAACTCGTGAAACTGGCAGATGACTCAATATTAATCAGATTTACACAATGGTGATGAATCTGCATGCATAAATATATCGACTGGTGTCCTAATGCAAACATAACAATCTGGAGCTAAATGCATGTCATAGAAATTTCCGCTCGTATATAAAGAGATTTTATTATTACCAAGATTAACAAAATACAGATAATCGGCACTGCAGGCAATTTCCCCTTTATTGCTCAAGCAGGGCACACACACACATCAACAGGTGTCAAGACAGTGAGCACCTCCCCAGCTAAGATGGGCTGTGCAGTGCAATTCACTTGAGGAACGCTCACGCCCAGTCCCCTTCCACCACTCCAAAACCAACTTCACAATGTGCTGAAGAAGACCAGTACAGTCCTGCAATAAAATCAAACAATAATAATAATTGGGTGAGTCTGGATCTCCATGCAACATGACTTTCTACCATTTCTACCCTTACTGCTGCAGTGGTACACCTGAGAGTCAGGCCTAGTTTACACAAGTTTACCAGACAGGAGGTGGACACTGCAAATCAATGAGTAAATACTCCAATCTGTCATTCTTTACAAATGACTTGATGCAGTATGGTAATTGATTGACTGTTTTATCTGACAAGGGGTATTTCTTGAGGTCTGCATGGAGTAGGAAATGAGCAGCTCCAGTATCTACTAGACAAGGGAGATATTCATTATTATTTCTAAAGTCAGCATAAAGCCACATAAGCATTCGTTTCCAGGGGGAATCCTTCTCTCGGTCCACTGGGGGTTCCATCCCACTGTAGCTGGAGTATATTGTTATCAGTTGCTCACCATAGTGCTCACAGGATTCACCAGGCACCAGTTTAAAGATCCTTTGCAGCTGTGCTTGATATTGGCTGCCTGCAACAGCCGAGTAGGGGCCTGTTGCATCGTAGTCCCTTCACATCTTAATAACTCAGCTGCACCAATTCTGCTGCAGTGGGTCTGCACTGAAGGAGCTCTCTTTGAAGGGTTGCCACATGGTGAGGCCCATTCTGCCTGGAATCTGGCAAGTTACTTGCAATGTAATCCAGCTCCTGTATCTTCCAAGGTCAGAGAACCAGAACGTTGTCTCCCTCTTGTGGATTAGGACATTCCAACAGAAGGTCTGTGGGTTCCTCCTGCAGCCTCAGTCTTTGGCGGCTTTGTGTCATCAAAGAAGAGGTGGAGTCAGGTGCTGATGGGTCACAATCCTTACCTGCAGTGGAAGGAGGGAAGGGGGCCGGGGCATGTCCTGCTGTTCCCCCTCAGCAGTGCGAGGAGGAGGCTGCTGTTGAGGCAGGGCTGCTTGGGGAGAGGCTACACACTCTATTTCCAGGTGTATCTTATTAGTGTACACCATCACTGGCACAGTAGGCAGGGGGCAGCCTAAAGGCACCCCTGCAGCCTGAGCCCATACTCACACACAGACTCGTTTTCCTGGGTATGGAGTTGAAGGATGACCTGACCTGGAGTGCGAACACTAAGGAGCTGCTGAAGAAGGCGCAGCAGAGATTGTATTTTCTGAGAATCCTCAGAAAGAAAAGTGTTCCCAAAAATCTGCTCCTTGCCTTATACCACTGTTCCATGGGGAGCGTACTTACATACGCACTCTGCGTGTGGTATGGCAGCTACACTTTCTCAGACGTGGAAGCACTCCACAGGGTCATCAGGGCAGCGGAGAAAACAATCGGCTGCCCTCTCCCCACCCTGGAACAAATCTGCACCGCCCGATGCCAGAAAAAAGCTATGGACATTTCATAGGATTCATCACATTCCGGACACTGGCTCTTCCAGCTTTTGCCATCAGGCAACAGATACAGAACCATGAAAACCAGGACGCCTGAAAACAGTTTCTATACCAAAGCAATCATGGCTTTAAATGCAAAACATAACGGTGAATTTTTTATATTCCATCAGTGCAGTCTGTCAATGCAGTATTCAGTGCAATTTGTAATTCAGTGCAATATTCGGTGTAATATGTATATTTGTTATATTTTTTTACTCTTTTTATTCCTCACATTGAGTCGAATTGCATTTTCAATTTCGTTGTCCAAGTGACAATGACAATAAAGATTATCTTTATCTTTATCTTTATGTAACCAATATCCCAGCCAGGAGAGTGCAGCCCCCAGCAACCAATGCAGCCTGAATCAGCTGAATTTTACAGGAATCAAAACTTCCTGCTTTAGGCCACTGACCCTCAGTGTATTTCCACATATCCTGACAGAAAGGATGGCAATACAGCTGCCCATACTTTCTGTTTACTATCTTCACAGGAGTCTGCTTCTTTCTCATACCTTCTAAACCGCTTCATATCTCTGCGAACACCGTCCAATTTGGTTTGCTTTTACCACGACCATGCTTTGTCCCTGAGCAACCAGCCTGATCCCTTTCTTCTAATTTCTGACACAGATGGCTTATCTGATTCAGACTGAAGCTGCTGTTTCTAGGGAAACCAAATTCTTCCCCCTCAGGCAATTCTGACATGGCGTCCTTCCTGTATTTCTCCTCCATTACTCTTTTTCAGGGCCTTGCAGCACCCATTCTTTTACTTTGGAGTTTTTCGATTTTGCCCAATCAAACATATTCTAAACACAAGAAACTCCAAAGTCGCTCAAAGATCGCAAAAAAAGCACAAAATGATTCCAAAACAGCACGAAAAGATTCACAACCTGACTGACTGGAAACTGTGGTTATTATGCACTTATTAATTTATTTTACAGTACCACCAGCTAATTCACAATCTGCACTAAGACCACAAGCTGGAAACACAAAGTCAAAGACACCTGAAAAACTTCAGCACTTCAGTAGTCCAGGACCAACCATCTCAACCGTGTCACAGGTGTCAGCGTGGCACTTCCCTTGCGGGCAGCCACTAGCCTCTTTACCTACAGGAGATCCCAGAGCACTTCCCTCACTAGTGCGATCAGCAGATCCACAAATTAGGACAGCAAACCCATAATGCAAAGTCCTAAAGCGCAATCCAAACTGCAGCCACAATATAAAGCTTCTCAGCACTCAACCCATGCACTCCAGCTGACATTGATAAAGTTATTTATAAATCAATAATGCAAACGTTTCTGTCTAATAACTTTAGGATGATATAGGCCTTGCGCTTACATTGTCTTCATCAGATCCAGCATTCCAGATCCCTTAAATTATAACTGGTTGGAATCACTTACTGTGTGCCAAATCCAGGGTCAGGGGTCTCCACAGAGATTTCCCATGGACTACGATTACGTTGTCCTGAGGTTCATCTCTTGGTCCAAAGACTGACCGCGCTCAGAGTCCTGATGATGGTGCCAGCCAGCAAGTTAGTGATCCTGGACAAGCACCCGAAAGTGTTGTAGAAATTTCCAGCCAGAGACTTGGTTCATATATGAATATTTTATTTTGTACTCGGACTAACAAAACTAAAGTAATCTAGCTTTGCATACAAGTTCCCCCGACTGTTTGAACATGGCACTCACACATCAACAAGTGTGGAGGCAGTGAGCACAGATGAACAGTTCCTCAGGGCAGTTAAAGAGCCTTCAGGAGGTGTTGGACTACTGTATAATTCAGAGATACTGTTATCTAAGACTTCTACAGATAGAACACTCTATGCACTTGAGCAGTAGTATGGGATTTGGGCCTAATCAAAACAAGGTGATACTCCCTGCTCCACCAAGGCTGGGGAGAAGAGGGAGGAAAACTAGTCAAAGCAAGGAAGAAGTTAAAGTTATGGTCACAGCAGCAAAAGCTAGGGAGTACTAAGAAAAAGACACCACTATGAAAGGCACTGTACTTCTGACCCTTGCTTTACGGCAGTGAGACTTCACCACACAGAGTTATTGCATTCTAGCTGGATTAATTAACATTCCTCAGCCTTCAGGTTTCTTCCACAGAAGCCCCCCCCCCAACAATCTGTGGGTCAACGGTTATTGCAGTCAAGTCCTTCAAATTCCTGGGAACAATAATCTCTCAAGAACTTAAATGAGAGAACTACACTGACTACATCATCAAGAAAGCAGGACAGAGAATGTATTTTAACCTCAGACCATGATGGTATAGTTCTACACTGCCTACAGTGCATCTTCACATTATCACAGACTGTCTGGTTAGAGCCCAGCACAAGATGCGGCAGGATCAGACTCCAGAGCATAATCAGGTATGCTCACAAGATCATGCCCTTCCATCATGATCTTCACAGCTCTGGGACAATGAGTAAGCAGGATCATTGCCAACCCCTTCAATCCTATTTTCCACATCATTCAGCCTGTTCCTTCAGGATTGAGATTCCAGTCACCAAAAACAAGATATTAAGACAGAAAAACTGTTTTTTTTTTCAGTAGTGGCCCTCCTGAACAACTGACATATCTACTAATATAAATACACATAATTACTACTGTTGGTCCAGGACTGCACATTAATTTATACTAGCTTTCTATTTCATGTTGTTTGTAAGTGTGGAAGAAAACAGAAACTGAGGAATGTTTATTAACACAGCTGAAGTGCAGAGACTCTGTTTGATGTAATTCCAACTCTGTAAGCTAGGGGTATCTGAGCCACAAATTGCTCTCATTAGAGTAGTTCCTGTTTGCTTGCTTTCATTAGAAGAGTTTCTGTTTGCATTTGTACCAGGATGTGTTCAAGATATGCTGCTTATGATATGTAACCCAATTTGTGCACTTTGATGAACTTAGATGAAACCCACCGTTGTTCTTCTATTCCTTCTCAGCCTTGAACATAAGATAAGGAGCACCGATTAGTTTCAAAGTTGGTCCCTGGTGCCACGACTCTAGATAGAATGTTTTGCAAAGTTTTACACAATAACATTACTGAATTATGCAGTATTCTGGCTCCTCCTGAAGGCCCTAAAATTGCCTCAAGTAATTTGTGCTCACTGCCTCAACACTGGTTGATGTATATGTGCCATTTGAACAATGGCACATTGTTGTGGGGGGAGAATACAATTTCAGAATCCATTGTCAGGGATTCAAACCAGCAATCTTTCTATTACAAGAACTTCCCTGACCATTAAGCCACCACTGCCATGTGCCAGGGTGATATACTTAGACTACATCAGCACTCAGAAACCTGTACATACTGTACATATAGTGCCAAACAGACACACAGAATGTGATACAAAAAAAAAAAAGAATACTAATGTAATAATATTAGGCAACATATTCATTTTTTCTGTACAGGTATAACATTAGGCATGCTAATGTTCTAAAGCCACAGAACTAAGCAACTCCATTTCAACTTGTGTTTAAAGAAAGAAATAAACATGTTGCAATACCACCCAAACTCTACTATATCCACAACAGAATTTTTTTTCTCAGTTTATGACATTGATCTCAAAACATAAAGTGAATGTTTATGATCAAAAAAACATCTAAATCTAAAACCTATTTAGCAAATGGATCTAAAAACAGAAGCCTGACATTTTAAGGCATTAGCCTCCAATAAAATAAAATAAATTAAATAAAATGGCCGATACTTTTCAAACAACTGTCGAAAAGTTTAACATAACAGTTCACTGCTGAAGTCCCAAATTTCCTCAAGCTGTAACAAATCAGAACTTGCCTTCCCCCTCCAGCTTCGCTGTGGGACGCTAACTGGATGCTTGCTTTTAGCTGTGGTGGGTGAGCGCAACATCACGACCGAAGAGTGTTGTTTACAACCAGGAATATTATATGTCTCTATTAAAAATCTTCCCTCATACAATTCTCCCATTGGGGTATCTAGTTTAAGCAATGAATCAAAGACATAATAATGTGTAATAGTGCTAACTGGTTAAATTGACAGCGATAATATATATAGTAATATTGCTATTGTGTGACGATAATTTTATAATACATGTAAAAGGATTATAAACATAGCATATTGTGTTGATATTTTGCTGTCTTTCTGACACTACGGTTATGAGTGATAAATAATGATTGGATCATGCGCTAATGCTATTGTCCAACAAGCATGAATGACTGTTCTGTAACTGTACTGGATAAATTGTTGGACAATAGATGGGTGTATATAATGGATTACATAGAGCACACAAAGATGTGCATGTTTACATAAGAAATAGGAACTGCTGCCCACAATAATGAAACAGGAAATATAAAATACCATAAACAAATGTCACCAAATACCATTTTTAAAAGGATACTCCTTCCATCCTTCTAAACATCCTGTGACTACAAAGATTAAAAGTTACATGTGATATTTGAGAAGACAAGTACAGAACCTAATAAGAATCAATGACTCAGATGAGAAATGGTACAAATATTTTAATTGGAAAGGAAAGGGATTTACAAAGAATGTCCCAATTCAGTGTTTCTTTGTCACAATAAATAAACAAAATAAATAGGGTTTTAAATTATGAAGTGTAAAACAATAAAATCGGTCACACTTTTTCTTAGTTAGAGTTCCCAATGGTTATGAAATGGAAATAAAACTCCGCAGCATTAGCTCTATTTCAGGGGCAGGCCATTAATGATCAATTACCACTTTTCAATAAGATTACCCTTATAACGGGTTATGAGTGGTTTACAATCTGGTTGTCAATTAGGTTGTAATACTTTGAAAATCATCAATAGAGAATTATAAACATGTTAAAACAGTTTTTTTCTTAATTAAAGAGTTACTATCATTTATAAGTGGCAAGAGGGAGCCTTATTGTAAAGTGGTACCAAAAATATAAAGACACAAAATGGCATGTTACAGAATTTACTATCATACAAAAATACCCAGACTTGAAACAAATGGTCATTCTGAAAACAGGTGCTTTCATACCTTGCAATATCTGTATTGAATATAAAACATAACATCTGGAAGCACTAGACTCGTATTTTGCTCTAGGTCTTCCAGACTCATACAGCTTACACTGTGGTCATACAGTCATGTAAATTTTGTTCACACTTTTGTTCAATTTTATATAATTTTATATTCATCCATACTTGCACCACATTATTACACATCATTACATCACTTGTTGAAACCTCTGCACAACAGCTGAACTATGAACAACATTCTTTTTCAGAAGTTTAATTTAATAGTAAGTGCTTCTTGAATAACCGTGACCACATTCCTGTTCCCTCTATCTTCTGAAAGCAAGAATATAGAGAATTATAAATGTCTCACGGCCACAGCTGGGTGCCCACTGTCTGCAAATAGCTTTGTCTCCAAATGACCAGCTCTGCTTGGATACACGTCTAGCAGCAATTCTTGTTGGGTCTGTTATGAGAAGCCCTGACTACCTTCATCCTTTTAAATAAAGCTAGACGTCTGTATGGTAACTACTGAAAAAGTTAACAAGAAATCCTCAAATGCTGTTGTGGACTCACCTCAGTGTCTCACCATTCCAGGTGATATTTGAAGGTAGAAAAAAAAAATTTATCTTCAAAAACAGGTCATAGTAAAAAGGTATAAAAACAAAAACTATGTTTATGAAACATATAAGTAACAAAATATATTTCTATACAAAGTCTGATATGTATATAATTATTTATAAATAGTTCATTCTTTAGTTGAAATCTTCATGGCTCTTCACCCTGCTTTGCGTAAATCACATTTCTTTTAAGTTGAAAATAAAATCTAATGGAGCTGAATGAAGAATCTTCTTGAGTCTGGCACAGCCTACTTCTGTTTAGAACAAAACAAATGCTGCAGCAGCTAAGGCAGGCTTGGAGGTCCACATATCTGCTAGCAAGCTGGTGGCTCCCAGATCACACAGCAAACACACTGAGGGTGCTTGTCTGGTCCTTCAGGCCTAGGATGCTGTAAGCAATCCTCTTCAGGTGGCCCGGCAATCGCACCCCGATGTTCCGTATGTCCCTTACAGATGGAGTGGGAGATGAAAGTCATGAGAGGAATTTGCACAAACCCTTCACTAATTCAGACCTCAAACAGCAAATTATGTAAGGGTTAAAGCATGACAAGGTGTGTGTTATGTGTTTTTAAAAACAACGAGGCAAAGAAAAATAAATGTACATATTCAGCCATTGTTTTAATAAATAAGCTTTATGTACCTCCTGGCGTTCAACTGCATTGTGGGTAAAACCCATCTTATTTAGTATTTACAGATTATTAAAACAGACTTGCATATTATCTCATTTAGACAGGTGAAACAGGACTGTAAAGTATGACTGGACTGCAAGTGCATAACATTAGTAATTATTTAGGTATTTAATCACTGACCACAGGTCCTAGACTTTAGCCTAATCATGCATCAATTTACTGCTGTTGATTACCTGGCTGGCACTACATGTTCAGTTATAGAAAACTAACCAACACCCTTCGGATTTGAGAATTCGACAGTGCCGTGGTGTTAAAGCTAATAAGGCAATCAGGGCTAACACAGCAGACTCTGATTAGCTTCCTGCCATAGTCAGCACTATCATGGAGACGGTCACTGTTGTTCACCAGTCCACTGTTCCATTCAGGCTCATAATTACTTAAGAAATCTCCATTCCAGCATAATTCTGCCTTCTCATAGGCAGAGCAGACATTAAGCTTGTAAAGAACTCTTTGGAATCGAACAGAATGTTATATGAGGGCTGTGGAGAAAGAATGCGATGTACAAAGCTATGAAAAATATGTCAAACACATCAAAGACATTTCTGGGTTTTTTGGCTGTTTTTCTTTGGTCATGTAACCGGTTCGATTTTAGTGTGCGGCACTATGAAGGCCAGAGGCCACCAAGGGTCTGCTGCCTCACCAGGGCTCCCCATGACCAACCCAAAGCTCTCCCTGCCAAATACACCACAGCCCTTCTTTTGTCTTACATTTCATTCTCTTTCTGTACATCCCTTTCAGGCAACCCCAGGCTGAACTTGTAACCCCAGCGGTATGAGAGACCCCCATATTGGGCTGGTTCTGCAGGCCAGTGCCGGGACAGAGAGACGGAGGGTGAAATGACAGAGAGAGGGAGAGCAGGGGGGGATACAGCAGCCTCAGGCCACCACAGATAGAGCTTTTCTCCCTTCTACTCCTCCCCACTCCCTCCTCCCACCTCACTCACTCGCTGGGGCCTGGCTTTTAAGCTTGCCCTTCGTTTTTGCTGTTCAAACCACACAAAACCATTTATCTGGTTATTTCCTAGAAAATGTGTACTAATGCACAAAGGCACATAAAGACGTGACTCTTTACTCACTCTATTTTCATCTGCAACACCTGCTCCATTGTGGTAACACCAGCACGGGTGAAGTTCTCGGTGTACTGGCTCATCTTGATGGACTCTAGCCATTCCACCACAGACCTGAAGGGGGAGCCATCGGACCCACTGGTACTGGGTAGGCGGATGGACACACTGTGAAAAGAACAAATTACATTGTAACAATGACAGCACCATCATTCATGCACATATATCCATATATGCAAAAAAGACAGAAATTGTGCGGCTTATCATGAACACTGGTTTATAAATGTACCATTCATGATTTTAACAATTATAAAGTTTAATTGTTGCATACAGAAACATATACTGTACACACGTGTAGTGAAATGTTTTTTCCACCTACTTCTTGGACTGGGTGCAAAGGTAAAGACATAATACTGAAATATAGTAAAAAAATATAAGGGTAAATAAAATTAAAATGACAATTTAAAAAGTGGTGTGTAAAGCGGATAAGATGCCATTAAGAGTCCACGTCTAGTATACGGACAGCTCGAGGGAAGAAACTAGATCCAAGACTCTCAGCATCAGTTTCATTTTGTGCAGTGTGATTACTGACAACAGGAAACATATCTGTCAGTCCAGTAACAAAAGCTGAAAATTATGCATATCATACAGACAAACCATATGGCATTTAACCATTCAATAGTTACAGTAATCCAAAATGTCTTTTAGTCTCATTTCAGCTTCAGGCCAAGGTGACCTGTGTCATTTAGGCACCCTCTTTCAGCCCCTACCATACTGCCTTCCCTTACCGAGGATCAAAGTCAGCAATAGTTTTGAGGGACTCAGGACTCTTCAGCAGCTTGTCCAATAGGCTCACAATGTCAGCAAAGCGCGGCCGCCTCGAGCGCTCCTGCATCCAGCACTGCAGCATCAGCTGATACACGGCCGACGGGCAATCCATGGGTGCCGGCAGGCGGAAGGCCTCATTGATGGCCTTCATCACCTGGAAAAGAACACAACAATATGTTTGACCTTTTATCCTGTGATTTTACTACAACCCTGCTACTCAGCATTAATCATCAATGACCAAAGTTCTCAGTTCTACAGAAAAATGCTCACCACTGATACCTCTTCTGAAAAAGCTGACCCTTAATGAAAAACTCCCAAAGATAAATCTAGAGCCTAAAGTTCTATTCTAATGTTCTATCCTAAAGTTCTATTCCCAAAGCTCAATCGAGAAAGTTTTATTTCCTATCCAGAACTACCCAATCTGGAGCTTAACCCAACTACAAAGAGCCTCCTCCTAGTGTCCAGCTTTTACTGAGCGAGATGAGATGCATCATAAAGAAGGTAAAGAACTTTCTCCATCAGCGTCACCCATGACCACTGAACCAGTTCAGAAGAAGGTCTATTATGAGGGAGAAGGGAACTGATGAAATCCCCCTCCCCAAAACCTGAACCTAAAATGCTCTACCTCGTGGTTGCTCATATCCCAGTACGGCCGCTCCCCATAGGCCATGACCTCCCACATGACGATACCAAAACTCCACACATCACTCGCTGACGTAAACTTCCGATAAGCAATGGCCTCAGGAGCTGTCCAGCGAATAGGGATCTTGCCTCCCTGGTGAACGAGGGATAGACAAATAGTGGACAAATCAGTGTAATTATAAATGCCACATTACTGTATTGCTAATGTTAATTAAAAAATCCAAACTTATATAACCTGAAAGAAATGCTCCCCTAGCCCCTCCACAAACTTACACTTGTGGTGTAGGTGCCCTCAGCATCATCTTCCAATATTCGTGACAGACCAAAGTCAGACACTTTGCACTCCAGGCTACTGTTGACCAGGATGTTGCGTGCTGCCAGGTCACGGTGGACATAGTTCATGTCAGACAGGTACTTCATGCCAGCAGCAATACCTCGGAGCATGCCTACCAGCTGGTAGGAGGACAACTCCCCATCATGGTCCTGCAGGGCCAGAGGTGTGTAAGTCAGCCGGCAGCCAGAGGAGGAGTGATTCTTTGTTCATCATAGCGCCCTAAACTATTCTATAGTTCTTCAGGTCACTTATGGCACTTTTCCACTGCCACCAGGAACCGAGCTGTACCCGACCAGTACCCATGCTGGCATGGCCCGGCTTACTATGGCTGAAAGCGTGACCAAACCCAGCTGACTGTGTTACCACCATCTACCACCGGTTGAAATACACGGGGGCAAGTATAAACTGGTGATCTGCATCGATATGCATGGATTATGCAAAGGAAAAAGGGGTATGTTATATATATTGTTCATTATTAGTAATATTGCACATCGTAATGTATTTATGGATTCCTGATAACTTGGAGCTTGTGAAATTCCAACCTTCTCCTTAAAAGAGTACTATAGAAAAGCTGAATGGAATGGATTCGTAGTGCAAGATAATGCTAATTCTGCTACTGTTTGATGCTAACACAACATGACGACTTGCTAGAGGAAATTAGCACATAATAGATTATGATGTACACCATGTGAACAATAAATAAGCATCTCTTTGGTTTTCCATAACAATCTCTCTCCAAGCCAGCCACATCTATACCAAGCCGACCCTTTTGCAGTAGAAAATTTAAGTGAGCAGGAACCTAGTAACTAGTCTCTCTTCGCAGTACAGGTCGGGTATGGCTCGGTTGCTGTATGGCAATGGAAAAGCACAATAAAACCTTTTCAGAACAATTAACCCAGGCTGGTTCTCTTTAGCAGAGAGCGCATATTGAGACATACTACCAACTCACCCTGAGGTACTTGTCCAGAGCCCCATTCTCCATGTACTCTGTCACAATCATGGCATGCTTGACTGAAGGAATGAAAAACAAAAACAAATTACTTAGTATGTTTACCCTCAGTCACAAACACAAGCACTGGGACATCAGTGACTTGGCGGGATGCTGGTTCTATCCTAAAAGAAAGAAGGCTCATAAAGAGTTACAGGACAGGAGTGGACCAATCAAACACAGATCATAACAATTTTAACTACAAAATGCATGAAGACAGTCATAGGAAAACCAGAGATGGGCTCTGCATGGACAGTATATTGGCACCATTTGAGAAGCAAGCACATCAAACAAAGATGGCATCAGAGCAAGGAGAGGAACACAGGGATACTTACACTTAGTGACCACACCCTCTAAACGGATGATATTCTGGTGTGAAAACTGGCCCATGATGCTGGCCTCGCTTAGGAAGTCCCGCCTCTGTTTCTCTGTGTAGCCCGGCTTCAAGGTCTTAATAGCCACCGCTGTCTCCTTGCGCCCAGGCACCTTCAGCACGCCGCGGTACACCTCCCCAAACTCGCCTGCATGGCAGCCGCATTCCAGAGGCACAAACATTACAGGCATTACGGTTAATCAGCCCCAACATGAGGAATCATGCTTTCTGTTGAGCAGTTACTGATTACGAATGGCCCATCAAACTGCAAACCAGATGCCCTGAATTAGATCATGTGGAACAGCACAAATGACTGATTACGAATAAGTCTAAAAATGATTATAATGTTTAAAAAGTATATACTATAATCATAAATATTTAAGACAAACTAGTACACACTCTAATTGTTTTCTGGCAAATGTAATTCTGTAATTCTGCGAAATACAGTATATTAAAACAGCTTGTGCAGTCGAGCGATTTAACTGCCTGTAATCTGGTAAAATGCTATTGTCTTTTGAAGTGGTGCAGCTAGACAGGGTTTAGGTGCAGCATATGGTTTTATAGAATTGTGGGATTAAAGAGCAGTAAAAGCAGCCAGAGAACAAAGCGCTGTGGTTCTTCAGAGTGTGACAGAGGAGGGGGGCCCTGAAACCCAACACCACTCAACGCCCCCTTTGGGGTGCGGGCCTGGGAATCAGCTGTCACAGAGAGGCAGACCCCGTGGGGTCATGGGAAACAACATGGGAGGGGCAAAGGTGACTCTGCTTAGTGCATCCTTCCCTGTGAGCAGCCAGCAGGAAGCCTTGCTTTCTCACGTCACTTATTGCTCCATAACACGTTATCTTCGTATCTCTCTAACATTCTTCTTCCATTATAACCTTTCTAATCAACCTTTAATGGGAATTTTCTATAGTTAGATATCCTGGACTAAGAGATGTCCCTATCCCAGCTATTAACACCGGGACTGAGTGACTGCAGCTTTGTTAAACACCAAAATATTTCCATCTGAGCAGAACAAGAGGATCCTACGTGACATGTGGTATGCCAGGGTTTAAACCGTTAATGAGACTAAAGGTATCTTCAGCAAACTTCGAGGCGCTGCAGGAGGGTTCCTCTGATCGGTGATAAGCTGCCCGATTCCCTGTAACTTCACCCACCTGCTCCAATGACCTTCTGCTTGGAAATGTGACTAGGATGGATCTCGGTGGCAAACTTGTGCACGGCTGTATTAGGGTCTTCATATGTGTGTGGATCTACATAGGTCTTCAGGGGTTTCATTTGGTCTGCAGGGGTGAGAATTGTTTTAATCAGTTCAGAAAGCTTTAAGTAGTGCAGAAAGGAGCAACAACAAGCGATGGGGTTCCAGAATCACCCAACCTGAGCCAGAAAAGTAGGTATCCTCTGGTCCTTCCCTGGCATGTGTGTTCCTTCTCCTGCAAGAAATCACATTACTTATATATTGTTATTCACATGGCTGTATTTCACTGTTGTAACAAGCTGTTACCTGCCCAACTTATACCCTCACACAGTTCATTACAAGCTTTTTACATTAATTTATCAGAACTTCATAATCATACACTTGAAATCCATACCTATATACTGACATCTGTATGACACATATTAAAATGTACTTTTACATGCACAGTGTAAACAACAGAATAATACAGACTGCCATAACTGACATCTCTACATTGTTTTTATAAGTTAGAATAGGAAAGACAGCTGTTTTGCTGGACTATGCAATTTTTTGATGAAACGGAGTTTGAGTTTGTCAAACGGTAACAGAAATAGGGATTTCCCAAGGACAGAGATATCGCTCTTTGTCTAAAGGCAGAAATCAGCTCCATAAAGCTGGCTGCTGGATGGGACTCAAAGAACTGGGCACTTTACACCTGGAATAATCTGTGTTACTTTTATTTTCCCTCAGTTACATCAGCAACTGAAGGAGACCTATAAACAGGAATTCAGCTCCCATTCCTTCCCTAAAGTGCTAGAAAACAGACAAAAGAAGAGAAATCCAAAACAGGGGAGAGGAGATACTGCTGATTTCATCAGGATTTCGACATGGGAAGATGAAAAACTGAAAGCACGAAAGAAAGCAGGCATGTGAACAGGGTGGCAGGGGGGCTTTACTCACCGTTTGCGCAGTAGCAGGACACCCCCAACCACAAGGAGCATGGCCCCTCCTCCAATGATGACTCCTAGGACCACTGGTGTGTTACTGGAGACCCGAGCCTCCGCTATAATACAGCAACAAGAAAGTCAGACAGCACCGAGACACAAAGTCACAGTGATAAACAACTATGCTGCACAACGTAGCACAAAACGACACCGTCGCATTAGTAAGCACGGCCTCATACACTGACCTAGATACGTCGTTTCAAATTCGTGTTCCACACTATTACCACTGGGAGTACCATCTGGATTCAGAACTGTAACTCGGAACACATAGACAGTTCCAGGTGCCAGGTCACTGATCTGAACAGAGTTCTTTTCCAGAACCAGTACTGTATAGGTGGTAATATCAGTTGTGGTGCCGTCATCCTGCAGAAAGATGAACAAAGTGTTGGTGGTTTAAGTGGTTAGGATGCTTGCCTCTCGCCCAAAAGATCACAGGTTCAAGTCCTGCCTCTGCCACTACCATTGTTGGATCCCTGAGCAAGACCGTTAACCCCAACTTGCTCCAGGGGGACTATCCCTGAAAATGTAAGTCACTCTGGGGTCTGTTTCCCAAAACATAGTTAGCAACTTGTGTGGTTTGAACTATGTAAGTATGACGCAGGTGTTTCCCAAAACCACAGTTTGAACTGCAGAAGTAACGATACTGTGGACTTAGTACGATGCATCGTTAAATGATGCAGTCTGATCAATAAGTGCTGGAACCACTGCAGTTCGAGCTATGGTAGTCCTAACCAACTAGTGTGGTTCAAACTACTGTGGTACGACTGTTTTGGGAAACAGGAATGGGAATACTTCGGATGTTGGTTATTTTGAACATCGCTAATGCTAACTTCTGTCGTTGTTTAGGAAACGCACCCCTGGATAAGAGTGCCCGCTAAATGCTGTAAAAGTAATCAGAACCTCATCAAACTGTGCTCACAGTTTAGATTCACCTTCCCGTGGGCATGCTCACCTTTTTGCGATAGATCAGCTCATAGCGAGGGGCTCTTCCTGACCTCTGAGAGAGAGCCCAGGACAGACTGAGGCTGCTGCTGCTCCGCTTTTCCAGGCGGATAAGGGTGACTGCTGGAGGCTCTGGGGATCAGACGCTCATTACTGCTTTATGACTACATGGCAGAATGTGGATTTTGCTGCAATATATCTACTAAAAGAAATGGTTAAGATAAGTGACTCTAACCTGTGAGGTGCAGAGCTGTGGTGACGGAGCTGGTGGCTCGCTGGCTGTTGTACTGGGACACACCAGTGCGCGCCTCCACCGTGAAGGTGTAGTTAAGCTGGGCGTCGAGGCCGCTCACCATCACATGGGGTTCCCGGAGGGCAGCCGGGCGGGGCTCAAAGCGAAGTTCCTCCCCACAGGGCTGGCAGGCAGCCGCCTCGCACTGCTCACACGTCACGCTGTACTCCATGTCGTCACGACCACCCGTGTCTGCCGGAGCTAGCCACGACAGCCTCAGCTTTCCTGCCCTCACTGTGGCAAGCAGCTTTTGAGGGGGAGATGGCAGGCCTGCAGAAGAAAACGAGGAGGAGAGTGAAAAGGAGGAGAGTGACAGGGACGGAAGTGAAAAGGAGAAGAGTGAAACAGATCCAGTCGGCAGAGCTCCACCATCCTCTGGAGCCACATGCTGTCATCTTGACTTCCCCTGTCTCATTATCACACTGTTTGTCTGAGCAGCATTGAAATGAGGAGCTTCTACTCTGTCTGTCTCTCCACTACAGCAGGGTTTCTCAAACTGGTCCTCAGGGACCCCCAGACAGCCCACCGGGAGCTGGGAGAGATCAAAAATGTGGACTGTCTGGGGGTCCCTGAGGACCAGTTTGACAGACCCTGTGCGACCAGGTATACTGGTATGCACCCAGTAGGGAGTCGGGTGGGAGCAAAGACATGGACCATTGCGGGTCCCGGAAGACCAGTTTGAGAAACACTGCTTTACACCATCAGTTATCAGCAAAATATTTCTAGTGCTTTACTCCAACGCAGTACAAGGTAGGCAATGGACAACAAAACCATCATCATGAATGCAACATCATCAAGATGACGTAACATCTGAAGTGTGTGGTGTTTACCGGAGCAGCCATAAGAGATGGGGTCCTCGGGTGCCCGGTAGAAGCCCTCGCGGCAGGGGCAGGTCTGCGAGCCTGCCGATGAGCGCTGGGTGTTCTCCGGACAAAGATCACACTTCTCCATGGACAGAGAGACCCTAAAGTAGCCAGCTTTGCAGGCTACAGTGGAAAACACATGATGCAACTTGTGAGGAACCTCACAGAGAAGTCGCGTGTCCGTACTCCTCTACACATCTATATGCCCTGCTTCATTCCTTTGTGCATAACGCCTAAGCCTTCAAATAAATTACGCATTAACCATGCTATTCCTGTAAACAGGACACATATACACACTCATTTGTGGCGGCAGACTTTTTTTTTTTTACCATAGACTGTATGCAAAGGGTTATTTTGGTATTATCTATGGTTTCAGAACTCCAAAACCACACACAGGCAAAATGTGCGGCAGAAGAATCCTGATGTTTTCTGCAAAGCAGACCAGTTACCCAGCATTCCTGAAGAGGAGGGCCACCAGAAATACATCACAGGGACAGAACAAAGACTGGACAGAAAACGGGTCACGTGAATGAGAAACACTATATGGGCGTTACAAACGTCAGCAACACGTT
The DNA here is from genome assembly GCA_026777985.1 of Mormyrops attenuatus. Lineage (NCBI taxonomy): Eukaryota > Metazoa > Chordata > Actinopteri > Osteoglossiformes > Mormyridae > Mormyrops > Mormyrops attenuatus. The sequence goes on along the minus strand of JAODKC010000041.1, from coordinate 4,534,803 downwards.
TTTCTTTAGCTCCATCTGTTTTATCTGCATACTGTAGGCTATTTTCCCATGTCCCGTGTTGGAAACCCGTCCTGACAATGATACGATCAGCTACCCAAATAGCTCTCAGCAAACTGCTGGCACGATGGGCACCGCAGTAAATCGAGCAGGAGCATGAGGAGGCGAGACATATACAAGCCCACATGAAAAGAAGACTATCACAATGCTGGCAAATGATGATACTTGGCAGGTGAGGCAAATAAAATAGAAGCATAAGCCATCTCCCCAAAGGGCTCCCTCTCACTAGTTCTCATCTTCCAGGTCTCCCTGTATCCCTTTCCTGTCATCTGTTGTTCCCTTCTTCTGCATAACTGGTAACCTACCACTCGCCTTTTAAACAGCCGCCCACTTTGTCTTGCTGATTCCCTTCATCAGTCTCCTTTATAATCAAAACCTCTAGCCAATAACAGCCCAAATTCTCTATTATTCTAGTATGTGGCAGAAAAAAGGCAATGAGCCGATGTACTCACACATCTTAAAGGAAAAGTCTGACCTGTTTTATAATAATACTTTAATCTGCTATTATCTTCTAACCTTTTTCATGATTCCTTTAAAGGATTTCCACAGTAATGAAATCACAAAGGACACTGCTGAAAAGAAGTGCTAGGGCACGATCACCATGTATGAAATACCTTCAAAGTTACTAGATGAATCAGGCTTGATGCCAAGTGAAAGTTAAACTGTAAAAGTGAGTCTCTAGTCAGCAGCATGGAGTAAGATGCCTGTCCACATTCAGTCTGAAATGTTCAATTTTGGGATTAACTTCCTGTCATGCTTCATTTTAACACCATACCTCATTTTCCCTGGACACTAACCTCTCCTGGCTCTTGCATCCTAGAGCACTCCCTCATCTCACCCCCCGCTGGTCCAGCTCATTAAGTATGATGAGACAGGCAAGGAAGGAATGAGAGGAGGAGAAAGTATCCACAGAGAGAAAAAAAGCGGGGTGAGAAAAATAAATCCCCCATTCACTGAGAAAGTGAACAGCTGCCCACCGGTAGCCCCGTTCAGCCTCTCCAACCCCCCCGGTTAAGTCTCTACTTGCCTGCCCCCTCCCTGTCACCAGCATTCTCAGGGAACAGCAGGCAGGACAGCGCTGCCTCATTCAATCCAGGCGGCGGCACTTGTGGCGCATAGTGAAGCTGTGGCACGTCGCACGCATACCCAGCTATACTCATGGGTATAGGCAAAAGTCGTGGACGTCGCACGCATACTCAATTATACTCATGGGTATGAGCAAAAGTCGCGGTTCCCGAAACACCAATGCTCAGGGCACTTAGCACAGTCAGACCAGCACACCTGCCGCCCAGCCATGCTGTCATACGGCGATCGCTCTGCAAAAGCCACTAACCAGGACGCTCTCATGTCAAACCACCAAATATGCTCAGTATGCAGAAAATGTGCATTGTTTACACGTATAATGCCGCATGTGCAGCCCGGACACGCTGACCCTGCAGTCTGAGACATGGTTTCGTAACAATTGGCATGTTTGGAAGTTGCACAGATCTTGATTTTTTTGTCCTTACTATTATGGATTTCTTGACAAATCCATCCAGCACTGTGCCATTTTTAAATCAGAAAATACAAATAACACTGCAGTACTAGTGACATTTCATTAGTCGGATGGCATATACAAAACAATACCATTATTAACATTACAAAAACTGCAAATGGACAAATCACAGGAGTAGCTGCGATTGCATTTAGCATCCACAGGTCAGGCCAAAGAAAAAGTGAGGAAGAACACAGAATAAAGGCTGAAAAGGATACAAAGAAATAACAATAATTATAAAGACAAGAAATGTGTGTGAAAATGCATTAGGCTGGCTGCTTCACTTGTCCTTTGTCTTTCCCTCCCAACGGCCATTTGCCTTCCAACTGCCTTCTAATTTAGCACTGAGCAGTTGGCTGGGGAGAGGAAAGACCAAAATTTGTTTGTTTACCATGCAAGTAAAACTGCAGGGGCAGAGGGGGGAGGGGCTCCTGTGCTGCTATCCTTGCAAAAGAAGAGTTGCTTGTTGTTGGGAAGAGAATAGGGTGGACAAATGAATGAATGCATGAATGAATGAATGAATGGATGATTGAAAAGATGAATAGATGAGAGCTAAATAAAGAGACAGAGGAATCCACACCAAGTTTTTGTGGCTGAAGAAGGGCGTTCAATGTAACAAGGCCAGAAAAAGCGAATTATTTATTTAAGGGCTTCCCCACTTGGACGTCACAGGACTGAGCTGTCCCCCGTCCACAGGGAGAAGGGTGCTGGTGGCCAAGTAAAATAAACAGAATGCTGGAGCAAGACAGAGAAACAGAGATTGGAGGGGTGGGGGGATTGCAGACCCCGATGTCCTGCTTTATGGGTGGAGGAAGTTAACCTCAACAGACTAATGTGCAAATACTCAGAAAGAGAGATGGATATCAACATCAGCAGCTCCTTAACTTGTATGGATACCTAACTCAAGGGTACTCAACAACAGAATGCCTCTTCAGATCTGAATCTTTGAATCTGAAGTCCTGAGTCTAGTTTTCTAACCACAATGCTACCACTTAATGCTCGAGTGTTAGTGTCCTGTTTGTTGGTCTAGTGCCAGTCTAGGGAAACAATGAAAAGTCACATTTTTTGGTTGAGGGGAAATAAACACCACAACTGCAACAGGAAAGGAAATTGCTGTTTGAGGGGGTTGGTGCGTGGCTGTGTGGAGAACTTTAGTCAAGAGGATTATCAGAGCCGAAAAACAGCTGTACAGAGCTGAAACACACCTTTACTTTGGGCTTCCGCTCTGCATCTGGTCGTTAACATGCACAAAAATCCCTGTAATCCCCACCAGGCCAGAGATAGAGAATTGGCTTAGCCTAGACTAGTTTCAAACTGAGTGGAATGTCTTTCCCATTGCAGGATCATAATGATTAGGAATCTGACCTCCAACCTGCTGTTAGTGTGAGTCAGCACACCCTGCACTCTGTGTGGTTTCCCAGTGAGGTGAATCAGGAAAGGAACACAAGAATGCTGTCACTCCCCTCAAAGAACATAAATCAAAATGATTCATCCCCACCTTATCTTTTTATATAAAAATTCTCAGCTCAAGCCCTTGCTTGTATGACTCCCAAAGTCAGACCACACTAGCAGCCTGATACAACAGCAGATAACACATTTATCTACTGTCATAACCTGCCCAGTAGATTTAGGGCATTAACTTAAATGTCTGATTGTCACTTTTGCATACCTCAAGTATACCAACAGGTTTAAGTGATAATGAATGTATGTCAACAAACAGGCCAATTGCATGTCAGAAACTTTTATGAGCACATGAGTAAGTAGAGATAGCTTAATAAGTACACAAATGGAGTGACATCAACAACGGAAATGTTGAATGATGAATGGATGGAAGGCACGTCTCTGTCTAGTGAGCCCTGAGGCTTATTCTAGGAGGAGGAACACTGAGCTAAATTGAAGGAGACAGCATTACATAGAGCCTAATTGAAACAGCAGCATATACAAAATTACAGAGCACAGAACAGAAATATGGAACTCTTTCAGTGGGAAAAAGGGAAATCACAATGAAATTAGTTATTAAACCTTATGAGATGTACAAAACCAAAAGGAACTATTCAGTGCAGGTGCATAGACTTGCACTTTTGATTAACCAATCATGTGCTATAACTCCTATATTTTTTGCTTCAGATATTGCAAACCAAATCCACGAATAATCGACCCTCAACATATGTGATATATGAACAAACAAACAAAATAACAGAACAGTGTTGCAACAGAAATACAAATACTGTTATGCAACTTGGTTCAAGAACATTCACTGAGGCTGTAAGCTCACAGCTCTCTGACCCGATTTTTAATGCAAAAATTAAAGAGAACATATCTATAGCAGACACAGGGAACAAGGAACAGGTGGTACACGGCATGTACAGGAATACTATCGCTCAGCTCTCACTCTAGACAAGGCCAGCACCCCTCATCGTAGATTTCCTCAGGCATAAGAAATCTGATAGTTCCTTATACATCTATACATAGAGTATACTGGGGGTGGAAAGAAAGTAATGGGAACACCACATGAGAAACAGCATTACCTTTGAAGTAAGTACATGGCGATTAGAAAAACAGCCAGGCTGAAAAAGTGAGTCACTGTGGGCAGAAGGCCAATTAGCACTATGTGTGAACTACAGAAGAGATCTGACACTTTGATATGTGAGCTTTCAGAGAAATATGAAGTGATTAACAGTTTCAGAAAGTCATATGGTCGGTGCCAGCATTACAGGTGCATCAGTTAAAAAAAAATTGAAAAAAAAAGCCTCTGAAATCATGACGGCACTTGCCAAACAAACTGCATCAAAAAGCAACATTGGCTGAAAGTTGAAGAGATGGAAGGAACCTGAGCAAAACAGTTACTGCAAAAGGATGACTGCCATGCACAGTGTCAGTGGGTATACACAGCTGATTGGTGGGACTCATTAGGTCAGATAAATGCAATGCACGATTGTATAATAATCAAGGAGTATGGGGTTATTTCACAGGACCAACTGCAGCCTATGGTGCAAACATTGTTCCACCACGATGTTCCCATATTCCAACATGATACTGCACCCATACACACCACTAAACAAATTCAACAATGCACATAAGGGCAACATGAAAGACTTTTTCTTGGCCTCCAACCTGGAGCCCACTCCCATCAGCTCCACCTCAGACACACGGAGCCCACTCCCATCAGCACCACCTCTGAAACATGGAGCCCACTCCCGTCAGCCCCACCTCAGACACACGGAGCCCACTCCCATCAGCACCACCTCTGAAACACGGAGCCCACTCCCATCAGCCCCACCTCAGACACACGGAGCGGTCTCCCATCAGCACCTCAGAAACATGGAACCCACTCCCATCAGTTCCACCTTAGACACACGGAGCCCACTTCCATCAGCCCCACCTCAGACACATGGAGCCCACTCCCATCAGCCCCACCTCAGACACACGGGGCCCACTCCCATCAGCTCCTCAGAAACACAGAGCCCACTCCCATCAGCTCCTCAGAAATGTGGAGCCCACTCCCATCAGCACCACCTCAGACACACGGAGCCCACTCCCATCAGCACCACCTCAGACACACGGAGCCCACTTCCATCAGCCCCACCTCAGACACACGGGGCCCACTCCCATCAGCTCCTCAGAAACACAGAGCCCACTCCCATCAGCTCCTCAGAAATGTGGAGCCCACTCCCATCAGTACCACCTCAGACACACGGAGCCCACTCCCATCAGCACCACCTCAGAAACGCGGAGCCCACTCCCATCAGCACCACTTCAGAAACACAGACTGGTCTGTCAGTCATCAGTTATGTCATTTGTCTCAACTCCATTTGATTTGGTCTTCTGCATGGGTCATAATCATTATTTATTTTCAAAAGCGGCTATTCATTAAGGAAACGTTTATTTACCAACGCAATTCAATTTCACTGGTACAGAGCCAAAATAATTTTTTGGATGTTCAAGCTTAGGATATTCAAGACATCCACTAGTAAAGAGGCCAACCATAACGCCTTTTCACATTTGAAACAATATGGCGAACCAGACAGAACTAAAATTTGAATATGCAACAATTGGCTTCAGATACAGGAACGGCAGCCTAGTTCGTCATTTAATAGGAACCCAAAAGCAACAGATTCAGAGCACACATAACAGATTGTGAGTCAAACTGTGAATCAAGAGAGCTGTCTTGATCGTTAACAGTCATACACCAAAATAAGCAAATGGCCATTGCTCTGTTTACCATTTCTGGTTCCTTTATTTACGGAAGAAGATCAAAGAGGGCTAAGACCATGACCACTGGGCTGGATTAAAACATCACACCCGCTAATGCTCAATGTATCCCACATCTCTTATACATGGGCTTGGGAGTTACGATACTTATGACCATTGGCACTTGAGTACTCATCATAAAACATACATGCAGCACTGGAAAAAATTAAGTGACCATACTTTTTAAGAATCTGCATTGTTAAATCCTGGTTTAATCCTGGTTCTGGTGGCAGAAAGCTACAGTGAACATTAAGTTGCTTCCAGGCTCACAATTTCTAAGACTACAGTACACAAGAACAGGGTGAAGCAGGAGACACTGGGAAAGACCAGAATCCAGCCAGGTAAAGGGCAGAAGCAACTTTCTAATGCAACTTATCCGACAGTGCCCCTTGAGTTGAAGGACAACATCAAGTGACCTTCAAAAGGAATGGGAAACATTAAGTGCAGATATATATATATATATATATATATATTTTATATAGGCGCATACCCATACATTGAGAAATGGGTGAAACTAAAAACTTTGCTGTGGTCTCAATTTTTTCCGGAGGTGTACTTCAAATACACATTTCAAGTCTACACTTTGCTATTTCATTAATTTCCATTTTTTAATTTTAATATTATTTTTAAATTTTATTGTTGGAATTTGGGATTTTAGCAGAATGAGCACATTTCTAAATAAGAACAATATCATCGCTAGCACGATTTTAAAAAGGCCTATGGTGATTTTTGAATACCACCCCATCCAACTTGTACACTTAAATTATAGTCTGCAGGAGTCAACAAACAGTTCAAAGCGATGGCCTTTATCCTGGAATTAGGGTGTATTTCTTGGCACTGACAAGTTTGCCATCCAATGCCTCTTTGAGTGCAATGTAGGACTAATGTGTCTGCCAAACTGTCAGGTGTTATTTGACTGATAGGAAGGGTGTAATACGGAAACTGAATCAACATTGAGTCACCCGCAGAATATTTCCTTCGGAGTGTTTATTTAACTGCATCATTCCTGTCTCCCCCCATGGGTACGTGGTATGGTCCTCCTGTTGCCCAGGCCACACCCTGACAGCAGATTTTTCCACCTTGCAGTAATGAGAAAGGTTCCTGTATGGATCCGTTTTGAATGCACTGGGTTACTGTACAGACCTCTGTCTGCTGCTCTACTTTCCGTTCTGATCTAACTCGTAGGTCCTAATCATTTATTCTCCACACCTCTGCTCTTTAACTTCCTCAGTTAGAAAATGTATGGAGAGGAAGGTGCTTTGCAGAAAGACAAACTGAAGAGACCTCATGTATCGGAGTGTGGATTGATATGTACACACAAACTTCCATACATATGTATGCATTTCAATATACATGTTAATGTGTGCACAGATTAACATGTGTGTGTGCGTGCATGCATGCTCTGCAGATGTACATATATGCACATCTCTATGGAAAACCCCTTCATCTCCTTCCAAAGTGTGAGAGTATACCTGAAACAGTGTGTTACTCACATCACTAATGTCTGTCAGCACTTTCAGCCTGCCACATCCATTTACTATTAATATAAACTCCAGCATCAGGCAAAGGAGAACAAAAATCCCTAAGAGATTTGGACAGTGGACACTGGAGTGAAGAATGAGCCCACAAAAGCAGGGTCTGATAAGTTTCAAGAAAAACCAACAGGGCTTGGAAATGACCCTGATTTCCACTTCCTATTTATCATTAGTGCCTATATGAAGAAAAAAGACAAATGGAGAGCATGGAAGGGGTGACAGGAGACAGCAGCCAGGTCTTACCTTGGCAGGAGCCGTTGACCGCCTCGTAGCCAGGCTTGCATCGACACTGGCCCACTTGGACCACCCACTCTCCATTCAGAGTGCAGTAAATGCGGGGGGGCTCCTGGCTGATGGCATTGGCCACGCAGGTTCCCGTCACTTCCCTCAGGGCCCCTCCTTCAGCCCCCGCCACCGTGTCCGGGAAAGAGGCCAGACCCAACACGGTGGCGGGGCAGATCTTGTAGTAGACTCGAACAGAGAGGAGTGCCACACAGCTGCCGAGGTCCTGGAAAGCCAGGTAGAAGCCCTTGCGTGACAGTGACTCCACCACCTTCGTCTCAGTGTTGACTTTGAGCTCTCCGCGGATGGAGATCTCATCAGGTGCCACAGTGGTCACCTTCCTGAACTGGCCCTTGCGGAAGCTCGTCCCCACATCAGCATCTGCCTCGGCCGCATACATGTTGAACGTCTCCTTGCAGGTGAGTGAAGCTCCGTCGAAGGAGTTACAGTCACGCACCACAAAGCGCAGCTCCACAAAGACCCGGGTGGCAGCCGGCCGGCGCTGGATGAAGGTCGTTCTCAGCCAGTTGTCCTGCTCACCCTCCACCACATTGCACACGGAATACGTGTAGAACAAGGTGCCATTTACCACAGTCTGTAGGACCTCCCACTGTCAATAGAACAGATACAATTACTTCAGTAACAGAACTAGTATTCTACCCAGGACCATAGTATCACATAACAAGAGGAAAAGAAATTACTCAACTAAAACAGGAAAGACTTTACAATCATTCCACATCCTGCATTCCTAGATGTTTTATAAGGTTATCAAAAATGTATTAAAGGGTAAAATCAGGGCTATATGTAATTAGGCAGAAGGAACTGTTGACACAAAAATCTTTCTGGATTTAAAAAATCAAACAGGAAGTTAATCGAAATGGGTTTTTTTTCAATTCAAATCCATTAGTAACCAAAGTGCTGTTGTAAGTAAATCATACACAATCCTTTCAAAAAAAAATAAGGAGTGGAGAATCCCTGCTGAAGCATCACAAGAAGGATACAATGATATTTGAAAGATTAATAAAAAGGTATGACAAAGCTCCTATTCGACAATACAAACACACAGACAGATCCTTCTGTTTCTGCCCAAAGGAGCACTAACTTAACTTCCAGGTCAAGTAAATATTGATCTTCTTCAGAAGTTTTGACAGTGCCTGTCCTATGAATTTAAGTGGCTGCAACCTCCTTTGTTCTTGCAAGATGGCGTAAGGGTAATGCTTATCACATTTCGGTTTACATAAGCATGGTGTTTAAACTGCATTTGAAACACACGATGTTCCCCTCCAAAGCACAGCCAATAGGATGACACTTACAGCACCCTTTATTCAATTCTACTTTGGTCATGTGATCCGAAGATTTTACTCTTAAGGGGATTAGTCAAAGAAAAACCTGCTGGCTCAGGTGTGAGTCAAGATTTTGAGCCTGCAACAGACAAACCAGGCAGAAAAGTAGTTATAAGTAGAATTGCAAAAGTCCACATCCCAACTGCAGCATTTGGAATGGAACAGTGATCCTTTCCGAAACCCCATGGCAAAACTGGGTGCTTTTTCCATATTCCATCTCGCTGTCTGTGTACAGAGTAATAGACATATATGTAGCTGAATGCTAGTCTGTGATTAGGGCACAGGGTTAGTCAGCATCCAACAGATTGTATGGACCTTGACCAATGTTGATAAAATTAGTTAGCACAGAATGTGAAACTACAACCACCCTGACAAGATCACAGAACTCTAAGCCACAGAGCTATACACTCTCACTTTTTAGACACGCCACTTATTTGCACCTGCAATGCTATGTAAGCTTAGCTTCTATCCAGATAATGAGTTCAGTTGAGTAGTATTGAAAGGAACTGAAGGAAAAACGTCACGGAGTGGAATTTGCTGCAAGACAGCAGGTTTTCTAAACATGTAACAGAACCACATGCAACGATTATAAAATGTTCAGAAAACAAAAGAGTTGAGTGACTAAATACAACAAAATTAAACAAGATGTTGTTCTGACATGTGACAACTTACAGACCAAGTCAGATATATCCATCCAATCAAAGTATGCAGATGAATGACAGCAGTACTCACCCCCTGTTCACTGGGCCACTGCAGCCATCCCAGCTCTCCGCCAGCCGACCTCATGTCCAGCAGTACCTCTGTTAGGGAAGGGAAAGCATTTGCTAATGCTGATCGTGAATACCTGAAACTTTACAGCTGGAAAGTTCTAGCAACAAGCAAAATGTTTAAGATAGCATGCATGCTCTGCTGGTCTGACAAAAATTGCTATAAACAAGGCAGCTCATCCTGCTGTCAGAATGGACTGAATATATTTAAAACTGTTTACAGTGAATGCAGATAGTCCTGTCAAAAAGTGCCTATTAACGTAATTATTCAGTTATAATATAGTTAAAGATACCAAGATGACCTTTTGACAGTTATGTGAACCAATGGTTTACAAATCAGACAATCCTACACATATTTAAGTAAAGTGTGGAGTGTTTTAACATTTCAGTTTTAGCCAATAGTTACGTTCAAAGCAAAATGTGGCTATTTTAAACACAAATATATCAATTTACATTGTTTTTATTTTTATTATATTAATATCGTAATGCCATTGTTGTTGCTAAAAACCAACAATCGCATTTCATGAGCGTAATTATTCAAAAATTCACAGTCATCTTCAAAATCTAGCCATGTAGCCCAATTAAGCTATTAAACATGCGATTTAAGAAACTGATCTGCGAGGCTGTCCGGTTAAATCCAACGTTAGCAAATTCATAAACATACCAATGCGAACAAGTCGTAGATACATATAGAAAATATTTTATGAGTATTAAACCATAATAACAGATACTTGCGTATAATACGGACACGTGAGTGCGCTCTGAAGCTTACTGGCGTCCGCTCCCGATGTGCGAGTTAACGGAGGTCGGAAACCAGAGCTTACTGAAGTATGTCACATTTCAGCAGTAAAAACAAGAGTTTATCAGCCGTCAGCAGTCTGCTTTCTGAAATACTCAGCATACGGTGACAGAAGGCAGCGCCAGGCTATTCAATGTGCTCTTTAGCATTAGATAAAACTGCAATTATATTTAATATTTCCATTTTCCCCTATCCCGGGGTGCAAATGTGTTACGGCAAATGCATTAGCTGGGATACACAAAGTAATGCACTTGCCTAACTTGCAGAGTATATTATATAATTACAGTTCAGGCTGTAATCTTTTCCACATAGTTATAACATCTTGAGAAAGAATAGTTGAGAAGTCCAGTTAATAAATAATATACAACAAAGAAGTGCAGAAGTTTTTTGAAAGTGCATAGAAATACAACAGTAATGAAACTTTAAAATATAACACTTAAGTTATCACATAGGATCTAATAATTGCTGATTATTAAAATTTCGTTTTTTATGCAAAGTGAAACCTATATATACGAATATTCTTGATATTACTTACACCCCATGCGGTAAAGTTCAGCTCGTAAGACATTTTTAAATACTTACCTTCTTTAGTCTGCAGAGTAAGCAAAACATTGTTAATATATACAAATAAAAACAAGCAGTGCTTAGTCCCAAAACAATCCATTTCAATCAGTTAATATTTATAACTTTATTTCCATACACAGGACTTCTAACTGCAGTCTGCGAGCGCTGCCTCTTCCCAGTCCCATTCAGGAATAAGCGGCGTTAGGAGCCCCGCCCGCTGGGAAGTGACCAGATTCCACACAGGAGGGGGGAGGGAAGCGGGTGATTCCTATCAGGAAGCAATCCTAAACGCGACTCTAACGGGAGCAGTGACTGCTTACAATTAAGTATCTGATATGAAATCCGTGTACAGATAATATTTCTTAATTGAAGAAGACAAAGATAATTTATATGAATATATATATATATATATATATATATGAATATCCAATCAGCGAGTACGTCTATGGGGCCAAACGTAAATACTCGTTTTGTATTTAAACGTGCATATGTAATTGAATATTTATAAAAGTGAAAAGAGAAAAAGTGAAATGAATAGCGACCATTTTCCATGGGTTTAGCATTATACACACACATACACAGGTTTGTAATTATATTTTTGCAGGGACTCTACATTCATATCTGTGGGGAAAACTCTAATCCCAACATCACAACCTTAACCCCTACCCAGCCCTAAAAATGGTCCCCATGTCAAAAAAGAAGGTCTTTATTACATTGTGGGGTTGCCTATATACACATACATATATCAGATATTAAATATATATTTGTATTATATATTTATGTATATGTATCATATAGATGTATACACTCCACTATATTTGTATATTGGTTAGATTATTTGTCTTCGGTCATTTGAGACATCAGCCAAGAGCAGGCTTTGACCCAGCTGCCACTTTTTCAAACAAAGGCTGCTGAGGTCAAGTAGGAGGGTCTGGCGGTATGAATGTATGATTGTTAATGAGGGGGCTCAACAAATGTCTCCAAGGCTGCAATATAAATATATGGACGAAAAAGCAGACAAAAGAAGCCCCTAGCAACTACTATTGCAAAGAATTCTAGACTTTTCCTTTCACTTCACTTGCTAAGCCGGGGACCAAATACATCAAGTCATCACTGCAAAGCTAACACAGACACAAAAACAGAGGATGAAAAGGGGCGTGTTTCTCAGTTTCTAGTGCCAAGCAATGAGATTAAGTATGACTGGCTGAATTAAAAATGAAAAAGACATTACACATATATTGGACATATATTGATATTGCATGAATGTTAGTATGCAAGTGATTTATATTGGATATTAACCATAATTAAAACTAATAATATATACAATACGAACAAATCTCCTGATTTCAATTACAAAAATAAAAAATCAAACACAAAAAAACTGGTCTGTTTACCTCTAGACTTTTTTGCCATCTCTGTGTTTCCTCTCTGTCATAGTGTAAATTGCAAAAGTTTGTTTTTGGGTATTTCTATGTTAAAAAAAGGTTAAAATGAAAAGGTTTAGGGTGCTCTGTAGTTTTGTTTTCTGTTCACTTGCGTTAGGCTCATAGTTGTCTCGTCTTTGTATTTCAGCTCCATTTCCTGGTTCCTGTGTTGCTGTTCTTTTTCCGGTGCTCTGCACTTAAGTCCGCTTCCTGTAACCCTCATCCTAGAGCCTCCCATCAGTGGCCCCAGGTCCTTCTGATTAACTATCCCTGCAGTGTGCTCTTCAGTGGTGTCAGGGACAGCTATTTCTGAAAGCATGCTGTAATTGTTGGAGCTTTAGCAAAGATATGTACCCAACTTCCTTCAGCTACTTCACCACTGCAGTAGTCTTGTTTTATTTGTTGCCTAAAGTCAGAAGTTGTCGTCATACGCCTGATCAGCAAGCCTTACAATTTAAAAAATGAGGAATTCTTTGAGGTTCATTGCCACCCTTCCAAATACTTGCAACTAAAGGAATGCCAGGAGCCTTCAGGATCACCACAGCCCTGTTTACAGAAAGTACCTCATGCCTGTTACGGACACGGAACATGGTGTAGACAGCAAAAAGGCGGACGATTCACTCTCGGCTCAGAGACTAAAGGGGTTTATTAAACAAAACAGAACACAAAGGGAAACCACAAAATAAATGGGACCACAAAGGGTCATGTCATGCCCTGCTTGTCTGATCCTCCTGTGTGCCACGACCCCCCAGTTCCTGCTTCTGATTCCCCGGTTTCTGCTTCTGCCCCACTGAACCCCTCCAGTGGGTCACCCCAACCGCCACCTCATCACGGCAGATCCCGACCGGGTCCCTGTCTCTCAGTCTCCCGGAGAGGAAGAGGACACCTGTGCCGGGGTCGAGTCCCACCCGCCCTTCCCCCCTGGCTCGCCTTTGGTCCCCCTGGCTTTGGCTCGGTGGTCGCCAGTGGTTCCACTGGCTCGTTGGTCGCCTTCACCTGCCGCGGCTTCTGCTTCTTCCTTGCCTCCTCCGTTGTCCCCTTCACCTCCCTCCTCGCCTCCCTCAGCAATCCCTTCACCTTCCTCCTCACAGACAGAAAAGTACCTCACGCCAGGAGCCTTCGGAATCCCCATATATGTGTTGACAGAAAGTACCTCACGCCAGGAGCCTTCGGGATCCCTACAGCCCTGTTTACAGATAGTACCTCACGCCAAGAGCCTTCAAGATTCCCACAGCCGTGTTTACAGAAAGTACCTCAAACCAGGAGCCTTCGAGATCCCCACAGCCCTGTTTAGAGAAAGTACCTCACACCAGGGGCCTTTGGGATCCCCATCGCCCTGTTTATAGAAAGTACCTCAGACCAGGAGCCTTCGAGATCCCCACATCCCTGATTAGAGAAAGTACCACAAACCAGGAGCCTTCGGATCCCCACAGCCCTGTTGACAGAAAGTATGTCAAACCAGGAGCCTTCAAGATCCCCACAGCCCTGTTTACAGATTGTACCTCACGCCAGGAGCCTTCGGGATTCCCACAGTCCTGTTTACATAAAGTACCTCATACCAGTGGCCTTTGGAATCCCCACAGATCGGTTTACTGAAAGTACCTCACACCAGGGGCCTTTGGGATCCCCATATACCTGTTTAAAGAAAGTACCTCACACCAGGAGTCTTCGGGATGCCCACAGTCCTGTTTACAGAAAGTACCTCACACCAGGAGCCTTATATATGGCTGATATGTTCCATCCATCTTTCAAATGTTTATGTAGTATAGGATCGCAGGGTGAGAGTGGAACCTATCCTTGGACACATAGGGCAAAGTTCAGGGGACGACCTGGGGCGGTGTGGCACAGGTGGTAGTGTGACCATTTGACAACTAGAAGATTGCAGGTTCAAGCCCTGGCTGACCCCATCAAAGTGTCCTTGAGCAAGACACTGAACTCCAAATTGCTCCTGGTGAGCAGGTTCACGCCTTGCATAGTAGGCTCCACCACTGTTGTGTGAATGTGAGCCAAATTATAAAGTGCCTTGGGGAAAAAGCACTATATAAGTGCAACCCATTTACAACCTGGAAGGGATGCCAGTCCAGTGCAGGACACAAGCTCAAAATATGGACAAGAGAGACATGACTGTGGAAGGAGTCCAGAATCCCTGAAAGTTATTTGTTAGTGATACTGCGACTACATTTACGTGTAATTTATTTAGCGGAAAGGCAAAGCAGCATATATATATATATCACTCCTTGCCAGAGTGCAGCTCCATCTCCTTATGTCCAAATCACACCTTATCACCTTAACCTCCTTCAATGTTAACACATTTTCTAAATGCCTGAAATTTTCAAAGACAGCAGTTTAATAAAAGGTCAGTATTGTGCAAAAAATCATGGTTTTTCATCAGGTTTAATGGTAATTTTCATTAGTCACACTGATTTCTCAAGTGGATGACATATTTTGACATGATGCCTTGATTTCTGCCACCCTTTTTCGTATTTTGACCTGTTTCACTTAATGTATTACGGGCTCCCTCTCCTCTCTGATTCTGATTTAACCCCTGTAGCCTCCCAACCTGCTGAGCCAAAGTCTGCTCCACACCTTCACTCTCTGCAACGCTTTGCAGTCTGGTGTCAAGCAGCTACCGGACTCCAATGGTATGCATCTGCAAAAAGTGTTTAGCATTTCTGATGCTATGAAAGTCACTGAAGCAGAAAAGGCACTGGAGGGTGGTCATAATGAATACTGAGTAACCAAGGAAGGCTGTCAGTGACTAGGAGAACATGGAAATGATGAGAACATGGAATGTCACACACACAGAGCAGAGGGACTCAAGGGATGAACCACCACTCAAACCTTAATAAAAATGTAATATTCAGACCAGAGAAGGAGTAGAAAAGAGGAAAAAAAGTACTTTGTATGTAACCTTTTTACTGATAACTTTGAAAAATGTCTGCAAATTACTTTGTGAGAGACTGAAGACAGTTGGTAAAATCATCCACCCATCAATCCATCCATTTTTAAAAATTGACAGGTTGGGTGGCTTTGGTGAATGCATGAGACAGGACCAGGCGACGATCAGCTGAGAGACTGAAAATTTGAATCTTGCAAGTAAATGGGATCCAGGAAATAGGAAACAGGAATCAGGAAATAGCAGGACAAGGGACTCAGCAAACTATAGAACGCCAAGACTAAAATTTTGAAAATAAATCTCCAACACATAACTGGAACCAGAAGCCTGACATAAACAGTTCCATCTTGACTAAAAACCTTGAACAAGGCCAAAGCAATACAAAGTGTAGCAGATGGCATGCCGGCTGGTCATAAACCTACAAAATGAAAAAAAAAAAAAAAAATAACATCCATCCTCCATTACTTATCATTTCATCTGTGACACCTCAGCCCTTACATTTATGGTTTAGCTCAACCATGAACTATAACTACTGCTTTTTTTTAACTTGTTTGTATTTGTATTCATTACATGACAGTTGACTAACTTTTATTTTTTAAATGAGGGCATATTTTATCAGACAACATATAATCTTAAAAGATTATATGTTGTCTGATAAAAAATTAAAAAGAAAACAAATTGAGAAAAGGTGTCAGTGAGTCCTGTTGTGATGAGGGACAAAACTTCATAATACCTGAGGCGGGGCTAGCAAGTGGAGATGGGGTCCGCATGGGTGAAGGAGGGAGGGGTTTGACAAATCACGAAAAGGAAATGAAAGACGATGCAGGCAAAATAATGCTACATTCATTGGTATTTTGACTTTGGACTTTTGGCAAGAAAATGGATGTGGGAGTCATGGTCAGAAAAACTCCACAAGCAGCAGACAGAAGTGTGAGTCAACACAGCCTCTGCCCAGAGAACAGCAGGCCCATTGTTACTCTATGACACCCACCCCCACATCTGGGTATGTGTCCTCAGGAGCAGGACCTAAGCATGCTAAGATGACCGCGTGCTACACTGTCCTCAGCTTCAGCCCTTTATATCTGTGGTGGGTACGATACAACTGTATTTTTAGTTGCTCATATATAGAAAGCAGTGCTGCAGAAAAATAGGTCGCACTTGGGTATTTGTTTGTGGAGTTGGCATGGCTACATAATGCATTCACTTCAACATATTGACCAATAAGTCAGATTTTGATGAATAAATGAAAATGTAAACATTCTTATACTCATTCAGCTATTATATGTTATCCTTTAATTTTTTTTATAGGTTTCACTATTACTATTTTTTTATTAGATTTCACTGACCGAAATTCATGATTGCGGAGGTAATAAAAAACATTTTTCAGGACAACTGACAGCAAATGAAAGTAATCAGAGTAAGGGTGAGGTCAGAAAAATGACAGAGTATGAGGTGTTCCCTCAGAAAAAGCCCCGCAGTGAGTCTCATACCTAACAGGAGACAGTGGCTCATTGCTGTGCTGTTGTTGTCCCTGACAGATAGCAGAGCAGCAGGCTTCCTGAAGCTGACCCCAGGCTTCCCCTGCAGCTTCCGCTGCTCCGCCTCCCCTTCCCCTCTTTTTCAGATCCAGACTCACTCTGTTCCTTCTGTTGTTAGCTGGATGGGCCATGAAAAGGGTTTCAAAGGACTGGAAACAATTAGAGTAATAAACACAATGCATACATGCATGTGCACACACAGTCAAAATGAAAACTGTATTTTGTTTCGTTACATATGGTTAAGGTTACGGCTGGGTAGGTGTTAAGGTTGTCATTGTTTGGTTTAGGGTTTTGCCCATAGAAATGAATGGACATTCCCAAGAAGGACATGAATACAAAATAAAGATATAATTACAAACCTGTGTGTGTATGTTTATCTATGTGTGAGTGATAGTATTTTCATAATATTTTAAGTGAACATGACGTTGAGTGAAATTCTGTGGTCCTTCAGAGAATCTAAAAGATCTTTCCATACAATTGTGTGCAACAATATTTGTAGGCAGTCATTTCTATTGATAAAGTATATGTGTGTATGTGTGTGTCTATGACCACCTAAGATGTTTTGCAATCTCAGTAAGTGTTGTATATATGTGCATTAATCAGCCATTAATTAGGCAACAACTAAAAATGGCCAATTTCCTTCCCTGTCTGCTTGCACCAATCGGCTGTCCGCCACCCTTCCTGAGTGATGTCACAGGAAGCCTGCGATGGTGGGGGGAGACCTTGGTGGCATGTCTGGTATTCAGGGCTCGGCCCTGTGCACCACTGACCTCATGTCCTGCCTGGGGAAGCTATTGTGTCAGTGATGCTGACTGTGAGCAGAGATTTTGTGCCAGGGACACCATGGAGAGGTACAAAGCATGGAAAACACACAGATAGTCCTGTGTGGCCCAGCCAGTTAAGCATGCATGTATAAAAGTGCTTTCTGGGGTGAAAACAGACTCCAACATTACTCTGTGTTAGAGGTGTGCTTCTGTTTTAACTAAACTTTGTCAGAAGTCGTATGATATTTCAACATATAGTACCACAAAGATGTTGAGGCGTATGAGAGGTTTGAACTATTCTGGAAATATGCACAAGGGGTAATGAAGAAAATCTGAGAAAATGATACAGGTGAATCACATCAAAATAATAGAGGTATCCCACTGATAATACAAGAACAATACTTTATTGATCCCTGTGATTAAATTCTTTTTCACTCTCAATGACACATATAGATGACAGCAAGCTTGCCAGCAAAGGGCAGCCACACCCATGGAGTTAGGGGTTAAGGGCCTTGCTCAAGGACCCACAAGTAAGATACCATTCTGCTGCAGCTAGGCTTGAACCAGCAACGTTTAAAACACAATCGCAGCGATTTAGCCCACTGAGCCACACACAGTGCAGCAGATGCCCCCCCCACAATAAAGAAATAAATAGTAAATATAAATAGTTACTAGTGCAAGACAGAGTGTGTGTGGGTATATTTTTTTGGCTCAGGTAGGTAGTAAAGGGGTCGATTGTTAAGAGATCCTGGCAGCCTCAGGGAAGAAGCTGTTGCCCAAACTGGCAGAACTGGTTTGGATGTTTGGATAACCTATCCCAGATGGGATCAGGACAAAAATTCTGAAGGCTGGGAGGGGTCCTCTATTATGCTGGAGGCTTTGCAGGTGCAAAGTTTGTGGAAAAAATGCTTTTTATGGAGGAGAGAGAGATCCCGATTACTTTTTTCTGCTGTATGCTTAGTCTACTGCAGTGTCTTGAAGTTTGAGACTTTGTGATTCCCAAAGCAAGTAGCAATGCAGCTGGTTAGTGCACTCTCTATGGTGCTCCTAAACATGGGAGGAGGGACCCTTCAGCCTCCACAGGAAGCAGAGATGCTGCACTTTCTTCTTGGTTAACCTTTTTGACTAGCAGTTGAGAATCCAGGTGAGGTCTCTCACTAAATGCCTCCAAGAAAGCTGGTGCTCCTGACTCTTTTTACTACAGATCCCCCAAGCTATAGTAGAGAGCAGACATGAGGCAGCCTTTGTAAAGTCAACAATAATTCCTTTCATTTTATCCATGTTCAGACACGGACCAGTTTGTGAGCTTCTCCACCTTCAGTCTGAACATTGACTCATCACTGGGGAGATTCAAGGTCTCCCCAGTGATCCTCAAGTCTTTCTAAACTGGTGAAAGTATCCTATCACTGAACATTACATCCCAATATGACCATTGCACCATACAGGACTATGTTTCTTTGCTGAGACAGGTCTGCATGGCTGAGTGCTCCACCAGGTCAGCTCTGCCTTCCCTGCAGAACATCTACATTGGTCACTGCAGGACCTGAGCTAAAAAAATCTTCAAGGACTCTACCCCTCCCAGCAACTTCCAGTTTATCCTGCTGAAATCAAGCGAATGCCTCCACAGTCTGATGGCCAAAAGAGAGGCTCAAAAGGAGCTTCTGTTCTCAGGCTATCAAGCTTCTCAGTAGAGACATGCCCAATGACTTTTACAATTGTATGTTAACTAGGTAGCACTTTACTTTAGGGGGCACAAGTAACTTAGTAACTCACTTATTACTCAAGTACAAATCATGACCAAATATGGTAACTGCATGAAATACTTGAATCATTATGATTGATTAATGATGAACAGACATTGAATCAGTATCATAAGGTTGTACTAGTACATTATTTGTGCCCCCCAAAGTAAAGGGTTACAATTAACTATTTATGACTCTTATTACACTATTTGCACAATGTCTACCATGTATGCAATTTTTGTATGCATACATGTATGTGTAGCATTTTATTAATCTCTTAAATATCCCTTGTTTTTATTCAGCTACTCCCCCCCCCATTTTTTTAATTTATATATACTTTCTCTTTTTTGCAGTCACAAGACTTTCATTTCATTGCAAGTTGTGCCAGTATAACTGTGCATGTGACAAATAAGATCATGAATCTACACCATCGCTAATGAGAGGCACCACAGCCATGTTATTACCAAGCACTGCAGTATATTCCTGAGACAGCAGGCTAAGCAGAAGTGAGCTGAGCCCACAGCCTTGGGGGGGCACCGTCGTCCAGTGTGGTGGTGCCCTTTTGCTTATGCCCATATGGACTGTCTGTGATCTCTTGACCAGGAACTCCAGGAACCAGTAGCACAGCAGTTACATCAGCTTCTGGGAAATAATGATGTTGAAGGCTGAACTGTAAGTCAATGAACTACATTCTAGTACAGGAGTTTTTCGTGTCCAGGAGGAACAAGACCCAGTAAGGAGTTACGAACATAGCATCGTGTTATGCAGGGAGTCCAGTTTTCATATGCTCCATGTGCCTCCCTAAGCGCGTCTGATAATGACTGTGAATCACTAAATCAGGAAAGCACTGACTTCTTCAGCATAGGCATGATGTTGATGGCCTTGAAGTACTTTGGGGCTACCCCCTGGCTCAGGAGGAATGCTGATGATGTCTCTGGATGTCAGCCAGTTTATCCTTGCTTCCAGGTATATTTTAAAGACAGAATACAAACACATAATTTTTCAAGTATGACCTGTTTTGCTGACTGAGTTGGGCACTGGCTCTGGCCTCCCACCTGCAGGGTAATCAGTTAGATTTTTTTCCTGAACCCTGTGTGTTTGGAGTTTGTGTATCAATCTCATGTATAGAGATTAGCACCCAAATACTGTATTGCACATACATAATCATTGCTATCGGAGGCATATTACAGCGTCCTTGGGACAGATGCACTTATAAAAGTATGAAAAAAGACAGCAATGGGACTTTCTAAATACAAAGCTGACTATCCTCATTCTTCCGTACCAGTCAAGATCCATACAACTGTAGCATAGAGCTCTCGGTCCAATTCTCCTTCACCTGCACCTGAGCATATGGCTATAATGTGTTGTGCGTTTTTTCTACATATTTATAGCCATGTTTATAATACTTTATAAATGTATTATAATGTGTTATGAATGTGTTGGTGTGGTGGGAGAACATTTTAAAATGAACTTGAGGAAGCACTTCTTCACACAGCGTGTAGTTGGAGTATGGAATAGTCTTCC
>JAODKC010000041.1:4473547-4503001 GCA_026777985.1 Mormyrops attenuatus | reverse complement strand
AAAGGAAAAGATTGGTAGTGGATTTTTTTTTTTAATCATTTTTTTTTTGTAATGTGGGGGGTGGGGGGGGGGCTCAAAATACAATTCTGCGTAGGGGTGACACTGGGTGTATAGAATCAAGCACCTAGCCATGCAGTCAGGTTTACAAACATTTGTGAAAGAATGGGTCGTTTTGAAGAGCTCAGGGAATTCAAGCATGGTACTGTCATAGGATGCCACCTTTGCAATAAGCCAGTTTGAGAAATTTCTTCCCTGCTAGATATTTCACGGGCAACTGTGAGTGGTATTATTGCAAAGTGGAAGCATTTAGGAACAACAGAAATGCATTCATGAAGTGACAGACCACATAAGTAACAAAGTGGATTCGCCTAGTGTTGA
This sequence comes from Mormyrops attenuatus, assembly GCA_026777985.1. Classification (NCBI taxonomy): domain Eukaryota; kingdom Metazoa; phylum Chordata; class Actinopteri; order Osteoglossiformes; family Mormyridae; genus Mormyrops; species Mormyrops attenuatus. The sequence continues at coordinate 4,502,623 of JAODKC010000041.1, read as the reverse complement.
AGCATATAGTGCATAAAAGTCAACGCTCTGTTGACTCAATAACTGCAGAGTTCCAAACTTCCTCTGGCATTAACCCCAGCACAAAAACTGTGCTCCGGGAGTTTCATGGAATGGGCTTCCATGGCCAAGCAGCTTCATGAAAGCCTCACATCACCAAGCACAATGCCAAGCATCAGATGGGGTGGTGTAAGGCACACCATTACTGGACTTTGGAGCAGTGGAAACGTGTTCTGTGGAGTGACAAATCACGCTTCTCTGTCTGGAAGCCTGATGGACTAGTTTGAGTCTGGCAGATACCAGGAGAATATTACCTGCCTGACTACATTGTGCCAACTGTAAAGTTTGGAGTAGGAGGGATAATGGTATAGGGTTGTTTTTCAGGGCTTTGGCTAGGCCCCTTAGTTCTAGTGAAGGGATCTCTTAGTGCTTCAGCATACCAAGACGTTTTGGACAATTCCACCTTTGTGGGTTCCCATGGGTTCGGTCAGGTTTGGGCTTATGGTGCGTTCCATTTGCCTTCGGATCCAAGTTTCGGTTGCCAAGATTGAGTAACATCTGCCAAAAACTTGGGGAAAACCGAGTCGGATGCATTCCATTTGCCACTGAAGTAGCAATACAATGGACCCATATCGAAAAAGCAAGATTTTTTTGCGGACAACTTGTCGGATTAGAGGTACCTCAGTTTAAATGGCCTTTATCTTAATTCACTTACAATTAGCCCGAACTACCTTAAATCTGACAAATAATCCGACTAATCATGAAATCCAATTCTAGCCTGGTTAATTGTTAGCAATATCAGTTGATAACACATTATGTGCGGTGCTTTACGTATAAAACTCCGTAGCAACACGTCCACAGATAAGTTGGGTGGTTTAGTGTGTGCGACCAATATAATGAGCCACAAATGAGAAGTAGTGCTTAAACAGTATAAAACTACAACTTTAACTTCTGTTGATAAAGGGCGCAGCCATCTTGGATTCTGAACTCGGGATCCTCAGAACGCGCATGTCGTCACTTCCGGCTTCGGTCGGGTTCGGGCTTAATTTCTATCATTTTACACAGGTTCGGGCCGGGCTCGGGCCGAATTCTGTTGGGCTCGGGCCTTGTCGGGTCTAACTTTTAAGGCCCGATTACAGCTCTACCACAGACACACTCCAAAATCTTGTGGAAAGCCTTCCCAGAAGAATCGCAATTGTTACAACTGCAAGGGGGGGACTAACTCCATATTGATGCTTATGGATTTATAATGGGATGTCATAAAAGTGCCTGTAGATGAAATGGCCAGATGTGCCAATATTTTTGTCCATAGAGTATAGCTTTATGTGGACGTAAATGGCTTGCAAAGTCTTCAGACCCAAAGTACACACCAAAGGGAGTAACTCACACCACAGGAACCACTCTTCTCTAATCTGCCTTACTTCCATGACATGGTGAGGTCATCTTATAACAAAACCCTTATTGGCTGCCTACCTGCAAGTTTGGCATGTTCTCACACAACCTGCAACCTGTGCAGTGACTTTTTCCAACAGGGGCAGGACGTGTAGGGCAAGCTGACTAATCAGGCAGGCTGACCAATCAGAGCAGACTGGGTTCATCAGTGTTGGGGCTTAAAGCTCTTATAGAGTGTTTCAGACAGAGCTACAGACAGAGTTAGGAGAGATGAAAATTAAAAAAATGTTTTTGCATTCTCATGAAATGCTATTCAGTGTAGACTGATTAGGGAAAATAATTTAAATGATTTTAGCATAAGACTGTAACAAATGATCAAAAACGTGAAGGGGTCTGAATACTCCTTCGAGTGCATTGTGTCTGTATAGTTCACAGGATCATGCTGTTGCCATATGGAATTCCACCTGCAGTCCAAAAATATTTGGACTGGTGACTCTGATATTCATTAGTGGGTGAGTGTGCCCTACAATGAACTGACATGCTGTCCAGGTGTTTCTGAGTTCTGTGCCCACTGGGATAGGCTGCAGGGTCCCTAGGACACTGCAATAGGTAATAAACAACTAAGTACTAACTAATATGAAATATTCAAACTTCACATATCTTGTCATTGTAACTGTCAGGAAGCGAGTGGATATAATACTGCATGCATTAAATAAAACCTAGTGCCTATGCTGCCTGCAGAATGAGGCCATGTGGTGGGGTGGTATTTTATTATACAGGCATGATAAAAAAAATAATATGGCAGGTGGGTTGCAAAATCAGTCCACTGGAAATGGACAAGCTGCTCAAACAGTTACATTTTTGTGGAGAACCATATGTACTATGTGTGCAGATGTTAGCACTTTTGTTATATAGGCAAATCCATAATATCATATATTTATTATATATATAAAATAGCTCAGAACTCATCCAGAGACACCATGGAATAGAGTATCACTGTGGATGAAGGAAATATGTAAAGCACTAGACTGACTTAACTTGTACAATGATTGACTCAATAGGTGTCCATGCAGATTGAAGTGTATTTTTGGATATAGGAGAGCTCTGCTATAAAATGTAAAAATCAGCCCATCGATCTTCATGCTGTTCGACATTACACCACGGAAACAGTCTTCGGTTTGTCAAGGCTATAAAGTTTGCTGTTAAAATAAATTCTCATGAAGTTCTCTCACAGGAAAGCAAAATTCATTCAAAAGTGTAAACATTCTAGTTTAATGCTTTTGCTTAAGAGTTCTGACAAATGTCGCAAACACTTCAAAATTAAAATGTAGTCACTGATCATTTAATGATCGGTGGATTGTATAAACCAACGTTTTATTTTACAAAACATCTTAAAATAACCTCATAGAGGAACAATATATTACACTCAAAATGAAATTGGGTACAGGGACAATGTTTAAGATTGTTCTGTTTGTTTTTCTGTTGTTTGTTTGATTTTTTTTTTATTTATGTATCAAAATTATAAGTGCCTTCAACAATACCATGAGAGCTGTCAGCCTGCAGTCATACAAATATTTACACCACAAAACTGAGAAACATGGTTTACTTTCGACATCGGTTTACACTTGGTTCTGTCTTTTTCAGACTGCTTTGTTTTGTCTGACAAAACAAATTGACCCTGAAAAATAAAACATTAAAAAACACACAGAATGGATAAATGACTATTTACACCACGGTTGAGAGACATAGAGCTCACACATCCACTTTTGGCTCTGCTTGAGTCCTGCTGCTTTTTTCCCTTTCCAATTTCTTTTCCTTGAAAGTCTATAAGAATGTTGTATGGCATTGTTATCATACAGTCACCCCTTTTACTTCCTACTTTTGCTTAACACTACACCTGTCATAGAGGCAGTTTTACAGGGGCAGACATCCAAGGAAAAAAGTGGTTCGGGAAACATCCACCAGATGTCAAGAGTAACTGTAAACGATCAACTTACAGAATGGCTTATAGCACTTTTTTTTACAAAATAAACAAGGCAGAGTCGCAAAGAGGAATAAAATTAAGTAAACCGTTAAAACAAGACAGTCAAGCTAGAAGCAATTATGAGTAAGTGACAAATACAAAGTCAAGTATGAAAATAAGATTTGATTTTAATTCCTTTTTTTGACTGCATCATCTTAAAAGACATTTTGGCACAGATTCATGTTTATAACAATATGTCTGTGAAAACCATCACTGGGAGTGACCATTCTTCTTACTGTCACTTCTCTTAGTTATGCAAGTTCATCTCCCAGCATTGTTAAGTCTTTAAATATTTATAATATTTACAAGGCTCTCACACTCTCCGTACATCATTAACCTTTAAGAAAAAAGTATTTGTCTCAACTACCCCCTGTTGAGCTATAATGTGTAAACTGTACAACTCCAGAACCCCCGTGTCCCTGGGGTAGGAACTATGAGGAATAAGAGTGCCATCTCTCTGAAAGCAGTAGTAGGTTAATACATGGGAAACCAGTAGTAAAAGTGAAGATGACTGGCTGGCTGGGCATGATTGGCCACAATTTCCTCCAATGACATAATCTTTCCCAGTATCACCATACGGCATACAAACATGGCAGATCTCTATAGCCTCCACCTCACTGCCATCTGCATCAATTCATAAATCTTCAAGTCCCTGTTTCCGTCTTTTTCCCTCCATCATAGTGCAATGGTTGATCCAATCCATTTGTAGGAAAAAAAAAAAATCACAATCTTTTCAATGAAAATAAAATCCACCCTTTTAGCTGTTCTCAGACTCCAAGTTGATTTTCCTTTTGATGTGTCTTTGGAACCCCTTCATATGAAATGACTGGCCCTCAGAGACATAAAGCAGAGATGATCATAAAATTGATCACTTCGCTATAGCCTGGCTTGGCCTCCCAGGAAAGGTGGAGATGCGGAGCAGCGTTGGAAGGGTGCAGGGCAGGTCGGCTGACAGTGTAAACAAAAAAATCAAATAACGCCTACCCAACACTCGGCTTTTACTTTCCAGCTACTTGGGAAATGAAGGGCCTCTGGAGAGCAGGTGCTTTCTACACAGAGGCGATAACAATCATCAGATGGGGCGAGATGCTGGAGATGCTGCTGAGCAGGTCTGGAGCCAAACGAGACAGGTGACTCTCTGAAAACTCACAAGGCGGGAAGATCTGCAGCACGTAGGCTGGCTGGGGAAGAAAGGGAGTGTGTCAAAGAGTGGGCATGAGACTGGCACACGGGTCATTATTTCATCCATAGCAAACCATAGGCGAGTCTGACTCCTGCAAATTGGTAACAATACACCACATTACCTGGTTAGAGCCTGGATTTGGGACATTGATAATGCCAGCAGCTTGCTTGGCCTGCAGGTAGGTAATGAAGCCGCCCTTGAGGGCATGCGTCTGGTTCAGGACATCCTCCTGGTCACGTCCACAAGGAAGAGCCAGCAGGAGGCAGTAGTCACTCTCCACCTAGAAAAAATAATACGTTAAAAATGCCACATGACCGTCTGCTATTATTTCAGACACTATCAGTGGGGTAACAACAGGATGATTCTTTGCAAACATAATATTTTGCAAAAAATAATAAAATATTGTACATTTTAAGTTTCACATACTAGCAAAGACAAAAAGATAAAGGGGCTGAGAGCAGCAGATTATTTTAGCATGTGTTAGCTAAGTCACTGAACATGCAAAGAGTTGGGTATTGCAGTCACCATCATCCGGCGAGCAACTCCCTCCAGCTGTGAGGCCTCCAGTCTCATTCTCTGCACGATACGCAGCAGAGGCCCCCCCTCCGGTGGAGGCAGAGAGCGGTGTGCAAGCACGTTGTTGCCGGAGACAAAGTGCAGCTGGACAGCAGCTGTATCGTTCTTAAGGGCCAAGTGGCCCTGCCACACAATGGGGTACTTCTACTCAGAAGCATATTTAAAGAGAAAAAAAAACAGTCAACTGCATAACTACTACAGTCATGCATCGCATAATGACAGGGATATGTTCTGAGAAATGTGCCATTAGGTAATTTCGACAGTGTGCAAACATCATTAAGTGTACTTAGACAAACCTAGATGGTATAACCTATTAGTTTAAAAACCTAAACCATTAACATTGCTGTTTATTATCACTATCAAGTATTATGTACTGTACATTACTGTATGTGCTAAACTTTTATATAACTGGCAGCACAACAGATATGTAAGTAATGTGTTAAGCTATGTCATTACAATGGCTACAACATTACTAAATGATAAGGAATTTTTCAGTACCGTTATAGTATTCTCATGGGACCACCATCATTATGAGGTCCGTTGATGAATGAAATGTTGATATATGGTACATGACTGTATTTATCTTTACCGTGACAAAAACAGTTACATAGCTGCTACATGTTAGAGATCTAAAGAATTTGCTCATAAATGTGTGACAAAAGCTCCCTGGGTTAGGACTGAGCACCGCAGCAATCCTGACCAGGATAAACATTTGGAAGATAAATATGGTTGTCACAAAAGTATTGTCAAAGGTACTAGCAACAGATCATCTTTTGTATTTTGTTCTTTAATCCTTTACATTTTTCTCACCTTAAGCAGCTGCACCATGTCCATAGTGCGGCTTGCTGTGTGCTCCAGCTTGCTTTCATCTCGCATCTGGCCAGAGCCAGACGACGGCAGGTGAGATGGTAGGAAGGACACGGAGCCCTTCGTTACAGATGTTTGTGCTGAATCCAATTTGTGAGACACTGGAACAGGAGAGGCGTATGACGGTGAACCCACGTCACCTTGTGCTCGGGAGAGGTCAATAGTGCCTGTGTGCCGATGATGTGAAGCTTCTGCTTTGAGGTCTCCCACTGCTCCTGATGACACCTGAGGAGTTTTGCTCCTGTGACTGTGCTCGCCATCCTGAGAATGAAGACAAAAATCATACAAAACCAATCAAAATTTTGTAATAATATTAAATAAAAAAACTGATGTGCCACACATACATAACTTGGTACAATTATGTATGACCTGGTAGCAGTGACAACAGTAGCCTAAACAGTCTACCAAGAATTACATCAAGCTATATCTGACAGAAACACTAAAAGTATTCAAAGCTCACATTAAATGAACTCTCCATTCTGCTCTGACTCTCTCACCTGTGAGGGGGTGATGCTGCGGGGAGGCAGGGTGATTCCCATGGCAGAGGGACCAGCATACTGAGAGTGAAACCCCCGCATGTCTCGGTACACTGCAGAGTATTCTGGGAATGTGCTGGCAGCCCCTCCATGCAGAAGTTGCACCCCCGGGTTGGACACCATGACAGGCACAGTGGGATGTACCCCCAAGATCCTGCCTTCAGCATGTGGAGACTGTGGCACTTTCACATCTGTTGTTTTTGTGGAGTCCTTTCCTGCCTGTGTCACACCTTTTCCAACAGGTGGGGTTTTGGAAGAGGAGGATGAAGCAATGCTGCTAGAGGAGGATGAGCAGCCAGTTTCTGGGGTACGGGCTTGGCGTGCTTCTGTGGATGCATGCTCTCCAAGCTGGTGGTGCATTAGTATCCTTACATCTCTGGATGGTAGGCCATACAAGCTAGCTCCGTGGTGCAGTCCACAGTAGTCACTTGGCATCACCATAACATCTGACTGCACCTGAGGTGCAGATGGCCTACGCAGTCCCTGATGAAAGTGCCTGACATCTTCTTCCGATGCCCCACTGCTGCCCCCGGTGCAGCCTGTGTGGGACTGCAGCACCATGTCTCTGATGCCTGCAGGCTGAGGCGTACTTGAGCGCTGCTGGGTCCCTGAACGTGGAGAGGCTAGAGTCTCTGAACGCATCCCATAGCCTATTCCAGACAGAGGAGGAGTGTTCAACCTCACGTCACCCTGAGAGAGGTGGCCCAGAGAAACAGACTGAGTGACACTATGAGGAGGCATAATGACCGACTGCTCCGGGTGGTGTACAAACTGGGATATAGCTGACATGCCCGGGCCAAGTACCACAGAAGTGCCAATGGGGGACACAGAGCTACTCGGAGGGCAGACTTTGGAAAATGGAGATGGTGAATGGCCCGATGTTCGGGGTGAGTGAGGCTCTTGTTTCAAGTGTGGCACAGTTCTGTCGGTAGGTGTCCCAGGACTTGAACCCATGTGGTTCCCAGACAGAGAGGGGTGGTGGGGACTCATCACGGGGCTCAGGTTAGAGGACTGAGCTTTACCTGAGTCAACCTTGAGGGGCATTGGTTCAGTTACCATCCCTTTTTTAATATTCTGCTGTTGCTGCAACATAGCCTGGTTGTAGATCAAAACTTGTGAGCTGCTAACAGACTGTGAGTGGATTTTCACAGGCCCAGAATGATATGGTAATTCTGACTTGTCTGACCCAGGATTCTCCTGTTTAATGGTAGAGATGACAGGCTGAGTGTTGTAAGACTGACCAGCTAAAACCCCCCCACCGTAGCTATATGCAGTGGCCGTTTGAGAAGCCTTTGGGGTGGGGGGCTGGGAAGGAGTGAGTGGCTCCTGCTTAATCTGGGGTTTAGATACAGATTGTTGGAACTCAATGTCAACTGCACTGGCTGGTGGGATCTGGCTGATCTTCGCACTTATACGCTGAGGTCCCTCAGTCTTCTGTCCCGAGTAACTCAGTACCACTACGCCCTCAGAGGTGTTCACCCTCAGCCCAGGGCTGGCACCTGTGCTGTAGGCAGCACTCTCTACCATAGCTCGTCCTCCACTACTTCCTTCTTCATCCATAGCTAGCCCATGATACCTGTTTTCACTGATGCCAGATCGATACTTTTGCTTTGGGAGTGACATCCCCGAGTTACGACTGCTCAAAGAAATACGTGGTGCCTCCTCCGAATCAAAGGGGATTGGAATACGGCTTATAACTGAGGTACCTGTTGAGGATATTACAGAATTGACCATTTTCTCATTATAAGCTTGCTGGACCTCAGGTGGTGGTGGCAGGGACGACTGCTGGTGTACAGGATGGGGGGTGACAGTCGAAGGCCTTTCATCAGGTATGCAGGGCTTGACAGTTATCAGCTCACAAGAATTATCATTCTCTGACATCCGTGGATCCCTCATGGAGGTTGTAAGAAGTGTGCTTGGAGCTGAGTTATTTGAGGCTGATACATACTTAGGTTCCATAAGGATTTTGCGCAAAGTGCTAGAACTAGGGTCAATTTCCGACGCTTTTGTTTCATGTGGTAAGGTGGAGTTTCCAGAAGGTGGTACTCCTGCAGTGGCTGCGGGAGTCGAGGGACCCGTAACAGGGATTTGAGGTGCAGATGGAGCAAGGACTCTGCCATCCTCAGAATGATTCTGCCAGTCTTGGGGGGATACAGGCAGCTTGCAAGTACGTGTAGGTGAGAACTTCAGACGAGTTGGAGAAGGTGTGAGTGCTGCTGAATCCGAAGGTTGCTGCTGCAGCTTACTGGTTGAATGAAAGGCAGATTCTTGGGGTTCTGGTTGCTCAACTGCAGGCTGTTCTGCTTCCTTAGGAGTATCCACAGCTTCAACAGTTACACGTACAACTTCCTGTTTACAGGAGGCCGCTGTAGTGACAATGGCTGCTGTAGAGGCTGACCCAACTTTGGGTTTTAGAGTCTGTGGGTCTTCAGGGATGGACTCTGGCATTTTAACTGGGGTATGTTCTGGTTCTAAAACTGCCTCCTCTGTCACATCCCCCTTCCTGTTGGTATGAGTTCTACGGCTTTTAGACTTCTTTTGAGGTTTGGCTCTAACTTTACCACCTTTCCTGAGAGTGCCTAGTTGAGGAGACTCCTCCTGGGTAGAGGCCTCACCAGCAGCAGATTCTGCAACTTTAGAATCTGGAATCAATCCTGTGTCTGTGTCCATAATGTTACTGATAGCCACGTCTGTCTCTGGTTCCATGCACTCACTGGTACTGGGGATTACCAGTGGCTCTGGGGTAGGGACAAGAGTTGCATAAGTAGGTGGGGCTGTGAATCCATCTGCATCAGCAGTGATGGAATAAATGGCAGCTTCAAGTTCAGTCTCACTAGAAGGATTTGCAGGCTTCTCTTCCTCAACCTCATTTTCTGGCTCCACTGTTACCGGTGATATCAGGGTTGGTGGTTCTGTTTGAGGTTCCTTATAAATTGGAAGGGGTGGCTCCACACTGAGTTTAGCAATATTCTCTACTGCCCTCTCCAGTTCCATCTGACGAGCTAGCAATGCAGCTGCCGGATCAGCAGGAGGCTCAGGGTCTGACAACACCTCTTCCTTCTTCTCAGAACTGAGCTCTGATGCCTTGATAAAAGGAGGTGTCAGTGAATCTTCCTTGGCAGATGTACCTGACTTGGTCTTTTTTAGAGAGGTGTCAAAAGATTCAGACTCCTCCTCACCAGAACGCAGCACACCTTTCACATCATCTACACTCAAACGGATCTCAAGGTTCTTCAAGCTCAGGGAATTATCCTCTATTGCCATCTTAGTGTTCCGTGTCAGTCTCGCTGCTTTTGTTTTTCCACTTTTCTCAGTTGGTGGCCGCTTTTCTGTGACTGGTGTTTCCAATTTATCATCAGTTTTTTCTTCATCTAGTTTCCTTTCAGTTAGATCTGGAATATCACTGTCTTTCTCTCCTTTTTGCATTGTCATATCTTGTATCTCATTTCCTATGAGTTTCCCACACTGCTCAAGCAATTCATCCTTTGACTTAGCTGTGGAATCTAAAATACCAGCAGCATCACCCCCTGAGCGCTCTGACTGTGGACCTGTATTTTCAGATGTTTTGTCTGCTTTGATCCCCTTCCGACCTTGTACAGAGCTAGCAGGCGGGGATCCTTGGTTAAGCTGCACTTTCTGTGTACGGGGTGAACGCCACCCTTCAGTGACTTTGGCGACTTCACCGCTGCTACAAAGGTCTTTGCTGTCAGTTTCTTCTCCCTCTGATGTTTTCGGTGGCTCTCCCTTCACTGGTGACATATCTTCTCCTCGCCGACGTGTTTTAGGAGGGCGTCCTCGCCGTGGAGGGGCAGCTAATGTATCCTGAGAAGGCTGCTGCTGCTGTACAAGCTCTCTTTCAGCACACCGCTTGCGAGTAGGACGAGGGGATTCTGTAACTTCCTTACTTGACTGCTGAGGAGTCTCATCCTCTACAGGGGTTGCATAAACAGACCTTACATTTCTGCGCCGAGTCCTGCCATGTAGCAAGCTCACCTCATAACTTTGATCTGAGTCTGGAGCATGAATCGGGGACTTAGCTGTGTTTTTAGAATCAGTGGCTGGTTTGAAAGCCTCTCCTCGAGGAGAAGATGCCCGTTTAAGCTTCTCTCTGTCAATTCGCTCACTCTTGCGGATGGCTGGTTTCTCAGCACCAGGTGTTTGGACAAGAGCAGGTGCTGGTGCGGGGATTGGCTTAGCCCGTTTGTTTTTGGGTTGTTTTCGAGGTGGCAGCACTGGCTCAACCTCAGTTTCAGAGACCAGCAACTGAACCTCCTGGGACTCTTCAATTTTCTGGGGAATATTACTATCTGTTTGATCACATTTTTCTGACAAGGCCTCTTCTTTAGTAGTATCTGTGTTTTCCTCAGATTTAGGGGAAGCAGGAATTGGAAACTCCTTAGGGTGGGGCTCTGGCTCTAAACTGCTAAGCGAGGCGCCAGGAGTAGGAGGTTTAACATCCAGGTAAGAGGACTGTTCGACAGTAACTGTATTTTTTACTTGATTCTTGGATTCACACAACTCCTCCTTAGAATGCATTTTAACTTCTGCCTCAGAGGAAATGGCCTCAGGGGTTACAACGCTGCTGGGGCCAGGTGGCGGTATTTCTGCTACAGGCAGTGAAGGAGGCAAGTAAACATCAGCAATAGACACTCCTTTTTCTTCTTTAGCAGAAAGACTCTGTACCATGGGTTTATCCTGGGGTGGTGTCATTTCTCGAGGTGCTGAAGTGGGATGTGAAACTGCAACTCCTGCACTAGGACTGATGGGTTTAACGTCTGGCTCCACAGTCAGCTCAGGCACTTTTGGCGATGACCGTGACTGTTCCTGTTCACTTTCTTGCAACTTTTCCCTCTCATGCCCATCAGCACTATTAATTTTCTCTATCTCTTTGGGCCGCAGGTCCCTTTCTTTCTGTTGCTGTAGCTCTAAAAAACGGCTATGGAAAAGTACCATAGGCTCTTGCAGGAGGTCGGTTCCACCTGTTCCAGGTTGTCCCTCAGTAGAACTTTGCCTCCCAGTATATCTACTAATGTTCAGTTCTGTGTCTTGATCCTTGCGTTCAAGATGTTGCAGGCGCCTTGAGTCCTGCTCAAAAATAGAGCTGTGGAGAAAGCGAGAGGCAAACAGCTCCTGTCGTTCATGTTCTTCTGGCTTAGGTTCTTCTTTTTTGTCATCAAGCTTGCCCTCTGAGTCAGTACGGATTTTCTTTTTTTTCATGTACCAGGAGGGAATAGGCCTTGGGGCAGACTCCACCTTTTCCTTATCTTTGGTGCTTCGGAAGCTGGCAAAGCGAGAGTCACGATCCAGGAATGACCAGTTATCCTCTCGGGACGAGGACAATGACTTTGCTCGTTCCAACAATGCTTTAGTGTCTGGAGTTATAGTCTGGTCCAGTGCAAAGGAATAAAATTTGTTCCTCTCTAGGGAGCCAGACAGCTTGAAGTCTGACAACCTGTCTTCACGTTCCCTAAGAAGGAAAGAGAGAGAGGTAGAGGGCTTGGGGGAGTGGTGCTTGTTCTCACTGTCCTCATCAGAGTCTGACTGTACTTCTCCAGGCTCTAGTTCACGCACAAGGCGCTTGCGGATGCCTTCACGTTTCACAATGCTGCTTGGGAAACTCATGTCAAGTCGTAATGGGTCCTGTTTCACCCTGCTCTCCCAGCGCTGCTCCTCCTCACACCCCAGAGACATAACTTTCACTTTAGACAATTCAGTATGAGAAGGCCGTCCCCGATTACTAGTTGAATCAAAGCTATACTTTAGTATATCCATGTGTGAGTAGACTTCTAATTTAGGTGAGTCTTTGGCCTCTTTTATAGAAACCAGACGAGGTGATTCTGCACTATTGTCTTCCTCTTGGTAGGAAAAGTGCCTTAGCCCTGGCATCGAGGAAGTGTTTTTTTCAGAATCCTCACTCACTTGCCGTGAACTTCTATAGTTTCTTTCCCTTTTAACATTCATATCAAAATCAAGAATCTCCATCTTTTTACGTTTGTTAGGTGGAGAGTCATCCGTAACATCCTGAGGAGGCTTTCCCACCTCATGCACTAAGCTTCTCCGATCAAAATCCTCAGAGTCTACGCCATGTGGATTTTCAGGCTTATCCGACTTGTCATGCTCTTGCAGCTGCTGCCGGAGCCTTCGGTTCTGCTCCATTTGTTTGCGGCAGCTTTGAGAGTGATCAATGTCCACAGAAAGACGTTCATCAGCCTCCCCAGTACCTTTTTCCTGCACCAAAGACTGGTCGACTTGATCAAGGAAGTTTGGTTGCTCCTGTTCCTCTATATCATCTTGATCCAAACTCACATCATCAGGAAACATCTGGGTGATGTGACTTTGATTCTTTAGGATGATCCCTGTCTTTCTTCCGGGAAAATCAACCAGATCAGGGCTCTCCTCTCCTGGTTCCCCCAGTCGTGCCTGCAAGTCAAGGCTAAGCCCCAAGCCTACAGGCATTCCCTCTGTGTCCAGTTCTTCTTTTGGGCTACAGACAGTAACCAGCCGTTCTGATTTACCTTTGCGATGCTCCCTCTTATGTGCTTCCTTTCGAAGGATCTTCCTATCAGCTTCTATTTCTTTCGCCACAATGTCACATGATTTTTTCAGTCCCAGTCTGCCCTCTTCTTCCTCCTGCATCCCCCTTTTCAGTCTTTCTATTTTTCCAGCAGAATCTCCAAAACGTCTCTTTCGAGCCGCTAGTCTGTCTACCTCTATAGATGAGTTAGTGCCATCAAGCCCTGGTTCAGATTTCATGTGCTTTTTAGGTTTTACCTTGCCTTCCCTGTCTACCACTTCTACCTGGCTTGCCAAACTCTTTTCCTTGGAGACTTTGCACTGCTTGGGAAGTTCTCCCTTCTGAATATCCTGGCGTGAAGTTAGTCCTTTTTGGTCAATGGAAGATGGAAGGGGAGGAGGAGAACGCACACTGTCATTCTCACCCTTCAGACGTTGCTTTTCCCCTGCAGCCTGCTCCAGCAGTTTTCCTTCCTTCTCCTTGACCCGTGTGAGCTGCACCACACAAGGTGGAAGATCAATGCGCCCTTTTCCAGCAGTGTCCTTCTCTTTGACAGTTACCTTACCACCTTTGCATCGAGGACCTGCCTCTGGACTGGTCTCCTGATCTGGTTCTGGGTCCGTCTCAGATGAGGGGAGACTGGGGGATGGCACCTTCAGTTTCCTTAACTTCTGCTTCTCCCCCTTCTCACCTTTCTCTGCTTTTTCTTTTCGCACAGCCCGTTTATCCTTCTCACCCCCAGTGGCACGTTCTAACTCAAATAACTGCCGTTCTTTCTCCAGCTTCTCATTCTTGCTGTACCGGTCAGGTCGTGCTTTATCAGGTTTCTCGTAGCGGGGAGGTGACAGTGAGCTGCAGCTTTCGCTTCGCTCAGAGGAGCGGCTATAGATGCGGCGCTCAGAGTCACTGGGCAGACGCTCAGATGGGGATGGAGAAGCAGCAGGACTAGCAGCACGGCGGGGATGTGAAGGGCTCTGACTGCGTTCGATAGTCCGTCGGCTATGGTCACGCTCACGGTCTGTTTCAAAACGTTCCCTCTCACGCTCTCTCTCCCGTTGTAGGTAACTGTATTTCCGAATGTCCTGCTCATAGGGGTCACGGTAATCCCTGTACTCTCGAGGGTCATCATAGTAACGTGGGTCATAATAGTCCCCCTGGTATGGGTCCCATTCTGTGTAGAACTCCCGACTCCTGGCAGGGTATTTGCGACGTGGGTCTTCAGTGTAGGTGCCTGGAGCACGCACATTTTCATAGTATGCCCGCTCTGCTGAAAATTCATGGTAAGGTGGTCTACGCTCATCTCTGTAAAGACACAGACCAGATATTACTAAATGCTGGCAAAAGACTATTTCAGAGCATGTTCAATAATGGAGTGCCTGTTTTCCAACTTAATAGCTTTGAATACATTCATGCATCACAACCCTTCACAACCAATGAACAGAATATGGAGGGATGGGTCAAAGAACACTAAAGTACTAACAAAAACACATGAAAATGACACTTAATGTTTTGTCACCATTTTAAATTAATCATGAGATTTATTGCATGCATAAGAATGAAAAAATATTACTTCCAATTCACTGTCTTCCAGCAATACTACACATCACATAAGCTACACACCTTCGTTCGGATAAGATTTCATAGAAGTCTCTGATATCCTGCCCAGACGCCTGCATTGAGCGATAAAAAGCCATCTGGCTCTCTTGATTGGCAAAATCCACCTGGAGACAAACAGTGGTATCATTACATGTTTCAAAATCTTTTAACAAGGCAGTTTAAAAACAATTAACAACATAAATGCAAATTAAAAATATATTTTTGATTTGGTCTATTTCTATTAAATTTAGTCCACCATTGCAACTACCAACATGTCTCTCAAAACCCAAGAAATGAATTAGTCCAGTCAAATATATATTTTCCCATCCATCCATCTTCCAACCACTTATCCTGGTCACAGGTGTGAGGGGCATAGAGCCTACACAGGAAGCTTAGGGCACAAGGCTGAGCTCCATCGCCATTCATCGCAGGGCACATAGACACACACACACACATACCCATTTAGAAACACCAGTCAAACCCACTGAGCACATGTTCAGACTACAAGTGGAAACCAACATTTTATAAGAGAACATGCAAACTCCACACAACCCTGGAGGTGCGAGGCATCAGAGCCACCCACTGACCCACCATGCCACTGCAGATATATAGTTTTACAAAATAAATAATTTTCTTACCTTAATTTTGTTTCCCCCGATTTTCCAGCCCTTGGTTTCCTTGACAGCAGCCTGCGCATACTCAATATTATTATACAGAATCAAGGCCATTCCTTTCAGTCTGTCAAACACAACCTGGAGGAAGCACAAACAGAATCAAACACGTGAGCCAAGAAACAAGTACAAAAAGGACAGTGTGCGTCAAGGTGCTATCGATATTTTATTCCTCCACTTCTATGGAGATGCACCAAGCAAAGGAGTGTTTTTATTACCTTGACTACATGTCCGTATCGACAGAAGTGGCGTGTGAGGTACTGTTCTGTGATATTAGAAGATAGGCCATCTAGCCACACGCAAGTTGTGGGCATGCTCTTCCCAAAGCCCAGCTACACAAGCAGGAGGCAATGTTAGCATTTCCAGCAATACTACAAAAGCCATTAACAATGTCATATGTGTGGGAACCCTGCTTTTAGAAAGTAGGAAGAAAAATATATGGTGTTTGCTTAAAGTAATTAAAGCAGTCACAAATGAGAGCAGAAAAATGAGTATGCTACATGATAAACGATGAATTAGTGACACACCTTGAGCCTGTTGTTGCCCAGGTACTCCCCATCCATCTTTTTGATGGCCTTGCAGACACTCGCAATGTCACAGTACTGCAAAAAGGCATACTGGGGGGCGCCATTCACTTTTTTAATATCAATGTCCTAGATGTGGGGAAAAGAGAAACTTTCAATGACAAGCCACACAATTCCTATAAGAGCACAATGCATGAGCTTCATGCAGGTACACAAGCTAGCATGTGATAAAAAAACCTGTACACCACTTAGAAAGTAAACAGTATGGGTTGAATGTCATACATGCATATTAACACTAAAGTGTCTGCAATTCTCTTAGTGGGAGTCAATAATTTTTTTTCAGTTTCTCGATGCACACATACCACAATCTCCCCAAATCGCTGGAAAATGTTGAGGAGGTCATGGTAGCTAGTTGTCTTCTCCAGGTTGCCTATAAACAGTGTCCGTGTAGCTTTGGGATGAAATTCATCAATGCGCTCATCCAGTGGCCGGAACTCATTCTCACTCTCAGTCTCTGAGAGGTGTAATAATAAAGGAGAGAAAACATGCAAACATCAGCCAACAGACAGAAAAAATATTGCAAACCATAATAAAATTTTTTTTAAAAAAGCAGTACAAACCAAAAGACTCAAGATTTTTGGAGGAAGGATGTACCTGGGCCATTCCAGGCAGTGACGTCGATTTGCATCCCAAAGAAAAGCTTTCCTTTAGAAGCACACAGGGCCTTCTCCTGGTCCTCCTGCTGTCGGAAGAAGACTAGTCCATAACGCTCCTCTGACGCTCCATGGATCTGCACTGATGTCACCTTCCCATACTTCTTAAACTCATGGAACAAGCCGTCCTTCAGGCTGGTGTCTGGTGGTCAGAGGTGGTCAATTGATGGTCTGTTTCATGAGATCTCTGTAATGATCAAAACCACTTACCATGGCCTTCCATGCTATGGGTACAACACGTAGCTTCCAGCAGAAGTGTTACACATGGAGAGGATATCCAGTTGCTCCAAGTTTGAGCGTTCTCAGGTTTCTGAACATTATATTATATCATACATCACATGCACTTGAAAACTACCCTAACCAATCCTGGCACCACAAACTAACAAGGTGATTGACTTGATTTAAAGCATTCAAAAGGGACAGCATTGAGGATCACCAACCACTCTGGCACCTCAACACAGAGCTAGAGCAGTCTAACTCCAACTAATTCATAATTAACTAATTAATTTATATTGTGCCAAAGTACCATGAAATGGTAAAGGCACAAATCAATGTCATGTCTGCAAAAAACAACCATATTGCACTGCACAGAAGGGCATGAACTCACTCACCTGTGGAGCGCACAGGAAGATTCTGGACCTTTATGCCAAAACTTTTGCGTGGCTCATCCTTTTCGAGGGCTGACGGGGGCGGAACAGAGGGGGCAGGAACTGCAGCCGATTGCACAGATCGTGCCGGAGATTCATCACTGGAGCTGCTGCTGGAATCGCTGCTGTCGAAGAAGGAGTAAAGACCACTAAGAGGGGGCAGCATAGTCGGCAAATACACAGGACATATGTCATCAGACCTACACGCCAACATATGCAGGTCCTTCTATTCATCTGCCTTCCATCAGCTTATGCAGTACAAATTCACAGGGAGGTGGGGGGATTGAAGTCTACCCAGGCAGCACAAGGCCCAAGAATAAGGTGCCAGGGCACAGCAGGATTCAAACTCAAATCCCAGTGAGACAGCAGTGATACCTGTGTCACTGTGTTACTGCTTCAGAAGTGCAATACACATCTATTGACTGGCCTATAAAACTATTCAATATTCCACAGATTTATCAGAATCGAAGGACAACACACCGCTAAAGCACCAATAATGTCTCTTTAACCATTTCTAATGAGAAAAGGAACTCTCTTGCTGGAGAAAATCCTGAAAAGCTATGATGCCTGCATTATAACTTGGGATTAACGCGGGATTATTAGTAAATTCAGTGTTGTGACTGTGACAGAATGCATGTGTAGATCTATTTGGTTAAGACCAAGGGTAATGCATTTTACCATAGTTTTATTTACAGCTGTTAGACATAAGCAACATGAAAGGCAGACAGCCACAGTCGGATGTGGATTTCACCAGATAACCAAACCAAAATCTATATCTACGCTACATTTCCTACACAGAATAAAACAGAAAAGGGGGAGGGAAAAGCCAAAGCAGGCACCAAACAAATGAAAACAAAAGGCATCCTACTGTACGAATGGGGGTTTAATGCAACCAACAAACAGCAAAACCTGAATACACAATACAAAGCTATCAAAATTCAGGCAGGGTTAGGCAGGCTCAGAGCCCAGCTGGGATTTAAAATATTACATTATTCACAAAGGTACTACACAAAGGACTTATATATATATATATATATATACAGACACACACACACACACACACACACACACACACACACACACACACACACACACACACACACACACTGGTACCTCGGCTCACGAACTTAATTCGTTTGAGGATTCATTCAGTTCACGACCCGAAAAGTTCGCAATCTGAATCAATTTTTCCCATTTAAAATAATGTAAATACAAATAATTAGTTCAAATAATGTGTTTACGGAAGGCGGACCAATACACAACTGAGTATACTGAGCATGGGCTGGTCACTCGAAAGACGCCAAAACACAGAAAAGAACCACAAAACATCCCCCCAAAAAAACTAAACAATTAACATTAAAAGACTGAGTTACAGTCAAAAACAATACAGTAACTTCTTTGTTTGTATTGTAAACAAACAATACACAGTTGCCACTATGCGTAGAGAATATAACACTTAAATAGGAGTTACTTAATAATTTATGTTATTAATGAAGCACTGTAATTTTATGTTTAGATATGTGACTGTTAAAAACCATCACAAACATGTTTATCAATCACTGAAAGGTACCGCTATAACAGAATGTTCTGTCTCTCTCTATTTTTTTCTTTTTTTCAGATATACAACCTCTGAAGAGATATAGTAAAAACATACATTTACAAAAAGTTTTTTATACATTCCACAACCGTTCTTGGGAATAATGTACACTTCTTTGTGTTTCGGGTGGTCCTTTGGGGCGCTTTCAATGGACCCTTTTGGGGGATGTTTGTGTGTTCGCAGCCTGAAACCCAGTTCGCTAACCAGTGCAAAAGTTTTTCGAACACCTGGTTCGTAATCCAATTTGTTCGTGAACAGGACTGGTCGTGGGTCGAGGTACCAGTGTGTGTATATATATATATAACCATGTCAGTCAGCAAAACACTGTTTCACTACCACAAATGATGTCTGCTTAATTGTGACTAAAGGATTTTACTGACCGATGTTAAAAGATGGGAATTTTTAGGTCTTTAAAATCTTCAAAATTTTCATATGGGTCACTTCCTAGTATAAACTCATACACCCATGAATGTGCAGATGCACAGTTGTGAATGCAGATGCGCATGCTATTTTTTCATGGGTAAAACTAAAGAAAATCAAGAACAGTATTTCAGCAGCAAAAATATCTTGCCTGTAATTCCATGTTTAGCCTTAGAGTGGCACCCTCACATTGTTTTTCGTGTGCAGTTAAATGGAAAGCGATTGCATACTGAGCTATACTGGTGGAAGGTTAACAATATTCAATCACAGGCATTAAGCTGACGCACATGATCCTGGCAAAGGCAATGGATCTCATCGGAGTCAGCTGTTGTTCCTAGAACACTTGTGTTACATGGTTACATTAACATAGGCTTTCTAAGAAGTAAACAATGGATACCTAATACCACAAAAACAGTATAATGTCCTTCAAAAACTTTAACACTAGGCTCAACAGTACTGTGTAAGGAGATACTAGTGTAACCACTAGGAATTTAACTCCTGAATTCTTCAATTACCGCTTTGGAGATGTGTACCTCAAAAGGACTGTTATTCTGTTATTTTACTCAGTGGTAGTAGAAGACCTCTCATTCCCAAAGATGCTACAAAACCCACTGCTGTACGGCTAGCTTGTTAGCACAGTAGCTGTGAATTCCCCTTTTACTTTCACTTTTGCTTCCACCGTGCATGGCCTCCAGCTGGAACAAAAGCTCACCACAGGCCCCCTTCGGTTCTCTGTACCCACAAGCTCAGCGAGGGCAAAATATATTCTCTCCCTCTGGTTGCTGGTACAATATTTCCATGCTCTTTCACTCCCTCTTGCATCAATCTCCAGGTAAAATCTGTCCGACCCTCTCCAACCCACAGATCCAGGGTACTGCTGCCATACCTATCTTCTGCTCTACCCCTCTCCTCCATCTATAGTCTACACCAGTCTGTTTTGCCATCAGTCTCGTGACCGATCTCAGAAACGTCAAATTGTGGCTACTTTCTTATCGGCATAGTAGTGTTGTGGGCCTGCCATGTAGGATGCAGTGATTGCCCTGGGTTTCCTTCTTTTCACCCCACCGATACAGTAAGGTCTTTCTCCCTCCTAAGCAGACTCCTCACCTACCCCCGCCTCCCCCCCAAAACACCACCGCACCCCAGCGCAGCCTGTGGAATAGGACGGACTGCCTGCAGTGTCTGGGCTGTGGGAGTGGGCAAGAAGCCAGTGGTGGCCAGAAATTTCCAGTTTGAACTGGATCACACGGAGGGGGGGGAACACATACCCACCCACTCGCACACACAGAGGGGGTGGGCAATGAGAAAAATACATGAGGCGTCTCTGAAAACTCCCTAGAGCACTTTCATCCAATATGTCAGAACAGGAGAAATGGCAACAAGCCGGATGAACAAACCCATTTCAAAAGGTCTGTACAGCAGTGAGAGGAGAAGCTCACAAGGTTTCCTGGTGCAACACATGAAGCATAGTGTATATTTTTTTGGACAATAAATATGTTTTTAAAATCTTCAGCAATATTAGTATTAATTCATATCCTATCATTTTGCTAAACATTAGTTCTGGAGAAAACCATGACAGTATGGTGTTGTTTGTCCACAGGTTAATATTAACTACTGAGTTTTTTCACGAGGCACAACCTCAAATGCACGCAGTTTAAAGAACAAAAATGCAATTATGACTAGAAAATGCTAGGTAATGTTGGCTGAACACCTTACAGAATCAGACAGGACTACACCATGGCACTATCTGCATAGATTTATGGTCCTGTGGCCTATCATAACCAGAAATTCACAAACACAATGGTAAATGCTGGTATGTGAAAAGCCTTAAATGTTCTTATTAAACAGGTTAGTCAGATTTTACGTGATTAACAGCAGCTTTTTAAAACAACCACAGGAAAAAATATATTGCGTTTTTTCATTTATATTTAATTCTTGCTTTTTTAGATAAATAAAAAACAGAAAATACACCATGGACAATGTTAATAATACTGATTAACTGCAAAGGCAGATATAGCATTATGTACCTGAGCTGAAGAAAGGGGTTGTCCAGGAGTGGGGGTTGTTAGAAATAACAAGGCTTTTAGCTATTCAGCCCCAAAATACTGTAGAGCATCCCTGAATGGAGGTCCAAAGCTCCTGGTATTTGTTTGAGTGTGTAACATGCATTTGTAATTATTTATGACTCAGTCATAATGTTATAGAAAAACCTAAAAATTTAGCTTCATGTGTTCACCTAAGAAACAGAAAAATGAAAATGTGCTCTGATATTCACTGTTCTGAGGCAAGGCTCTAGAAGCCAATTAAGTCTGTTAAATGTCTGGAAAGCATACGTTTTACAATATCCATCATTTTAACTTATACACACCAATGGGGGGTCTGGAGTCTGTGGGGGCAAGACAGGGAACAACCCAGGATGGGGTGTCACCCCATAGCAGGGCACACTCACACACCATTCTCTTACACACATGCACACATACGCACAAACACAAACACACAGAGGCAATTTGGTAACTTTAGTTGGCCTCAGCATGTTTTCGGACTGCAGGGGGGGTTGAACTGGAGCACCTGGAGGAAACCCCACGGTGACATGGGGAGAACATGCAAACTCTACGCACATGGAACCCTGGCAGACACTCGATCCCAGGTCCCAGAGGTGTCAGACGACAGTGCTAACTACTGCACCACCATGCCACCCTTATGACCACCCCCCTGTGAAGCAAATAATGTTGACTATCTCATAAAAACAGTGTGCGTCAAGGCCTGGGATATGTTAGACAGGAAACTAACATTCAGTATTCATAGTCAACACATTGATAAGGCTTGATGAACTGTGTGACGTGACACATAACTCCCCTGATCAATATCAGCCCAGATATTGTTTTGCCACAAAAAGAACGTTCTAGTTTTTAAAAAAGTTACCACGCATAATAAATTAAAATTTAACAAACACCACCCCTTAATCTGAAATTAAAATTAGATTTTTAAACCTTAGATGAAATATCTGACCAAATGGTGGATAACAGTAAAGTTATGTCCATAACACAGAACTGCAGTAAAAAAAATGCTGTATTCATGGTGTCTTCTCTTGTCAGTTCAGCAAAAAGCCCACTATGCAAACAACATCAGTAAGCAAATGTAGTTTGCATGTTAGCAGTCCTATCCCTCAGTGCTAGCTTATACCATGAGTACTGGAGACTTACTGCTGTGGATGAATGCAAACTACACCAAAAACCTGGACCATAAAACCAGCCGGTGGCATACTGTCCTAATTACAAATATTGCAACAATCATCTGCTTTTCATCCAGATGTAGAATCTATGAAGCTAAGCAGTTATCCTTGCTCAACTACTGCAGTCGATGGAATGAATAGGTTACCTAGTAAACCAAACATCAATTAACATACAAAAGCCAGTTCTTCTGCAGAAGTGCTATGAAAATCAAACTGCAAATCCCTTCACAGCAGGGTCTGTCTGTAGCATCAGAAACTATTTTTCTGCTGAACCTGATGCATAAATGCACATGTACGCAGATACGCTCTGCAGGAGCACTTCACTTCACAGCACCGTCCTGTCCAGGTAACAAGCATAAGCCAAATATCCTCTAGGTCAGTGGTTCCCAACCCAGTAGTCTGGGACCCCAGACAGTCCACATTTTTGGTCCCTCCCAGCTTGACAAGTTAACAGATAACCTTTCATATTTAAAGTTCCATTAAAAATATTTCTTAAGAATATCACACACCAATGATCTGTGACTATGCTTCAATCTCATGTTCTTGTCTTGAGCAGATCAGCCCTAATTGCAATCAACCTCTGGCTAAATACAACATGGAACACTGAGAGCTATGGGGGGCACCTCCAGTAGTAATCACTGCCACATGTAAGGCAAACTGCATTGGCGTGCAGCCCAGCAGCAATAAGGTAACTGACAAGTCAGGTCCTGAGCCCACAGAAACACATGCTTCATGATAAATGGGCCCAGGCTTGATGACCTGAGAGGCGTTAATATTCATCAGAGTAATGGAGAAAAAATGTGACTGATTCTTCATTTCCGCCCTTTACAATATACTATGCACTATATTCCACAGTGCTGCTTTTTAAAAAAACTTATGAAAGCATTTTAATAATCACTCACTAGATTAAATATTACAGGGTCACAACCATTCATCTTAATTTCAAAAATCATATTTAATTCTAAATTTAGAGTCCGTGTGTTTATCAACATTCTCGGATATTTAATCATTTCTGACAATTATGTGACAAAACAGAAGTCAGACTCATCAGAACAATGAATGGCATGGCAGCCCGATGTGGGGGGGATGTTAAATGATATCTGACATATAACAATATCCCAGCATCTTCGGCACTGAAGCCCCTTTCAGGCGTGTCACATACCTGCCGCTGCTGCTGCTGCTGGTGCTGCTGACGGAGTCTGAGCTGGACGACCGGCTCCCGGAAGCGGACCCGCTGGGGGAGCGGGGGGGGCGCGCCGCCTGGCTGGCCAGCCGCTGTGGGGAGGGGTTCAGCGACTGCGAGGAGTGCGGGGAGCGGCTGCGGCTGTGCTGGTACACGCGATCTCCACGGCGCCCTCTTTCTTCACGATACAGGTCACGGTGAACCACACTGGCCAGAGTAAAAGGCTCGCGAGGCCGAGCCTCGTAGCGCGGCTCGGGTGTCTCGAAGCGGCCAGGACTGCGGCCGCGCGAGCCGTAATAACCCACCGGCACGGACGCAGACCCGCTTACTCCTCCGCCGGCGCCGCTTCCACCTCCGCCAGCATTGCCGCCGCTGGCACCCGTTCCTCCAGCCCCTGGGCCAACCCCACTGGAGACCCCGCCCCCACCACCACCTGAGCCAGAGCCGGAGGCAGCTCCGGCCAGCGCGCGCTCCCGCGGGTCACGGTAGTAGTCTGTATCGTAGTGTCGCGGTCGCTCGAAACCACCGCCGCCGCCGCCGCCACCTCGTTCGTGGTGTCCATAGGCACTGTGATCATAGGCACGATCCCGACTGTCAGAGGTCCTGGGAGACACAGGGGGAGGGTAAGGAGAGAGGAACAGTCCCATTACTGCCAGCTTAGCTAGAAACCAAATCCCACCTACTAAAGTGGCATAATGCTAGACAGTCTGATCAAACACACTTGCCTACATATGATCCATTACATTTTATGTAACACATATAAAACACAGATTATAAAACCATCAATACACATGCACTGGGGTAAAGGATAATATACAAATTAAGACAAGAAATGCCATTTACTGCTCTAAAGAATGTAACTTTGGTTTTATTGTTCAAAAGTGTGTTGTGCCACAGTAGTCTGAACAAGCACAGCAAAACGTTGATTAATGCAGCAATATCTGTAGGAGTGTCCAGCAACAAATACTTTATATTTCGGTAAATGTTACTGGACATTATTCTAGTGATACAAGCTAAAAAGTAATATAAGAAAATGATACAAATACAAAATAAATCTCCAGTTAGAGAAATGCTAGCAAACTTAGTGTTGAACAGGATGTATCTGCTTTACAGTGTCCCCTGAAGAAGCCACATTTTACCTACATACACTGTGTTTAAAAAAAGATAATAAATAACATACTGTTTTTAGGACATGCAAAATTATTGACTGGAAATGATTCCATCTTGCTGGTTATTCCTAAGCATTTCAAGCGATATGTTTTGCTTCCATAGTTTATGTTAACTTACACACTGAACAGATGCACAAGTTGCAGTTTAGCACCAATACAGCATGTATCTACAATGTCCATCCATGCATCTATCCATTTCCTGTAACCACTTATCCTATTCAGGGTTGTGGGGTGCTGGAGCCTATCTTGGAGGCTACGAGTACAAGGCAGGGAATAACCCAGGATGGGGCACCAACCCATTACAGGGCACAATCACACACCATTCATACACACATACACACCTATGACATGTTTTTGGGCCGGGGGGGGTACCAGAGTACCCTGCGGAAACCCCATGACGACGCGGGGAGAACATGTAAACTCCACACACACAAAGCCATGACGAAAACTTGAACCCTGGTCCCAGAGGTATGAGGCAAAAGTGCTAACCACTGCACCACCAGATAATGTACAATGGATGTTGATTGTAATTACAATACACTTCTAGAGCTGTCACTATATCAGCTGATGGTTCATTGAGTAATCGTTTATATATAATATAATATAATATAATATATACATTGCAATATAATGAAGAAGGAATCAACCAACCATTGCCATTACAGAATGGCAATTAATTAATGAAAAATGTTAAATATATGACAAAACACTACAAGGTATGCAGTACGTGAATATGCAATTGTCGCAAGGACTGCGATAGTAAACTGGATTGAGATTAGTATTTAATTCTACATACCGTCATACTGTCCAGGCATTATATGGCGGTATACAGTATTTTGACCGTATTTTCAAAAGCAGTGCTATTCCAGTATTTATCTTAGAAATGATAAGATTTGCTTAATGGAGATGAATAGGTTTTGCTAAAACATTTTTACCCTTCATAGGACAAAATTTAGCAGGTTTTACAATTTTAATGATTGTTCATTTTCAAGATGATCTAGTATTTCTTTATAAGTTAGTATAAAGTTTGCCCCCACTGCTTTGCATAAGTTCTGCATGCGCTCAAGACAATTAAAATCATTCTCCTTCTTGCTGTTGGACCCACTCATAGACCATGTGGCACATTTGTGAGAACTGTAACAGAAATGAGTGAGGAGGAGAAAAGTGAACAAAAACTGGTCACCAAAAGACATTTGTCTTTCGCTGCATGGAAATATTTTAGATTCAATAAAGAAGAAACTCAGCAAAACCATGTGATTTGTTGGCACGGCCTTCTCAGCACAACTCACAGCAACATCACCAACTTATATGACAGACTCTACTGGTAGATCATAACAAGCTCTATTTGGCTATTTTTATTTATGGTAAATTTCTAACTCCTTTTTTGTTTTATAAATATTACAATATTTATTGCAAAAAAATCACATTGCGATATTTGAAATTGTTTTCAATTCCCAAGCCCTAAACACTACCGAGGTAATAAAAACATGACAAATCATAGATTCAAGTTACAGTGATTACAGCTGAATAAACTTGTCTGCCTCATATTAGTTATCCACTCCAGGTACTTGTTTGTATGTTCACACCATACTAGCTGGCTGTGTAACCTTGACCTTTTTATTCATTTCATCCCAAATCATCCCAAAGGGGTCCAGTGTGATGACTATGTCATCACTTTCTACATTCCCTCCTCTTCCTTCTTCATCAAATAATTGTAACAGGATATTTACAATGAGTGCATTGCTTGACATTTAACCAAAAATGATAAAGTATAGGTTGTTCAAAGACTTTTGACTAGCAATGCCTTACTATAATTTTCTACTTTTTTGAACGTATTCATTTCAAATGAGAAATTCTCATTGAGCCCTACTTTACAAGACAGAATTAGACTAGTTTGAACTTAGATTGGCCTTAAAATGGTTTTAAAAATGGTTTAAAGGGTCTAATATCAATAAGCCTGTTTAAGAACCAGCCATCAATCCATTCTCTACAGCCATTAGTCCTATTCCGGGTTAAGAGCCTATGGGCATTATGCAGGGAAGAACCTAGGATGGGGTACCAACACACTGTAGAGCGCTCACATCATTTACAATATGGTAACTCAAATGAACCTTAGCAGGTTTTTGGACCATGGGGGGAAACCGGAGCACTCAAAGGACACTCCACACACCTGGAGGCATGGTGGAGACTTGTGGTTGAGATGTGAGGTAACAGCGCTAACTACTGCGCCGCCACATCTCCCCCATGCTAAGCCAATGAAGCCTAAATGACACTTCCTTCTTTCATTAACACCTAACACACCC
Source organism: Mormyrops attenuatus (assembly GCA_026777985.1). Taxonomy (NCBI): domain Eukaryota; kingdom Metazoa; phylum Chordata; class Actinopteri; order Osteoglossiformes; family Mormyridae; genus Mormyrops; species Mormyrops attenuatus. The sequence continues at coordinate 4,475,480 of JAODKC010000041.1, read as the reverse complement.
CCGGCAGAAACTCAAAGAAAAAGCCTGTTGGGAATCTAGTGAATTAGGTACACATGCTTATCATTACTCTATAAAGATTGTTCAGCAAAGTAAGCTACTAAATCAAAAAATTAAATGACTGAAAGGCAACAATGTTTAAAAGGACATTATGTAATTTATAGCCTAACACTCAACAAAGTTTTTTATATTTTTATAGAGCACATACAGCACTTACATTTTAAAATACTTTTAAGAAGCATAATATGTTACATGTTGTATTGAATTTTGAGTGTAAAACTGCCAGAATTAATGATCATCAGGACAGTGGTATAACTGCACATTTAACTTTCTGATACTGCTTACCTATTATATTCTTAAAAACTAGACTACAGCATATGCCTTGAGACCTACACCATGCCAAAAGGTATGAGGTGGGGACTGCTACAAAAAAAAATGAAAATGTACCATTTTGTATTAGGTATAGTAGCTGTAGATACAGTAAAATAATAAACAGACGTTTAGAAACATTTATATGGGTGTCAAAGTCCTCCTTTTAGATATTTAGCAAAATATACTGGAAATGCAACATGGGATGGAAAGAATCCTGATACTATCCAAAAAACTTATCTGATACCAGTTAAATTCACTTTCACAGCAAAGTTCCGGAACCTGATCCTGATTTACAAGTTCCTGGGCTGTCTCGACTTGGAACTTTTGTAGCTCCTGGCCACTTTTGTGTGTAGCTTTCACACGACACAACAGGAACTGGGACCTTTTATGCTAAATAAGCATGGGAGCGGCAAAAAGCTCATAGGTTAAACTTCAAACAATTTCATGCAAAACTGCATGGCCACACCAAAACAGTGGAGGATAAATAAGTTGTTTTGTTAATTATTGGGGGGGACCGATTGCAATCAAAACTGGACACAGCCTTTTGTTGATATTTTACCACCCACAATATGTTCATGATTCTTATTAAATCTAGTCAGCAGAATGATGTTTCATTTTCCACAAAATAAAAAAATGTTGTAATGTGATCCCGCTAATAAGTGCTGGCAAGTTTCACGACAGGCACTGGTGATATTAGACAAAAATATATTGCTTATCGAACAAATTTTTATGGAAATGCAAACAAACAATGTATTAAGTGATGCATTGAATTAAGGTAGAAAAATAATTCCATCTGACAAACTTTTTGCTCTGCTACATCTCTTTCTGCCCTTCCACATAACTTTCAAGTTAGGACAGGTGCTTGTGGTGAACTAATCAGCAAGCTATCACTGTACCTAGTCTGGAGTTGGTACTAAAAAGGGTTCTGGAACTGCCTCTGTGGAACTACAATCGGGCAGAGGTCCTGCAGTATGAACACGTTAAAAGTCCCTGGTTTCAGAAAAAGGTTCTGGTTCCAGAAAAAAATTCCAGCAGTGTGAAAGCACCTTATATTTTCCCTTCAGAAGCTCTAAGCAAGAGGTAGTCAGCCTAGAGACTCAAAGAAACTGCATTTACCTCTTGTGGAGGTATGATACAATTTTTGAGAAAGCAGGGTCAACCAGACCCTGGACCAACTGGCGTTTAAGGACCTTGCTCAGGAGACCAACCATAAACACAGACTGCCAATGCAGGGATCTGAGCCAGTGACCACCTGATCACAAGCACAGTGCCGCAGTCCACTGACCACACGTGACCCCCACTTTTACCAGTTTACTTCCAGTTTACTGTTGAATCCTGTTTAAGTCAAATAGTGTTTCACTGTTGGAGGATTTTTTCAGAACAGTGGTTTTCAGTGAATATAAAAGACATAACTAGATGCCGTTGGAACAACAACAATGTATTCCCCAGATGTGCCCCAACCCCCTCCCCCCGCTCTTATCGGGGCGGGGGGGGGGGGGGGGGGGGGGGGGGGGGGGGGGGGGGGCGGGGGGGGGGGGGGCGGCGGGGGGGGGGGGCGGGGGGG
>JAODKC010000041.1:4451313-4473447 GCA_026777985.1 Mormyrops attenuatus | reverse complement strand
TGACACGGGTCCCATGAAGCCTTTCAGATACCGAGGCGACATGGGACGAGGGTACCAAGAGGGCAATCCCTATCCCCCTTACATATGCTCCCCACCTCTCCAAAAATCTTTATTAAAACCCCAACTTTTCTCAATTTAATCAGATTCACCAGATCTGCACCTGTGGCTGACCATACTTGGACAGGGGGCTGATCAGGGGGTCCCCCGCAATAAATTTCACCAACCAGCTCACAGATTGTTACTGATAAATTTCAATGGGTGTGAGGGAGAGAGTGGCAATGAAAAAAAATGTATATATAAACTTTTTATAAACTTCACAAACTCAGTCTGAGAACCACTGACCTGCACAATATTCATGGGAAGTTTGAAAAACATCCACTAAATACTTTGATAGTCAATGTAATTAATAAAAAAATAACTGATCCATATCCATATCCATAAAAATACTTTTGTCTGATATAGAACTACAATCTTTGTTGCATGGGCCGCGATTTGGCCTCAGTAACTCGTGGACTCATAATGAAAGCTAAGGAATGCATGTTCTAGGAACATGCTCCTCATTCATCTAATTTGTTTCATCTGTATCTGACAGAAACGCAATAAATAGCAAAAGACTCAATTATGAATGAGTATCGCAAAACCCAAAAATATCGCAGTTTGATATTTTTCAATATTGTTCAGCTCTAAAGAGGTATCTCTTCATGTTTCCAATTTTATGTTCATGTTGGGAAGAAAGGGGGGGGATCTGCCAATATTGGTGGGGACTTGACCCTATTTCCAGCATCCCTGTTTATTGCTACTGTGTTGACAACATCAAGTGTCTTCTACAGCCTCCCTTTCCTTCCTTTGCTGCCACTTAGCACTGTTGCTTCATTTTTGAAGCAATTTGTCTCAAAATACACATATTGATAAGATTCATCAAATACTGTTTGACTTATTACATTTACAAGGCCAAATGTCATCTGCAGTCACTCTTCTGTTTGCTGCCACTAAGTTACAGTGATTTTTTTAGGGCAAAGTTTGAAAGTTATCCTTCAAATACTTCTTCAGTTATTGTGCTAACATGTGAAAACTGCCATATTCATTGCTATCACTTTGTAGTGTGCTTGAATTTTGGGACAATATGTCTCAAGATTTCATCAGTTCCAGTGCTCCATCCATACAATGCATCTGCAAAGCTTGAAAAAAAATCCATCAAATACTTTTTGAGTTATTACTCTAGCTAGAAATTTTCTGCGGCAGCAGCAGAGGACTGGTCTCAAAACCATACAGTTTAATTAATCCAATATTAAGAAAATAAGTACAATTATTTCTCATGGTTTATATGTAAACACTAGAACCTTATTCCAGATAGTGGTGCTTAAGTCTTTATCAACACCTCCACAGCTAAACTATATTTAATTTATTAAGCATACATCTTATTTGTTTTGGTAAAGTTATGTCAATGGAACAGAACTAGGTTAGTAGCCTAGTTCTAGTAGATAGCCCAGATAGTATAAATGTACAGAAAACACCCAATATGTTTAAACTTGGAAGAGCCTAGCAAACTTGAGAGACACTGATCTCAACCCCAAACACCAAATGTAAACATATTAAAATTGCCAGCCTGTTTCTTTCACTGTCAGTAGATGGGTGATTAGTGACAGTTACATCAGTGGACTTATATACATTGACTAGCTGATACTAACATATACCCATTGCTTAACTGGCACCAGACATTATCCAGCTATGTTTAAACTATTTTTTTTTACTAAGCGTACCACTGATTTGACATCTGACTATCATATGTGACTTCCTCAGAAAGAGAAGTTAAAAGATGTTGAGGCAACCTCAGTAAACCAGGCGCTAGCGATGGCCCTGAGATTTGCTGAAGTGAAACAGGTTGCATCCTGAGGCTCAGTAGGGCTATCTGACTGCTGTCCTGCTCCCAAGCTAAACTCAGCCGCCCCCTAACAATGCTGCAACCCCCCCCCCCACCTCTGCACAATCCCAAATCTAACATGCTTCCAACCCAAGAGGGAATAGTGTACTGCCACCTTGCAGTAGGGTGCAGATGGACACTGTGGAAAACTGGAGCTACCCGTGAATGAGAGAGAAAGGTAAATAACGAGAGGCATTGAAATAGCAAAGGCTACAAGACTGGCGACAGTGAGGGAAGCGCATAAGGCAGGCATGTGAGAAGCTGCACAGTACCCTTACAGCCTCTTTTACTACCACAAGCTACTACTGTTAGTGAGGGAGACAGACAAACGGATAGAGAGAGGGGCAGAGCTGAGCAGGGTTAACGAGGGGAGCTAAAATACACAGGGCAGGACATACCAACCTTTTCCAGACAGCAGTAACCCGATTTATAATCCCAAATACAAACTAGGCAGACAGAATTTTGTGAGCAAAAAAAGTAAAATACAAAAGTAAGATGGATATAAAAATGGAGCAAAAAAGCAAGAAAAGCAAAAAATACAGCTGCCTTTCAACAGTGGTAATCCTCATTTTTATAAAAGAGCACTTGGTTGCTTGGAGGGGCTGAAACATTAACTAATCCACAAAATGTCAATATGCCATTTTCATTGCTTCTTGGTGAAACTGGGTAAAAATGGAAAACACTTCACAAAATAGCTTTCCAAGAAAAATTCAGTTCCAACAAAAAATGTATGGAGATACATGTTTACGTGTATAAATCACTGAATGTGGCAATAAAAGGGAGTAAGAAATAAAGAAACGTGAAAAAAATCATCCACTTTGCAACTGACAGCCCAAGACAAGCACATTTACAAATGTACATCGGAAAAAAATATATATTTCGTTTTTAAATCTCAATTGACAGTTCTTAAGTAACGTCTTCCCAATAACAGCAGTACATCCATCTTCTACCCTCAGTCCAAATATTGCAAACTCCAATAGTGATTAAACAAGCTGCAGCAGGTTCCTCCATTTAGCAAAGTAAGCTCCATTCAAAGTTTTTCTACAATCCCCAGGCTGGAAGTGTTGATGGCAGCCATTGTCATACATTATCTCAGTCTGTTACAATAATCCCACCTCAAACTTTTGAGTTTTGTCAGGTCCATTTTCTCTGCATTTCACAAATCCAGAGGGATAACATGTCCTTAACAGATCTCAGCAGGTTGGCCAAATCTCCACCGTGGCAGTTACAGAGGACAGGTAGGGCGGATGTACCATGGGCTTTTAGACAGCAAAGATTTTCTCAGTTCTCTATAGTTGCATCCATAGTTCAATATCCTGGTACATCCAGGAAGAACTTGAGTAATCCAACAGGGAAAAAAAGCATGGCACCAGTACCATCCATGGTGAAACAGAGACTTGTTTCTTTTCTGTGATGGTTTCTTCAACCCCACCACAAAAAAAAGCACTTCCCAAAAGATTGTTCTTTTGTTTTATATGATCCGACTTAGTTCTCCATCTTGTTCTCTTTACCCAGTACTTTCTTAAATTCCACATTTTGTTCTCAAGCAATTAAGCAGAAATAAACCATAAATAAACCAAAAGGGATTTAAAAATGAAAAATGAGTCATTTGCTCACTTTGTTTTTCTGTCTTTTTTTCTTAATAAAGAAATAAATGGCAAAAGTCACATCATATATTTGTGCCCTGTCACCAGACAAATAATTCCAGAGAGAAACCGCAAACCCACAATACCACTCACATACGCCTGAATATCCTTGAACGGCCAATGAAAATCCAGCTGAGGTATACATATCCTGGGAATATTATCCATGAAAATCCAGACCATGGAGGAACTGAAGGTCATAAGTAACCAGGCCCTCGTTAAGAGAAGTGCAAAATCGGACCTGTTTTTGCTTATCCAATTCATAATTATATACATGAATAGATATAAATATGAATTTTGAGTGTTCTGGTTTGAAAACAAAAGAAGTATGATATTAATCCACCATGTGTTGTACTGTACTCCATGTCAGGTGATCCCAGAAATGGCCACTGGGGGCTCCCTCCTGCATCCAAACATCCCTGGACACTTACTGTATCCACAACTTGCCCTGGATTTTCCACAAATGTGACATTCAAAGCATCCAGTAAATTTCATGTAGGGAATTCCCAGTAACACAATATACTGCATAAATACTTATATGAATGTACACAATCAATAAATACACAAAGTTGCCTTTTCCACTCTCACACATATTCATACACATAAATATACACGTATCAAACACATACAGACATGTATGTGTACACACAATGTACATTTCCCCATGACTATTAATCCTTCATCCCAGAGAATTCACACGATATCCCTTACACTTAAAATTAGCTTCAATTTGTCTTTCACCCTGCCTCCCCATTCATCAGTCCCCAGCCCCCTTCTTGCTTTCAGTTTAACAACCATTCGGCTTCCACTTCCCTCAGGTAATCTTTGTTGACTTACCCATCCAGTCTGCGCTCATAGCGTGCCTCTCTGCTGTGGAGAGACGCCGGGGGACCATACACTGGCCCCCCTGCCGCCCTCGCAAACCCCGAAACATCCCGACCACGAGAGCCTATGGATAGGCTATCGTCCAGGCCACGTGCGGCACTCGGGATGGTCCCAGGTTCATTATAGTCGGTGCGCAGATCCCTGTCTCCCATTTTGTTGATGGAGTTATGTGCTTTTTGGGCGCTCTTAATGTCCACAAAATCCACAAAAGCCGCCACGCCGCCCTCTGACCCCCGCTTGGGGAGGACCTTGACACTCTCCACCCTCCCATACCTGTGGAAGAAAAGTGGACACAGAGGCAGTTGACGCATGAACAAAGGAGATGTTGAAAAATGTTTGCCTAACACTAATGATATGTCACAGATCACAAAAACTAGACCAGATTTTTCTAAAATTTGGATAAACATAAAATTTTAATTTTGAGGTGAAAATTTGTTTAGTTTCAAAAGGTCCAACTTTAAACAAAAACATTTTTATCATAGTGTAAATTTAAGCTATATTGGATATAGTTTGGGGGAAAAAAAGGTAACTAAGGTTTCACTTTCAAAGTACAGTCATTAAGTCCATAAACTTAAATTACAAAAAAGAGAACAGAAAAATAAAACATTAAAGCTTTCTATAAGATGCCCTACAAGATGGCTAGATAAAGCCATGTGCCATCACTACTAAACTGTTTTGCAAAAAAAACATCAAAAAAGTAAAACTTATGATAAAATCCTGTCTGACAGAAAAAAATAATGTTTCTGCTGTTTTATAAAAATGACATTCCCAAATCTCACACTGCTGTCACTGCAGATTAGGTCCAGCTATAGAATGTTCTAAGAACAACTGAAAAGCACAAATTAATGATACCAACAGCAATGAACATTACAGCTACAGGAACTACGGCATCAATCATCAAAGTCCTATCAAAAGCCAATACTTTGTTACCTCCAAAGGTAAGCAAGAGATTGTAGTTGTATTCTTCTTGTAAACCCAACAGGTATGGAGGTATATCATTTAAATAAAAGATTACATCAGCATTTCCCATCCATAATTCTAACTAAGAGTCTGAGGCAGCCAAGTGACAAACAACAGCCTCTTGGGTAGAGAAAGTTTAGTGAGACTGACTTTGGTCAAAAGAGACAGTTATGCAGTCATACAGCTCAGGGGCTAAGGAACTAGTCAAATGGACTCTACTGCTGGGCTCCGTTCATGGCAAGATGGTGCCAATATTGCACAACAGAGCTGCCTGGCATTTTAACCAAATTAATCTCAGAGTATTTCTTACACAAAAGATTTACAGTGACACCAGCACCAGAGAAAACAATGTGGAGCTTTCGAAACATCTGAACATTTGTTGATTCTATGGATTATAATGAAATACAATCCAGTTTTATAAGCAATTTGTCATAAGTACAATCAATCATTGACAATAGTCATGTACATTTATGCAGCTTGCTAGCTAATGTGTTCATAATATAGGGTGATCTACTTATCAGTCGGTCTTTAATGGACCGAACAATTTATTTGGATCTAGATAACCAGATTTTAATACTATGTATATGCCCACAGGAAGTCAGTAATTTTAAAGAGCATTAAACTAAAAATACTACACACACACACACACACACACACACACACACACACTGGACAAAGGGTTAATATGGTACCTTGCATTTTGTCATACAGCTTCACTAAGCAACAGTAACCAAGCAACTAGAGGCAAAACGCCAACACTACGGATATAAAGAACATAGAATCATAAATTTTAATGTGTATATTATATACACATCTAAAGAAGAGATTTTATTGTACTGTAAGTAGGCTTATTGATCAATGTACATCTACACTAAAATAATAAATTCATTTTAAACAGATGCCTTGATGTATGGCTATTGCTTTGGATACCTTGAAAACCATACTTTTAATTTAACAGTCAAGCAGTCAGACCATAAGAAGTGTGTCAGAAATCCCCATTCAATGTATATTAAAATAATATCATTCGATATGTAACATTCGACATGCACTGACTATAAATAAAGAGAATTTTGAAGAATAACCTTCATGTTTATTATATTCAGTACTACATTAAGTACTTTTGTGTTTTTTTCTCAACAAAATGGCCGCATTGCATAATCATGTCTGAGGTGTGTGTGGGTATTAAGCCTAGCGGATGCAATGAGGTGCTGGGTCACAATTTTGCCGTTTCGTTTGCGGTTTGTTTTCCCAAAGCTGACCGGTTCCCACACTGACTTGACGATCCTCGACGCCATTTTCTAAGCCCATTCACACTGCTTACTCACCATCCCTTCCCCCCACCTCCGACATCTCCCTCCCCTGCATTCTCCTGGCACGCTTTAGCGCTTCCCCAGCCGTCACTTGAGACAAGGCAAGCAGCATTTCATTGCGAGACGGCGCAAGTCCTCTTAAGTATTACACTCAGTTTTATTACCCCGTTGTGTGCGACTTTCGTAACAATCGTTTAAGACTCAACAAAAATGCATTTATAAAAACCGTAAACATAAGAGAAGGCGTTGCATCCAAATGACAGCGAAGAATACAGAGGCGGAGAATACCTATAGCTTTCTTCGAAGGATGAGAATACATTCATTAAATTTAAAATCGCACATTTTTGCAAGCTCCTCCATATAATCAGATATGACTCGCTAATAGTTCTAATAATTGTATTGCTACAAAATAGCCCTGGAGTCGGGAACCTAGGAATGATGTGCTACTGAATAATCACATACATACACTATAACAGATTTTTTTGTTTAGCCTACAAGGGACACCCTATTAAAATCCGTTTTAATGTTTCAGTCCAACTAAAACCAGAATCTCCCTCGGGGTATTTTTTCAGGCGCGTTGCTCACTGCTCTGTCGGTCAGATCAGATTTTTAATAAACCGATTAATTACGGCATTATATACGGAAATTAGCTGCAAGAAAAGGCACCACACATGGCTGTGTCAGACAATATGTGCAATGCTGCAACCCCTTAGTATGTCTTCCCGTCGTCAAAGGCTACGAATAAAATGAACTTAATGGACATTGCTGGCTACATCGATTATGTCACAAGACATTGCAAAAACCAGAAATGTATTTCGTAAGTGCAAGTATCAAATAACGAAAAACAGAGATATATTTAAATAAGCAATCTCTAAATCGCCCTTAGCCTATAAAGTTGCTTTAAGACATCACAGAGCGATCAGTTACATTTTCTCAATACAAGTGGCTAGCAGCGAATCTAACCTACAGAACATTATTCAACCAGGTGTAAAGCGGACGACAATGCTCTTTTATGTAAAAATATGACGTTTGTTTACAATCGGTGTAAGCCTAGAAAAATATTTTAATGATAAACTAATACAATGTTATCTTAATAGCAAACTCATTGATAAAACTCATCCCAAAACGTGTAAATGATTAAATACAGAGGTGGGAACATTAAGCACGGGGGAAAGAGACTTTTATGCACAACAATATGAACGACTTTCTTGATCACCATCAAAACAGTAAAGTAGTCCCTTTTAAGACAAACGTACAATTTCGAGCACACATTTCAATAGAATAATTTAAATCGCAAGTCTTTCCTTCCTTCCACATCTCTCAGCATCAGTAATACAACACCAGATCAGACCTCTAAGTTCAGATTTTAAACAAACGTTCCTCAATGATTTCCTTTCACAAAATAAAACTACTGAATATTGCACGGTCACTTTTACTTACGGGTTTTCCCTGACTTAGCGTGGACCCTGCGACTTCCATGCTATATGTGCTTAAGTCTCCAGGTCCGCGGAAACAAGGCATGCACAGACTGAGAGTGCTCGCGTTCTGCTATGAATCATAGTATTATTGGGATGTTATACATTTAATTCCGAAAGGGAACGGATTTTAAGAACCATATCACAGAGTGCACCTGGAGATTTAACGTTGAAACTCTAAGCAATCTGACATCTTTTAGGATCGTGCTCAGGCGACGTCTACCTGATGCGAGTCTTTTTAGGCGGTCTGCATTCATATTTGTAACATAGCCAACAACAGATCTTAATAATACAAAGTTCATATCCCCTTAAAGCTAATCAGATCAGAATAATTTCTTCAGTGTGCCACATTTTCCATATCAATAAAGAGCAATATACTGCGAGTTAACGATCCTCGCGGTTTCCTCGCCGACTTTGATGACAGTGGTCACCCTTAGGTTGACGGTCGACTACACCTCTGCGATGTATAATTCTCTTTCTGACTGAAAGCAAGGGTTCTGTCAGCACCACGTGAATCTACCTAAAGGAACATCAGTAATTTGTTTTAGATGGCTCACAGAGAAAAGGTGTTGACTTGCTAGCTATCCGCCTCTAGTAGCTGTTACGACCTGGCAAACTTTGCAAAACGGTACTGAACGTTCAAATTTGGAAATGTCAACAGTAGGAGATAAACATGCAATGGTGAAGTATATGCATACAGTTTAAAATATATGCACACTTCACGTATTTTCAAACGAGATGACTGCGAAACCTCTGCAAATGCATGAATAAATGCATATATAATAATTAGTTCTCTGACCAGTACAGCGTTTAAACCGTGTTACAGGAGACGCGTCACATGCTGCTTCGTTTCTAATGCAGTTTTCATCCTGGGTCCTCCATATTCAGTACTGAATACAGTATTTATTCCTCACAAATGAGCTGGACAGCTACCTAATTGTCCCACGTATTCTTCGACAGACCTTTCTGACTAGCAGGCTGTGGGGACTATTAGATGGTTAGTCAACTAGCCTACGTTCAGTCCTCCTTCCCGGTACTCAAATTAGTAAGTGATAAACAACACAAGTACAAAACGTTTAAAATGCATGTAGGCTGGCAACAATTTCTTCAAGTCTCCATATTCTGGCAGCTACACATTTCTCACGACGAAGCGAGTAACTAGTCCCCATCCCCACGAAGCGCCAAGAGAAAGGCATCCATGCACAGGAGCTAGCTGCTGGCTGGCTAGTACGTTTTTTCAATCTGATTTTTGTAGCTAACGAGCTAAGCGTTAACTCACCGTTTGAAATGTTCGATAATTTTCTCCTCTCGCACATTTTCAGGTAAATTCCCCACCCATAGGTGTCTGGTTTCCCGGACCATAGTGTGCGTTCGTGTCCCCCGTTCATACAGATATGTTTTATTACGTTTAACTCCTATCCTTTTGTATGTTCTGAGTAAAAAATCAAACACAGAGAGATTTGTGTATAGATCATCAACGGCTTGCTACGACCCGATGCCACCATTAGTGCTCTCGCTATGTGTGTCTGTGTGTGTGTGCCTGTGTGTGTGTGTATGTGTGTGTCTGTGTGTGATTCTCCGCTTGCGAGCGGCGTGCTCCCTATATACGAGAACGCGCTTTGTTCCAGTTCCCGTGCTAGGGCGCGTCCCCGGTAAGAACCATATCTGTATTTTTTAGGTTTTGGAAATCTTTCTCATTCGATGAGTTACAAGCCTAACACAGCATACTGTGGTATCGGCTAATGCAATTAAAACGTGATTTTCACGTTTTAGACGTTACCTGTCGTTTAATTTGCATTAAAGCGAAATAATGATTGGATTAGCTACACTATGGAGCAGGGGAGTTTCTAGCTATTGAAAAGATCAGGGGCTAACTGAAGTTTACCTTGGACTTGACTTTTTTATTTTTGAAGGAGAATAATTGGCATCGTGGCTAAAATACTCGGGTCTATAGCCCCGAGTTATCGGGCCAAACGACGCCCATGTTTTGGGGGAAACACATAGCTGAAATAATATTTTATCATTTTAAGTAGTAACCCAATTGTCACTTTAGCAGGAAAAATGCATACGGTTTCACGTGAAGTTCGTCAGGCCTCGATCCGCTTAATGGGAACGTGTGTGAGCCGACAACACCAACAACTTCTTTTCACTTGATGAAACCCATTGATCACTTCTTTCATTCAGATATGCAAAATAATAATACAGAAGCAGAATATAGCTGTCAGATCACACAAGGTCAGAAAAACGCCGATAAACTGATTGTGCATTGAACACATTTTATAAGTTTGGAAGCCTGAACCGTCTAGAGAATAATCCCAATTAAATGAAAATGAGAACTTTTATTTTTTAAGTTATACAATGACTGATATAAAAACAGACTTGTTATTTTTTAACATCTAAAATATTGTATAATATGAAAAAACTATACTTACAATCAAGATAGCAACTCGTATTGGAAGGGAATTGACTGTAATCATTGTTGGCATTCCAACAAAGTGCATGGAGCAAAAGTTACAAAGTAGTCGCTAAGGCATCTATATTCTGGAATGTCAGAACTCAGATCTCATGTGGGAGATGTGGGAAAAAAACAGAACATCAATTTTTTTAAAAAAATGTACAGTTGCAAGCAATGTAAGTTAGATACAAACTCCAAATTTGTTTGTGTTCAGTTAAGATATAGTCAAGAATCTACATAGGATGTAAATTCATTTGCAGTAAATTGACAACGGCAGTGACGTGATAGCATATTTGTAGTTAATGCAATCAGTGCAACTAGACTTGGAGCTGATGGATTGCGTTATTAGCTACTGCACATAAGTATATACATTTCACCGTAGTATTTAATGTCAGCAGATATTTAATGTGACTTATATAGCTTACTATGTATAGGCTATATAACTCCATTATACATCATGACATTTAAAAAACATTAAATGCCAGACAGTGAAATTAACATGCTTTTAGAAATTTACAAAATATCAAAGAAAATTTTCAAACCTGATATCCCCTGCCACAGAATATGAAAGGAAGTTTATTTTGACCAATTTGTATTAAACTAACTATGAATATTTGATTATATCATTAATTCCTGTGTTTTTCTCCCTTTAAAACCAGTTAGCAGTTCCATAGTGATCTTAGGTAGTTAATTTATTCTTTTGATTCATAAGGACTATTATAATCAATTAGCCAACTTTTACGGAACCTTTAAACGTTTTTTTTTCTATATATACTTGTTCCGCGGTGAAGAAATTCTGTGTTGCAGAACGGCCATTCTGCAATGTGTTAGATATTAAATAAGCCATTTTATAATTGTACAGATACACTGAAACATCAAATCCAAGAAAGCAATACTGAATATTTCAATATGAATTACATAAATATTAATAAACCGATTCATTATACATGTTTAGACTTCAAAATGTATGTGGATTATATGAAAGCTTGATTGTGAATACCCGACGATACTGAATATAACAGTTATCTTCTTATGTTCTGTATAATGAAGAAGGTATACAAGCAACAATGGACACATTACTTCAAAGTAAAACTTCTTTCGGACCTACGTAAACTTCGGTTATATTGATTACAGAAGACGTACTGGTTAGACAGCTTAAAAAAGTTTTAAATAGAATACGTTTGAAAGTGCTTTTGTGATTGTTATCTTTCATTATCACAATTCAAGTCACGCTTCAGGGAATCTTAACGCCCCCAAAATAAATCCGTACGAAAACACTTTCGTTGAGCTTTTGCTGTCTACAGAGAAGCATTACACGCCTGCGCCAGAATGCGGCAAAATTGGGTAGCTGCAGTGTGGACACAGCGCATGCGTGCGCCACGCCCCCTCCTCCAAGAAGAAGACAAAGAAGGGAAGGAGGACTAGTTTCCGAAATATCTGGAAACGAAGTGGTACGAGATGGCCAGCGAGACGCCGTGGAGCAAACAGGGGACTATTCGGATATATTCTGTTTTCGTCAGTGAATTTGAAATGAAACACGTTATACGTTGACATTTGTTTCTAGTCTAGCTAATAAAATATTGCTGGCTATGTTGGTTATAAATCTTCTTGGGAACGTATGGTGGACACAATCTGTACTTGTATCTACTTGGTTCATAATAAAGTAAAACGCTGGAGCTTCAACGTCCATTGTGTTCCCAGTTAAAGCTCTACTTCGCATATACTGGCTTGGTCTTTGGATTTACCGCTATCTAGCTAACAGCTTCGTCTCCTCTGGGTCTTGGAATTATCATTGGAAGGATTAAAAGTGAGCTCTGTGGATATATCGCCTATTCATATGAGCACGAATCTGTGATAAGCCCGATCTCTGATGTCCCTGGGAATTCCAAAGGCACGTTTCCGACAGACGTAAACTAACGCTGTTTAACACCACCGACAATCGCACATCAAGTGAAGTACTTTACTGTACACAAGTTAACACGAATATAAGTATAATCTTATTTCCAAGTTATGTCATAGCAGTACAATCTTTCCAAACTTACAGCCATGATTTGGGGTGCTTGTAAAATGGTAATATTGCCGTTATTCTTGCATTGGACGCCATTTTGTGGGGGCAGAATCTTGACTAATTTGAAACGGCCATTTTGTATTTATCTAGCCAGTCCTTTTAGATGTACATGTGTCAAACTTTCGACATCGCGGGCAAGGGTGAATTAACTTGGGCCCTAGGTTGACATGGCCACCCCTCTCCCCAAAGCGGGCCCCTTAACTAAGCTATATTTTGCATCCTATGTACCGTCAAACAATCCGCCAAATAACGGGGAAGCGGGACGGGTATAGCCCCAACGGATCGATCCGCCAGATTTATCATGTTTGACCCATTGCCTTTCTCCCGAGGCGGGTAGGGCCCCGGATTCTGCCGGACCCTAGACTGCAGCCCAGGAAATCCCCTGCATTAGTGCGTCCCTGTGATAGCTCGCCAACACGTATAGTTCATTCGTTAAGATCGATTTAGCTGAATTGTGCACAATGCATCAAATTTAAAGTATTGCTTCGACGTTAACCAAACTTAATTCTTATGAAGCTACTCCGGGCGCACACCCATGTTTGTGGTATGTTCAGGGCTCTCAAGTCTCACGCATTGACCATGTGACACGCATTTCAACCAATTCACACAGTAACACGCCACACCTTGTGTTTCTCACGCTGAGAAGAAATAACGCCAACCAAGGTGTTCTGTGTTATATAATTATTAGACGATGCGCAGGCATACGGAGTTGAGTTTTCCGCCGAGTTCATAACTACCTACCAGCAAATCATAAAATAAGAGTTGTTGTTTCCGGGTATATTCCAAAATAAATTACGTGTGATTCCACTGCAAGCACGTTATCACATGGATGCGCACACAGATGGAGTACAGAAAAGATGGAAATTAGAAAGATCCGATGAACTCTGTAATCAGGAATCTCAAGACCGCGATACACTTTTCGCAACTAATGTAATCTAACTCTAAACTTTTGATGAAACTTGAGAGCCTTGTATGTTTATGGTGTACGTTATGTACTGTTTGATTGTTAAACAATGTGGTATGTGGCTTAGCAGGATAGGGTCTCTGGTTTGAGCTCCATCCTATTACAAACATTATATGATAATAACAAGCATTATAATTTTATAATCGTCTAATCTTTGTTATTAATGTATGTGAAAGCTGTTAAGCCATGTTTGTTTGTTAAGGTGTACTTACATGCTGCTCATCGATGTTCTATGAATGCATTATGAAGGTGAACTGAATGCTCTTTGAATGAATTATGAAGGTGTTACATGAGGGTGCAGTTAATGTAAAGCATTACTAAACAATTTAAAGAAGGATGATGTCCATTTGTCTGTGCAGTTCGGGGGATGAATGAACAATTGAAAGAAAATTAGGACACTGGACAATTAGGAACACATTATCTTTTTGGGTAACACCTGGTTCTTTCCGATGGGTTAACTCTGGTTGATGGGATGAACAGTACAGTATATGCTAAACAAATGTTTGCATGTATTTATTCTACAAAGTACCAGCAGTTGCAGGTTGGTGATGCAAATGTCATTGTGTATGTGTTCAGTGGCACATATTGTGCCTCTTAAAAATAAATAAAAATTTAAATGACACAGATTGCATTGTTTCCTGTTACATATATCCATTGGAGTTGCAGTGTATCCCTGAGTCATTGTCTTGTTTTCAGCAGAGGCTCCGTATCCCTGCCACTCTGCATAGGACAAGCAGGTATAGAAAATTGATATATGGGTGGATCAGTCTTCATGTTTCAAAGTTAGAATTGTCTAGGAATGGTTCCTGGAATGTGACTGAATTAATCATACTGCAGCAGCCCAATCGCAGACATTTCTGGGATGAGTAAGAGTAAGCTTTGTGGAGTAGAGATTGTGGAGTCATGAAATATCATTAATTCCTGTATTTTTTCTCACTTTAGCAAGTAGTTAACCTGGATTACTTTTTTGTAATATCCAGCTGTCAAAGCTGTAAGTCATTTAATAAAAAGAATTGACAGCTGTCCAAAAAATATGTTATATTGCATAGTGATGATAGAACAGTGCTTACTAACATTGGCAGGGTGATGCTACAAAGACACAATAGTGTCTTTGCTATCATCAGCATGTTAAAAGTAAGAATTTAGGTCTTAGTCCATCTGTAAGTCGTCACATAAATCGTGGAAAACAAATTGGTGCAAGTAAATCACATATGTCCGACATACGCGTCAAAATAGTAATTCTGTTATGGAAGATTTTATTTTTGTATATAGTATATAATGATACGCATTTGGTAAATATGAATTTTTAAATGACATACAGATTATATAGTAATACAGTACATTTATGGGTGGCATGCAGCCATATACTTCTAGGTGTCATGGTTTGAAAGACGAAGGACTCGTGGGAAGGCGTTGGGAGGGGCTTTATTATATCCAAACTAAACAGGGACTGGGAATCAAACAGGACCCCAAGGGATCAAAAACAGTAAGACTGGTACAGGGAAAGGCATAGGCAACAGGAAGGCAGACATTAATGACCAGACTGGGGATGATGAGACAAAGAGGTACTTGTATACAAAGACTAAAGAGGGGTAACACGCAACAGGAGTGGCTCATCAGGGCCATGTTAGACAGGACACGGGAGGGTCAGGCAGAGATAGTGGGCAGGACGTAACACTAGGTATGGGGATTTACCAGCCCATGCTGTCTGTGTGTGGACTTTGTGTGTTCTGTGTTTGCACAGCTTTCATTTGGGGTTTTTAAAGTTTCCACCTTGTGTCCTGCTCTTTCTGCTTGTACACCATTATATAGTACACCATTATGGAAGGTGGCTGGCAGGATTAATATGCTGTATATATTTATTAAATTAGTAAAGGACTACTACATTAATGAAGTGCCACATGAATTACATGGAATTGATATTTATTGGTGAACTATTTGTTGTGATCATATGTATTGCAAGTTATTTTGTATATTACACATTATGTATTGCGAGTGTGTGGGCTAAACCTCTGTGCTAGTCCTTACACGGACATGCTGCTCTATTGGTTCAAGTCCAGCCTTGGCATATCTGCAGGTCCTTAAGCAAGGCCCTTGACCCCCAGCTCCCTGAGTGTCACCACAGGTGGCTGCCCTTTGCAGCCAACTTGCTCTCACCTGCAGCAAGTTTGGGGCGGTGTAAAGAGAACTTGCCTGCAGGGATTAGTGAAGTATCTATTAATTTATTTTGTTTTTCTCGAAGCAATTTGGGGAACTTTTTAAATCTAATTGTGGCTGTTGTCATTCAAAACTGTCACATCATCTCTATGTCCTAAGTTTTTTCTGCTGACGTATACCCAAGAAATAGCCTATTTCTTTAGGGTTGTGTGAACAAATTAGGCTTAAAGTAAAATGCAGTATTTTGGGAAAATTCCACAGAAACATTAATTAAGAATCATGGTTTAGGCTATGGCAGAGTAGTTATTTAAATTATTATTGTGAAATATGCAAGTAAGTCAAATTATAATGGTGGTTATGTAAAAATGGAACAAAAAGTAGATTACATGTGCCCCCTAGGGGCCAGTCAAGGAACTAAATATATATTCAGAGCATTCAAAAGCGTTATTGTCACGTATCCCAAGTACAATATTCAAGTAATTTATTGTCATATGTGCAGTAAGCAATGAAATTCATATTTTATTCGCTCTGTATGCTGCAAAAAATAAATAAAAACGAAAAAAGCAACAATAGCACAGTAGACAGCACATGAAATATACGTGTCTACCATAGATAAAACTATAAAGGTGACGAAAAAAATAAAGGTACATACTAACGTAAATTATATAAATATTCAAAATGTAAAATATACATAAAAATAATATATACATATTGGTATTAGTACAGAACGTGATGCGTTTAAAAAATGAAGTATCTGGTCCAGTAAAATTAATTGTACAGCCGTGGCCAAAAGTTTTGAGACACAAATATTAATTTTCACAAAGTCTGCTGCCTCAGTTTTTATGATGGCAATTTGCTTATACTCTAAAATGTTATGAAGAGTGATCAGATGAATTGCAATTAATTGCAAAGTCCATCTGCCATGAAAACGAACTTAATCCCAAAAATCCATTTCCACTGCATTTCAGCCCTGCCACAAAAGGACCTGCTGACATCATTTAAGCGATTCTCTTGTTAACACAGGTGAGAGTGTTGATGAGGACAAGGCTGGAGATCACTCTGTCATGCTGGTTGAGTTAGAATAGCAGACTTGATGCTTTAAAAGGAGGGTGGTGCTTGAAATCATTGCTATTCCTCTGTTAACCATGGTTACCTACAAGGAAACACGTGCAGTCATCATTGCTTTGAACAAAACGGCTTCACAGGCAAGGATATTGCTGCTAGTATGATGCACCTAAATCAACCATTTATTAGATCATCAAGAACTTCAAGGAGAGAGGTTCAGTTGTTGTGAAGAAGCCTTCAGGGCACCCTGAAGATCCAGCAAGCGTCAGGACCGTCTTCTAAAGTTGATTCAGCTCCGGGATCGGGACACCACCAGTGCACAGCTTGCTCAGGAATGGCAACAGGCAGGTGTGAGTGCATCTGCACACACAGTGAGGCGAAGACTTTTAGAGGATGGCCTCAAGAAGGGCAGCAAAAAGCCACTTCTCTCCAAAAAAAACATCAGGGACATACTGCTATTCTGCAAAAGGTACAGGGATTGGACTGCTGAGGACTGGGGTAAAGTCATTTTCTCTGATAAATCCCCTTTCTGATTGTTTGGGGCATCCAGAAAAAGATTGTCTGGAGAAGAAAAGGAGAGCGCTACCATCAGTTCTGTGTCATGGCAATAGTAAAGTATCCTGAGACCATTCATGTGTGGGGTTGCTTCTCAGCCAAGGGAGTGGGCTCACTCACAATTTTGCCTAAGAACACAGCCATGAATAAAGAATTGTACCAAAACATCCTCAGAGAGCAACTTCTCCTAACCATCCACGAACAGTTTGCCGTCAGGGCTGCAATCAGTCAGGATTTGGCCCAGAAGTTGATTGACAGCATGCCAGGACGAATTGCAGAGGTCTTGAAAAAGAAGGGCCAACACACCAAACATTGACTCTTTGCATAAACTTATTGTCAATAAAAGCCATTCACACTTATGAAATGCTTGTAATTATACTGCAGTACACCATAGAAACATCTGACAAAAAGATCTAAAAACACTGAAGCAGCAAACTTTGTAAAACCTAGTACTTGTGTCATTCTCAAAACTTTTGGCCACAACCGTACATGAAAATATACATACATGTACATAAAAATGTATATATAAATACCATATGGGAAAGAAATGTGCACCATGAAGTGACTAGTGCTGATCAGTCCAGTAAAAAGTATGTGCAGCTGCATGTGAAGTGCAGTATGCTGGGTTATCATCGTCGTAGTGCCTGGGGTGGGGGCATGTAAAATTACAGGTTTGAACCCCCCTGGAAATTAGTTTGCTCCCAACCAGGTTGATCAATTTGCTCCTGCCCTCTGGCTGGCAAAATCCTCTTTAGAGGAAAATCTGCCAGACCTCCCACAAAACTTATTTCTGAGTATGGGCCTGCAGGGTGGCAGTTGTCGATGCTTCTAATGGCCTGGGGGCATACACTGTTACAGAGTCTGACATTAACACCCAGGTACCACCCGCCAGACTTCATGAGAGTGAAGGTTTGATAGGCAGGGTGTGTGGGGGAAACTGGAGTACGCAGAGGAAACCCCACAACGACACGGGGAGGAAATGCAAACTCCACACACGTAGCTCTGGTGGAGACTCAAACCCCGGCAATAGTGCTAACTGACCCATTAGACCATCGCTTATGCCCAACATATGCATTTTCTTTCCTTCAACACTAATTTAAAAAGATAATAAGGCTCCAACACTTGTGTCTTATCATTTTGACTGCGTTTTATGAAGCTTTTGCCATAAGATTAATAAGTATAGTGAAATGAAGTTGGATGTAGCACAAAGGATCGAAGGAATTAATTTAGAAAACCAATAATATAAACTTTACTTGAAGGTTGAACCAATATAACAGAAATGTTTCCATAGAAGTATCCAGACGAAAACAGCAAGTAATATGCATCCATATTCTATTCAGTATCCAGTCACGGTGACCCTAGACCTTATCTAAGGAAATACAGGACACAAGGCAGAGGACACCCTGGATAGAAATCCCCTAGAGGGATTATGATATTGAGGTCGGTAGAGTTGCATAGGTAATCTTTTATATATGTGCCTAATGGATGTGTGCGTTGACATTACTAGAGCCGATCAAAATGGAGACAAAACTTTGAGAAGGTATATGGAATAGGGATGGGTGATACCACAAATGTTGTTTTCAATCCATAGGTATCCCAATATCATTACAGATTGTTCCACTGAAGGTCACAGCCCAGAATGTCAGTATAGCTGCCATGTGATTCACCTGGTGTCATTAAAAGCATTGTAGGCTGCTTGTCCAGGCTGATATTTGACAAAAATGGATTCTCACCCATTGTTGTAGCACACTCATTATCTGTAACACTTTATAATTAATTTATTTACACAACTAAGCTGCTCATTTTTGAATGTACAATGATTGACTGTTGTTCCCCTAGCTTCTGATGAAAAGATACCAGAGAACGAATCCCTTTGACCAGACTTTATTAACAGAAAGAACTGCATTTCATAAGACTAACATACATCACTCCTTGAACATGTCCAAATGAGAAATGTCTCATTTATTTATATTGAATTACGAGAAAACATATTCCTTTATTATTCTGGATACAACATTTAGTGATTCTGTGCTGTATCACAAAGCAAACAATTTTGCATGTGAGAGCCATTGTGTCAAAGTATGGCATAGGGGGTTTACATATCACCAAACATGGGAAATCTGAAATCGCATTTCCTTTGTGATCTATTGACATGCCTAATCAAACTCCCAGCCTTGCCCCAAAAGCATCTCTGATATTATCATCACATGTCCAGACGTCTTTCTCTTCTGAAGTTCTGCAGTGTATTTGTATGGTCTTTGTGCTTGAGTACAAAGTATATATGAAACACCAGAAATGTAGACTCCACAGCTGATCCATTGAAAATGAAAAAAATGTAGTAAAGCAGATTCTTCCAGTTCACACATGAATTGAATATCTTTAGACAGAAATTTTAAATAGTAGGCTTTTTGTTTGCATTACTGTGCCAAAGGTCAATGTATTTTTTGTCCACTAAACGTTTTTTCTGATATGATAGTAAACAAAGCCAGATATGTTACATGGACATATACCTTGTAGTATTCCACCTTTGGAATACATGTATAGTATGTAAAATACTTCTGCCTGATTTGTTATTCTTTTAATTGTTATTTTTGGCCCTGATCAAGATAAGCAGTTGAAAGATGGAACAATGAGTATAACAAAAAATACTATATAAAACTAAAGGGCATCTTGGGTCCTGTTCAGCACAAGCCACACTCAGGTTCCCATGCTCCTGTACAATAACTTCTTGTTCCAATTCATCCCTGCACTGTACATCACAGACTGTCTATCCTAATCTGTCTGCTCACCTTTCCTGTACTGATTTCTCAGTGTCTTTCAGCACATTCTAAAACAGTAATACAATAGCACCCTTGCTAATGGCTGACATGCCATACCAGGGATTACCAAATCTATATTGTTTGGGAACTGTTCATTTGCCTTGAGCTATGAGCAACTAAAGGTCTTTATCTTTGCGAGGTGTAAGGACCATTTCCTGGAGTCTTCCTGGCCTCTCAGTCCTTCTGTGTGGTGCCCCCTCCTTTCCTACTTCCTGCAAAAAGATGAGTAAGTTGGGTTTGAATACCACAGCACCCGTCCTTAAAGCAGACAAACTGACATGCAGGCAATGACCTGGAGTAACACCTTCCAAACCCTCTAAGAAAGCAGACAGGCGCATGGTCATACAGACATAAGGATCCCTTTTCTCCCTTTGTTTTTTTCCTGTTCCCTTCTTTTTTTATTCACAACAAAAATGTGCGACCATCATACCTCTTCATTTACAGGGAAGTTAAATTCAACCCCTGCTTATAATAAAAACAATTTTTAATCCCACCTTGTGTGATCTCTGGTCTATAATAATGTTTTCATTGATGTACCTCCAATGGTATATTGGTATCTTTTTGACATAAATGTAATTAGGAATAGTTTTAATTTGAGACAAAGACAAAAAGAAACCAAAGCCAGACAATACAGCATAGACAGAGATAACTAAATACGTTCATGACCAGAGAGCCAGCTGCAAACCAAGAGAGAACCACAGCTATACAAATTTCGAGGTAGTGGTGACCAATCTGTGATAACTTTATGCAGGTTATAGACTAAGATTGAAAGGCCAATGAAAAACAACATAAACAACAAAAAGCACACAGGTACAGAGATAGGCGCATAGAAACAGGCACGGGACAGCAGACTGACCTGCAATGCAGCATCCAGCAGATCTCGGCTGGGGAGCAAGCAGCAAGCCTCGCCCAGGAAGCAGAGTAGGATGTGGAGCACATCGGCCCAGCGGCCCACTGTCAGCATCAGCACCAGCAGCCCCCCCAGCCGCACCCCCACAGCCTGGAGCAGGGCCTGAGGTCCCGTCTGCCGGCGCTGCTCGTCTGCCATGCAAGAAGTTGGATGGAAGGCAATATTTTTTTTTCATATTCTGAGGGCTATTAAAGAGATTTTATTTATCAAGGACATTTACCTTCTAAGACATCACACAATTCATGTCTTGCACTTCAGTAATCTATGGCTCAGAATGCAATATATAAAACTCGTCCAAAAATAAGGGATTATAATATCTTGCAAGGAGCACTTAATGGATCTAATACAATATTATGGTTGTGTGTGGCTCTGTGCCTGCTTTGCTAGTTCAAATACCGTGGCTAGCAGAGTGATCATTGTTTGGGCCCTTGAGAAAGGTCTTTTACCCCAAATATTGCTTTAGTTGTGCCAGAGAGATGGCTGATCCCATGCTGCAGCTTTAAGCATCTCTCAGTTCATCGATCATAACTGCTTATCCCGTGCAGGGTCACTGTGAGCCCACAGAATGGGATGGTAGTCCATTGGAGGCGAGCATACACTCACAGACACATTATTCATTTCTAGACGGCACGCCCCTGTCCCCAGCCACCTGTGCTGCTTATAGAGGACATACAGTATAATCTGGCCGTCTGTGACGTGAGACAGTGCTTATATTCACATGGTCATGCTTTGCATATCAACCTTCTGCCCATTCACACTTTGAATTTCCCATCACAGCATGAAACGGGGCAGACAGAGACAAAAATCTGTCGCAGGCCAGTTATTAAGACCAGGACACGCAGACTGCGGCTCAGCAGATAAGCTCTGGCAGTTTCATGGGGGGGGGGGGGGGGGGGGGGGGGGGGGGGGGGGGGGGGGGGGGGGGGGGGGGGGGGGGGGGGGGGGGG
>JAODKC010000041.1:4422490-4446177 GCA_026777985.1 Mormyrops attenuatus | reverse complement strand
CAGATGCGTGTCAACCAAGACAGCCCCACAACATCCAGAGCCTTGAGGAACTCCGGGCGGATCTCATCCACCCCCGGACCACCTCAGCGACCTCCACCCCAGAGATAGGTGAGTCCACCCGCAAGTAACCAGACTCTGCTTCCTCATTGGAAGGCATGTTGGTGGGATTGAGGAGGTCTTCGAAGTATTCTTTCCACTGACCCAAAACGTCCAAAGGTGAGGTCAGCAGCGCCCCATCCCCACCATAAACAATGTTGATGCTGCACCGTTTTCCCACCCTGAGCCAGTTTTTGCTCAGTGACCACCGAAGCCGCATTCTGCTTGGCCCGCCGGTACTCACCAGCTGCCTCCGGAGTCCCACAGGCCAAAAAGGCCCCATAGGACTCCTTCTTCAGCTTGACGGCATCCCTCACCACCGGTGTCCATCAGCGGGTTCGGGGATTGCCACCGCGGACAGGCACCAACCACCTTACGGCCACAGCTCCGGTCAGCCGCCTTTTAAAATGCAGATTTTTCTTTTCTAAATATAGCGTGGTCTCATATTTTTTTCCAAGGCTGTGTGTGTGTGTCTATATGTATATATACAGCACCCAGCACCCAGCATCCAGCGCCCAACGCCCAGCAGCCAGCATACAGCAACCAGCACCCAGCAGGCAGTGCCCAGCCCTCAACCACAGCCCCTCCAACAAAGGAAGCAGAATGCCTTATATTGTCTTGTTAAAGATTGGGACACACCAATCTGCCAGTCCAAGGGCACTATACCCAACCTCCATGCAATGTTGAAGAGATGAGTCATCCAAGACAGCCTAACAACATCAGGAACTTTCAGGGTGAATCTCATTAACCCACAGCATTTTTTGACTACTTCAGTGACCTCAGGCCTATTGATAGGTGAGTCTCCTTCTGAGTCTTCCAGCTCTACCACCTTCAAGAAAGGTGTGTCACTGGGGTTCAGGAGATCATTCTTTTCACACCTGACTATGTCCCCATTTGAGGTCAAAAGTGCTCCATCCCCGCTTTAAACACCATGGGTAAAACCCTGCTTCCTCACCTGACGTCACCTGACGGTTTGCCGGAATGTTTTCGAGGCCGACTTACAGTCATTTTCTATGGCCTTACCAAACTCTTCCCACACCCGAGTGTTTGCTTCAGCAACTCCCAAACCCTCATTTCGCTTTGCCTGCCCATACCTGTCAGCTGCTTCAGGAGTCCCACAAGCTAACCAAACCCGAAAGGTTTCCTTCACCCTGACAGCTCCCTTTACTGATGGTGTCCACCACTGGATTTGGGGATTGCCACCACAACAGGTATCTACAACCTTATGGCCACAGCTTCAAACAGCAGCCAAGGCAACGGAAGCCCAGAACATTGCCCATTCAGGCTCAATGTCTCCAGTCTCTCTTGGGATCCAAGAGAAGTTCTGCCAGAGGTGTGAGTTGAAGATCTCCCAGACAAGGGTCTCTGCTCAACACACCCAACAAACTCTCACTATACATTTGAGTCTACAAGGTCTATGTGGCATTTTCCCCTGCTATCTGATATAATTCACCACCAGGTGGTGATTAGTTGACAGCTCAGCTCCTCTCTTCATCTGAGTGTCCAAAACATGTGGTCACAGACCCGATGATATGATTACAAAATCGATCATCAAACTGTGGCCTAAGGTGCTCTGATGGCAGTGCACTTATGAACACCCTTGTGTTCGAACATGGTATTTGTCATGGACAACTTGTTGCTAGCACAGGAGTCCAATAACAGAATATCTTGGGGTCAGATCAGGCAGGCCATTCCTCCCAATCATACCCTTCCAGGTTTCAGTGGATACTCTGGACTGGTGTTCAAGACATACACGCAAACAACAGTCAGAACCCATCCCCTGACTCAGAGTCGAAGGGAGACGACCCTCTTTTTCACCGGGGTGAACTCCAATGCACTGGGGCCAAACTCGGAGGCTATAAGTAGACCCACACCTGCCCAGTGTCTCCCTCCATGGGCAACTCCAGAGTGTAATAGAGTCCAGCCCCTCTCCAGGGGTTTGCTTCCTTCAGCACTGAGGTGAGCCCGACTATATCTAGTCGGTATCTCTCTACCTCCCGCACCAGCCTAGGCTCCTTTCCCACCACAGAGGTTACATTCCGTGTACCTAAAGCCTGATTTGGTAGCTGACGATCGGTCCGCCAAGTCCCCTGCCTTCTACTGCCACCTGATCTCCCTTGCACCCAACCCCCCCCCCCGTAGGTGGTCAGCCCACAAAAAGGAAGGCCAATGTGCTTACTTCGGGTTATGCCTGACCGGGCCCCATTGGTACAGATCTAGTCACCAGATGCTCGCCAGCAAGCTCCCCCCCCCAGACCTGGCTCCAGGACTCTATGATGTTTGCACAACAATGAAATTGCCTAATGATGCATTTCTGAAAATGCATCCCCGTCATTAAGCAACACATGACTGTACTTTTGTGGTTATTTGTACATCCTCATTCTCAATGTATCATCTATTTATTGCGATTTATTGCCAGGGACAGACTGAAAGAAAGCATCAGTAGAGCTAAACAAAAATACCACCAGAGGCTTCTCTCATGTTTTATGTCCGTCTGTCCAGGAACAGTAAATGTATAAGTTTGCATGGATGGCATATTGTGGGTACAGTTGTGTCCTGCAATATGCAGCTCTGTTTTTCTTCCACTTTATGGTACCTCTGTCCATCCATCTTCTAACCACTTGTCCTGGGCAGGGTTGCAGGCATATGCATAGAGAGTCCAAAATCTTTATGATGACAAGACACGCAATCCTGTTTTTCCTGAAGTGTATAGTGTGTGGGGAGTTTATTCCAAGCTATTGCCATCTATCCCTTTTCCACAACTAAAAGTGAGGAACAGTGCAGCTAAAAAAGTAAAAGTGCAGGTAAAGTAAAACCACTTCACAGTGGTTCAACTTAATCAATTTCTAAATTTCTTATTAGCATACTATATGTTATTATTGTGAAGCATGGTCATGTCATATTTAAGTTTGTATCATACAGAGGTACACAAGTTAGCTTATTTCACAAGAAGTGAAAGAGCTTTACAATATGGATATAGCCAGATTCAAGTTCATCTCCAGAACAGGAATGCAGATATGGGTGGATGTTTTTATTATTCACATTTAGATCAATGATTTTTTGTATCCATGGAGTTCCTAAGGTGTGCCTGTGCATTCTTGCATACACTTTTTAAGAGCAAACAATAAATAAGGCCAGCATGACTTTTATCATGCATGTATAACCACACAGAGAATTACAGACGCTCCTCTACTTACAACTTAGTTCAACTTACGAACTTTCAGACTTACGAATGAAGAGGATCTTAAGTCCAAATTGTGTTCACTGGGCTCCCGTTTCTTGTCCGCAACATAAAAATTTTTTTCCTGAGCTTCAGTTCCACCTAGTACGACTTCTGGCCGCTACTCCCGCCGCGTAGCAGCGTAGTGTGTGTACTCCCGGCATCCTAGTTCTTTGTACTTGCATATGCCCTTAAAATGATGGTGAATAATGACTTACGAATATTTCAAGTTCCGAACGGCCGTTCGGAACGTATCTTGTTCGTGAGTAGAGGAGCGTCTGTACTTCTTATTTAGCATAACGTCTACTAGCCCTGGTACTGAATAATTAGTTTGTATGTTGGCCTTTGTTGCAATAAATCTTTCTACAAACTAGACTTAGTTACTTGTTCCAGAATACTGATCTATGTATCACCATTAAGAACAATTATCTCTATAGTAGACAAAGAGATGCTTATGCATGCTTTCATCTCTGCACAGCTAGTTTACTGTAACACTCTATTCAGTTGGTCCCTCTTGTGCCACCAAAACAGCCCTGATCCATCGAGTCATGAACTTCACAAGACCTCTGAAGGTCTCCTTCATTTACTCCTAATGGAGAAATTCTCTTTTTGCCTACCCTATCTTGCTCTCCATGCATGACACACATGTAAGTGAGAGCAAACTTGGTAGCAAAGGGCAGCTGCCTGAAGCAGCACTCATGGAGCTGGGGGTTAAAGGCCTTGCTTAAGGGCCCGTAGACATGACTATTCTGCCAAGGCTAAGCCTGAACCCACAACCTTCCACTCACAGACTTAGCCTGCTCAGCCACATGACATTAGCAGCAAATCCTTTAAGTCCTATAAGATGCGGGATGAGGCCTTTATGGATCAGCCATGTTTGTCCAGCACATACCAGAGATGCCTGAACAACTTGAGATCTGGGGAATTTGGAGGCAAAGTCAATATTTTTCATGATCCTTAAACCATTCCTGAACAATTTTAGTAGCGTCGCAGGGTGCATTATCCTGCTGAATGAAGCCATCAAGGAATACCATTGTCATGGAGTATACTTGGTCTGTCACAATGTTTAGGAAGGTGGTACATGCCAAAGTAACATCCAAATGAATGCCAGGACCCAAGCTTTCCCAGCAGAATGTTGCCCAGAGCATCACACTGCCTCCGCCAGCTTGCCTTCTTACCATAGTGCATCATGATAAAGTAACAAAAAACGTGGCTCATCAGACCAGGCCGCCTACTTCCAGTGCTCTGTGGTCCAGTTCCGACACTCCACGTTATAGGCGCTTTTAATGGTGTCATGCTGATCCCTGTTAAAAGAGCCTTTAATTGCTATGCAAGAATCATAACTGGACCTTACAGTAATAAATGAAGTTCGCCTGGTCCGGTGAATCCCAGCTTGTGTCCCATCGTGTGGATGGTCTGGTACGTGGTGAGCGGGATGCATTGGACCGACAAGTCCGATCCACAGCTATATAGCCCGATACATAGCAGCACTCCATGCACTGTGTGCTGTGACACATTGCTGCCATGATCATCATCAAAATATATCTGCCATTAGTGCCCTTCTGTTGGTTTGTACCAGATGGGACAGCCTTCATTCACATCTGACATTGACGAGTCTTGGCCGCCCAACACCCTGTCAGAGGATCACGGTTTTTCCCTCCTCAGACCACACTCAGTAAGTATTCACCATGGCTGACCGTGAGCACTCCACAAGCCTTGCCATTTCAGAAATGTTGTGACCCAGACACCAGGCCATAATGATTTGGCCCTTATCAAAGACACTCAGATCTTTACTCCTGCCCATTTCTTCTATATTCAACATTTTAACTATGAGAACTGAATGTTATCTTGACATAATTTTTGGAAGGTAGTGAACATTATTCGCTTCACATGGGGGTGGTTATAATGGTTTGATTCACTGTTATATATACAGTATAAGCAATTTATAATTACATAGCACACACCGTCCTTGAGTCTTCAAAATACAAAATGGTAAAAACTGCAACCCATTTCCATTATAAAGAAAGTCCTCAGTACTGTGGCTAAATGAATGCAAATGTAAAATTAAAATACTAAAAAGATGCTATTAGTCCACTCCAGAAACACTACTCAGCTGCAGGAGTATATCAGGCTGTTCCGTAGGGGCTGTTACCCTAGTACGAAAAATCTTTTTTATTGATCCCCATGGGGAAATTCATCATATTTGATTATATATAAAGGTATGACTCTTCTTTCTTGCTCGTTATTTGTCCAATATTTACTCTTTCAGCTAATTTCCCCCCACGATGCAAATATATCTGTTTTAGCTATAATGGTGTCTCTAAATTTGCTTTAGTGCTTAGGCCACTGCCTCATAAACTAGGACAAGCTCAGGGTCTTTGTTATGATCCTGCACCTGGATAAGGGTCTGTGGAAACATCATACATATTTCAAACTATTGCTTGCAGTGTTTTTCAAAACTTCAGTCATTACAAAAACAGCAACATAGGAAAAATAACTATAGATGAGCAGCCAATTCTGACTGAAAAGGTGTATCTTGCCTTCTTTTGCTACCAAACTCAGCCATGCTGCCCTCTTCCAGATGAGTATACCTATATACACACAGGATTTGCCTCCATGACTTTAATTCTGAACAGGAATAGCAGGAATAGCATAACCACCACCCTCTGAAGCTCTTTTTACATCATTTCATACCTTGTTTATAATTTCGGATTATAATCAGATTTGGTCACGGGTTTATAAAACACTTAAATGTCCATTTTAAACCAACATCAAATATAGGCTTGTGTATAATAAAAGGCTAATATTGGGTGGGCGTTCAGACTGCTTTAACAAGGACATGTGGCTTAGCCAAACAGATGGAGACACATGGTGCACCCTATGGAGAGCCACTGCTCAGCTTCGCTCTCTTACCTGCACACCTGTCTCTGCTTCCCAGGTATGCCAAACTGATATCAGAACAGAATATGACCCAAATTCAGCAGTAGTAAAAATGTAGACTTATGCCCAAAATCTGGCAGGAATACATCTTAGGGAGTAACTGTAATTATGCAGTATGGTGCAAAAGTCTTAGGCAGCAAAAGGAAATATTTAAAGCTATTTCTCTGGATAGTAAGTATATATTTGCTCAGAACAAAAAACACAACTTAACATTAGAATATGCGCAAATTAAAAAGTAAAAATAAAAACTAACAGGAATTTCTTCTGTTCTCCAAAACGTTACTGACATCTAGTTGGATGGCCAGATGAACACTGCTTCAGTTCCGAACCCTCTCCTCTGGGGCACCTCAGCCATTCCATGTATGTTAAATTTCATAAGTTCAGTTAATTGATCAATAAATCCAACTGTTTTAAAAGTCAATGGGGTATTATTAGCCATATGAGATGCGCTAGTGGCCAAGTCAAACAAACACAGTATTAGAATGGCTGCTGCAAATACTGGGGTGACCTTATGAGACGTTTTTAAATGGCTAGGCTGACACGTATTGACAGATATCGTAGTTTTACACCAATATAAAGATCATTAAACATCTGCTTTGCCCAAGACTTTTTCACAGTACTGTACCTGTCAAGAGATTACATTTTGGGAAGAAAAAAAAAAAAAGAGTGTAAATAAGCAGCTTCAAGCAAAGATTACCTAGTTTAGCCATAGTGACACCCAGTGCAATTAAGTGCATTTAACTGTCAATGAAGAAAACTTTCAGGGTTGGAAGGCACTGGAGTGTAGCTTTGCTCAGGATTATTCTGCCAATTAACAGACTGCACAATAAAGACAAACCATTTCAGGACCAAACAGCATTTAAAGTACCTGGAGTTACTTCACAGAAGCATTCAGCTGCATGGATAGGTCACACTGCTGAACTACAAAAACCGCACCACTCTGGATAAAACCATCTAATAAGCAACTAAAATATTTTGCTATATTTTTAACTCACTGTTAACAACCACTATTTGGCATATGGGTTTTGAGAACTGCGACAATCTTTAATGGTTTAACAAAAGAAACCAAATTCCATTTCATACTGTGACAAAGTAATTCATATATCAAATATTGTATATTTCTGCACTGCAGTGTGTAATTTGCTTTCATAAAGCTTTTATCAGTTTCTAGTAAAACTCAGCTAATTTTCCATAGGTGATACAGGACTTAAGCACACATCTACATCATGTCACTTCAAGCTCAAATTCTCCATTTTATTTTATGGACACATTCATCCAGATTAGTTTTACATAACCTGCTTTCTGACAGTAAAAGATTCATCAGTCTCTCATCTTTCATTATGCTTTATTTTAAAGAGGCCAAAAATCCCTAAGCATGGATCCAAATACTGATCCTAAAAGGCTCTCCCTGTTACACACGTACACAAGCACCCATACCCCCACACACACACACACACACACACACACACACACACACTTGTAAACAAAGCACTTTGAAAGTTGGAAAGTTAAAAAAAAAAACAAAACAAACAAAAAAAAAAAAAAACAGTGGAAGTCATTTTCCCACCACTGCTTCAAAGAAAGAACCTTTGCTTGTGTTCCACGATAGAGGAGATAAGCCACTCTGTTCCTCTCTTCAAGAGAGATAGGGACGAGGACGGACATGCTTGGGCCCCCTCTGTCATTCATTCTTCCCAGTTGTGTAGATGCTGGAGGGAACCATTTCTCTTTGTTATAACTACAATCATAGAGCCATGAGTGATTTCTACTGTGCTGACAGCTCTGCAGTTTTTATTGAATAAAAGCCTAAACACGACCTATAGAAGGCTGAAGGCAGGGGAAGGCTGAGCTGGAAAAGCATCCATGTTTTATCCTTATCCCCGATATCCATCTTAAAAGACCACAACCACACAGCAAGTACAGCTCTGTACAGTTCAGCGAGGTCTCCTTTGCTGGTGCTGCCTCTGCTCTACCTCATTATCTTTTGGCGCGTACAAAGTACAAGGCGTTGGTTTTGGGGTAGTACTTCACATTCTGCTTCTTGTCCATGAGGCCCCCAAAGATGATTAACTCGCCTCTGCCCTGGACCACAGTGTGGAGGCTGGTCTCCGGGGGGCCCACCACAGCTCCCACTGGCCCCGCACTCCCAGCTCCACTCCCAAACACTTTCCAGGAAACGACTCCGCTCTCCTTGGCTCGAGACACATCCAGCACATACATCTGCATGGGTTTACAGTTGAGAGACTGATAGAGGGGCTTACCCACATTTAGGCTTTGGGGTGGGTGGTGACCGAGACGGCGTGCAATTGGAGGGATGGAGTGTCCATCCACTCCGGCAGCCTGGCCAAGATTTGGTGGGCTAGATGAGGATGACGAAGTGCCAGATGCCCCTCCACCACCTCCTACTTGGGACTGTGAGGCTGAAGATGACGACGATGACAGCGATGCAGAGAGTGCTTTGACCGCTTCCAGTCCTCGACGAAGTGCCCCAGGAGACACTGCCCCTGTAGGGGTTTGGGGTGAGCCGGGCGGGGTGCGGAGGCCATTGGAGCTCGCATGATCCACAGCAGAGGACGAGGCAGTAATAAACGAGGTAGGGGAATCCCAGCCCTGCTCAGAAGCACCTGGGGCATGTGGGCGGGAGGGGGGGGAGGCAGCCTGGGCAGGGCTTGTGCGGGGGGAAGGGGAGGACCCATTAAGCAAGGGTGGCAGTGGTGGTAAAGGAGGGCTATCAGGGCCCTGTGAAGGCGACTGCTGCTGGGAAGACGAAGGACTTCCCTCCCGGGCACCAGCTCTCGGTGATGGACGGGGCCTCAGTGTCCCCCAGCGACCATTCACACAGGGGGCCTCTTCAGGAGCACCTAGGACCACACCTGTGGCCCCACCTCGTACAGGGGACTGAGAGCGCAAAGAGGGTGGCTCAGGGATCAAGGCTGGAGGTGTAGCACTAATAGGGGAGGGGCGGGAGTTCAGGCTGGGACTGAGAGGGGCACGACCAGACGGAGCTTGGGAGAAGACCACCACACACTGACCTACCTGAAGAGAAAGGGAAGCAAATTTAAGCCAGTTGATCTGCTCTGAAAACTCTAGAGAAAGAGACATGAAGCCTACGAAAACGGTTAGGGACGGCCACACCTACATACCCTGCAGGCGGGGTGGCACCACAGTTCTGGGGCCCCGTACTCTTCGTTCTCCACCCGCAGCTGCTGCCAGGACCATGGGGGGGCACCCATGTGTAGCAGCCAGGCATCCTTCAACAGCTGGAATACCACAGGCAGGGAGGGGTTATGACAGACAAGGAGAATATGCAACATCAATTTTGTTTATAAGGCCTTTCAAGATCTCTTAAAACAGGGAGCACAAGCACCGGTGCAAACTTGGAAATTGCACAGAAGTGCAGGGAAAAGACATAGAAGGAGCGGAGCAAAAATTGGGCAGATGGAATCATTTTTGTACCTCAATTACATTTCATACATTAATGAATACATTTTTTCTAGCATCTCCATATTTCTGCATCAGAGAATTCGATCAATAACTGATATATACTTTTGTCTAATAATCTCCAGTTATGGAGGTGAAACCTGCCAGTGCGTAACAGTCCTGTGGAAATTGAAAGATCGATTTGCTGGCCAGATTTAATAAATTGTAAGCATGTCACGGATTGTATAAATTAAATATAAATAAAAGACTTTTGATTGAAATTGCTACACCCCAATAACAAACACATAACTAACAAAATGATTTGTTCATCCTCCATTGTTTTGGCATGGTGGTGTAGTTTCAAATTACATGTGAAGTTTGTGTCTCCCGTGCTTATTTAGCATAAAGGTTACAGAT
Source organism: Mormyrops attenuatus (assembly GCA_026777985.1). Classification (NCBI taxonomy): domain Eukaryota; kingdom Metazoa; phylum Chordata; class Actinopteri; order Osteoglossiformes; family Mormyridae; genus Mormyrops; species Mormyrops attenuatus. The sequence continues at coordinate 4,436,084 of JAODKC010000041.1, read as the reverse complement.
CCTGTTGTGCGGTGGGAAAGTGACAAACTACAAAAGCTCCCAGTTGAGACAGCCCAGGAACTCAGAACCAGGAACTAGGTGCCTGAACATTGGTGGGAAAGCAACCATTTTGGGTTGACCAGAGTTATTCAACGGCACACAGAGTAAATAGCAGATTGATTCATATTATCCAAGCTAGAAGGAACCAAACACAAAATGCAAAATTAACTAGATGCTGTTGGAATGACAATATGCCCCCCCCACCCCAATCTAATCCCAACTCCAACCATCCCCCCAACCTTTACAATCTCTAACTTCCCTACACATTCTCACCCCCCTTTCCAAAAAAATCTTTAAAAGCCCAATTTTGTGCATCTTCTCTCAATGTAATCAGGTTCACCAGATCTGTGCCTGTCCCAGATCATCACCTAAACAATGTTCCTGGGAAGTCTGAAAAAAATCCATAAAATATTTTAGTTATTGTGTTCACCCTTTCCTTCCTCTGATGCCAACTAGCACTGCTACTTAAATTTTAGTGTGGTTTGTTCCAAAACAAAATGAGGTGTAGATTTCATGCATATGATGTTTTGTGAAGCAGTAGTAAGATCCACCAAATACAATCTCTCAATCGCAAGGCAAACTGTTCTGCGGTCACCCTTCCCTTTGCTGCCACTACACAGCACTGCTTCAATTTTGGTTATCATGCTGACAAGATCAAGTGTCGGAGGCTGCCCCTTTCTTTGCTATCACTATGTGGCAATACTTCAATCTTGGGCTGATTTTCTAAATATTTTATCCAATTCCAGATCTTCACCCATACATTGTGCTGGTAAAATTTGAACGTAATGCAACAAATACTTCTGGGTTATTGTGCTAATGAATAAGTGTTCATTGCAGTCAACTGGTCCCAAAACCATATGCATTTCCCATCCATGGAATACAAAGATGTGTATACTTGATGCTTATGTTCAATATGCCTTATGTACAACAAGGTATGTGTACACACACACACACACAAATAAAATCTTAGTGATTAAGTGTTTTCATTGTTTAAATGTAATACTATATCAATCTGATGATTTTCACTTTCTTCTTGTACTGAAACTGTCAAAGGATTTTTTCAATTGCATATCTTGCTGATTAAATGAATATACAACCATGTTTCAATACCATCCAAAAAAGGCTTTATAGTCTGTATATTCAGTATAGAAATGTATTTATTCCAAAACAGAAGTTAAGCCTTTCACGCCACTATGTCCACCAAGAGACAAAGTTTATGAAACCGATTTCAAAATAGAAGGTAAATGTTTGGGAACAAAACGAAAACTCTAAACCTAACACTTATTAATCCAAAGCCTGACCAGATAACCACTGAAAGTGAAAAATGAGGCTCTTTGCAGTTACTAAGGTATTAGCCTTCAATAAAATAAGACAAATATTGCAAATGGTAATATTTTTCATCCTCTGAGCTTTCAGGCAAATTAAATGAACTAGCTAACAATGTGTATTCAACATTCTTCTGCAAAAGCTTCCCCATGAGGCGCTAACAATGTTTTGATTTAAGCTGTCAATTCATGGATTCTGTGCAACATCACGACTGAATGTCCCACATTATTTATAACCAGGATGGAATATTACAGGTCTCCATTGAGAATCTTTGTTCATAATATTCTCCCACTGGGGTACCAAAGTTAATGCAAAGAAATTATAATCTGCTTTAACTCTGACAGCCCTAATCTAAACATAATCCAGTGAAAAGTTCCCCCTCCAAAAAAAAAAAAAAATATATATATATTTTGTTACCTGCTTCAGGGTTTTTTCTGGGTGCATATCTCCAGTCAGTGACTACTATAAATTCTGAGGCACAGCCATTGTTAAAATAAGATTCCATCATAACTGCTGAACTGGTTGAGTGGCCACATTCAGGTAATACTCACAGCATTGGGACCTCCGCAGCCCCCCAATATCAAGAGCGTCTTGTCATCAATTACAATCTGGAAAAACAGTGCAATGAATTGACACATTAACAAAGAGCCGAAATGTGCAGGGAAAAGAGGAGAGTAAGAGAAAAATTGCAAATGTTAAGAGGTTTACATGTATCTTAAATCCACTCAGTCCATACCTGTGACTGCCCCCCTCGAGGGTGGGGTGTAGGGCCAGAAATAGATGGTTTGGACCAAGACCAGTGCTCTAGATCAAGAACCCAAACATCATTGCTCCTACCAAAAGAAAGCACACAAGACTGAAGCGGGCAGTAATTCAGGAGATTCTGCTTTGTCTAGTGTTTTATACTGCATATACATTTCCCAGGAACAATTAAAGGGTCCTTAGCTATGCCAGAATAAGCAATATACTATAGTTTATCTGCTGCTCCTAGAAAAGCAAGACAGCTGACACATGACAGCCAGCAAGTTAAGCATAATACAGCATATACCCCATTAAAATAGAACAGACAGCATAATACACCAATTCGTGAGGAACTTAACTGATTTTAAGCACAATTCCAGATGAGATTTAAAACTGCAAAGTTACAATAATATATCATCACACTTCTTGCAGTGTAAAGTGCAGGCTTTGGTTTCAAACTTATTTTGAAAACAATACATTTTTGAATGGGTATTCCATATATTTCCCGTACTTAACCCCTATGTAAGTCATTACATACATTTGCCGTGCTCCAAGAGAGCCACCAAACACCACCATTCTGCTACCAATTACAGAGGTTGAATGGCCAGCCATTGGTGGTGGTCCATGGGTCGTCACTATACAATTCCACCTGGGAGGGTAGAAGCAAAGAGTTTGCTGGAGTGGCGGAGATATTATTGCATAGAGACAGGAAGGCAAGATGAATGCTTCCTTACCAGTTCTTGGATGGGGAATAGGTATGGATCTCATCAAAAAACCTCTCTGGCTGGTGTAGGGGATACGGACTGGGGCGAGTCCAACCCCCAAAAAGAACCAGAATGTCACGGAATACAACCAGAGTCGCCCCTGCCTTTGGTGAAGGGTAAGAACCTAAAGAAGCCAGAGGGAGGGACCTGCTATTGTAGTGACAAGCAAAACAATGGTGCTTTTCCACTGCCACCAGGAACCGAGCTGTACCCAACTGATGGATTTCCATCGTAAAGTATGCGAACCGTACCCGTGCTGACACAGCCCTGCTAGCGTGCCTAAACCAAGCTGGTCGCGTGACCACCATGTGATTGGTCAAAATATTACGGGGACAAGAAAGAACCGGTGATCTGCGTCAATACGCAGGGATTATGCAAAGGGAAAAGGGCCATATTCTATATGCTATTCATTACTAGTAGAATTACAAATCATGATGTATTTATGCATTCCTGATAACTCGGAACTTGTAAATTTCCACCCTCCTACTTAAAAAAGTACTATGTGAAGGCTGAACCAATTTGATTCGTAATGCAAATTTTTGCAAGATAATTCTAATTTTTTTTAACACTTGATGTTAGCATAACGTGATGATTCTCAGACATGCTAGCGGAAGTTAGCATATAGTAAATCATGATGTACACCATGTGAATAAAGTAAATAAGCATCTCTTTGGTTTTCTGTCACTGTCTCTCTCCAAGCTGGCCACGCCTTTAACAAGCCTACCCTTCTGCAGTGGGAAAACCGAAGCAAGCTGGAACCATGCTGTAACTAGGCTCTCTTTGCCATACGGGTCAGGTATGGCTCGGTCCCTGTAGGCCAATGGAAAAGTGCCATAAGGCCACAAAAGCACCATCTCACCATTCTGAAAAGAACTACATTAGGAACCATACCCGAGGCCAAAGGGCGGATCCACTCCTTGCTGTTAAGGTCGAGCCTCCAAAGGTCATTGAAAGCTGCGTTGCAGCTGCTCTGGGTACAGCCCCCAAACACATACATCGACTGGTTTAGGTTGTAATAACACGCACCTACAACACATACAAGCTCATTTTCCTCAAGAAATGTATTAAGTTCAGAAAAGTGCAAACATCAAATACTACTACAACATAAAAGGGAAATAAATACAAATACACCAATAGACCTATAAAACATGGGGGTGGGGGGAAGCTAGTTACTGACTATGTGAGAATCGTTGCGTTATGGGGGTGCCAGGGTAGGGATACGTTCGGCTTTCCCACTGAATGTTACCCTCCTGCACAGCTCTCAGGAAACCATGGTAACACTGATGAGCCACACCTGAAAGAGAGAAGGAGGCACGTGAGGGATAGTAGCCCAGGAACTTGTTTTCATATATAGCAGCACATTGTTGACGCCTTAAAAATGGTCACACCAATATGTACTAATATATAATAATTGTGCTTTATGTTGGTATACAACACACTCCCATAACACTTGAACAGTGCTAATGACATTTTACATAATGAGATCTTCAGAGATAGGTGCTGAATAGTGGTGATTAAAACATTAGGTTACGTAACTAACCATGGCAGGGCTAACCTGCATCTGAGTAGATGTACCTTTAATCAGGCGATACCACTGTTTACACACAAGAGCAGCAGTCTTGTGCTCCTGATATGGAGAGAGGAAGGACAGGATATACTCCAGCACCTCTTCTGGTAGCTGTCCCATCGTCCTCTCACATTCTCCCTCCTTTTTTCTGTTATTGGGCTTCATCTCTCTCTTCTCTGCAGTGACCTGCCCTAATCCTACCCCAACCTCCTCTGTGTCCATAGCAACCAAGCCTTCATCTTCACTGTCCGAAACACGGGACATGCTGGCTGTATGAAAAGCAAGAAAGTGGAAAGTATACAGAAAAGATTTTTTTTTTAAATGAACGGAGAAAACAGCCTTCTACAACTTTAACTGGGAAAAGGGTTTGCAACAGTATACAAATGCTTAATGAGGCTCCTGCATGAACTCTAAGTTTGTGAACACCATTAAAAGAAAAACGGAAAGTAAATTGTTCTGATAAGCCTAAATAATGCTTGGCACTGTGACAGGAACTGAAAGAGATGAAGGACAGTGGATGAATAGGGTAGCTATCAAGCCATGCAGATGACTGGACTGAGAAGGAACACATGCAAACAAAATTAATATTTCGGCTTGCATTTGCATTCAAGTCAGTAAAGACAAGGCTCCCTTTTTTCGAAATACTTAATAAAAAAACTACACAAGAGTTACTCTCCATATGGGGAACATTGAGGAAAAAAAAAACAGAACATGGTATCACATAACGCTTGACAGGTGCTATTTTTAACTTAAGAAATCAATACGAAATTTATGTGCAGAAATATGACACTCGGAATAAACATTAAATTTGAGTTGTACTTGGAGCCCCAACCCAAATTTAGTGCTCAAAGGAAACGTAACGTTTAACAAGGTATGATTAAGCTTTGCTTTTCTGTTTTTCCGGCTGTATTTATCTGTATCCCTTAGCTCTCCTTCCACCCATAATGTTAATACCTTACACGATTTTCCAAACATGTTCCACAGTCGGTTTTTTTCATTCAAAAATTGTTTTCGTTCTCGTGCAAGTGTCATCCAACGCCCATTTGTTGAAATACACGTTATAAAAGATACCCTTGAAGATTAAGCAATTCGTATATGTTAATCTACGTAGCACAATTTAATTCGTGGAAGACGTAGTGTTTTTTTTAATTATCGTTACTATAGTCTAAATGTAATGGTACACGACTTAGCTGCAAAACAGCTAGGTTAAGGAACACTCAGTAACAACTGTATTGTTTCTGTGGTGATTAAAGTTATAACGCTCTATATATTTTCTTAATTGTGTTTTTAGGAAAAAAATAGATGCAGCAAAACACGAAAAAAAACGTGAAATAGTGTGACCAATTGCAAATGTTGAGACAGAGAACAATGGGTAGTTAGCCAGCCGGCTAGTTATGTAGCTACCTGGCAACAAGTTTTAACCGTATATCAGGCTGCCTAATATAGGTCCTGTAAGCCAGGCAAGGCTAACGAGGTCTAAAGGCGTTTGAAAAACAACGCCTGTAAAACAGCCTGTGTAACACATCGGAGGCGAACGGCCATGGGTGTAGCGCTAACTGTTAGCTACGCTAGCTAAATTTCCCAGTCAGGCTACCAAAGCAAGTTACGAATGTGACCATCAGATAGATACATTACAGCGGCAGCTATCCAAGGAAATTCAGCACAAAACGTAAAACCTCGGGAGACCCAGAAGATCCGTGCAAAATACAAGTCAGTCGGTGAAATACAATTTCTAGTTAGTTAGCACTGGGAAGCCATCTAGAGCGGTACCCAGCTACGAGTCCCTCCTCATCCCAGCTGAAATTGCATCTCTCTCCCTCTCACCTCGCCTATCTCCCAGAGCTCTTCTCTGCTCTCCCGGCCTCCCGCAACTTGACAACGGCGTCCACCTTTGGCACCGAACCAAGGAACTTCGTATATGTTGGTTCTCTGGCCCCGGCACCACCCTGAATCCTACTAATTGAAGCGGCTGGGCAATTTAGACAAGATAGATAAGCTAAGTTGCTAGCTAGATCTCACCATATATCTAGGAAATGAGATAGGGCGGGTGTAAACAACTGCTATTACGCGAACCACCCACTTTCCCGTAATTTTCCCCTGGCCTCAAACTGTTATGTCCGCATTTAATAACATTTACCCATCTTGCCGTATTTCACCTACAATCACTTTCTCAGTGCTAGCAAGCGCTCATTAGTATCCACACGGACGCCATCTTCCTCGTCGGCAGTATCACCATTCCGGGTCGGTTACGGGAGCGCGCACGTACAGAGGGACGAAGCGAAGGAAAAATTTTGAGAGCGAGCCCTATGTGGTCTATTTGTGATGAAGACTTCACTGCACGTTCAATGGGATTTTCCATGTTTAACTGATATCTAACAAATTTCAAAATAAAATATGAAAAGACAGCATTGAAAACTATACATCCACTCTTTGTCATATAGTGGTTAATTATTGTCACTTTAAATTTACTCGTTGAATTTCTGCCAGTGACATGAAGTGCTTTCTCCTCTTTTTTCATAATTTGTTTATGCATAAAATAAACTAAATGCATTTTAATAAATATCAGAGTTTTTCATGTAGGTTAATGTATATTGCAATGGATTAAAAAAGATTTCTGACCCACTTACGCAGGTCATTAAAGACGCCAGGTGAGCCACTTGCAATGCCAGATCCAAAGGAGCCTAGCACCAAGCCATCTTCTGGCTAAAGTGATTCAGCCAATAGCAGTGCTGTTCCCCCATCTCACAGAAGTGATACAAAGCTTTTCCTAGATGGAAAGATTCACTGACTCAAGATTCAAGATTTTTATTTGTCATATGCATCACTGTAGTGGTACACCAGGAGTGAAATTAAATTGTGCTGCTCCAGACTGTGCAATAATACAGGGTAGAAGGATAACCAAATATAAATATAACCAAATACATAAACAAAAATGTAAATTAACAACATAAAAAACAGAAATATATAAAAAGTATATAAAAGTAAAGATAAAAAGTCACAAGCAAATAGGGTAAATTGTTTAAAGTGCAATGACTCTTGTGATCATATTACTGTAGATCATACTGAGGCTTGGCGCAGTATCAGTATTTATATGCTATCTAGTATTTATTACATCAGCAGCTAAACATAGCCAATAAACAACTGAACTGCATGTTCCAACTAATAGTTCTTGCAAATATATTCCTTGAAACACTTCAGGGACCATTTCAGGGTATTGGTGATCCTCAAGCTTATCCCAGAAAAAAGCCAGAGTACACCCTAAAGCAGGGGTCTCAAACTCCAGTCCTGGCAGGCCGGAGCCCTGCACAATTTTTGGTTTAACCTCATTAAAAACACCTGACTCAACTACTTACCTAATTACCACACAGCTCTTGAGTTGAATCATTTCTGTTGGAACAGGGAAAGAACTAAGCTACGTAGGGCTCCGGCCCGCCAGAACTTCAGTTTGAGAACCCTGCCCTAAAGCAAAGATTGTCCAATCCAGTCCTTGGGTACCCCCAGACAGTTCACATTTTTGATCCCTTTCAGCTCCCAAAAGGTTGGGAAACACTGCCCTGGAAGACATTCTAGTGCATCACAAGGATTTCGCACAAAATTCTATACTGAGGGCAATTTATTAAAGACATCTCTTCAACAGAGCAGCATTTCTTTTGACAAAGAGGCATGTAGAGGAAAAAAGAGGCCATACACTGACAAGAGCTGAGGTGCAACAAAACCCCATATCTCTGGATGTGTGAAGACCTATTCTTCTCACAGAACAACTGTGCCACCCCCATAAATGGCATTAAATTAATATTATTCTATTGTTCAATGTTACAATATCAAATAAGATCAAAAATGTAAATATGCTGCTACTCTCTGAGAAAAAATTATAAGAAATATGGAAATGTTTTAATTGATCAAATTCATTTTTGCAGGCTTTCGATGAATAGCTCCTATTGGATATACAATTTATATCAGAATAAAAATAGGACATGCTTAAATGATCATATTTAATACATTTATTTTAGGCTTTTAGGTCCTAGTAGAAACACCCAACAATATACTAATATGAAGGGCTTAATTAATAAGGAGTAGGACAACCCTTTTTTTCCAGAGCTCCAATTGTGCTTGGAATGATGATAAGTTCTGAGTGGGATATTAGACCATTCTGCAAGAGGAAAAGGAGCTCACATTCTTTATGTCTGAGGATTGGGGAGGCCAGGGAAAGAGTCTGACTTCCTCATAGTGAACACAGTTAAATTCATTTAGCAGTGTGCTTGGGGGAATAATTATCTTAGAATATGGGAACACCACGAGGGAACAGAGTTTGCACCATAGGCAGCACCTGCTTCTAAAAACAGCCATATACTCCCTGGATGTTGTATGACCATGCAAAATAATCACAGGACAAAATGGTTGCCCAAATAATCCAGAATGAACCAAAAAACCTGTTGGTAGAAGGCAAACTTTGGCTTTCTGCAAATGTAAAAAATTCTGGGTGAAAGATCATCATCATCAGACCGTATTGGCATCCTGTACAAGCTGTACCACAGGTGAGGCTCCATGGCCCTGTAACCCTGACCAGGATAAATGATTGGAATTCTATGAAATATTTCTCTTCAATACTAAATTCATTACCATTACTTGTATTATTTTATTTACTATGTATATTGTATACTCGGCACATCTGCAGGTCTTCGAGCAAGGCCCTTAGCCCCCAGCTCCCTGGGACTGGGAACATGATTGCCTAGTCTAGGAGCTGCGCTAAGCCCCAGAGCAGTGTTTACACAGGGTGGTTCGTTCAGGTGTCTACTCTCAAGTGACCTACAGGAGGCGCTACAGGCACAATAAAATAAAGCTAAGAAAAATAAATAATTCAATCCACCACAACAACGGCCTTTTCTCTCTGCTGCGGTCTGGGTGGTGAAACTGCAGTCTGATAGCCAAAACGGAGAGACTCGGAATAAGTCTCTATCATTAAGCTGCCTGAATGCTAAATGAGGAGCCCTAACCGCAAACATGGCACTTTAATGCACTTCACATTATTCCTCACTTCTCATTTTACATCATCTTGTTGTGCACTGCCCTTCCCTGTCAGCATAGGCACAAGGCGAGAGGACACCCTTCGTGGGATGCCAGTCCATTGCAGGGCGCGCGCGCGCGCACACACACACACACACTCACATACAACGTACAATTTTAGAGATGCCAGTTAGGTTAACCGTATACTTTTGCATAGCGGGAGGAAACCTGTGCAGTTTGGAGAAAACATGCAAACTCCACACACAGGATGGAGGTGGGATTTGAATCACTGACCCTGGGAATGTGAACCGTCATGTTGGCACAGAATTAAGGTACTTACCATCTGTGACTCATGATTCATAATGGTAAAACAATTTCCCCTCCAGTACAGTAGGTAGCAGTATTACTCTAGCTGAACTTCATGCTAGCAGTTTGCGAGAAGAAGAGTACGCGTGGCTGCGTGCTGCCAGAGTACTGGGGATCTGTGTGTCCGGGCAGTCGGAATATGGATGATGAGATCTCAGATAGCTGGGAAGAACCGGCAGAGGGAGGGGTAAGAGACAGGATTCTAGTGGGTACTCGCTATTTGCAAACTCTCGGAGACTTAGGGAATACCCTGGGAAAGAATTTCAGCCATCGAGGCGCCCGTGCTGCATTAGACGTGGGGACGGCGTAGCGAGGCGCGGCGTGAGGAAGTCGGCCGACACTTAAAGGGGCAGGACGGTGATTACTGCAGGGCAGAAAGCAGCAGTGCGAGGAAGGCATTGGTCGTACAGTTTTTACTTTAAAAGCGATACCTGTAGGTTTTGACAGTATTTAGCGAGTGATTCCTCGAGTAAAAGAATGTTGTGCTTGTATGTTCTTCGAAAAAAAAATGAAGTGAAGCCGGTCTCAAACTCCTGTCTTGTGTAGCACATGTGCTGGTAAAATTGTATCCGCGGCAAGGTTATCTAAATTTAACTTAGCTAACATTTCTCCTTTCATCATCCGCGAAGTCCAAACGGCTTTTTTCTCTCAACCAGCTTTATAAAGTTTATTGTTGTTGATATGATTTATTTGACCGCAGTCTAATGAACGTATTATTTTTTTGTGTTAATTAGCAAGCGTTGGATACTTGGCTGATTTTGCAGCCATTAATATAGTGATACAAATGTACACTGAGGAACAAAGAAATGAAAGAAAAATCCGTATGAAGTGTGTCTTGTTATTCATTTCATTTTATCCTGGATAATAAAAAGTGCTTTTTGGCTCATTCTACACGATATTTGTCTAGACACGCCCGGTTAGGGAATCCCTACTGCAAAGCAAACAAGCAAAGCTTTGACTTAGTCCCCATCGTTTTCCCTACATTTTAAGAACATATATTGCAGGGTTAAAAGTTAAATTAAATTAAATTAATGACAAGTACAGCAACCCTAGCCATACACACACTGCTCTGATCTCTGCGGAAACACAGTTTGTTATTCACAGTCCCGTCTGCGGTGTTCAAGCTCTGTGTGCGTGTGTGTATCTATCTATCTGTCTGTCTTTTATATCTATGATTTTGCTCGAGATTACTTTGTGCAATAGATAACCCACTAACCAAATCCTTTGCCCCTTTAACATCACTTAATTTTGTTACATTCTCTCTGTTTTGACTTTTTTGGATTTCTGACAAAGGTTGTCTGTTTATGTTTTCTCCTTTTCCCCGAATGCAGGAAATGCAGAGACGGGGGGAGAAATTGAGGATAAACCAAAAACATAGGTGGGTGTCACTAAGAATGATCTTAATTGCTGTCTGTCTAAACTGATCCCAGGTATGTCTCGTCTGTGGATTATGTCTGTATATGTATAGACTGAGAAATAAATAGGATGGAAATAAAGATGCCATGTACAGTAGTTTCACTTTGGAATATTTTGTTTGATTATTTTATGGGTTGTGACTACTGAAGAGCTGCATTAAGGTATAACTCTGGTTGTAGGGTGGAGGAAATGGTGTAACACGGTGACATTCTAGAGTCAAACCATGTCTTAGAATGGTTAACTGGTTCTTGTAGTACTGTTAGTTTTTGGTGCTTAGTCAACCCTTGTATAAGAGCAATTTTAACTAATTCGGTGATACTGTGATGAAATTCAGGATGCATTGACACCTATGTTTGCTCCAGCAGAATTTTGGCCAGCAGTTCTGGCCACTGTCCTCTAAAGACCACAACCATCATGATCCAGGACGGCACCCTGCCTGCAGCACCCCAGCCCCAGATCCGCATCTTGAAGCGACCTTCCAGCAACGGTTCGCTACACCCCCCTGCCGGGCCACCCCGACCTCTCCCGCAAGTAAAGTCCCTGGCCCAGCGGGAGGCAGAATATGCAGAGGCCCGTAGGCGAATCCTGGGCAGTGCCAGCCCTGATGAGAGCCCTCAGGACAGCCCAAATGCAGTCAGGTAAAGACCTCAGCCCCATAGTAGTCTATACTCTCAACACAGAGACACTTTTATCAGGAGTAAGCTTGAAAAGGTGGCAGGTCTATATTGAATTTTAAAACTTTATCACTGTATGATTAAAACATGCATCTACAGCATATTATGCACATGCAATTTGCAATTTTCACATCACAAGGATCTGGACAATCAGTTGGTTTGAAACCATTTATAATTTATGCTAAAACATTTGTACTCTGTCATAAGAAATAAAACTTGGCCAGTTTTGCGAATTTGATGGTTGTTTGATGGTTGATACAGGTCGATCCTGGTGGTTTTTTGTGCAGAAAAAATATAATAGTTGGGAAGAGATGTGATTTTAGAACAGCTAGTTTAAAAAGTTTAGTAAGTCTGAATCAGTGTGCCAATTTTTTCTTATAAGTGGGGCCCTGTGTTCAGTTATCATTTTGTTGGAAAGCCATTTAATTGCCTTCCATGGACTAACAACATCTTTGCAGTTTTGAGGAAAAACCTGACTTCTCTTTTGCTGATTGGAGTGCAGTACTGAACACTTATTTTTGCACAGTTCTGTTTTGAGGTTCAGTCTGAATGTTCATAGATATTCTGCATAAATATTAAGGATCATCGGACTCACCCTGCCCCCGCTAGAGGTCATTTTCGGAACCCGATGCCTCCATAGAGCCATTAACATCTCTAAAGATGCAACTCACCCCTGTCATCATCTGTTTACTCTTCTGGGAGGCGCTACAGAGCTCTCAAAGTCTGCACCTCTAGATTCATGGACAGCTTTTTTCCAAGGGCCATAACTGAGCTGAATAAATCTAAACTCTGCTCCCCCACTGTGGTACATTCAGCTGCACTAAATATACAATAATGAGGCAATTTGTGCAATATGATTTAGGAGATGTTTTAATCTCATTATTGTTTTAAATGCTGGTTTTTATGTATGTATTAGTGTATCTATTACGTGTGTAGGTATGTACGTGTGAATATGTGTGTACATGTGTAGATTACTTTTGTTCAGGCTTGGCACAGAAGAAATTTCGTTGTACTTCGGTACAATGACAATAAAGTCTATATCTATCTATCTATCTATCGATCAATCATCTATCTATCTATCTATAAATAAGTGGTGTTTTATCATTCATTAGTGAAGTGTCCATGTGGAGTGTGGTTCACATGTTTGCTGCTAACCCTAACCCTGGCTGTAAATTTTCGTTGTGTAACTGAATTGGAGTGCACAGTAATGAATGAGCCATGCATTATGGCCCGTGGGATATGTGATGAGGATAATCACTGCCCCACTTAGGGAGCTGGTACTGTAAAAATAGAATCCTGGTTAATATTGTGTGGATGGTGCTGCAGTGACATTTTTGTTTCCAAATGTTTTGAGTGTAATGTCTTTTTTGAACAGGTGAATGTAGCGATGAGCAGAGGTATGCTGGCTGTAGATGCATCCGTTGGCTGCTGTGCACAAGCTGACAGTCGTCTTTCTGTCTCACCCAGCAGGCCTGTAAGAATGAACACACCCCAGTTCCCAGAAGACTCCCGCCCAAACAATCAGGCTGTCCGCCAAGCCATCAACCCTGGCGGCACGCAGGGCTTTCGCCAGCGAAGATAGAACACACTATCCCGCCCTGGGGGGGGGGAGGGGGGGGGGGGGGCCGGGGCGGGGGGGCGCAGTGGGCAAGGGGGGGGGAGATGTGGGGGCACGGGGGGGCACAGGGTTTCCGCGC
>JAODKC010000041.1:4389219-4417572 GCA_026777985.1 Mormyrops attenuatus | reverse complement strand
GCGTGTCAACCAGGACAGCCCTGCAACATCCAGAGCCTTGAGGAACTCCGGGCGGATCTCATCCACCCCCGGGGCCCAGCCACCGAGGAGCTTTTTGACCACCTCAGCGACCTCTGCCCCCTGCCCCATCCACCCCCAAGTCTCCAGACTCTGCTTCCTCATTGGAAGGCGGATTGAGGAGGTCGAAGTATTCCTTCCACCTACCCACAACATCCCGAGTTGAGGTCAGCAGTGCCCCATCCCCACCATAAACAGTGTTGATGCTGCACCACTTTCCCACCCTGAGCTGTCGGATGGTGGACCAGAATCTCCTCAAAGCCGCCCGGAAGTCGTTCTCCATGGCCTCGCCAAACTCCTCCCACACCTGAGTTTTTGCCTCAGCGACCACCAAAGCCGCATTCCACTTGGCCCGCCGGTACTGATCGGCTGCCTCTGGAGTCCCACAGGCCAAAAAAGCCCGATAGGACTCTTTCTTCACTGGGGTCGGTCCACCAGCAGGTTTGGGGATTGCCGCCATGACAGGCACTGGCCACCTTATGGCCACAGCTCCACAATGGATGCGCGGAACATGCCCCATTCGGACTCAATGTCCTCCGCCTCCACTGGGACATGGGCGAAGTTCTGCCAGAGGTAGGAGTTGAAGCTCCTTCTGACAGGGGATTCCGCCAGATGTTCCCAGCAGACCCTCACTATACGCTTCGGCCTGCCAGGCCTAACCGGCTTCCTCCCCCACCAGCGGAGCCAATCCACAACCAGCTGGTGATCGGTTGATAGCTCCAACCCTCTCCTCACCCAAGTGACCAATACATGCGGCAACAAGTCCGATGAGACGAGCACAAAGTCGATCATTGAATTGTGGCCTAGGGTGTCCTGGTGCCAAGTGCACATATGGACACCCTTATGTTTGAACATAGTGTTCGTTAAGGACCGTGGCGAGCAGTGAAGTCCAATAGCAAAACACCACAGATCGGGGGGGCCGTTCCTCCCAATCACGCCCCTCCAGGTCTCACTGTCATTGCCCATGTGAGCATTGAAGTCCCCCTGCAGAACAAGGGAGTCTGCAGTAGGAGCACTCTCCAGCTCTTTATATTATTTGATAATTATACTTGTTCACTGTTAGACTGTAAAGCACATTGAGAAAAAAATAATTTATCTGCTTCATAACTGCGAATTTATTTTTGAACGAACTGTTTTATTTTCCCCCGAAAGAGACAAATCTTATGTTTTTTTGCATAACGTATCTGTTCAACAATAAATGCAATCCTGCCTGATAATTATGCACAAACTGTAGAGTGGGTGTCTTCTGGGACTTGAACTGGTAACCTTCACATTGTTTAATCCATGTCCTTAACCTCAGCATAAAATAAGAAGTCCATACACCCATCTTCCATAATCACTTATACCTCACAGGACTATGGTGGGAACACCTTGGATGTGATATCAGGCCACTGAGGACCCGCACACACTGGAATACCCAGAGAAAACACACACATACAAGGCTAAGATTCAACGGTACATCCCGGAGGTGTGATGTAACAGTGCTAATAGCACCATGTATCACCATATCATCCCTTATATAAAATGTAATCTAAAAATTGACATGGAATTCAAATGAAGTAAGATCCTGAAAAAATGTGTTTGAAGGTATTATGCTTTGACGGGAATGACATAGACCAAATATATATATATGGTAGGAAAATGAAAAGGAAAAAACTCAATGTTATCCCTCAGTATGTTATGTATAGTCAGTATTCGTGTGGTAAATACAACCGCACTATACTCCACTGTGCAGCAGGAATACTTCCTTCTTTAGCATAGTCAGCCCATGGATTCCCCATTATTTAAGGTATGAAGTCTTCAGGATATCCCATATGGTGTAACTACAGTGTGTGTTCTCTGGTCCTAAAACCCTGCACTAGTTAAAGCTTTAGAAAGATAGATGGATTTTTCTTATATGTGGTTTTTATCTTTCTGATTATAAGAAGCCAGTTTAGTGCAAAATTATTACTGAACAAACTACACACACTATCCTACTCCTTTGCAGGGTGAATAGTTAAAATATTGATTAAACACGCTTTATATTAAAACTTTGCAGGGCGCAATTCTTTATCCCTCATTTGAAGGGAGATATATGATATTGTACATGTTCAAATAATTCACATACATAGCTGCATTATGATGAGAAAATAAACATTTAATGTGGTAGATTAAAAACATATAGGTGACAGCCCAAGCAGAAGGCCAAAGTACTGCTCAGATTTTGGCAACAAATCCTTGGTTCTCCTGTCAAGGACTGGGATCAGTGATGCTAACTTAAGCCAATCACAGAGCACTGTGTAGGCGTCAGGGTCTGATCAAGTGGAGGCCAGGAGGGGGCGTCTGACAGGAAGGTTTCCAAACGCTTGTACAGTTTTTTGGACTCTTTCTTCCGCCTTAATCTTCGTAAGCAGTCCAGTGCACCCTTGTCAATGAGAATCTATAAATAACAAGATACATCCACATGAAATATCTACTGTCATCGCAATAGGGATAAGAAATGGAGGCAAAAAAGTATGAGGGGACAGGGCAGCATCAGACTCAGTATTTGTGGTTCGAATCTTTAAAAAATCTTTATACAACCTAAACGCAGACTGATTGGATAGCAGGTAAAGAAGCTACTTGCCTCCAACAGGTAACAGGTAAACAAGTTGAGCGCAGCCAGAGCTACTAACAAAAGTTTATAATTCATGTCCGTGACTTCGCTGAGCTTGAACAACCTTCGCAGTAAGGGCACTGGATACAAGACCAGCCAACTCATGGCGCCAAAGAAGAGCAGCAGCAGCAGCACGAACAGCACTGGGCCCAGAGAAACAAAGCGGACACAGTGTCAGGAGAAGAGCTTTGCAAACACTATTGTGATAAACCCAGCAAATATTTCAAACACAAGAAACACACAGCGATGTGCCAAAAGGAAAAGATCTGCTATTGGGTGTTTCTTACCATTAGCATAAAGAGCCTTCTTATACGGATACCCTTTGGTTAGTACCACAGCCATAATGATGTACTGAAAGCCAGACAGGGCAAACACACTCGTGTCCTCAAAGTTGGGCAGGTTGGCTGCCCCAGTTACAGTCGAGTTGAGGGGAATGTACCTGTGACAGATATGAGAGATTGGTTGTGGTATCATACAGGAGGTGCTTAAATTTAAAGTCAATTACAAAGATTACACATTTGCTAATGGTAACTGCAATTCAAAACATTCACAATCTCAGGGCGTGATTCCAGACAGAACTGCAATACACAACAAAAAACAAATAGATCTTACTCCCTTCTTAAGCCCCCTTGCCTCTCACCAGCTCTGAGTCCTGGTGATGAGAAGAGCAGACACCTGAATCAGCACCAGAAGTACGAAGTGCACCAGCAGGCTACACAGAACCGGCAAGCTGAGCAGGCTGGCTGGGGGGCGCCGGGGGTGGAGCTCTGCACTGGGCCCGCCCATCCCCATCACAATGGCCAATGATGTGACCAGCACCAGGTCAATAAACAGGAATTGCAGGTCGCTGAGGTTGGTCTTCACCTGAAAAAGGGTGGGACAGATGCTGTGAAGCTCAAGCGTCTAGGATGAGTGAAGCTACTGAGCACAGACATAAGTAGATAATACAGAAACACAGATACCCTTGCAATTGCACTGATCATTTGAAGTCACTGCTGCCAGATAATTGTGCAATATTGTACATTACTTTTTAATTCTTTACTTCAGAGGTTTTATCTTAGTCCATTTCATTTTCCAGTTCAGATATTTTATTCTAGTATTTTACTATTTATTTAATCTATTTATTGTTTAGTAGCATGCTGCACGCACCAAGACCTGAGAAACTGTGTTTCGTTCTAATCATGTCAAGTGGTTGAAATGACAATAAAGCTGATTCTAATTCTGATACACACTCACAGTGTAGAGGATGAGGACAGAGGAGAACTGGATCAGACTGTAGATTGCCATGTACTTGAAGAGACTAAAAGACGTCACCAAAGAGCATCTTCCTTCCCTGAAAGAGAAAGGCTGTACGTGTAATTCAGGAATGAAGATGTAATTAACTTAGATACTTTGGAATTTTGGACTCTAAAAACCACATTCATCAGTACACTAAGATTTTAAGTCACAAACACAATAATAATAATAATAATAATACTGATTTCTTCAACTCCTTGCCTATTCTTACTGTGACATTAATGTCATTAACACATCAGTAATCCTCAGTGAAAACAACCTGCATTATTGTTATTATAAACGCTGGTGATGTGTTTCTTACCTAATGAGCAGCGGCACACAGCTGATGCTGTCAGTGCTGGACGTGAAGGGGGAGGCGATGGACGCCTCCGCCTGGGACAGGGACACGCCCATGTCGGCCGCCTTTAAGGCCCCGCAGTCATTGGCGCCGTCCCCGCACATTCCCACACAGTAACTGGCAGGGAAGAAGGCAATCCCTGTCATTTTTACTAAACTCTTTATGAAGATGCATCATTTTCCCTTACTAGTTCATTCTTACATTTCTTTTAATGATGGCAGTTTATTTGGTCAATTTGCATTTATGAATACAGGTAAATGGGGATTATTTTGTTTTTGCATACCCCATCACTCTCTCCCATTTGATACACACATGGACACTACAGGTGTAACAATTTATTGATTATACTCAACATATCGATTGTTCAGACCACAATACAATTTAATTGATTCAATTAACGAATATCGATTAATGATTAATAATGAATTAATGTAAATTATGCTTTATTGTATTGATCGTGTATTACTGAATCGAATCAAATTGCATTACATTTCAAATACAGTGGAAACTGCTTCCATAGTGATTACATCAGGTCAGGTCAGGTTGGGGAGCATGCGTTGGTGCAGCGCGTTGCCGTACCCACCACATGAGGAAACGTCTCGAGATCCTGGCCGGCAACCCCCCAGGCTGACACTATCCACACCCACCCTCCGGAAATGGTCATCCATCTGCTGCAGTCAGATATTACGTGGGCGTCCCCTCGGCCTGGTCCAGTCACTCAGGTCCTCAGCAATGAGGATCCTGCGAGCCGGATCACCCTCAGGGAAACGCGTCACATAGCCGTAGTGCCATGACGGATGCTCCCTCACAATGCAGGTAATGTTCCTCATTTGGGACGACTCCAGCAACTGCTCATTCAACATAAAGTCAAACCAGTGGTACCCAAGGATTCTCCGAAGAGACACAGTATTGGAGGAGTCCAGTCTTGGTTTCAGCTCACTGGCTAGCGCCCATATCTCACAGCCATACAGCAAGACAGGGAGCACCAGGACTCTAAACACTTGGACCTTTGTCCTCTTGCAAAGATATCGGGAGCGCCACACACCCCTTTCCAGCGACCTCATAATCCCCCTTGCTCTCCCAATCCATCTGCTGACTTCATAGGAAGAATCACCATTGGCATGAATATCACATCTCGAGATCCCGGTCGGCAGTCACACCCAAGTCTGCAAGTTTCTCACACAAACTGCATGCAAGCTCATCAGAGACAATAAGATATTGGAGTCTAGCCAGGTCCAGTCTCATTCTCCTAGTAGGAGGTAGCCTACTGGATCTAAGCTGAATCTTCAGAAGAGCAACAACAAGTCTGTGGTCAGAATTCACAAACTGGGCACTTCTGTAGACCCTGCAGTTCTGCAGGAGCATCCAGCATCTGCCACAAAGATGTGACCGATCTCCTTGGCTGCACCACCAGTACTAGAGTACCAACTACAAGTCCAATGATGTGGCTCAGGATGTTGGAACCAGGATCCAGTGACCTGCAGCCCCTGACCATTCACAAAGTTAAGGAACATGGAGCCAATCTCACCCCAGTCCCCAGACCCATAGGGACCAACATAATCCTCATAGCCAGCCCTGTCAATGCCTGTGGTCACATTGAAGTCACCCATGACCAGAGGAGTGTCACCTCGTGGGCACCCATCAACAACTGAGCGAAGTTGCGAATAAAATGTCTCCTTGAATGAGACATCACTCACCATGGTTGGAGCATACACTGAGACAACCGACAAGACACCCAAAGAATGCCCTAGCCTGGACCTCATAAAACACTCATTATCACATCTGTCTGGGTGAAATTGATCACTATAAACAGATGATCATTATAACCAATTTTTTTCCTTCTTCTTTGTGTCTCAGGCAGATTGCCATCTAATTGAGATTTGTATATTTATGACATGAATATAAGGTAATAAAATGTCACTATTTACTTAATTTTATTGACAATTTCAAAATACAGCACAGCTGTGTCAAACACTTTTCAAATTACAGTACTGTACAAATCAAACTACTGAACTGCGTATAATCAAATGTGCTATACAGTACAGTACTGTACTTAAAATGTAGCTTAGTGTAGGTTTGCTGCTGCATGTCAGTGGCTCGTTTTTGGCAGTTTATCATAAGCTATGATGAGTCTATACTTGTCATTGAGAGGAAATTACTTTCTTTTTCCCATCATGTTTTCTGTGCACGTTGCATTAGCCTCAGGTAGCCTAGCTAGCCAGAAGCAGGGTTACCGCAAGGCAAAGTAGGCAAGTAAAAAAAATGAAGAATTACCATAGTTTTAATTTTTTCATGTTGTCATGTATAAAAAAATCCAAAAAGGAACACTGAGTGGACTACTTGATTACTATAAGCGAATTATTTGAACAATATTTATACAATGATTCTGTCCCAAGCTTTTTGATCCATATAAGCGGTTGGTCGCTATAATCATGATCACTATAAAGCGGTTTCCATTGTATTACCAGATATCGAATCGCTGCCTTGCAAAATTAAAATTGAATCGCATCGTGGCAAAACTTATAATTTACACCCCAATTACACACAGGTGAAAGCAAAGCTTGGGGTCCAAGCACAGGGTCAAGCCATTTATCTGGCGTACCTGGAGCATATCTTGAGGGAAAGGGCCTTACTCAAGGGCCCCAAGGAGATACTTCATGCATTTTCTCCTCCCCCCTTTCTTTCATTCTTTGTCCTATCCCTCCCTCTCTCCCTCCCTTACTCACTCACTCGAGTTTCTGCAGCTCAGTGACCAGCCGAGTCTTCTGCTCTGGAGTCATGCGAGCATACACCGTGCCTCTCATCAGCACCTGCGTGTACGGGGGTGGAGTCAGCAGAGAAGGCAAAAGTCTTAAGCAGTCAGAGAAAATGTTTAAAGCTATTTATCTGGGTAGTAAGTATATATTTGCTCAGAAAGTAGCACATTCTAATGTATGCAATTTCACAGTAACAATACAAGCTAACAGGAATTTCTTCTATTCCCCAAACAGTTACAGATGGCTAGATGAACACCGTTTCAGTTCCAAAACCTCAGCAATTCCATGTATTCATTACATTTCACCACCAGTTCTCTTAATTAATTTACTTAGTTAAATAACTCAGTGAGGTATTGATTAGCCATACAAGGTTTGCTAGTGGTCGAGTCAAAAAATAGATGGGCATTTTGGATGGTTGCTGCAAATACTGGGGTGACATTAGGAGAGGTTTTGAAATGGCTAATTATGCTGACACACTTTGATAGACATCAACAGTTTTATACCAACATGAAGATCATTTAGACATTTTCTTTGACTGCTTAAGACTTTTGCACAGTCCTATATATAAAGGCTTCACAGATGTTGCTGAATGTTACCTTGGGTAGGTGTTCAGGAAAGTGGTCACAAAGGGCAGAGAAAGATTTGCCATTGATGGCCAGGTGATACCTGGAAATTCCTTGGTAGAGACTCTATGAATGGAAATAGAGGCTTCATTGAAGTTGCTTTTAGTGGATTGTGCATGAGAAGTAAATCTGCTTTATCAATTCAATAGTAAAATATGTAATGCAACTGTGAGAAGGTTAGTGGCACAGTGGTACCAATTCCAAGGTTGGGGTTTAAAATCCCTCCACTGCTCTGGGTGTGAGCTGTACATTTCATATGACATGAATGCATGGTAAATTCTATGGATGAGTCATTGTTGAATATTCAAATATTTCAAGAAATCTTAAAATTGAATAATCAATGAGTCATTTTAAAAGATGATTAAGCAGTAATATAATTAGTTGTGATTCATCCGTTCTCTGTTAAGTTTGCAATTTATTCATTCTCCCTCCACTGTTTTAGCCTGAGCTCTGCATCCGCTCTCCAAGCCAATCTATCATTTTTGTCCTGCCTCACTCATAATGTGGTGTGTTTGTGATATTCTTTTTTAAATGAGTGAGGTGAACAAGCAAACAAGCAATGATCATTTGTCTTTCATTGTATAGAAATATGCTGGATTCATAGAAAGGATATTGAGGAAAAGCAATCAATTTTTCGGCACTGCTTTGTGTTTGTTGGTACAACTCGCGGGAAGTGTAAGAGAATCTGATTATGCTGCTGCTAATTTTCCACGTACATTTAGATTATCATGGTTGTTGTAAAATGTGAAAATGTTCTTCAAATTAATGTTATTTCAAATTTTAAGAACAAAATTTCACAGAAGACTTTTTGCTGAGTTAACAAGAATGAACTGCTGACTTGCTTTCCCAGTAAACAATGGTTTATTTTGCTTTATTTTCGTTTCTTTATTTTATTTTTTAAATATTGTAAAATTTAATTGCAAATATTTCAAATGTGATTTAGCCCTAGTTTCAAGGCTAAACGCTCCAAATGATGTCTCATTTTATATGGAAATTAACTAATTGAGTAGCCTATAATCCAGAGATTACTGTTAGGATTGTTAAAAATAAAGAAATCACCATTTGCTGCAACTGCCCAAGGCACAGGCTATTAAGCATTATTGTATGCTACTGCACTTGAGCTAATTTGAGAGTTTATAAGAGTTTAATTTCAGTTTCAATTTAAAGTATTGAACCTACTTTTTAATGTTTCAGATTATCCCTTTGCAGCAACAAGTAACATCATTTTATACGGCAAAAAATAAGTGTTTTGATCTGTACTCCTCACACAGTTCTCTGGATGGGGTGGGGTTTATGAAATATTATTTGAATAATGACTTGCCAAATTTGACTAGTAATTCTGCCTGAAATGCCCATGTGTTTAATGCAACAGTGCTTAGTCTTTGATGCTTATTAATTTACAAGTCATGAGTAAGCTGAAGCGATCTGCACTGGAGATTTGGTATAATACAATTAGTAATGTGCTATTACCTGCGCAAAGCCAACTTGCAGAGCCTCAGTCCTGTTTTCTCCCATGTGAAATCGTAGCGTTGCCAGTGAATTGGCACCAGGTGGGTTCGCTTGTACAAAAATGACTCTGTCATCTGATGGTACCATGCCACAAGTCCGGGCCACATTCACAGCAGTCAGGATGTTGTCACCTTTGGAGATTCAAGTGTGGCACTATTAAAAAGGGTTTACCTGATTGCACACATGCCGATGTATGTACATGGACACAAAGTGTTTCAAACAGAGCATCTGAAAAGCAGCCCCAGTTCTCGCCCACTCTCTCACCTGTGACCATGACAGTTTGAAGCTGGGCATTCCTCAGGATGGTGAGGATACCTGGCGTTTCCGGCTTCACCACGTTCTTCATCACCAGCAGACCCAAGAACTTCATTGAGCTTTCTACGGCTTCCCTGTGGAACACGACTGCAGCTGTATGTCTCCCTGCTCTACACAGTACAATTATAAAATGTGTAATAAACACAGAATTTTAGGACTATTTAATTCTAACTGACCTCTCAATGGTCTTCAAGCACAGTGTTTCATCAAGCGGTTTATAGGCTAGGGCCAGCACCCTGAACCCATCATTTGTGAAATGACTCAAAGTGTCAGAAAATGTAGCAGGTACTGCCCAAAAACAAAAGAGATTTAAAAACTTGTCTGTTTTAATCATACGCAAAAAGAATGCATAAGCCCAGTTTATTTTTTACACAGATCTCTGACTGTTAAACAGAAATTTCTCTCTTATTTATCTTTCGGCCTAATTTTCATTTTACTATTCAGCAGGTACCTTTATTCAGAACGACGTGCCACCTACTGTACAGCAGAATTCTAACCACTCACCGCTCTCCTTCAGGCAAAGGATGGCCACCATTTCAGGTGCTCCTTTGAGGAAAGCGAGGGCACCATGTCCTCCTGGCCCAATAGTAACCACACTCATCCTCTGTAGGGTGGATGAGAATGGGAATCTCCGCAGGATAGCCACTGGCTCACTGATGGACTGACATAAAGAACAAAATCAGGCATTTGACCAACGCATGTTTAATCATACAAAATAAAATCAAACTAGATGCTGTCGGAATAACAACAACCTATTCCCCAGTGGGCCCCTTCCCATCTAATCATAATGATCCGTGCTATGTTCACAAACCAACAGAATTAGTTCCTACTAGATGGCTGTGGTAACTGGCCAAATTATATTAATTGTCTCTAACACAGGGTCTCTTTCATGCATGACATACTTGAAAAAACACAATTCAATGTGAGCTACTGGCACAGCAGATGACAAGCTGGTCTCAAAAAAGAATTCAGCATCATAATGTGGTACTGGGGAGGCTTAGCGCAGTCAGATATTTCTCAAAGCAAAGTTATCGATAAACTTTTATGGGCAGTGATCAGCACTTCCAGGGGTATTAAAGGAAGCACCAGACACAACTTTGCTTAATATTTCAAATAAACTTTAACTCAGGTTTTAATGCCAATTTTGAAAAGTGTCTTTAATGCAATATTGTGTTTTAAATGGTGTTAATAGAGCAGTCCTTTGGCTTGTTCGTGTCTGAATATTCTTGACAATATACTTCAAAATTGGGAAGAAAGATCACAATTCAGATAATGGATCGTGATTGTCTGTTTGATTTTTTTGGGAAGATTGCCCACCCCTACTGCAGAATCTGGAAAAGATCTGTCAAATACTGTCAAATACTTTACGAGTTATTGCTCTAAAGAGTGTCTAAGGTAACAGTGGTGATGGACCAGTCACAAAATTATGTTTTCCTGTCCAGGAAATACAAAAATTCAGAGACAATAAATGCTGCCATTGTTTCCACTGGTAAACCAATCCCCAAGAAGAAAATTCCTCCTCATAGGTCACACATGGTATAAGTATTCCTCAGCCTTCCCTTCATGTCTAAGGGCATACTCACACTAAGCTCAGTTGCTTTGCACCATGCCTGAGTTGACTGACTGGCTCTCCTCCTCACTCCCCTGTCAGTCTGTGCTCACATTGCACTTAACGCCTGGGACATGAGCATGCTTTAATCATCACAGTGTGACTTTTTGTGTTGATCATTGACATCATGTCTGTGTCCCATACCCGAGCACAGTTAGCGATTACACTAGATGCATACTGTGCTTGAGGCTAACTGTACTGGGCTCTGGCCCACCTCTTCAAGTGGGCACGGGAATGGTTATTCATATAGTGCCCAGGCTTGGTACAAATCCACTGGACTTTGAAGGTCAAACGTGCTCGGGCATGGTACAGATTGCCTAATGTGAATACATCCTAACTTTCCTTGAAGAAGGGCCAAACTCCCAACCACCCCTTTAGAGATTACCCACAATGCCATGAGGCTGCAACGCAGATGCTGGTGGTCTCATCACTGCCAGGACATGAAAGCTCCCAAACTCCCCCACAATCTCTGCAGTTTGTCCATCCTCCACGGGCTCCTCTAGTTCCTAAAGACACCAAAATAACCGTTAGGCACATGCGAGAAGTCTAAGAAAGACAATGCACATGGTGAATGTATGTGACTGAAAAGTATGGTCCACACAGCAGGCACCATTTGCTATTACAAGGACCTCTCATACAGATCCCCTTCACCTTATGCCATGTTTATTATTTTCCAACACTAAATACCATTGAAACAAACCTAAATACAGTTACCTACACTCACCAAATACTTCATTTCGATTGTATACCTGCTTATTCATAGAATTATCTAATCAGATAATCATGTGGAGGAGCACAATGCATAAACCATGCAGATACAGGTCAGGAGCCTCACTTAATGTTCACGTAAAACTTCAGAATGAATAAAAAATGTGATCTCAGGGAACTGTTGTTGGTGCCACACAGGCTGGTTTTAGTATTTCTGTAACTGCTGATCTCCTGGGATTTTCACGTGCAACAATCTCTAGGATTTACTCAGAATGGTGTACAATAACGAGAGCACCAGTTATGCAAATGGAAACTCCTTCTTGGTGAGAGAAGCCAGAGGAGAATGGCCAGATTGGCTCAAGATGATAAAAAGTTATGGTAACTCAGATTATCACTCAGATTATCAACTGTGGTGAGCAGAAAAGCATCTTAGAATGCAGAACACATCGAATCTTAAGGCGGATGGGCTACAACAGCAGAAGACCATGTCAGGTTCCACTCCTGTCAGCCAAAAACAGAAAGCTGATGCAGCAGTGGGCACAGGCTCACAAAACTGGAAAATCATAGACTGGTTTAACGTGTCTTGATTTCTGCTGAGGCATGCAGATGGTAGATCAGAATTTGGCATTAACAACATGACACCACACACCCACCCTGCCTTGTGTCATTGTGGTATAATGGTGTGGGCAATGTTTTCTTTGCACGCTTTGAGCCTACTGATACCAATCAATCATTGCTTGAATGCCACAGCCTATCTGAGCATTGTTGCTGACCCAGCGCACCCCCCCAATGACTTCCCACCATGAAGATCAATTGTTGCTGTTTGTTCATAGTGAGTCAGTAAGCAGTCCTGGGGGGTGTTCCACAAAGCAGGATTAAGGGAAAGTCTGACTTATTTCGACAAGTCTGGCTCATTTAAGTGGGAGTTCCATTCCATCAACATGTCTTAAATGAATGCCCGCTGAGCTACCATGCTAACTTAGGCGAGTGAACAAATCTGCTCTGAACCAGGTTAACTGTCTTCCTTAGTTAAGTGATTCCCAAACGATTGTCATTGTATGAAATGCAATAACAAATTGAAAAAAAATCTGTTCAAATAATATGAACAGGAAGATTTTTTTATATTTTGTTTAGTCACAGTGTACTTTGTACTTTACTATTTGTAAAAAGCAAAGACAAGATACAGTTATTTGTGCAGAACATTTCACATGGATGTGACTGAAAATATTTTACGGAGATCAAATAATACAGAATAACATTATACCGAAAGAATGAGATATGAACATAACCCAGAAGGTTATCCCATTGGTTATAGGGATCGAACCAGGAACTTTCACAATGTAAGGCGACAGCATAAACCACTGTACCACCGCACACTTGTAACATTTAGTCTGTCTGCAATTCTTTGCCAAGCCCACTCTCTGACTTTATTTATGGGCACAGTATTGCCTTTTTTAGCGATTACACCTTTGTATTTTTCATACAGTTCCATCAGCAGCGTTTGTTCTAGGGCGGAAAAAAAACACCACTCTCGTTTTACAAACTTTCTGACTCATTTGATCGATCTATCATTCATCCATTCATGTGGGCTTCTTAAATATCTCGGGTGTGCACACTAAGTCAGACTACACAAGTCTGTCTTGTATGAGCCTTGATTAGTTAAAGCTGAACTGGGTTAGTGGAATGACTTGAGGCCAAGTTTAGCTAGTTTGAATCTGAATTTTCAGGAAAGTCTGGTTTTCTTTAGTTACTTCCATGGAGTACCCCCGGTCTGTAACATGAAACATTGCAATGGTAAAAGTATATCACACAGCCAAAGGCATAACAGTCACCACTGCTACTCACCCAGCCTGTGGACTCGATCATCTTGAGCTCCAGGGGGTCTCCATATGACTGGGGCCCCAGAAGTGCCACGGAGTGGCAGGACGCCATGGCCCAGAGCATGGGACCCTGCGGCAGCATGCGGGGGTCTGGCACAAGCTCCGCAAAGCCTTCCCCACTACCCTCCAGGACACCCCACACGTCAAGACCGTCCTCAGTCAGTGTGCCTGTCTGTGGGCAGGGAGGGTGTTGAGGGTAAAGCACAGGAAGAAGCAGAGGCTATGATGTCTGTGTTAAAAATGCATGCAGAACCAAACTGCAGGTTGATGACAACAGACATGGCAGACTGCAGAAATGTGAGTGGAAAAGTAATGTACGGATTTTAAGTGGAGGATAACCAACTCAGAATATACTGCCCCAGCAAAGCAGCTTCTGAGTAAGTCAGATGCTACGCTTCCCTGTGGCCTACTGGCCAGCTGCCTGCTCACCTTATCAAAGCAGCAGAGCGATATCTTGCCAGAGACATTGATACGGGGTGGACTGATGCAGAACACGCCGTGACGCTTGAGGCGTCGCTGTGCGTAGATGGTGCCTGTCGTCATGGCAGCAGGCAGAGCGGGTGGCACAACGATGGTGACGATGTCCAGGGCCCGGATCACCAGCTCCACCCAGGGAGTCTGGAGCCAGAGGTCCAGATAGGTATGAATTAGTGTGTTAAGATGCAGCTGAATACATCTTACTACTCCATCTTATCTTAGGCTCACTGATCTTGCAAGTTTTAGGGAGCTACTGGTCAATTAACACCTGTTTGATATAGTTCACAACTGACATATTAGATCAGATAAAATAAATAAATAAAATCACTATTATTTTCATTCAGTAATAATAAAAGTAGCTACATACTGTACTGTACCATACCTCAAGTTGACGAATCGCTGAAGCCGCGTGATGTTTTCACAAGCGTCACAAGTGTGTGTGTTTATTATTACAGACCATTGTATTTACCTCAAATTTTTAATACAACAGGCTTTACGGCAGTCCCTTTGTAAGTTTGAGTCCGTCCGTAAGTTGGACGTTCTTAAGCTGAGGACTGCCTGTAAAATAAAAACTGTACCCCTGGCACAACTGAGGGCAACATTTTGGATCTCAGTGCAAGAAACACCATTACCGTACTAACATAGTGCTTTAGGCTCAGGAAGGTCTCGCACAGCCACATCCTTCAGCAGGAAATTTAATCTCATGTATTTAAATTACAGAATCTACCAATAAAATGAAATGGCACGTGTTTGCATCCCACCCTTGGTCCTTAGGCATGAAGTCTGCATGTTCCCCCCATGTGGCTCAGGGTTTCTCCAGTTATTAGCCACAGGGCTATCAGCAGGCCTGATTTAACAATATGTTAAGTGTAAAAATCAGTAGTGTTAGGCTCACCATGCTTATGCTTAGGATCACGATGCTGTAGATTGTGCCCATCAGAGCTGTAACATAAAACAAGGGGTATTTATGTACAAACAAGCTCTACAATGGTGTCACAAATAAAAACTATTAGCAATAAAAACTAATAGCATGAGTAATTCATTCATTTGCAAGACCTAAAGTAGTATACAAACAGATCCACTGCGTAGATGGATGGCTACACTCAATGAGAACAGAAATTTACCCAGTGCCCCAAGGATGAGCAGGAACTTCATGGAATCTTGGTAGAAGCGGAAGTTTATTGGCTGAGGGAAAAGTATGGAGCTGATCAGGTCACCCTTAGCTGTGAAAAACCCTAAAAGGCAAAAGCGGTAAATCACACACCCATATAGGCTGTAATGGGAAAGAACTTTGAAAATCTGTCACTCTCACTAAAGCTGTGCATGGCTCTGAGCTGATTTGATATCCTATCAGCTACATTGGGGAGGGCTCCCCTTATGTTCCGCTAAGCTTATGCGGTTTAACAGTTTAACAGGTTGGCCTGCATTTTTTTGTCTGTTCCTTTATCTCCTCTCATGTCTTTTCTCACATGCCTGGAACCTGGGACACTCAGCAAAACCTCAATTTAGTGCTGACTAACAGGTGCTCTTGCATACTGAATCATGACTTTCTGATATGCCAGCATGGGTCACTAATCACC
The DNA here is from genome assembly GCA_026777985.1 of Mormyrops attenuatus. Taxonomy (NCBI): domain Eukaryota; kingdom Metazoa; phylum Chordata; class Actinopteri; order Osteoglossiformes; family Mormyridae; genus Mormyrops; species Mormyrops attenuatus. The sequence continues at coordinate 4,401,790 of JAODKC010000041.1, read as the reverse complement.
TTTTGTAACTTAACCTGTCCTCCAAGCAGCGGGCTACAGAAATGTTATAATGTTAACATTAACGTTATATCGACGCATCCATTCAACTTCTTCGACTAACCATGGAAGGAATGGCAGTGCAAAACTAGACATTTCAACATGCACACAAACGTGTATGATCACCCACATATAAATATACAATTGTTCACCTCAAAAGTATGTTTGTGGTAGAAAGTCCATGTTGGTAAGCAAAACATATCAACTGTTAGCGAGGTCACAAGACTGGACTTTGACAGCAACACCACCAAAACACTATTGAAACTGTACTGCTTGAACCTACAACCTCAGAGGTAGCAACTTTACCTGCTGACTGTCAGTCTCATTTAAAACCTCAATTTCATGAGAAAAACTTAACAGTTACCCTAATTTTAACTTTTATGGTACTAAAACCAATAAGAGGCTCCAGCCAAACACAAGTTTAAGGCATTTATTAAACTGTCATCTGTCATTCCATTTATAAGATACTGGTACCACTTTACGATAAGGCTCCCTTTTGCCACTTGTAAATGGTAGTAACTCATTAATAAAAAGAAAACTGTGTTATAACTAGTTTAAAATTGTCTATTAATTTACAAAGTGTTACAACCTAATTAATAACTAGATTATAAACCATTCATAACCCCTTTATATGGGTAGCCTTATTGTAAAGTGGCACCAAGATACTAAATTAAAGAATTTTAAAAGGCAACAAGAGGCCCGGTTATCTTTCACAAGCAGAACTCCTGGGTATGCATAAACCTGTCTGTACAGTAGATATGCCACCATCTTACCTGTGCGTGTGACCACAGCAAGACCTCCTCTCCCCCCCTGGCGCCCCCCCCTGGCCTGGATAACTTGTGTACCACAGAACAGGGTATGTCTGCGCTGTGAGTCAGGACTGTATTTGCCTGCACTGAACGGAATGGGGGTTTTCATCACAGGGACGCTTTCACCTGAAAGAATGGTGGAGTTGCAGTGAGACAGCAGGCCTGCTACATTTACCAACAAAAGGGGCCATATTATGCTTTTCTGGTCTTTCCCTTTCCTTTAGTGTGTTATACAGCTATCGTGCAAGTAAACGGTCTGCAAAGTTATAAGAAGCAAACTACATGCCAAACATAGTAACGCTCACCACAGAAACCCCTCTTCTCTAATCTGCCTAAACATTAACATAGCATTTCAGACAGAGGGTGAATAGAGATGGACAGCATAAGAAAAATAATGTTTTTGGAACATCGAAGCATGGAAATCTATTCTAGAAGAAAAATAAAATCACGAACAGTTAAAATGAGGATCATAGGGCCCCTTTAAGATGGGACTGGAGCTGGAAGGTTAAATACCAGTATAATAAGCATGTAAAACTAAGCTCTAGGTAAACACCCGAAGTAAAACAACTACAAAAAGCATGACTAAATTTAAGAAGGTCAGACAGAGTAGTATTATTTAAAAGGTAGTCCAATTTTTTAAATGTAATATTCCAGAAGTATACGGGCACACAGATTTTTGTAATCAGCACAAAGAACAGCTTCACCTCTGGTTATATTAGTAATTATTCACTTGCTTACATTGTAAGTCTTAGAAAAGTATTGCCTAATATATAAAGCTATTAGATTTCTTAAATTTTTAACAAAAAAATCTTTAATGTTAAAACAAAAGAATAAAAAAATAATTAAATAAATCTCTAAATGCACAGCAAACATGACATGAAAAAGCTTATTAATTATAGACAAACGATCTGTGCCTCACCAGTGAGCATGCTCTCATTGATCATGCATTCCCCAACCAGCAGGGCGGCATCACAGGGCATGAGCAGGCCCTCTGGAGGTATCAGCACACAGTCCCCAGGCACCAGGTCCACAGAGCTCACGCTCTCCTCCTCTGCCGGTGAAAGGGAGACAGATGAGCGAGTCTGAGCTTCATTCAGGATCAGGATGGGGGAAATGACACGCGGGGCTGGGATCAGGATAGGGGAAATAACAGGCAGGGCTGGGGTCAGGATGGGGTAAATGACATGTGGGGCCGGGGTCAGGATGGGGGAAATGACACGCAGGGCCGGGGTCAGGATGGGGGAAATGACACGCAGGGCTGAGGTCAGGATGGGGGAAATGACACGTAGGGCCGGGATCAGGATGGGGGAAACGATACATAGAGCCAGGGTAAGGATGGGGTAAATGACACGCAGAGCCAGGGAGACACTCACCACCAGTGTCCCTGCGGACCATCACATTGACCACCAGGTGGGCCATTCTACGCAGGGTTCTGCTTTGCTGAAACACAGGCAGCCCACCAGTCAGCCGTCCCTCTCATGTGACTAATCACACCACACACATTTCATTAGTGTCACAACAAATATTCCTGCCCTTAAGTGACTCAAAAAGGCATGCAAAAAGGAAAGAAACTTTATTTTTGTATGCCAATCTGCATAAACATACATCCTGGGGAGGCAAAAATTGACATGATGCACAGATGACCTTTATACTAAAATAATGAGATATTAGGCAGGCATGGTGACAGTATGTATGAGAGTTCATTAGGCTGACATGGTGACTCAGTGTATATGAAAGTTCATATAGGTTGGCATGGTGACTGACTGTATATGGGAGATCATATAAGCTGGCATGCCGACCAAGGGGGTAACACTGATGCCTCAAGCCTTCTCCATGGGAGATTTGAACCCCATCCCTGTTGTGTGTTTGTTTCTCCTCCCCATGCTATGTGGACCTCGTCCAAGTACCCCAGCTTTTTCCCACTGTCCAAAGACGAGCAGTTTGGTGAACTCAAGCCTCTAAATTACACGTAGTGTGTGAGTGTTTGGCTGTCACCATGTTTTATGTGCTCCCCTGCATTTTGCTCCATGCTGTTTGAGATCCAGACCCACCTGGAACCTTGCATTGTAAATTCACAAGAAAATATGAAAGATCACACTTGCTCCTGCTCCATCCTCACCTTACGAATTTCATAGAGGGAGATGGCTATAGAAATAAGTGAGATGACAAGGATGCAGCCTGCATAGTAGAAGTAGTTGTCACTCATCCATAAGATGATACTGAAGATCTGGAACAGGTAGAAGGGATTGAGGACCTGCAGGAGAGGAAGTGAGGGTCAGCTGGACTAGCAGGGCCAAGGGGATCCAGCACACAGAAACAGACACATGGATGGAATCCAGCACCTCCTCCACCAGCAGTCGAGCACAGGACTTCACAGGAACATCTATGAGGTTTGGCCCATACACCTTTCTCCTGCAACCGGATTTAGGACAGGACACATTTAAGCATGAGCACAGAGGAAGCAGGGAGATGATTGTAGACGGGAAAATGTACATCTGTATGTGCATGACTGAACATATAATTGTGTGACCATCTGTATAAGAAAGAAGTGTCTGTTTACCTGGAGCTCTGTTCTTGGCGGCTCAGCCCCCCCTGCTGGCGGTATAAGTCAGAGGCAGTCCAGTCCTCACTGAGGACACTGTGCAGAAAGACATTTTGAGACTTCTGCACCCTTTTCATGCATGAACATTATTTAGCAATCTTGGTGATGTTTTAAAACAGTGGTTCTCAACTACTTTTGGGTTGCAAAACCATTTTTATTGGGTCAGGGATCATGTGGTTAAAAAATATACAGAACTTCTGTGATGTCTGACTTTTGTGGTGGCAAATGATGCAAAGTTCCATCCCATAAATCTGATGACCCCACTGTCACCAATTTTTGGTCAAACAAACAAAACACTTAGGGTAGCAACTTAATGACTGAGGAACAATATGGATCCACAGGCTAGGCCAGTTGAGAACCACCGTTTTAAAACTTTCAAGATTTTCTTGAAGTCCTTCAACGTGCCCCTCCTGCAAATCCTACCTTACAGGACAGAAGGCACCCTTCTTCATCATCCAAATGTAACGAATACCCTCAAATATAAAGCAGCGAAGGGATGCTTTCTAAAAAAAAAACAAAAAAAAAACAACATGGTATGAAGAGGAATTCATAACTGACTGCACTCACACAGCCCCCCAACCCATATCCAAAAACAGCTCCCTGACCTGCTCGTTGTGAAGGTGCACTGTATCCCTCCAGTCAAATTCCTCAACATCACTGGCTGGCTGGTCCGCACTGGGTGGGGGGACACGCACCTGCCTGAGTACACCTCAAGCCCAAAGCAACCATGCAGCTAATCAGAACTGGGCACACACTTTTCCTTGCTGGGCTTACCTGCCATCATCCATCTGCAGTATCTGTACCTCTACAATGAAGCTCTGCCCATGGGCATTCTGGGGCAGGGGGCGCCATAGGACAATAAGCAGAGGAACCAACCAAGTCACATTCCAAAGGCACAAAACCAGGCACAAAATCATTTTTCAGTCTGTAATCCATTAGCTTATCCAGAAATCCCTGTGCTTGTAACAGGAAAAGACGACGAAGGTGCAGAACTGTTCCATTTCAAAATTCGATATAAGACAAGCTGGCCACACAAAATTATCAAATACTTAAAAAGAAGATGCAAACACAAATTACTTGACACTACAGGCTAGCCGGTCATGGATACAATGAAGCTGACAATGCAGGATAGAGCTCTCATATTTCTGCTAGTAGGAGTGCAGGGAAGGCAAACTTGACACTGAAGTGGTTGTGCAACTTTCTCCACTGTCCAGCGTCTTTCAGTCGCTTCAGTCTAACAGAGTTTAGTACAGTTCATCTTGTATAAACACTGTTGTACTCTGTTTGAATTGGGGACCAAAGCATTCCTTAAGTTTTTCATAATGTATAAAATACAATTTGGGCCAATTGTTGTGTTTACCACAACAATTATAGAATACAGAGTAAGAAAGAACTGAATAATTTTTTAATGCTGCCATTTCCAAACTACAGAAATCAAGTCAGATACTAATGTTTAGCGGTCCCTGAAGTCCAATCTCACCCTTATGAGTAGAGTATCAGCCAGGGCCAGGGGACAGAGGTTACAGCGGGCTAAGACGGCCAGACGGGGGCGCCAGTGGAAGAGTAAGAGCAGCAGGCCCACCGACAGCACGGCAAACACGCGGCACAGCCACACGCGCCAAGGCACAAGCCGGTAACCCTGCACATCCTGCGGGAGAAACACAGGACGTCATCGGCAAAGGTTGCTGGCCTACACAGAAGCACAAGGGCACCAGTCATGGAGAACACTAATGACCCAGCACACCTATCAATACATATACAAAACAAAAACCCAGTTAATATACTAGACACTTCTCATAGCATGCTGCTAAAACAATCAACAGAAATCAACTAGATAAGAACATCTCAATTAGAAAATTATGAAACTGACGTTTAGTTTTTATTGTTATTTTTTCTTGGCTTGTCTGGTACCTGAATTCTAGATCACTTAAAAACAGTGTTAAAGTAATGAAGACAACACATTTGTATGACGGATTTCACACTTTGTTCCATAAAACATTGCATCTCAGAATGCTAATGTATGTATTGCTTTAAATGCCATCAGCATGGCAACGCAGTGGAAAAAGTCCCAAGGACTGAACCATTTTTTATGACGAGGTCGGCAGGGAACACACCATATTGGAGATGGTGCAGTGGCAGGGGTCACCAGACCCGGCCAGTAATGGCTGACTGTTACCTGTAAATCAAAAATGACAGTTCAGTCCCTTCAAATTATTAGGGCATATGCTAGGATTATGCAACATCAACAAAACAAGAGCTAATGGTTGACAGCTGAGAGTTAAACTGTACGCGCAAAACCAACGCCACCAATTCAGCCTCACCTGTGTAAATTCTCCATCTTCAAAATGGAAGAATAGAAATCCTTTGTGGCAGTGACAATTCAAAAGAATGTGTAACTGCCTAAGCAACATAAAGGGAAATATGCTCCTACACAGCAGTATGTCGTCGCTGGGCGTGCAACCCCGGGCAAACACGCGCTATGTACACACACCGGTTGGTTTACCACGCTTTTGTTTTCCCCACTTACACTGCAGGGTGTGTGTCCTCCGTCCCTGTTTTATGGGTTTATAAGAATAGCAATCAAGAATTGCAATGCTGATTACACAAAAACGCTATTGGCGATTCATCAAATGTGATCAACAAGAGAATTAAATGACTGTGACATGTCGGACTTGTTTAATGATACAGCATAATTGTTGTCTGCATTCATTCAAAACATACTGGCCAACTGTTTTCGTGACTGACGGTATATTCTGACTGATACAGCACAAAAGTTGATGGAAAAAGTGACATATCGGTCTCCCAAAGAGCACTAAAACATTACTGCAATACACTGTAAATTATATTGTTCTGACTGCTTAAACTTTTATGTTATATTATACCTAAAAAGTAACGCTGTGTTTTCATTTAACTCTTTACAATTTAGTTTACGTATATATCTCGTAAGTAGTTGTTACTGTCGCTGTTGTTATTCAGATATACTTTTCTGTGTAATTCCGTTTTATGTCAGGGTTTACTTGCATTGGACTTGTAAAAACGATGCAGAACGCAGGACACAAAAGTTGGAAACACAAATACATAGTTTCAAAATAATTACATTTCGATTTGCTCCGTTTACAAGTACTAATTTAAATGCAACTTGATGCGCCTTGCTGGTTTCTTAAGCAGACTTAACTGCGAGTAAGATACGGAGCATATAATTTTAATTACTGATAATTGTCGCGCTTAGTCCGGTTTATCTTGTAACGACAGCAGGATTTCCGCGTTCACGAGTATCCCCTACAACACACAGTGGCCATATTACCACACTACGGCTTACTTCTGGGTGTCAGGTTATCGTAAATTAATTTAAAAATACGAGCCATTTTTCTTCGGGCATTTTTTTCCACCTGCTTCGAATTTGGGGTAATCGCTCCTGTGTCAACAGACGTCTATTTCAGGCATATTGTAATATTGTCATCGTTTCTAATTGCGTCGATTTCTTTTATAATTCCAAATACTGTACAAAAGCATCGCCTGAAGGTTAACTAATTTGACCGGTTAATTTTTATTTCAAGTAATCGGCATCCGATCTTGGACATAGTAAAAACAGCACAGACGGTTGCGTCTGCTTATAAACCAGTACTGCAGGTTTTAGACAGATCAGTACGTGTAAATAGCTTGAACCACTTACTTTTAGTAAAGAGTTACAGGCTTCACGTCTTCTAAATAACCGGTTCACTCCAAATCGATGAAATTGAATACAACGATAAAAAGTGACTCTCGAGGCAAGCAATCATCGCTGGTGTAACACCTGAATTCACCTTGGGAGCGTATTACTGCAAGAGCCCGCCTCTCCGACTACACTCTACAGCGCTCACTCGGCTTGTTTAATTCCTAAGTATTTGCACTGAATATCCTTCATAGCCAAGGTCTCTCTTTAAATCCAGAACGGTGTATTTCAAAATTAAGATTCAGTAGTGTTGTGCTTATACGTCTGTTTATAGGGTACAACAGGACTAGCGTCAATTAAGTCTTAAGCTGCAGGGAGACATTAAAGAAAAGGCAAATAGGCCTATAATGTATGAAACATAAAAAATGTAAGTTTGATACCATAAATTCTCAGGGGTACTTCAACGTTAAACGCCATTCATTCTCTCTCACACAGGCACAGAGGCTATTGATACAATCTTGTTTATCATTTAGACAGTAACTGTATGAGCCAGACAGGTACCAACGCTCATTATTCTTTAAAGCAACAAAGCCTCCCCCTTCGCCATATTCCACTCTGACTACTAGTTTGGCCGCAGACCTTAGAGCAAAACTTAATGTTTTTTTTCTTTAAAAAAGCACAAACGTAAGGTATGTTAATTAGTTTTTGAAATCTGCAGTAACACATTTTTTATTTAATTCGTTTTGTTTGGCGTAAGTTTTGCGGTCATATTCCCGTAACTATATTTTTCCCACTGGATATGTGTATTTTTAGAATGGTTCGTAATTATAGTGAACGCGTGGTTTTTCCAGAACACAGTTTCAAATGATGAAAATATGAACGAATATTTTGGGATACTTAGGTAATAGTGTATGTAGATCCAAGAACTTGACATTGACGACCGGAGTGAGTTCTAAAATCAAACAGAACGAACACTTAAACTGACAAGCAAAGAAAACGTATTCTTCAGTCAGCGTAATCATTAACACCAGTTCTCCCTAAATAATAAAGGGACCACTGAACTTTGCTGTTATTGTAAACAATATGGGTTTTCCGTAAAATGTTAGGACGAACGGATCGGAAAGTTAAAGAAAATGTAATGCGGTGCACGCATGCGCAGACATGCGAGATACAAATCAGGCAGGAGGATCCCGTAGCGACGCGCTGGAAGAGATTTGGCACGAGATGGCCAGTTGCCGAGTCTGACAGGCATCTGATTAGGGAAGGAGATACGCATGCGCAGGAGATATTCTCCCTTCAGTTTCATTTTTTTCTATACTGGTGTAAGGAAAAGTACTAAAGATGCCCCAATGTTCTTGGTTGATAATTTGAATACAGACAGTGTTAGCAATTTATGATCATGGGGGAAGTCAGGGAGAGAATGGGGGTTCCACCCGGCACCCGGGTGCTAAGCCAGAGAAGTGGCTGAGCTACCATTTGCTCTCATGGGAAGTCTCCTTTCTGTCCCGTCCTGTCCCATCCCTGTCTCAGGATCCTCACACTCCAGGAGGTCACTCTTTACATGCAAATGCACTCACAATGCCTACACACAGCACCTTGTTGGGATGGGCCTTATGGGGTATAAAGGGGGGTGAAGAACTGTCCTTACTTTGTATTTGAGCTGCTTTCAATACCTGGAGTATGTCTACACTGTATTACATTATATTATTTTTACTGTTCGATAAACTACCGTTTTGCCGAAACTGTGGAGACTCTGCAAGTGGATTCCTTACATCTTATTGGCGAGCCAGCCAGGAGGAGGAGCTAACAACTGGAAGGGTCACCTAAGAATTTCTTTTTGGCTGATATTTTCCTCAAGAAGAGAGACGATTTCTAAACCTAAGAGAGAAGACTGACCAGAAAATTCCAAACGTGCCACCTTCTTCTGTGAACCGAAGGACCCAGAAAAAATCACACTTGTGAGTATAACTGGTTGCGATATCAGACGTCTGCTGAGGCAAACAGTAAAATAATATTGGAAATAGAGAGTAATTGAAGACTTAGGCACGAGAATTCTCCTGGTTTGACCTGTTTATTAGTACTAGATGGTAAACAGGAGGTGGGTTTATAGAGGAACTGGGTTTTGGTAAGAAAGCACCAGCAGGGTTCCCCACATTGTGACCCTGTGTCCTTGAGATAAACCACCACCGTAGGTATATTGTGTAAGTTTATACTGTGAGAGTTTAAATTTATACTCAGTACCTACAATGATGGAGTGGGCCATCGAATATGGTGCAAAGCATGGTCATATGGAGGGATCATATGGATCCCTCACAGATAAGTTAGACCCTCTAGAGTGGCTAGAGGAGGCAGAGAGATAATGCATGCCGCTTCTTTCAAAAAGATTTATGACCTAAAGGTCGAGAGGTCACATTCGTCAAAGTGACAGCTGGGTCAAAGGTCACAAAGATGAAAGAGGTCACATTTGTCAAAGATGACAGGTAGGGTCAAAGGTCACTAGGGGGTGGGCCAGGAGTAGTGGGTAGTTGTTAATTATTTCCAGATGTTGCGGGGGGTGTGAAATTTGTTGCAGGTGGTTTTTTATTTAATGATAATAAGTTATGTGAGAAGGTTGAAAATGGCGTTTAGTGCGGAGACTGAAATGAAGCAGAAATTGGCTTGGCGTATGGGTGCTTATGAATATGAGTGGGATTTGTCCGCCTGTGTTGGAGCCTGCGCTATGAGGGTGAAGTTGTTGATGGGGGTGTCTGTACCGGAATATGATTGTCCTACGGTGATTATTGACACGATCCGGGACGAGCCTCTGACCATGGAGTATGTGACGGGGAGGCATCCGTCTAGGTCGGTGTGGTTGCCAGAAACGTTGTGGATAAGGAATACTACTACCGTCTGAGGCTAGCTGTGCCGGCAAAGGACTTGGTCATTCTGAGAGCACTGTTGGAGTTTATCCCGGTGTTGTACAAGTCTGAAAGAAACTCTGGGAAAATGAGAGAGTTGGAGCGTAGAATGAGAGGAGGTGTACAAGGGGTGTTCAATAATTTATCTACCTGAGTTTGAAAGAAAGGAGCAAGCGTGTTGAAACAAGTCTAAACATGTTGTGACATGTCTTAAGGTTACTAATGCGCTGTTGTGGCTCAGTGGCAGTCTAACATTCCAAGAGACAGGATGTACAGAGAGTCCTCGTACGAATCAAGTAAGAAAATGCTAGATTTGGAGCAACGATCAGTGATAAAGTTTCTCACAAAAGAAGGGGAAAATCCAAAGGAGATCCATGAACACATGACTGCAGTTTATGGTGAGTCTGCCCCATCATCCTACAAAGTAAAATTTGCAAACAGTTTAAGAGGGGTAGAGAGTCCATTGAAGATGACCCTCACACTGGACGGCCAATGGAAGCAACTTCCACAGAAATGTGCATGAAAGTTGTGGATTTAATTTTGTTTAATATTGTAAGGTTTCCTGAATAGCTGATGAAATGGGCATGTCAGCAGGTACAGTTTGGAAAATAATTCATGAAAAGTTGGGCATGTCAAAGGTCAGTGCAAGATGGGTTCCAAGAATGCTGACGCCATATCTGAAGGCCACATGGATCCAGTGCTGTCAGGAGAACTTGGAGATGTCCCGTGAAGACCAAGTGAATTGTTTCCATCATTTGGTGACTGGAGATGAGACTTGGGTCTAAAATGGAGTTAATGCAGTGGAAGCACAAGTCATCCCCCACCCCAAAAAAAAGTTCAAGGCAGAAAAATCTGCAGGCAAAGTCATGGCAACTGTCTTCTGGGATATTGAAGGACTTTTGGAGTTCATGCCACATAAGACAACCGGGGAGAGTTACGCCAACACAATGATCACTTTGTGGGAGTCAATCTAAGCGAAAAGACAAGGAAAAAACTCACAGCAGGCGTGCTGCTTCTTCACGACAATGCACCGGATCACGTGTCATGTCAATCACAGGCTGCCATCCAAAAATGTGGGTCCCAATAGCTGAACCATCCACCCTACAATCCTGACCTGGCTCCCTCAGATCATTTCCTGTTCCGAGTTTTGAAGAAATCTCTCCGTGGACAAAGGTTTTCAAGTGATGAAGACATCAAGGCAGCTGTGACGTCCTGGTTTCAAGGTCAAACAGAAGATTCTTTTTCAAAAAGGTTAAGGTCATTGCAGGAAATGTGGATGAAGTGTATGGAGTTATCACTGGACTATATTGAAAAATAAAACAAAATTTTTTTGAAAACTCTTTTCTTTCATACTCGTATCTATGGAAGCCCGTTTCCGCCACCAGGGGGAAAAAATATATAAAATTTAAGTCGAAATTTTGAGATAATACCTCAAAATAACAAGATAGTTATCTTGAAATTTCGACTTAGTTATCTCAAAATAATGAGAATCTCGCAGTGACGTGCGCGTGCGTTAAGCAGCTTTCCCGGAAAAGACTTTGAGTACCGTACTGATTTAAGTTATCTTAACAGTTTGATGAATAGCCGTGGTATACCAAGCACTGTTCTGGATAAGATCTCTGCTAAATCCTGTAAATGTAAATTGTGCTGAGTATTTGCTGATCGAATGAATTATTAAATAAAGCTATGTCCAATTCTTCAGTGGTTGGGTGACGTCTATTTATTTTTCCTGGGGTTCATTACAGTAGTTACTAAGTATTTGAACAAAATGAATATGAGTGAATATGGAATTCCAGATTGTATGTACAATAAACATGTTAGGTCATATTTGCTTAGTATTGTGACTCAAACTGATGCTGTAATATAACTAAGTGTAATATATCCATCCATCTTCTACCGCTTTTCCGTGTCGGGTCGCGGGGGCAGCAGTCTAAACAGGGAAACCCAGACTCCCCTCTCCCCAGCCATTTCATCCAACTCCTCCGAGGGGGTCCCGAGGCATGCCCGGAACACCTCACCAGAGAGGCGTCCAGGAGGCATCCTGACCAGATGCCCAAGCCGCCTCAGCTCCTCACCTCCCCTCTCTAAGGGAGAGCCCAGCCGCCCTGCAGAGGAAACTCATTTCGGCCGCTAGTACTCGCGATCTCATCCTTTCGGTCACTACCCACAGCTCATGACCATAGGTGAGGGTAGGAACATAGATCGACTGGTAAACCAAGAGCTTTGCCTTTCGGCTCAGGTCCTTCTTCACCATGACAGACCGATGCAGCACCTGCATCACTGCTAACGCCGCACCGATCCACCTGTCAATCTCAGTGTAATATAACTAAGTCGAAATTTCAACATATTATCTCGAAATAAGATAAGTCGAAATTTCTAGATATTATCTTGAAATAATGAGATAACTAAGTCGAAATTTTGAGATATTATCTCGAAATAACGAGATAATAACTCGAAATTTCGAGATATCATTTAGAGAGTGGGCCTGTGTGTTTGTAATCACAAGGTCACCGGTTCAAACCCAGCCTCAGCACGTCTGCGGGTCCTTCAGCAAGGCCCTTAACCCCCAGCTCCC
>JAODKC010000041.1:4341157-4356203 GCA_026777985.1 Mormyrops attenuatus | reverse complement strand
CCTCCGCTCCTTATTCTCTTTCCTTCCTTTTCTCTTTTCTCACACACACTGCCTGCACACACGACCTGCATACAATACACGGACCCAATACATACACAACATCCAGACACACACACACACACACACACACACACACACACACATATATATGTGTGTATATATATATGTGTATGTATGTGTATGCATGTGTACAAAGCCCCCTAACCATAACCAGTAACCAAACAAACAAGACTCTTGGCATTTTTAGTTTTTTTGGTTGCATTCACAGATTTTTTTTTTATAAAATTGGGTTTCCCCTTGTAGGGACTGGAAAAATACACAGCCAACCACACACACGCGCACGCACACACACACACACGCACGCACGCACAGGTGTATGTTTCCCTGGTGAAGTATTTATGTAATTTCAACCTGTGGGTCACACGCTCAGAGGAAACATTAAATGAGTGGCTGTTGGCTGAAGTAACAGTACAGGAAGCAGGACATCACACATTTTGGATAAATCAGTCTGAAGTGGCTGGATGATGTAGGTCTACTGTCATGTTACAATTTCAATATTAAAAAAATGCATTTTCAACATTCTGTTGTGTGACCTTGCAAGAATCCTAACAATGCCAGTTTTGCAAGATAAAAAATAAAAACGAGCAACGGCAAGTGAATTGTTTGCATTTTAAGAGCCTGTAGCCATGAGAAGCATATCAATATCAGAGCATCTCACCATTTACAATAGCTATTATACCTGAAATTCATGTTGTCTACCACCAGGGAGCAAACACATTTTTGCACTGTGCTCTAAATCAAAAGATAATGCTTTTTTTCTGTGGTATTTGAGTTAGGAACTCGATGAGATAATTAACAATTAAGTATGTCAATCATGTTTCTGTTTTTTTCTCCTTTGCCAGATGTATTACTCAGGCTAACCTCTGGTACAATGAAGTACAGGAAAACAGGCTACACTCCTGCTGCTATAACAGTATATGAGTGTTCACCACAACAGAGAATCTATGAAGAATAACGACAACAGGTCGCACTTTGCTTTCGATAAAAAAGCGTGAACTGTTTTCATTATTCTTCATAACCTCTGGTAAACATGCAGCAAAAGTTCATAACAGTCTGATTCCGAAGAGTTTTCTGAAACTAACTTTACTGAAAGCTCTTTGAAGGAAAGTGATCAGGTAATAAAGAATCCACAGTTCATGAAAAGCAAGGAGTCAATATAGAATTGTGTCTACTTGATCTCAAGGTCATTGATTAATAGTCCCTGTGTGTTTGAAGAATAAGATGCTTCATATGCAAATTACTACTTTTTTACTAATTTGCGTCATGGCATATTGTAAATTGGAATGTCTTCCCCTAATTCTATGTCTGCTGCAAATGCTTGTGTGAGTACTGAATAAAGAGTAATTAACAAAAATATCTTTCCGATTCTGTTAACGTAAGTACGGTCAGCACATTTAGTTGTTTTGCTGGTGGGTTTTACCCAAAGCAATTTACAATTTTCTCCATTAGTATAACTGTATTCTTTTTAGTAACAGTAGAAACAGTTTATTTGTCATTTAGGGGAACATAAGGGCCTTACATCCTTAAGGTTACATATCTTTAATCACTAACAGGTTGATTCACCCATGCACTTAAGTCAAAAATGTGTATAACTGTAAATATGTATCAAAAAGTGTCCCAGTTTACCCTTTGTCCCTCTTAACCAATATTCCCCCCACGTCTTATTATATTAAATGTCAGAAGTGGAAAGTTCAGGTCCAGATAGTACAAATCCAAACCAAGGCTTTGTTTCAACCAACCAGTTGAGTAGTCTGTGACTGTCCTGAACCTGAACTTTCCAACTCTTTTAATTGTCTATTGTCAGGTACATGCTATAAAGTTTGATAAAATTTTTATCTACTTTTTTATTATTTGGTCTTAAAACTGCAACCGTAATGAGTAATTCTGGAAAATGGTTGAGGGATCATTAAATCAAAGGTAGCATTATTATTATTTTTGTTGCTACACTTCGCAGAATAGACACCATTTTGAATAACAGCAAAATATATATATATACTATATCAATTATTTTTCTCTAGTGCATAAGTTTACTACAATGCAAAACGTAGAATGTTTATTGCTAAGAGATGCCAACTATCATTCAGGCATAGGCTATACCAATAAATATTTAAACAAGAGTGGGAATCAGTCCTGCAGTACTGATAAAAAAAAACATGAATAAGCAGTTAAATGTAGGCTTCCCAGTGGTGAAGGAAGTACTCAAATAATTTACTTAAATAGAAATAAACAGGCTAAAATGTACTCTAGCAAAAGTTGAAGTACTCCATTGGCCTTTCTACTTCAGTAGAAGTAATTACTTGCTTGTAAGTATACTTCAAGTATTAAATTAAAAGCACTTATATTCCCAAATGCAAATGCATAACGTGACATTGAAACTACTGTACCTATATTTTGCTAAATACAAAAGTTCAGGCATGATGTTTTATGTGTTCAAATTGGAAAATGCAACATGAAATGCTAGCTTAGAATAAGACCTTCAAAAATACCATATCCCTTTGTGTTAACTGTAATTAGGTTTATATAATTAACCAGCTACAATGATTAATGCTGATAAGCACATCTAAGCTGAGAACATGCTCTCAACAACATAGTTCAATAATAGCCCAAGCACTGATATTTGTGTGTAAGGCTGTGTGACATGATATGTATTGTGTGATGATAGAAATACGTCAATCGTTTCATACTATATGTGCTGTTTATTTCATTGTGTTGCAAATCACACTTATACATGATATAGATGCAAGGAGGTAATTTGCATGAAGGCCTCGATTGTTACTGGCCAATCTAAGGCCGCATTCGGAATAGGTTTCAGTGCATGTGTACACTTGCGCAACATTTTACAGCACTACATGCTCTTTACTGCACATGCTCCAACAATTCACAGTTTTGTATTTACCATTTTATATTTCATAGATTAATATCTTATGTTACATTCTTAATTTGAAATTTCCGCAAAGGTTCTAAATAAAAGGGAAAAAACTAAATATGGGTATGTTTCGGAGTAAATAATTCAAAATGTAATAAATCGGGATCCTTCCATGTGGTCAATTTATATAAACCATTTTGGTCATATCGCGGTGCGCATTATATGTGTGTGTTATTAAATAAAACTTACCACCTAATGGCCACAGGATTCACATTTTAACACTACTCTCATGACATTAACCACATGCTATTCACAATTCATCAATAAGTTAGCCTGATCATAAACATCTGAGCATCACCTCTGCCATTTCCAGAGCCACCTTCCATAAGGAATCAAGGTGTTGTATGTTGTACAGACTGTACAGCAATAAATCTCTCCAATTGGGGGAAAAAAAAAGTTTTATCTTGCTTTTATAAAAGTTTCTAATAGCTGACTGGATTCTACAGTAAACCTCTGATGCCTACACTCTGCTTCGAATCGCTGGACTTCACTTTGACAAGCTCTGAAATCTCTATTATCTGTCAATTCACTTTCCCTGTCATCATCCAATTAAAAAAAAAACAGCAACGCTAAAGCAATAAACCACAAAAACAATGTAGCGAAAGCTAACAATCGGCAATGGCTAACTTTACTGAATTTAGCTTCAGTTTGGTTTTTGGCTCTGATAACCTTAAAAACATATTGAGAGAGCTAAAATTTTTACTTGTTTAACATTATTGTTCCATTTGTCAGACTAGAGTGGTTACAAGGGGATATGTTTGCGTGATATTTTTTGTCAGAGAAGCCCTATTACGCCAACTGGCCCATGCTGACATTTTGTTCTCAGTGAAGCCGCTTAGGGACTACAAACATGGCACTGTTTACCCAAAACTAGGCAGGAGGATCTCACCTCTTATATTGGTCTATAGCTGTTATTCAGAACCCAGAACATATATCCAAGAGCTTGTATCATGAAGCAGGAATTCTTGCTTAGCTGGATAACTTTTATAACTGGATAACTGTGTGCAGTGGTGGCTTAATGGTTAGGGACGCGCACTTCTAACTGAAAGATTGCAGGTTAGGAATCCCCAACCAGCAAGGCACCACTGAGGTATCCTGAGCAAGGTACTGCCCCCAAGCTCTGCTCTCCGGGCACTGAATTAGCTGCCCCCTGCTATGTCACATATGGGTTAAATGCAGAGAACACATTTTGTTGTTGTGCTGTGGTGTGTCAACAATGACAATTAATCACTAACTTGCTGGATTTAAAGCTGTCTGGGTAAAATACAAGTGAATGAAGATAAAGTCCATTTAAACTAGGGTAACTTAAATCCGATCTGATCCTATCTGGCTGAGCAAGAAATCCAGCTTTGTGATACATGCCCCTGTTTTCTGCTTTAAATGGGCTATCTTTGTTCGCTTCCATTTAGCCCATACTACCTTAGATCCAAAAAGTTACTGACCAATCACATCTTGTGTCTACATGCAGTCAGCCAACAGTGTGCCAGATACTATTGCAGACACACAACAGACAGGAACAAATATGTATAATTTTAGGGTTTACAAATGTTTTTGACTGTTATACTTTATCCGTGAAAAAATGTTACTGGATTTACTGTTAGTGGAACCATATTTAGCTGAAGCTAACTGGTCCACTAATAGTTTTCAAAGTTAGCGAAATCGCTAATGAAAAAGTTAGCTTCACAAATTAGCAGTCACCTAATAGACAAAAATGAACAAAATCGAATGAATGAATGTGGTGCAGGACATCACAAAACAACAACAGCAAAACTATTCTTGTGAAATTTCATTCATCAGCAAAGCAGCAAAATTAAAGGCAGGCATGCATGCTCACTCCCACTGCCAGAACAGATCTCAAAGCATGTTGTTTAACCCTCAAGACCTTCTGAGATGATACAGATTAGGTCTTAGTTAGAGCTTTAATTATGATTGAGACTAATTTCTCTATGCTACTTGGACTATTATAGAAGGTACCTATCATCACTGTACTGTTTTGTACTGATGAGAGAGTAATGTATTTTTCACAATTTTTGCAGTGTCTACTACAGATAAAAATGGCTGATCATGCTCTTTGCCTAAACCTCAAATTTTAGTTTTAGCTACTCAGTGCAGACATGATAACACAAAAACACTCACCCACTCTCATACAGCCGTGGAAAAAATTAAGAGACCGCTCTGTATTTTTAAACAAATCTGCATTCTTAAATCATGGTTTAATTCTGATTAAACCTGCTGGCAGAAGGCTACGCTGAGCAGCAGGATGTTTTCAGATTAAAAATTTCTAAGACAGCAGTACACAAAAATAAGGTGAAGCAGGAGACACTGGGAATGACCAGAAACCAGCCATGTATAGGGCAGAAGCGACATTCTAATGCCAGAGATGACCGTTAACTTATCCGACAGTTTCTCATGAATCGAAGGATGACATCAAGTGACCTTCAAAAGGAATGGGAAACATTAAGTGCAGGTGTGAAGTGCACTGCTAAGACAGTGTGTATCAGGCTCCTAGAAGCAGGACTGAGGTCGCATAAAGCAAAGAAGCCCTTCATTAATGAGAAACATAGAAGAAATGAGTGAAACAAAAAATTGTGCTGTGGTCTCTTAATTTTTTCCGTGGCTGTATATTGAAACATATAACATACTGGCCTGAAAATAAGCTGCTGTATTTTTCCAAAAAATCTAGAAAACTGGGGACATCTTATATTCGCAGAGTAGAATTTACATGTCATTATACACATCCAACAGTAGATGGCATAAATTATTTGTCCCCTTGCAGTACACATCACATAGACAGAACCTGTTTGGTTTTAGCAATATGTACAAAATCGTACAAAAGGTGATCACCGGTTTGGTACTCCAACTGGGTAAGGTCTCCAAGGCAACCTATTTCATTTGTTCTGATCCCACCCGCTGTCCACCAGTAGCTGACATAATCTGACGCCATGGGGTCAGTGAGGAAGACTAATTATGCATTTTGCACCACACCGCACGCATCTTTAAATGCAAATTAATGTGTATTTGTATTACCAGTAAAGGTACATTGTGTTCGATTCTGTACTCGCAATAAAATGAAAAACTGACACAGACAGAACCTAAATTCACAATTAGATGTTCACCGTGGAAGGCATTACACTAATTGTGGCTTTGAGTTGGTTATAGCTAATGCTGGATACAGTAAGTCATAATCAGCAGTTTGGTTTCCCAAAAAAATACACAATCACTGATAAGACTAGCCTCTCTCAGGTCACTTATGCCCAACTTGGATACATTACTGGAAACATCCAATGTGCTAATGATTTGAGAAATCATCACCCATGTGTGCAGTATGACCAGAGCAAGGCAGAAACCACCTCTGTAAATTAGTCTCCCCATGGCATTTAAGGCGCTTTTGCCAGGAAATTCAGACCAGGCTAAAAAATAATTACGGTCATAGGGGTGTTTATCGCAAAAGATATGCTACCGTACTCAGTTGTAGAGACCACAGGATTAAGATAGGATTTACTTACATATTTATAAAAAATGCAAATAAACGTCAAGTTTCTCCCCCCCAAACATGTTGATAGAGGCATTGTCTTTGGCTTACAAGTATTTCTAATTGCGCTTGTAGTTTAAAGAAATAACTTCAAATTTTCCCTGCTGAACTGAAATTTCACCAAACCATTAACCCAAAACTGATGTTTGCACCAAACTGTGAATTATGTGTACCATTACACCCTTAACATAAAAAAATTCCCTAGGTCTCTTTTCTCTTTCTCATTGAGGAAATAAGACGCTACAAAGAAAGAAAGTATTCTTATGCTGTATGAGTGTTTGAAACCTGTAAGAAGTGCCATGTGGGGGATACAGTTCCTTGTCCTTGCGGACCAAATCGTTGTACATCTGCTCATAGGTGACTTTGAAGTCATACACATTGGGCTTGTCCGGTGCTGGACCAGGTAGCTTCACATGGGTCCCAGTGCCAAATGACTGCACATCAAAACCCCTCTTGCTGCACAGGAAATTCAAGAGGGAGAGAAAGAAAGATTGCCAGCATTATTCCTGTACCAGGCTCCTACTCACCCAACTGATCAACAAGACCATGGTTGTGCTCAAAGGAATATCACAATATTTAAATACAATGAACATATTTCTGCAGAGTCAATATAAACTGTGATAGACAACCATGTAACCCATGCATGTTCAAGTGATTTCAAATCTAAAATATTGGCATTAAAATGTGATGCGTCTGTGACTGAATGACTTACCATTAAACAAAGATGTACTAAGATTATTTTATTGCTAATCAAAGAGGGGATCCATGAAAATAAAATTACATGATGTATCATTCTGTGTTTCAAAATCAGTTGATAACTTACGCAACTAATAAAAAGAAATGGACATTTTAAAACTATTAGCAGTCCGGACTAATATTAAACTGTATAAAATGTACTGTATAGAAAACTGATAGAGCTGTGTGATGCAGTGTTCTCAGCTCCGGATTTTTATTCATCCACATATCTCTACCAACACCTGTTGTCCGACTGGGCATTTAACCTCTTTTACATTTATTGTGAATATTTAATGAGGAACATTTGTCTGGTTTGACACTTAAAGCTGTGAAAATAAAGCACCAATTTAGACTGTAAACCTATGCATATTATTAACTGATGCGTCATTTATTAGGGCAGCTCACGGACCACCGTGGTCTTTATTACAGACGACAGCCACGATTTTTTCTTTATTGCAATGACGATTCGTTATAAACGTACCGACAATAAAAATTTACTCTTTTGAACTAGTCTGCTCCGTAGCAGTTTAGTCTTGTGGCAAAGAAGAAGGTCCGCCTTGTAGAAATAATATCCGCCAAGACAGGTCCGTCTCCCCCCCCATTTCGACTCACAGCACACTCTTCTCACACACGTGTTCAGCGGTCATGATCATTTTAGAACATACGAGACGTTTTTCTTACGTTGCGGAACACGTTACAATGTACCTGCTTGTGTCACTTTAAAATAATCCATTACGGGGGGGGGAGGGGGGAAAATCACATATTGCCAGTGAAACGGTCTTCAGTAGCCTATTTAACTGATGTAACATTACTAATGAGGAGGGCCGTTTCCAGCTTGCCCGTAGGACGTGGTACCCATGTGCCCATGGGTACCACGTCCTACGGGGGGGGCAAGCAGAGGGACACCCCCTCAAAAGCCCGCCCCCCGGTCCCATTCACGAATTCACAAGTTAAAGCGATTTCATAACAATATACAGTCATGTTGGATATTTTAATATGGAACTCAGTGAAGATCCTATATAACCTATTTCTTATTTTAGATAAATCTCTGAATTTCGTAAGGGCACAGAGGGACTGGGTGCACACCAGCAATTTTGATTGCCAGTCAGACTCTACCAACTGAGTCACAGAAACAGTTACTTAAATACGCATTTAACCTACCCTTGATATTTTACCATATCACTTTACTTGCCTTAACAGTGGTACTGTTGCCTAGCCTGTGATTACATCCTTGTAATCCTCATATAACTACATAACCAGCGTTTGCTCGGCTATGGATAACAACATCGCTTTCATTTTGCCTACTTTTTGTGAAATCACTGCTCATATCGACAATCGTTTGTTCAGGGCTCCTGTGCTCATGCACGACGAGGGCTTTAACAAGCTTGGCTTGAGTTATCGGCAACAAGGTGCTGCTGTTGGAAAGGCTTTAGCTTCATGCGGGAATCAACGTTAATTAAAGCCACGCTGATTCAATTAGGCGCAGATTTGTTCGCGAACTTGATGGAATATGTCCCAGAACCACAAAACTGAGAATCCTTTTAATCTTCAGCTGCCGTTGCAGTCATCGTTATATTATATATCGCTTTATTATATCGAAGACTGGACCACAACTAAGAAAACGTTATGTCACAAAATAGTGAGATCCAAGGTTTATTTTCCACGCTACGATGCGCCTTTGTTTGCATATAGCTCATATAACTTGCCCAAACACCAGCTTACTACAATGGAACGGTCACATAGCATA
The DNA here is from genome assembly GCA_026777985.1 of Mormyrops attenuatus. Classification (NCBI taxonomy): domain Eukaryota; kingdom Metazoa; phylum Chordata; class Actinopteri; order Osteoglossiformes; family Mormyridae; genus Mormyrops; species Mormyrops attenuatus. Next base: position 4,347,203 of record JAODKC010000041.1, on the reverse strand, counting down.
ACTATAAATTTTACCTCGTGTTTACAATGTAAAATCCGAGCTGACAGTTAAAATATTCCCGTTTTCAACACAGAATCACTTACCTCAGTTATTGCACATCAGAAACTAGCTATGAAATGGTTTATGATTAACTACTGGACTACAGGTCATTTTCCATTTATGGCGTCCTGGCCTGCAAACACAGCTTCGTGTTATTTACCTGAGGATGTTATGCGCCTCCATACTGCGATTCTGGTTGCTCGAACACACCACCGCCACGCGCAGCGGGTGACTCGGCATAGCGTTTCCCTCCGACCGCCAACAAAACCGATATCCAAACCCTAAAAGGGGTCCAAAATTACACACATAGTTAACTAACTACTAATACGCACACAACGTGGGACAGTTCTCCTGTGATGGAACACAAATATTCGAAATTACACAAAGTTTCATCAGGTAATGCAGTGCTCTCTCTGTGTGGCTCCCTTAAATATATTTTAAGATGGCCGGACCTTTAACAGATTAACAGAAGTTCACCCAACGTAGGAGACGTTAGTTTACACCGGAAGCGACTAGTTTCAGTATAAGATAAAGTACCTATACCACCTTCATAACGACGTTTTTTTTTGAGGAATGAAAATGTAGTAAAGGGATCGAGCACGCGCGTTAAAGAAATCAGAGTAATTCTGATTGGACGATGACGTCCCGCGCACCTCTGGGACAGGAATTGATAAGTGAGGAAGTTTCACCATAAATGATCACTTTTTATAAGTTGCTGGTAGAGATAAACTGCTAGCTTTGTATTACAATATGTGATTATACTTACGTGCAGTAATGGCTTGTGCCACGGCCGCAGTTGCTGTCGTTATATAATAGATTTACGTAAACATCAGGCAACTGTCAGACTGCAATGATACAACTTTGTCCTGATTCCAGTGTGCAGTAGCACCCCCTTCTGATGGTATTCATGAAAAGGTAATGCTTAGTGCTGTTATTAGTACAGTACTGCATCGGGAGCGATTGAAAAATGAATCGACCCAGCAGAAAATACATGGCCTCACTATTTATTTTGTTTAACAAATTTAACAAATTTAACAAATTATCCGCAGACAAAGAAAAAATGAAGTTGAACAGTTTGAGACACAGACAAAAATGAACACAAGTAAAAATGTAAAGTTTAACTTTCCATATAAGCTACTATAATATACCTTTGGGTACTTTGAATTTTAATTCTAGGTATATTTTCCATCAACATTCTTCTTATTGGCCTCCTTCCTTTATATGGTACAAAACTACCAAAGGTGTAGTTATAAGAGCAAGTAAGAGAAATGTGCGTGTTGTGTAAACAGCAAGTGTAAACAGATCCATCACCTCACTGCGTATGTGAATGTGCTAGCGCAACCCCAAGAAAAACAAACAGGCAAAAATTTCTTCAGGATATTGAAGAATGCTTCCTGGTTATGGATGTAGCAAAACAGTGAGATACATTCACTTTAATAAACTGACTGACATGATATTGAAAGTGTGCATGTGTGTGTGGTGGGTCTGTCTGGGCAAAAGTCCAGGGCCGATATTTAATCCCAGTCCAGCTCTGCATCTAGCCGATTCACATGCAATTCTGTTCTCTTGGAGCACCTACAGCCCTGGAAGAAAATTAAGAGATCACAGCATAGTTTTTTGTTTCACTCATTTCTGAATTTAAGGGTGTGTGTCTGTGAATAATGTAATTTCATTTGCAAACTGCAGCCTGGTTCTCCTCTGTTTAGAAAGACAGACAGAGAGACAGACAGACAGATAGATACTTTATTAATACCAAAAGAAACTACTCATTAATGAAGGGCTTCTTTCTTGATTTATAGGACCTGCTTCTAGGAGCCTCATATGAACTGACCTAGCAGTGCACCTCACACCTGCACTTAATGTTTCCCATTCCTTTTGAAGGTCACTTGATGTCATCCTCTGATTCATGAAATCTCCGGCATTACAAAGTTGCTTCTGGCCTTTATCTGGCTGGTTATTGGTCGTTCCCAGGGTCTTCTGGTTCACCTTGTTCCTGTGTACTGCTGTCTTAGAAATGATGTGGCCTGTATTTAGCCGTCTACCAGCAGAACCAGGGTTAAACCAGGATTTTAAAATGCTAATCTTTTTTTTTTCTTATGGAGTGGTAATTTATTTTTTTCCTACAGCTGTGTATCTGCTGGCTCCTCACCCTAATAAGCGCTACTGGGAGTTCTTCCTGCCTGCTGATTTTTATGGTGCACCTGGATTATTGTTGTTAGGGTGAATCAGTAAGGGATCATTATTTTCTCACTTCTGGACGGCAGTTTGAATTATTCCCCACATTTACACCATCTTAATTATTAAACAATCTAAGTAATTCAATAACAGCTTGGCATACACAGAGGGACAGCAGCCCTCACGAACAGGTCCACCTTCCTCGCGCCCGACTACTTCCGCCTACGAAACTGACACGACGTCACACGCCGACCTACGAACCCCCACACAGGAAAAAGTGACAGACTAGTAGACGGTTTCGGTAAGAATTTGATAATATTATACATATGTTATGTAAGCTATACCATTGTTTAGTTTTGATCGAAGAAATCATTGGCTAAGCTGTTAAGGTAGCAGACATCGGAAGTGATCGATGTCGGCATTCTAATACTCATATAAGCAGACGGAAAGCTAACTTGCTAACTAGCTAGCTAGCTTGATTTATGTGTTTCCTAATTATTCAAGCATTTTTTATTTTACCCGGAACCAAGGATATTTTAGTAGTGTACATTTAAAAGCTGTCATGAGGGTATGAGATACAGTTTATTATTTGGTTGTAAGAATGTCTGATGACATTAAATGATATGTTAATACCTGATGGCGTTTGAGCCGGGATACAGTACCGACACGATTTTTTGTGCAGCTAAAACTTATCGAGCTCCAGCTGGTAAGGTAAACTAGTAATGAGTACGGGGATTATGCGAGTAAATTATTCAGACAAATACGGGAGTACGATGTATACTTAATCCAATTTAGTAAATCAAAATAAAAAAGCGACTGTAATTATAATAGCGTATTAAAACCTAAACCTTCAGACGAACTTGATGTTTCATGTCTAACTTGCTAGTTAGCGAGCAGTCAGTTACACTGACCCCGTAAAGCTGCCACGTAAATGTGACGTGCGATAATATCCATTTATTTTCTGCCGGTGTGCAACTAAGCAGACAAGTAAATTAGCTTCTTTCATCACTTAAAACATTATTTTTAAACATTCAATCAAGATGAATCTTGGTATATGACAACTGATCTCGCTAGTCCTCTCGAATCGTCCCCTGGGCATTTTGGGTGTTTGACATAATTATGTTATGATTTTTATTGTTTATCATGCTATTGTCATGTATAACGGGTCATTTAATATATGGCATTTTCTCCATCCATTGTGGTAGTTGAATTAGTCTCCTGTTGTTTGTGTAATTAAATAATTTCTAACAGTTTCTTGAACAAAGCAAGATTCTGGTTGCTTTAAGCAGGTTATCTTTATACATAATGGTTTGTTCCAGGAGAGGATAAGATAAAAAAAAAAAAACAAGTTTTAGGAAACAAAGATCAGATATCTACATAGCAAAGAGATTTTTGTAAACTCAGCAGTTTTGGCAGAAAACTGAAAGCACAGAATACAGAAACAGACAAGACGCATGTATACACACACACAAAGAATGTACAATTTTTTACATAAAACTTGATAGTTTTGATATTTCTTTATGCAAACATTTGGCCTCTTTCATGTTCATGTAGGTAGTGAGGTAATGGTTATGTTTTAGTATGAGTGTGTTTTAAGTATGTTTTTCTCTGAGATCTGCCTCAGTCATATAAGATCCTTTGTTTTTCTTTTTCAAATGTATATCCATAAGATTCTTTAAATGGAGTAACTTGTTTTTTCCTTATTGTGGCTATGTGAGCTGGAAGTTCATGTTTAATTTGCCAAACAAGTGATGAAAATCTGTTCATTTAGGTGGTGTGAGAATGGTGATTTTTTTAGTGCAAATACAGTGTAAGTGTTTTTTTTCTGAGGTTTTCCCCATTCTTTTTTGAAACTATGAATGTTTATTGGTTGTTCAAAGCTCTAATTTAAAACCTCTTCCCACAGATGAATTACAGTGAGAAACAGGTTGGAGGAAGATCCCTGTTGGAGCTGCCTGTGATATACTGCACAGGGTTTGATCAACACAGTCTGAGTTTACCCAGCAGTGAGCATTTGTGTGTGTGAGTGCCTGAGAGCACTTGCTCTGGGGTGGGGGTTGCGGGCAGGGAGGGCTGGACGACGGTACCCCCATGTCGACCCGCAGCTGCCCAGCCAGTGATGTGGACTGTAGCGTCTCTGAGGAGAGCCGCCCCTTTGGTGATGTGGAGCTGACTGAAATGGGGCCTCTGCTTGAAGAGGTAATGTGTCTGTGTTCCAAGGCAGTGGTTGTCAAGGTGCCTCTACATGAAATGTGTGTGTTTCACAGAGTAAAATGCAAAAAATTTTGCAGGGTAAATGGGTGGCTTGGGGTGTACAGGGCACAGCTAGTGGCTTCCACCCTTTGTGAGTGTTACTCTGTCTGGAGTTGAACTGATGTCCAATGAAGGTCTTGCATTTAATATTATATGTGTCTGAAACTTCATTGATATACCAGTGACCACCTTGAGGAAAAGTGAAAAACATGAGGGTGTTTATGTCACCAGGGGTCCACAGAACAAGCAGGCCCCTCAACCTTTCATGACACGGAGGATGAGGAGGATGAAGACAGCGTACGGGTGATTACATTGCCTCTGCAGGCCCATCATGCCATGGAGAAGATGGAGGAGTTTGTGCACAAGGTCAACTCACCACCAGTAGTTTGGGCTTTTTTGTTAATGGCAGCTGAGGGGTCACTCGGTTACACTGGTTTCTTCATCCCGCATTTGTGACAGGTTTGGGAGGGCCGCTGGAGGGTCATCCCATACCACCTGCTGCCCGAGTGGCTGAAAGACAACGACTACCTTCTGCACGGACACCGGCCACCCATGCCCTCCTTCCGTGCCTGCTTTGGGAGCATCTTCAGGATCCACACAGAGACAGGAAACATCTGGACGCACCTCCTGGGTCAGCATATAACTCCCCCTTATGCCAGTGGTTCTCAATCGTTTTCTGTCATGCCCCTCTTTGTAAGCAGTTGACCCTTCCCTTAACTATACATCATAGCAACTACTATACTGTTATTACATAGAATTTACATTGTATAATTACAGTTTTGTAATCTAGGCATGATTTAAAGCATTTATCCAGTTGGGAATAAGTGTATATGCAAAGTAGATAGGCACTGAGCATATGCGGTTTTGGAGTATTGCAGTGGGTTGTGGAAACAAGATGCCATAGCACTGTATATAAATATTTGTATATGCATATTTCTTTAACCACAACTACAGTAATCATTATTAACCCCACTGTTATTAGCACCTCTCATACATTCAGTTTTAAATCTGAAATTGCAATAATTGCATTGAGGTTAGCTGAAAAGTGATTGCGTTAAAATGCCCTATGAGCTTTAAATGAATATTTGTTTGAATCTAGAATTAAGATAGTATGCCCTGGTAAGTGGATCTGTGTGCTGAGGTCTGCGTACACAGTTTGAATTTGTCTTGGTGTCCCTGTGTTCTAGGGCTGATCCTCTTCCTGTGTTTGGGCACTCTCACCATGTTGCGGCCCAACATGTCCTTCACGGCCCCGCTGCAGGAGAAGGTGGTGTTTGGGATGTTTTTCTTGGGTGCTGTGCTCTGTCTCAGCTTTTCCTGGCTCTTCCACACAGTCTACTGCCACTCTGAGAAAGTGTCCCGCACCTTCTCCAAGTACGTCTCCAGTCTCCCTCAGGCATTCTGTTACTCTACATAAATGGATATGGATGGAAGGATCGTGTAATGCAGGCACGTGTGTGTGTGTGTGTGTGTGTGTGTGTGTGTGTGTGTGTGTGTGGCGGGGGGGGGGGGGGTTTGACCCCGGGGGGGGTTATTATATGATATGAGTTCTACAAAAATTTTATAGAAAACAAAAATG
>JAODKC010000041.1:4319626-4341057 GCA_026777985.1 Mormyrops attenuatus | reverse complement strand
GTGTTGGTGGGGGGTGGGGGGGGGGGGGGGGGGGGGGGGGGGCCGCCTGGACGCAGGGCTGGGTGATATGATGATAGTCCTGGTAATCAATGTTATTAGACAGCTAACTTGGTTAGTAAGTTATCACCATTGTCGGGGAGGTAGGCTCAGGCTGAACACCAAGCACGATAACAGAAGAACTTGTGATTTGACCAAGCATATGTTTTCAACAGAGTTTAAAAAGAAAAAAGATACGCTGTTACAGTGCAGCGTTTCACAAGCATTGTCCATTGCCATAATAGTGTATTATCTATTCTTAAGTTAAGTTGGGAAGTTCGGGATTGTCACATCAGAACTATTGACAACTGGGTGTGCAGACCATCCCGTACTGAAAAATAAAATGCTGTGTCCTATAATGATCCATGAAAATACACAATTTGTCCTGTATTTTCCTATTCATTTCCATGGAACCCCTAATGGGACAGGGAAGAAAAAAAAATGAATGGAAGAAAGAAAAAATAGCAAGGTGTTTTCCAAGATCTCACTAAGCAATAGGCCATGGGGGACAGTGCATACCATTTAACTTTCAGATTATGTATTTTTATATGTATTTATTAATAATATTTAAGTAAAAATTTTAATTACCTGGTAAAAATCTGTATTTTAACTTTAGAATCGATTCTCAAAATGAAAACATTCAGATTGAAAGAATTGACATTTCAGTGTCGATTCACACATCCCCAATTGATATCCTTCTTTAAGCGCAAATAGTGGAGTGTACTCCAGAAAGTGGGTTCGGGTTTACACCTTAACTCCGACAGCATGGTAAATTTAGTTTTAGATTCAAAATTTAGTTTTCCAGCTGTAATGTCTTTCAGCAAAAGCAAGCAACACCCTTTGGTTTTCCAGATCTTTTTACTGGGAAATTTTAATACATTTTTGACCGTTTGCAAAAGCACTTCACATTAAATAGCTGTCATTCATTTATAGTTACCAGTGATGAATGGATACAGTGCAATTATTAATAAATACATATAAAAATACATAATCTGAAAGTTAAGTGGGGTACATTGTCCCCATAGTGCCATGCTTAAAGACCACTTTACCAGACATGTCTGTCATTTAGTTTTATAATTATTAATCTAGTTGCACTTTGTACAGACACAGTCCAGCTATTTATAGTAACACAAAAGTATTACGAGATCTTGCAACAGGACTTGTATTTTTTATTTTTTTTCTCTTCCTGTGTCCCTTTAGGGGCTCCCCCATCCCATGCTTGACAATCTGTATTATGCATTCTCTGCACATCTAAAAAAAATAATGCCTAAATTAATGTAGAGCTTTGACTGTTTATGTAAAACAATTAATGCATGCTTTTTTTTAAAAAAAAGGGGGGTTGGACAGTACTTCATTCCAGCCATACTGAGCCCAACCCCCCCCCCCCTATTTTCTTGCACAGTTTTTTAGCTGACTTGGTCTCAGGTCAGTGATATGTCGTCTGAGTTTGTAAAGATGAAAAAATACACTACAAACTGGCTGTGGGTCCATACAGTCTGGATAAAAGAAAGTGACACACAGTGGCTTCACATAGACTTGTGGTTCACAGAATAGCGGTTTTGTAATACTTTGGTTTTATGTGGATAAAAGTCTGAAAGGTCTGAATTCTCGCTTGTTCCGGTGCCTCCTAGGCTGGACTACTCGGGCATTGCCCTCCTGATCATGGGCTCCTTTGTGCCCTGGCTCTACTATTCCTTCTACTGCTCCCCACAACCACGCCTCATCTACCTCTCTGTGGTGTGCATGCTGGGAATTGCTGCCATCATCGTCGCTCAGTGGGATCGCTTCGCCACACCCCGCCATCGGCCCACTCGTGCAGGTGATCAGCAGCCGGCACTCTTATCGGACAACGTGGCTCCACATAGTTTCATACTTAATTTCCTGCTTTTTCTTTATTACATTTTTATTAAGCATTTCGTTTAAGAACCAGTTAATACTCAGGTGTATGATTATGTGCGACCCCAGCGGGATCCTGCAGTATTGGCCAAGACCATTCTTCTTTACTCTAATGCAGTGTTTCCCAGTCCCATCCCTGGTAGGGATGTGGGAGAAAGCAAAGATGTGGATTGTCTGGGGGTCCCCAAGGACTGGGTTGGGAAACACGGCTCTAATGGTTGTAGCATATATGACGGCTATTTGCCTTTGTTCTTCTCATTCACAGGTGTCTTCATGGGTCTGGGACTGAGTGGGATTGTACCCACAATGCACTTCACCATCGCGGAAGGCTTTGTCAAAGCCACCACAGTGGGCCAGATGGGCTGGTTCTACCTGATGGGTGCCATGTACATCACAGGCGCTGGGCTCTACGCAGCTCGTATCCCTGAGCGTTTCTTCCCCGGCAAATGCGACATCTGGGTAAGCCTGCCAAGGCTCTCCAGCTTCCCCTGTGTTTCTCACTGACGGCAACTCGCACGTTCCTCACTCACTTGGCCTTTTCTCTGCCGTACAGTTCCAGTCACACCAGATCTTCCACGTTCTAGTGGTGGCAGCTGCCTTCATCCACTTCTATGGGATATCCAATCTGCAGGAATTTCGCTATGGGCTGGAAGGAGGATGCACAGATGACTCTCTGCTCTGAATGATGCCTCATCCCCTCCCACAATCTCCCCTTTCAGTGAAGAAGGCCCTGGTCCTTTACCAAGTGCCTCTCAGGTTATGTTATTAACATTACTCCTCCCTTACTTCTTCCTACTGTGGCATTTTGATGACCAACATTTTGGGCTGATTTGATCTGCCCTTCCAAGCACTCTGGTTTTGGTCCATAATGGTGGTGGGTTATCTTACTGCTGCTGGGTAGAAACCAGACAGGGAGTGGGAGGACATAGGGAGGAGGGTGTTGCAGTGCTGCTTCAGCACTGCATGTTCCATCTTTGTTCTTAGTCCTGAGGGAGTTGCTTTGGTGGGCACTCATGTCTATCATGGGAAAATATAAGTACTGAGGAGCTGCATAAGTAAGTATTTAGGACTTACGCAGCACAGAGCAAGTATGAAAAACAGAATCCATGACCAGGGACCGAAGGTAGCAGATGAGTACTGCTCAGCTCTCATTCCTGCAGCCCGTAGTATTGCAGGAGCTTGTTAAAGTAAATTCTATCCTCTCTTTTTTTTTTAACTGATTTAGACTGTTTCACTAAAAGTTCTCACTTGGTAAATAACTTAATAAAGCCACTGCTGTTTCCTGCATGAATTATCTGAAGAAGCTGGCAGTCTTCTGCTCTATGCTTTGAAGTTCCTATAGTATGTGGCCTTACAGGAATGAGAGTTGAGTAGCCGTTTGGTACACACTGTCTCTGAGAAAAGGTCCAGGAGCTCGGGTGCCATTCTTGGCTCGGACTTGCTGTTCCTCATTACAAATCTTCGTGGCAAGCTCATGTAGAGTTAGGAACCAGTCTGTCACATGAGTCTCAGTAGTTTGTGACAGCCTCAGTGGTCACAGGTAAGTTTTTAATGACTAAACTGAGTGGAACGATAGCACTCAAGGTGACTAAGTAGCATCAAACAATAAACTCAGTCAAAGTAAATGTGAAACTCTTGAAATTAGCATTGTTTATAGCCACATAGAGGGGGTTACACTTATTACAGTGAACAAGTACTGCTGAACATAAAAGTGAACATATTACACTTAAAATATGTTCATGCAATAATTGTCAGGTGTTATTTTAATGGTGTTAGGCACACTTAAATGTGTTGAAATATTTGACAGATTTCAATGGCTGGAATTGTGGGTGCAGGGTCATTGCATTCCCTACCCTTGCTCTATCGGTAGTTGTATTTAAGAAAGCACCTCTGCTGAAAATAGCAAAATCCGCAGTATCGGAGGCTTATCATTCACCTTTGTTTAATGTTGAATCTGCTGTAATTGTGTAAAGAGCACACCACTATAAATGTATCCATTCCAGGACATTGTTTTGTAATAGATTTTCTCACGCATACAGTTGGAATTTTCGCTGAACGGTAATGTGAGACATCGCAATTTCAGTATGGAGCTACACACCTTGCTACTCATCTAACGTTTGTGCATAGTAAATAGAAATGTTGATTTAGTGAAGCTAACTGTAAAATACAATTGAAAATGTATATCGTATATAATTTAAAAGTATTTAAAAAGATCTAAATTTAGTACTCCTGTGCCTTATGCCAATGAAAATAAAGTATGTTGTTGGGGAGGGGGACACTTTAATGGCCTGATTAAGTGATAATGGCAGAAGATTCTGGTTTCAGAATTAATAAAGTAGGTCAACCTTAGCTCTTTGGAGGAAATGTTTCTATTTTATGATTTTAATGCTTTATACCCAAAAATAATAGCCGATTGAGATGACTGAAACCAGTGGTTGAAGTGGAGAAAAACAGGTGCTGGACCTCCCCTTGTTATTCAGCACCAGCAGATACTGAAAGGTGCCAGTACTTTGAAAAGAAAAACGAAGAGGCGCGAGTACTGCGTACCGGCGAGTACGGGCCCACTTCAAGCACTGACTGAAACACAAGCTTTCCAACTGCTGTAAACTGAAATTTTAGGATTGTTAACAATGACTCGATTGTGTGCGCACGCACATAACTTTGTGCTCGGTTTTTCGTTGTCGATCAATGAACAACTGAAATACGTTGTCCACATAAGTGTAAACTGTTACATTAAATATTTAACAATAGCAAAACAAGGGGCTGTTTCTTTTTTATAGCAAAATCTTAAGTTTCTCCGTTTCATTTAGAAAGCACCGAAGAACATGTTTAATACACAATAGGCGATGGAGCGTGGTGATCGACCATTTAAGCAATGTGGTAATTTTTCTAGTTTTTTTTTTTTTCTCCATCGCATTGCGTGGGGGGGATGAGCGTTCACGCGTCCCGGAGCGCGCCGAGTATGACGTAGCTGTATTGGTGTTTGCGCGTGAGAACGTTTTCCTCTGTGGGTGTAAGAGGCAGATCCAGTCCGGAATGCTCGAATTACACATATAAAACACTGAATGTATTTTCGAAAAATAAAACAAAAAAACGCGTAGGTTCGCCTTAGTTTGTGGTCATTTTCAGTGAAAACGTAACCTTAATCTGGTACAGGCCGCCGGGAGAACGTACCAGCATTCGGAGTGGTGGTCTCGACGGAGAATGAAGCACAATCATCGGCTTCTGTAACTGCAAAATTCCGGACGTCTTGATTACTGCAGTTTGTATGTAAATAAACATTTCGAAACTTCCGAATTAGATGTCAAATTAAATCGCTTTTTTGCGGCAGTCTCGAAAGCCATTTACGTGCATGGGGTTCGTAACTAGCTTGCTAAGTGTTTGCTAGCCCGACAGCTGTGTTGTGAACTGTAGGTACCTAGTTTTAGGTAGCTAATAATATTACTGGGGTGCGACCTTATCGGTGAACAAACGTAATTTGTCGAATTTCTAGTGTCGTATCTTTCCTTTTGTGTTATGCCATCTATATATTGAGTATCTGGATAGCTAGCTAGCTAGGTGCGCTTCGCGAATCATCATCGAAGGTTTCGTTGAGTTTCATTTTAAAACTGCTTTAGACATGTACGTTTGTTGATATGGGGTTACATAGACATGTAGTTAAATTTTATTGACATGAAATCGCCGCCGTCATAAATGTGGTTGATTATTTGTGGTTGTCAATATTGTACACATGCATGACATGAATACCTGTTATAGCCGTGTTATACAAAAATATAAATCGGGTGTCTAAGGTTGAAGGACTGTAAATGGCCTGTTACATGCGAGCTCAGAGTATCCTGCTGTATGGCTTATGTGTGAGGCTGAATCACCGTCGACACCTTCACCGCACCGAAGTCTGCGTTTATGCTTACTGAGGTCATCGAAGAAAACGATGCTAACTTGAATACTAATCTGTCTCAGTGACATTCAGAATGGCCAAGCTGCTGAGAGAAAGATAAAGCTTTTCATTTTTGTCGCTAAAGGTAATACCTGCGTAGTCGCATATTGCATATTCGCTTATCTATATATGGCCGCTTAAAACTTGGTTAGTATTGAATTTTGCATTAAATATGATGTTTTTAGAAGAGCTCGCAGAACTGACACTAATCCACAATTGTGGTTGAAGGTTCATAGGTGATATTCATATACCTAAATAAATGGGCGGGATCAGTACTCCTCTTTCATAAGGACTTCTCCTACCTGTCTCTTTATATTAAATAAGAAATACAATATTTTTAAAATAATGACACACTTTAAGAATCTTACATACTTTAGTGATTGAGTAGTTTGAGCTTCATAGATCCATGAACTGTCATTTTATGGCATTTCTGGTTAAATGTCAATTTTTGCTGAAAGTCCGTAGTTGGCCTTAGTAGACCCAAATGAACAGACAGGACCAGTATTTTTGCTCCACACAGATTTCTCTTCCCTGTCTCTCCATGGCCTTTTGTGGGGCATTAGCTCAGGCCCCGAGGTCAGGTTCCCTGGGCTCCCTTCCCCACACCAGCATGGCCCCCAAAGATATCATGACGAACTCCCACGCCAAGTCCATCCTGAATGCCATGAATGCCCTGCGCAAGAGCAACACCCTCTGTGACATCACGCTGAGGGTGGAGAACACAGACTTTCCTGCCCATCGCATTGTCCTGGCTGCCTGCAGCGACTACTTCTGTGCCATGTTCACCAGTGAGGTAAAAGTGTCTGCCATTGGTCCCTCCTCCTCATACTACCCTCTATAGAACCAACATGGCCTCAGCCATCCTGCACTAAACAGGGTCTGGCCTTGGTTAAAGCTGATTGATCCACTTGTGCCCACATTTCCGACAGCATCTGGCCCCAAAGACTGGGAAATCTTACTGCTGGCACCCTGCATGCTGATTAGCAGATAATTGACATTTAAAATTCTTTTTTGTTCCTCTTTTGGCTTAAAAAAAGTTGCCCCTTGTTGGACCTCCTAACCATGTCAGCCTAGGGCCCCCAGAGAAGTTAATTTGTCTCTGTCTGCCATCCTATGGTATTATAGTAATGTGTTTATCAGTCTCATATTTTACAATAAGATGTTTTTTATATAACACTAAAATTTAATCCAGTGATTTAGGAACTTGTGACTTGGGACCTCTGCAGGGCTGTTTGGGTCAGCAGTTACTGAAAATGTGTTGGGTGGACATCCTGAGAAAATTAGACTATTAAGCTTCAGAGAAAATCCACTTTTAGATCACTGCTTATACTTCTAACAGTGGGGAGCTGTATAGAACTGCCGCAGAAGTCAGAGGTCAATAATCAGAAACAGTGAGTGTGACTAATTTCGTGATATAGTGGTGAGATGATAGTTGGAGGGAACTATAAATATTAACTATGGGGTAAAGATGTGATGTTTCAGTGTTACCAATAGATGGAGCAATCAATGATTTAACAGAACCCCTTTTTTGTGTTTTTTTGAATACTTACTGTACATTGAACAGCAATATTGACCTTGTGGTGACCTTTCTATTTCATTCCAAAGCACCTAATGCCAAAGGAGGTGCATGAAGAAAATGATAGTGACCAAAATGGCAATGGGTTGTAATTGGGTTGCAATGTTAAATTGCTTAATAGATACTTTTCACTACAGATTTAATTTTTTTACATTTTAAAATATATTTACATTTTCAAATTAAAACATTACTATTTTTACACTTAATACATTTAAACACAGTTTACTTTACAATTGCTTGTTCAGCCAAATCCCATACAAATAACAAGAAACAACGTACCTAGAAAAAAATATATAAATAATCATTCTGAAGTGTAGTGAAGACATGGCCTTTGTAAATGGCTCAGGTTTGAATTAGCTTTGGTTCTTTGCAGCTTTCGGAGAAAGGGAAGTCCTTCGTAGATATCCAGGGGTTGACAGCTTCTACTATGGAGATCCTACTGGACTTTGTTTATACGGAGACAGTTCTAGTGACTGTGGAGAACGTGCAGGAGCTGCTTCCAGCTGCCTGTTTACTGCAGCTGAAAGGTAACTCTAGGACCCACAGTGAAGCTCCCTTCTTTCCATAGAAGAGCTTAACTGTGTTGGTTCTGATTTTTTCCTCTGTATATTTTAAGATAACCGTCCTCAATGTGACTAAATCAATAAATAGGCAGTACCCAAAAAAAGTCCTGTGATAGCATCTCTGTTCTCTTTCCTGTACAGTGTTCCACTTTTTTGCCTACCTGATTATCATAAACACCCAACTTCTTATTTTTTCTTGTCTTTTGTTCTGTTTTTTAGTATTTATTACATACGTGTATCTAGTAGGTGAATGCTGGAATTTCCCAAATTACTGCTTGCCACAGTTCTCCTATGGCAGCTCAGTTTTCATTTGGCTTCAAAATAAGGGTTTAGATATTAGGGTTTTTGTGAGATTCCTTAGTTAAGATGGACCAGTATTTACTGTATGTGATTATGCCTGTGCAATTAAATGGTATATAAATAGATGAATTTTTTGTGGCAGCTGTAGCAACCATCTGACTTGTTTTGGCAGACCGCTGAAAGGCATATGTGTGCACATGTATGCCTGTCTCTGAATATGTGTGCATGGGTCTTTTTATGAATCTGTGCTCATCCGTGTGTGTGCATTTCCTCAGGGGTGAAGCGAGCTTGCTGTGATTTTCTGGAAAGCCAGCTGGACCCATCCAACTGCCTGGGCATCCGTGATTTTGCAGAAACACACAACTGCCTGGACCTGATGCAGGCTGCCGAGCTCTTCTCCCAGAAGCACTTTGCAGAGGTAGTTCAACATGAGGAATTCATGCTGCTCAGCCAGGAGGAAGTGGAGAAGCTCATCAAGTGTGATGAGATCCAGGTACTGCTCCCACACCCAATCCACCCCATGGGAGACATGAATCTCTGCAGGACAGAGTAGTAGGCTTGTCAAAAGGTGGGCGTCTCAAAAGGTCATTTCTATTGGCTGTAAATGATGTCAGTAAACAATATTTCAGAAAGAGACCAGATATTCACCAGACATATAGGTCAGACAAAGACTATGATTAATAGGCATCTATAATTAAATGCTCTTTTCATATTTCTTCATGTAGCGTAAGACATTTTATATGCTTGTTTACACTTCCATACTCTCAAAAAGCACGAAGGAAAATACATATGTAGTTCCACCCACTTCGCCACACTTTATTCCTGTTGACACTCCCACTAACCTTTTGAAATGCCATCAGCCTGCAGACACCTATACCTGCTCTATGAGGATAGCCACCCTGTTCACCACAGTCCTAAGATAAGCAGTAAATAGAGGACACGAAGTAGGTGGGTGCACAGCACCCACCTACCAGGTGTATTTGTTTTCATTTTCTTTCTGCAGTTGGGATGGGGTGAAAAATGAATCCAAATCATTTTCAGATAGGGGGTGTGCTTAAGCCTTCTGTATTCTCAGAATGCTAAGGTAGCAAAGGATCTAACCAAATTATTATGAATGTATAAGTAAGGCTTTCAACAAGGACACTTATTGTGGTATTTGTGCTTGTTTTATGCTTTTTATGCTTCTTTAGATAAAGTGTGTCAGTTATTCAGCATCCGAATGAAGGTGGTCATATAAATGATCATTACAATTATTTTTAGCCAGATAAATAAAACTTCTTAATTAAAAAGAACAGCTGTAAAAGATCAACTTTTAAGCAGCAAATTTAAGATATTTTTTTAAGAACAATGGGACTCATTCACCAATATCATCCAGTCTTTTCTTAAATTTGTTCTCTAGAAATGTCCTAAGAAGGTCCTAAGAAAAGTCTACGTCAGATTCATTACGTGTTCATAAATCACCTAATTGTTCACTAACGTGTTCTTATTATGATGAATCCCATTGTTCCCGTAAATTGAAAGCATGTGACAATTGTTCCTAATTATGATAGGTAAACGCCCCACCAATCCCTGTAAATGGGTATGAGACTGCAGCGCTGTGTGCACATACAGAAATCGAGCACAGAAACTAAGATGAAAAGTTAATAGAGCAGTCAACAAATTGAACATCTAAAGATCCAAGCGTAAGAAAACCTCCAGGAAGTGAACAGCAGAGGAGCTGGCATGTTCGTTAGTCAGCAGTGGATATAAAATAACACAAATAACATGCATGGGATGCTATTACTCATTCAGTAATAATCATTAAAACAATTATTAATTATTATAAGTGGCCATTCTAATGTAGTAATTAAGAACAGTTATTATTTTAAAATGTTTGTTTATTAAATAATGTATCCCCCATGAAGGTGAAAATTCCCAAATAATACCAAGGCATCCCTCAACCCATAACGATCTGCTAGCCTGCACGACAACATAAAACATCTATAACCAATTTATAAACCCACAGTACTGTATTGTACACTTTCTATGTCAAATTGCTTTGTCATTTACTGTCTAGACCTTTTTATATGATGTATAAACCAGTTATGCCCCTGTATGTACAAAGTTACTACTGTACGCACTAGGAGCGCTACGTTTTGGACCCATTATTAAAAATGCTAAATTAACAGCACTGAAAAGTTTCAAAGTTACTGCGAGAAACGTGAAATTCCACAGTTATGAAGACTGCTAACGTGAGGCTGATTACTGAGATCAAAATGCACGCCGTACCCAAGTTGAGACTTTTAATATTAAAGATACAGTATGCCCTTACACTAATAAATATTACTTATAACTATTTGTATATTTTTGTATATCATTTTATGCGATCCAGACTATTTTCAGTATTGTTCAGTATTTGTCTTATGTGAGAACTACATCCTTAGTAATAATCTGGGACACTGTATTTTGTGTTTGTTTCAGAATATATAAAAACTTTTGCTGATATCTGATATTGTTCACTTTGATTTACATGCACATTAAAAAGCATTGTTCACAATTTTTAGAATAAAGCAAAGTAGCATCTACATGATACTTAGGAATGCATTGTATGAGGAGGGGAATTTAAAAAAAGACCATGTCAAGATGACATGTTTCAAGAACAGATGAAGACTTTAGATTCTAGGAAACTTGCTGAATGGATTCTGACTTGATGGTATCATTACCTAGATCTCCATGTCGTCTTTCAGCTTGTTAGAGATTTCTTTCACAAAGCCACATGCTCCCCACCTGTGCCGCCAGCAAAAACTGCAGGGGGGCTGTAATTGTAACATTTATTGGTTAAAATTATGCTGGCAAGTTCATTCTTGCTGATTTCAGAGAGTATTTTGAAGCACGTAAATTATGGGAGGCAGTATTATGAAAACAACATCTAGAACTAAAACCCTTCTGTGTGTAAAATCCAGTAGGACTAGTGTGTAAAACTAGTTGTGATAAAGTCTGATGCCAGGGCAGCTAGGTTAATGGGACAGCATGGCAAAGGTTATTTATTTGTTTGTTTTTGCATTTCCCTTTTTTAGGAATTTATTGGGGGGTTGAACTGCATGGCGCAAAATTTTTATAGTTAACCAAAAATGCTGTACTGGCAAGAAAGAAAAGAGAAGCTATGGCAAACTCTGCACACACAAGCAAATGATGTTAATATGTAGGCATACTGGCGAGCAGGCAACCATGACAGGTCACTAGAAGTAGATGGCAGCCCCGAACCTCCTCACCCAGCATTCTCACACTGGGTAGCGGACATGGGTGCTTATATGACATGAAAAGCTACCAATGGCATAATTTCTTTGAAAAGGAAAACTATGTACTATACAAATGAGCTTTTGGTCATTGGCAAGTTATCGTCGATTACCAATAACCAATACTATATCTGGCAAGGAACCCAATATCAGCGTCTGACAGTGACTAAGCAGCAGATAACACTTTTGTCTGGGATGCAGGCTTAGGCTACACACAGAGCAAGATAAAATTTTATGATTTGGCCTGCATTTTCAATGCAGTTGATAAAAAAAACACATTGCTATTTTTTTGTAACTCTTCGTATGGCACACGGGCTTATTGTGGCCACTGGTATAACGAGAACGTAATGCTTTTTGTGGTGGGATGTGAAAAGTTTGTGAACCACAGTTTTAGATGATTTAACATGTTTTAAAGTCATAATTAAATCCAGCCCCCTGATCATCAAAAAAACGATGGTCAGCACTGCTAATCGGCACCATCCAGTCGCCGGTGTGTTTTATTTCCCAACAACTGGACTTTTGCTGTACACAAACACTACAGGGTTAGCCTAATTACCCTTATGTTGTATAAAATGATATCTATTCGACTGTGTTTTGGAGGCTAACATGAGATTCTGCATGATATTGCATGATTTTTTTTTTGGAATCTGGGGAATGTAAGCATATAAAATGTACTGTACTTGTTACCTTTTGTGTATAGTTATTCCATAAAGGTTAAAAATATTTAAAGCTCTATAGCACCTATTGGCTCTAAAAGATGCTTTACAAAACTTAGAAAACATAATATAATGTGACGGATGTTTCTTGCATTATGCCATTTGTCTATATTGTTGCATATCCTTTTTGTTTTGAGTTGTTAGTATCTGCTGTGATAAGCCATGATCCCAGCAGAGACGGGGTGTGTTTTTTGATGTGTGTGGGGGATCATGCAGGTGGACTCTGAGGAGCCCGTGTTTGAAGCTGTGCTGAACTGGGTGAAGCACAAGCGGAAGGAGAGGGAGCCCTTCTTGCCTGACATGCTGGAGCATGTGCGCATGCCCCTGCTCACACCTCGCTACATCACAGACGTCATTGATGCAGAGGTGAGCTCTTCTGGACCATCTCTGCAGTGGGACTTTCTGCAGTGTAAGGGGATGATTAAGCAGTATCCGACCCAGGGTCAGAGCCGATACATGCTTTTGGTATGTTTAGTATTAGCTGTTCTTGGGAAAGAGAATTAGAAATTTTAAATTTCTTTCCACAACCGTTACAGTGGTTGATAGAAGAGTGCTTTAAATCAGTCAGAGCACCACTGTGTACTGAATTTTGATTCCAACCACCTACTGAATAGGTTGTTCAATATTACCTACATGTTGCAATCTCAACAGGCATAAGCTATACTATGAGTAGTATGTCTCTTTGGAGCCTTTGCACTTTTATTGTTTTTTTTAATTACTATTGTTTTCAGCCCCTAATCCGATGCAGCCTTCCTTGTCGAGACCTTGTGGATGAAGCCAAGAAGTTTCATTTGAGGCCAGAATTAAGGAGTGAAATGCAAGGACCTCGGACTCAAGCACGGCTAGGTATATTCTAATACAGCAGGGGTATCTTCCCCAGAAAATAGACAATGATGGAGCTAATGTACAGTGTTTTGGCAGTGGTGTACTTGGGAAAATTCTTGTAGTATTGGACAAGAAAGTCAACCTGCACCCAGTGTAATAAGAAGTGAATTAGTTGTGTAGGATACTTTGCAGTAGAGTATATCATGAGCAGAATACCATGGTTTCAGGAGCAAAAGAAGTTCTTCTGGTGATTGGAGGATTCGGCAGCCAGCAGTCACCTATAGATGTTGTGGAAAAATACGACCCCAAGACACAGGAATGGAGCTTTCTTCCAGTATGTGAAGTTTAACAACTCCCAACCCGGTAACCATACCTCAAAATTGCACATTCCTGTTAATGTACAAAAAGATCAGGTAAAATCTGTTTGTACTTAAAGGAAGGTTGAAAAGAAGTCCATTACAAACTGCATATCAGAAGGATATAAGCTGATAAAGTGATTAAATTGATACAACTGCTTTGGTCAGCATTACCAAGTGAATAAAATATTACCATAATAATATGTCAAATCGGCAACATATAAATTGAAAATAAAGCCAAATTAAATCTTTAGATGACATCACAAAATACTGGAAAAGCGGAGTTCAATTATTAACTGTTATTTTTAATGGTAAAGATGTGCTTATTGGTAATGAAATACTCTCAAAAATAGGTTTATGAGAGCCTCGGATTTTCAAAAAATAAATCATTTATGAATCTGACAGGCTCTTTCATAGAATACAATCTGCATATATTCAGACCTTGACCTCATTTTTAGACTGGAGAGCCAAGTATTGTTAAGATAACAGAAACAAGAATTTGCCCTCAGTGCTGTTTCACCATCCTGCTTTCCAAACGTGCCTCTTGAAAGTATTTGTCTCCGCAGAATATTGCCCGGAAGCGCCGCTATGTGGCTACTGTGTCGCTCAATGACCGGGTGTACGTCATCGGCGGCTATGACGGAAGGTCTCGCCTCAGCTCAGTGGAGTGTCTGGACTACACAGCAGACGAGGATGGGGTGTGGTACACGGTCGCCACCATGAATGTGCGGCGCGGCCTAGCAGGGGCGACTACCCTGGGAGGTAGAGGACTTTTGAGCGCTGTAATCACTGCCTTTTTGTAGAAGGCAATTACTGTGAAGTAAAATTTGTATATTCCCTATTAATACATGTCTGTGACTAGTAGCAGTGTGAAAATTAGTGAAGTCTGCTGGCTTGACAGCTGTTTTCAGTCATGATATTTCTTATTCACAGACATGATTTACGTGGCTGGGGGATTTGACGGCAGCCGTCGGCATACCAGCATGGAACGATATGACCCCAACATTGACCAGTGGAGCATGCTGGGAGATATGCAGACGGCCAGGGAAGGGGCAGGGCTGGTAGTTGCCAGTGGACTCATTTACTGCCTCGGTATGTGGTCGGAGCTTTATCGTTAGTGCTCTTCTGAAATGCACCAAAGTGCCAGAAATTAATTCTGTATGTGGTCTCTCCTGATTTCAGGGGGCTATGATGGACTGAATATACTGAACTCAGTAGAGAGGTACGACCCTCACACGGGACACTGGACAAATGTAACCCCTATGGCCACCAAACGCTCAGGTAAATTTGATGTAGGCCGTCATGTGTTTGGGAATACCTGCTGGTTACTCCTGGCTAAGTGCCTAACCCCTCCTGATGTCAGGGGCCGGCGTGGCCTTGCTCAATGACCACATTTACGTCGTGGGAGGCTTTGATGGCACGGCCCACCTTGCTTCTGTGGAGGTCTACAACATTCGGACAGACTACTGGACCACTGTGTCAAGCATGACCACACCACGCTGCTATGTGGGAGCTACTGTGCTTCGAGGCCGGCTCTATGCCATTGCTGGGTAACGTATCACATACTGTCTCATTCACAATAGTATCTTCATTTCTATCGCCAGCTTAATTAAGCTGCTCCATTAATTTTTAAGAGTGAATTTTTTAACACTGATCAGTGGCATAGGCCAGTTCAGACCCGTCTGACACCCGTAGAAGAGGGAATGAGATTTTTTGATGTCACAGGACTGGCAGACTGTATCTATGCTGCTCCTCTGTCTTGGTCCCTAGGTACGATGGGAACTCCTTGCTCAGCAGCATTGAATGCTATGACCCCGTGATTGACAGCTGGGAGGTGGTGACGTCCATGGCAACCCAGCGATGTGATGCTGGCGTGTGCGTGCTGCGGGAGAAGTGAATAATTCAGGAGTGCCACATGCCTCATGGCAGAAAGGATAAACGAACTGATCAGTCACAGAGCATTGTTGGATGACGCATGGTAGTAGGTCCTGCCATGAAATGTGTTTGTTCTGTGTTGGAGGTCAATGTGCTATCTTCCCTAATCTGCTTCCACTACAGCCAGCACCTTTGTGGGACTCCCTGCTTCCCCCGTGCACTGATGTAATGCCGTCATGAGATTCCTTTTGAAAACAAAGGGGACGAGAGCTGCGTGTTGAGCTTCAGTTTCATTCCCTAAGTTGCGGTCCTCTCCAGCACGAGCCCCCACGTGTGGCCTTTGCTGGGTGGCTGTCCTTGATTCTGAATCAGCTCTGTGTGTCTTTACTGCCCTCATGACATGACATGGAGGGAGAGAGCCTGCAGCCTTGAAGCTCAAGCCTTACACATGGAGACAGGCTCTAGCAACCGTGCCCTAGGACTGCTATTCATGTAGGACTAGATGTCACTGATAATTTTAATGTTTTTTTTTTTTTTTTTTTTTAAAAGATCTAAGTATGTGACATCCTCAGCTGTGTCTTTCTGGGTTATGAGTAAATCAGTATTAATTTTTTCCCATGTAATTGTGCTGGGGTAGGATTTAAAAATAAATGACAAAAGTAAATAATGCCGTGTTTGCATTTTGTAAGATAAAGCTACATAAAGGCAGATAGTTGCTGATGAACTCTGCTTTGCTGCAACTACAATGAACCAGATTAAAACTATCAGCTATATCTAGGTAGTTAGAGGTATTGGCCATGTACTTGGAAGCTGATTCACTAGTTGGAGAGTGAGGTGTCCATCCGTATATAATAAAATTCTAATGTGGACACCTCTGTGCACACTTTTATATTAACATTATCTACATGAAATGGTGGTCTGGCCACTCTGTGCCCCCCCCCAGAACCAGGTAACCTGCCAACAGTTATGACCTGAGTCCAGAGTGCTGCATTCTAAGAAAGCACTGAGCAGGGGGTGTTAAGTCATGTGCCACAACATGGATGATATATGTTTACTTAGTGCCCATAAAATCCTATTGTACAATCTCTTGTTTATTATCTTGTTATTGTAAATGCTATATGGATTAGTAAGTGTTCGCTATCATCCATAGATCGCATGAAATCTGAGAATGGTTGCATCCTGTGCATTTCTGCATGCATGCATTCAACTGATACAAAAAAAGAGGTTCAGTGTAACACTGGCCTCAGTTTACCTGTGAAAATGTATAATAGTGTACAATATACATGCAGTATATAGTATCTAACAGGTATCTACATCAGAGCTGAAAGTACAAGAGGCTTCGTTGCTTACATCTCCTTTGATAAGCCTGTTGCACCTTTGTAAATATGTGAACTATATGACACAATATAAGGTACTAAATTTTGTCCTGAGTCATTCAAAGAGAAAGCAAATATGGGAAATTTCTTAGCAAGGAATCAAGGAAAAGTGAACATATGCATTAAACATGTAGGGCTGAATGTGTATAATTTTTCTGCGTTCTTATTTTTGGTCAATATTTGTGATGTTGAAAGACTCCTCGTGCATTTTTTCCACAAACATCATTTACAGATCAGTAATTTAAAGGTGGTCTGTAAATGTTTTTAAACAGACAAAATTCTTTATAGCAAAGGTGGTTTCATGGGAGTATTGCAATAAAGCAATGACAGTCCTGGAGAACATGGTCCCTAAATCAAAATGTTACCCCCGCTGCTCACGTGCTGCTGTTTTGAGGTCTGCTGTGTACTAAACATAGATTTCCTGAAAGTGCAAAAATAAGTTTTGTCTATGCTGTGGTCACTTAAGATGCAAGGCTAAGTAAGGTGTTCTTTTGAAATGTAAAATTCTTACTATGAATAAATTTCTGCTACTTTCATATCTGTTACTTAAAATGCTTTAAAATTGTGATTTGGTATGAATTGGACTAATGTGATTTTATGACCCTAGAAAAAAAAATCAACATACACAGCCAAAAGTATATACTTAAAATGTGGCACATTTACATATAGACACTATCTTCTTTTTATATTTTACCAGTATTAACCAATGTACTAGTCTCTTTCCCCATAGCTATTAGTATTTACAGACATAAAAATTGTAGATGTTTCTTCATAGATTATGCACGTTTCTATATAACCATGAATACACCTCTCCTTTTCCAAGTTTTCAAATGAATGATTTTTTAAGCATTTATATTACGAGTACATGTATTATAAATAATATGTTAAATATGTACACATATTAT
The DNA here is from genome assembly GCA_026777985.1 of Mormyrops attenuatus. Taxonomy (NCBI): domain Eukaryota; kingdom Metazoa; phylum Chordata; class Actinopteri; order Osteoglossiformes; family Mormyridae; genus Mormyrops; species Mormyrops attenuatus. The sequence continues at coordinate 4,323,421 of JAODKC010000041.1, read as the reverse complement.
ACACTACATAAAATAGTATTATGCAAGACTGAATTTAAACTGTCGTTATAAATGCTAATTCCGATCCAACGCTGGCACCGCTTAAAAAATGTGGCATTTAAATAATACTCGCGAACACCTCAACAAAGTTAGAAAATAAAATAAGCTAGGTCTTCACCATGTCCAATCATGCTATTAGATTTCATTTCTCTCCGCCAATTGAAATTGCCGAAAAAGTTTTTTTTTTTTTGACCTGTACCAATTGCATTGTTCGGAAGGCGGAGTATTTCTATCGCAATATAAAATGCCTTACGATTGCGCTTTGGCATTGCTGTGTTGGCGTAGACTCGTTGCGTGTCTGAAGTCAACGGGATTCACTGTCGTTTAAACCAGACCTTATTAAAACTTAGTCAAGTGATACATTTCACCAGCCTGAACATTCAAAATGGTAAGTTTTAAAAAAATCGTATTTACATTCTAAATAAAAAATTGAAAACAATGAAGTGGTATTGTGACTGCGACTGGTAATCTTTACAAAAATGTAGTCATTGCTTTGAAAGTTTTTTTTTTTTGGCGTTCTTAAATTTGTCTGCGTAATTTGCTTGAAAATGTTAAGACCCATCATTTCCTTGATTTTTATTGTGTTACTTGCTTTTTACCACTTAAGGTGGACCTTATGGAATTTATCCAGCAAATAGTTATAGTTATAAAAAAAGAAAAACATTCTGATTTATGTGTACTTAAGCCATACTTTTTCGTTGGTGGAATTCGAAGAATGCCAGTCCTGGCCCACAACAGCCTCTAGTGATCAGGAAGTGGGTAGGTGGGGGTTATTTTACGGCTGGGGGAAGGGTGGATACATCTCAGCGACTTTACAGGTACAGTCGCCTGTTTCTCTCGGTGTTTTAAGGCCTGTTCATATTTCACTTTTCCGCGTGTTATTACGGTCCGCGCACAGGATGAGTGACGCAAATTTCGTCATCAGAGGCGTCCGGAGGACATTGCGCGTGCGCATGTACGCGATTTCCAACCAAGTTCCAGTACTCCACGCCCTTGATGTGATTTCATAGGCCGGAGGGACATAGGTTCACATTGTGATTGGCTGTAGAAAGCTAAACCCGGACCGTGATCTGATCGAGTGATAATGAACTGTATTAATTTGTGGCTTCCCACGTTAACGGGGTAGATTTGTTCATTTCACCTCAGTTTATAGTTAACAGCACCCGATCTACGACTGACAAACAAATAATACTGTCAACTTTAATAAGAAGACTTAACAGCCAGTAAATAAAAAGCAATAGAAAAGAAACAGACCAAAAATACTGTAACAAATACAATAAGTAATACAATTACACATATTGCACAGACCCAAAATACACATACATATGTATTCACATACATACAGATTGCACCAAGTGATGGAAATATAGTTGTATGCCTATGCAGCGGATATTCCACAATATATAGAATAGTGACATAATTTATGAACTTTAGGTGACTGAGGTGTTATAAAGTCTGATGGCAGATGTAATGAAGGACCTGCGGAAGCGTTCCTTCTTCCATGTTGGATGCAGTAGTCTGTTGCTGAAGGAGCTTCTCAATGTCCTCACTGTGTCATGCAGAGGGTGAGAGGGACTGACCATAATGGATGTAAATTTGGCCAGCATCCTCCTCTCAGCCACCTCCTCAGTGGAGTCCAAAGAACAGCCCAGGACAGAGTCAGCGCTCCTGACCAGCTTGTTCAGTCTCCTCCTGTCCCTTCCTGAGCTTCCGCACCCCCAGCAGACCACTGCGAAGAATATAGCAGATGCTACCATAGTGTCATAAAAGGTCCTTGGTAGTGTCCTGACCTCAGCCTTCTCAGCAGGTGGAGACAGCTTTGCCCCTTCTCGTACAGGGCAATTGACTACAGCGAAAAATGGTAACGGCATTGAAAGAAAGTTGACGGATAATTGTTTTTCAATCTGTAATGTTATCCATCATATTAACCGCAAACGCAATAAATGTACACCAATGTTTCACGTGTTAAGCCTATTAACTGGCATCAAGATAGAGTTAAGATGTTGGGGGTAACGTTAGCTGAGAGGATAGCCAACTTGTATCATTGACAGGTTGCCATTATAAGCTTACTACAGACTGTATACTGTGACTTGTAATACGAATACTGAAGAGACATACTTGCATGGGCATGAAAAGACATTTTGATCTCAGGGTGCTCAAGGTCGGACTGGCCACTAAATTTTACTGAATTTCTTTTATATCATCGGTGGCTATCGACAGTTATCAGCAGTAGTCTTTCTGGAGAAATAATCATTAAGTCGTCTCTGAGCAATTCTGAGATGAATAACGCCATTTTTCTTTGACGAAACGGACAAGAGGAAGTGTTTCAGCACTAGAGTCCAGTCGATATTATCAGCCAATGTGCGCTAATTGGTATCGGCATTTATGACGGCCGATAAATGACAATGGGAGACAGGCGGTGACGGATGCCTCAACCGTGTTATAAGTGTTGCGTAGTTTGTCCACCAGAGGGCACACCGGAACACACTTCGGCAACACGTGTTCAGAACATACATTTGATTCTAATTTATCATAAGTTTAATGTATTTTGTTGTACTTTTGGTCAGAGTAGTATTTATGACAATAAAAGTTTTGGGCTATTTTTAAACTGCATTACGTCATGTCTGTAGCGAGGACTTTTATGTGACTATACATGCATGTTAGGGAAAATCTTTGTGGGGGGAGGTGGGAGTATGAGTCGAACATTATCGGATTTTTAAATCCTTAGGTATCGGAAAATCCTGTATTTGTTTGACCTCTACTCGGCACTTTTACTTTCAGCGCTACTGAGTACTTGGCAAATTACTTCAGAGTGGTTGGGGTTTAATGATGGTATGTCTAGCACAAATAACTGCGAACAAAAAAATTATGAATGAAGGTGTCATTTATAAGATGTGCTGTTCACTGAGTGGGGGGCAGCTTATTTCGTCAGTAATATTTCAAAATGCCACCGTATGCTGAAGCAGCACACAGAAAAGTGAAGTTTGGCCTTAAATTGCACTGAGAGTACTATGCTCCCTAAAAAGAAGTTTTATGTTCACAGTAAGATAAATATTTCAACTAACACAGGTGCTGCTGTTTTCAAATATCAGAAATTCTTGTAAAATGGTTTATATGGGTTATTTTCTGCCTTGTGCCTGTAGCTTAGCGGGATAGGCTTCTGACTCCCATGACCCCAGCTTAGGACAAGTGGGTATAGGAAATGGATGGATGACCGATGGATGGATAGTTGTATAAATTAAGTCTTAAAAGTTTACTAATGATGGAAATCTACAGCTATCCCAAGAATTGTTTCACAAAAATTAATTTCTTCTGGTTTTGTCTTTAAGATGTTTGCTATGTTTTGCACAGACTATTATTAAACATTATAGGATATAAAAAGGAATACATCCAAAATTAGAAACCTTATTTAACATATTTACTTTAGGGCATGGGATGTGTTCAGTCTCCCATCGGGTCCACTTAAGTAGAATTTTTTTTTAACACTGGGTTCTTGGGTAGCAATGTGCCATGTACATTACATATATTTAGTAGTTACACTCTAAGTGAGGGCACAACAATGAAATCACTGCCGACCATGGGAACCAGTGACCTAAACCCCGAGCTACATACTGCCGTCTGAGGCCTATTCACTGAGTTGAATGTGAAGGCAGAATGAGCTATGATTAACCAGTCCTTTCCCTTGTGGGGGGGGGGGGGGGGGGGGGGGGGGGGGGGGGGGGGGGGGGGGGGGGGGGGGGGGGGGGGGGGGGGGGG
>JAODKC010000041.1:4292282-4319013 GCA_026777985.1 Mormyrops attenuatus | reverse complement strand
GCAGCCCCTCTTGTATCACAAGCTGCAGCGAGTTCGCAAAACAGTCCAAGTTAGCGACTCCCAAATCATCCATTGCTCTTTTTGCCTCGCACAGTTTCGTGCGTTTAAGTGGGCTTGTCCATTAAACGCTATTCCCACCACAAACTGTATTTTACAAAGATTTTAAATCGCTGTGTTACTGGTTTCTGTTAAAAGCGTAAAATACTCCCAGATTGTCACGTCTTATCTTATGCTCCTCGTACTACGAAGGGCACGTGCATGTCGTCACAGCAGGCGGAAGTCTACTCACACCCACTGAGTAGCAAAAAAGACTGAGGGGCAGCGTTAGAGAGAAGAAAAGCTGCAATTTCAGCTCGTAGTTCATAAAAATGGGACAGTACCTTTCCCCTCGAAAGCCACATGCCAACACCTCACTGCACAAAACACACAGGTTTTTGTCCTCCTATGTCGTCAATATAAGAAAATCCATATCTAATATATTTTGTGTCGTACCTGCGTTTCGCCATACTCAATTAGCATATGTAAACAAAGTTTGCGGGTCTTCTACGGTGTGAAACAGCGGTTGTCAACTCGCAGTACAGGACATTATCACCACCTACTGTTAAGGAGTGTGAACAGATGACACTCTGTTAATTTTTAACATTTTTTTTTTTGCCCAGCAAAGTCCCGCGACCCACCAGTTGAGAATCACTGATCCATGGTATATGTGACTTTGAAACCTTATTTTCAGATGAAGTCAGGACTGGCACATATCGACAGCTCTTCCACCCTGAGCAGCTCATTTCTGGAAAAGAAGACGCCGCCAATAATTATGCCCGTGGTCACTACACTGTGGGAAAGGAGATCATCGACATGGTGCTGGAGCGTATCCGCAAACTGGTAGGAAGTAGCGTTAACTGGACCTGTGTATGGAAATCCTACAGCGCTTTCAAGTAGTTTTGCTATTAAGATTTGTTCTTTTCGTTCCAGACTGATCAGTGCACAGGTCTGCAAGGATTCCTCATCTTCCATAGCTTTGGAGGTGGAACTGGTTCTGGGTTCACCTCACTGCTCATGGAGCGTCTGTCAGTTGATTATGGCAAGAAATCCAAGCTGGAGTTTGCCATCTATCCGGCCCCCCAGGTGTCCACAGCTGTAGTTGAGCCCTACAATTCCATCCTGACCACTCACACCACCCTGGAGCACTCTGATTGTGCCTTCATGGTGGACAATGAGGCCATCTATGATATCTGCCGCCGCAATCTTGATATTGAGCGACCTACCTACGTGAACCTCAACAGGCTCATTGGCCAAATCGTATCTTCCATCACAGCCTCACTGCGCTTTGACGGTGCCCTAAATGTGGACCTCACGGAGTTCCAAACTAATCTCGTCCCCTATCCCCGCATCCATTTCCCTCTGGTCACCTATTCACCCATTATCTCTGTTGAGAAGGCCTACCATGAGCAGTTGTCTGTTGCAGAGATCACAAGTGCCTGTTTTGAGCCCTCCAATCAGATGGTGAAGTGTGACCCACGCCATGGCAAGTACATGGCCTGCTGTATGCTGTATCGTGGGGATGTGGTGCCCAAAGATGTCAACGCTGCCATTGCCAACATCAAGACCAAGCGTTCCATCCAGTTTGTGGACTGGTGCCCCACAGGCTTTAAGGTAAATTATGTTTCCACTCTCCTGGTACAAGATCAAACCGCTTCTTTTCAAATGATTTAAACTCTGTTTTCCTACAGGTGGGTATCAACTATCAGCCTCCCACAGCTGTGCCCGGTGGGGACTTGGCCAAGGTCCAGAGGGCAGTTTGCATGCTCAGCAACACCACTGCCATTGCCGAGGCCTGGGCACGTCTGGACCACAAGTTTGATCTTATGTATGCCAAGCGTGCCTTCGTCCACTGGTACGTGGGAGAGGGCATGGAGGAGGGGGAATTCTCAGAGGCAAGGGAAGATCTGGCAGCTCTAGAAAAGGATTATGAGGAAGTGGGGGCCGACTCAGCAGAGGGGGAAGAAGAAGAAGAATACTGAGTGCCTCTGAGCAATATCTTTAGTGCACTTGATGCACAAGCTAACAGGATAGTAATGGTTTTTCTGTCAAGTGATGTCTTGCATGAAAGAAAATGTATGTTATTGCCAGTCGCAGTGAAGCATTGACGGTACTTCTGTGGTGCATCAAAAACCACACACTGGCCTTTGTATGCAACAGGCAAGACCCCTGTTGGCAAACTAACTTTTTTATTCTGTTTTTTTTTTCTACTTATGAATAAAGGTTGTACAAACTTCTGTGTTTAGATCCGAGAAGCAATAAGCCAGACATCTGCAATGGCTCCGCACACAAACCCAAATACAATTTTGAAGTTAATGTCTAAATAACATGTTCTTTTGCTTTGTGGGAGTAAACTAGTATTTGGGGAAAACTCACACAGAGGAGGGGATGTGCCAACTACAGACAAAGCCAGTACCAAACATGGACCTTAAACTTGAAAGCCTAATGCAGAAATCTTACTCTACTATACCAGCTAGTTCAGTTTCAGTTTATTTTAATCAGTCCACATGACCATTTACAGTACTTAAAATGTTTGCTGGTTTTTCAAAATCATTCCATTGATCTAAGGATACTGACTGAACCTGCTCTCAACCCCAAGCTTTTCTTACTTTTGTTGCTTTGGACCAAAGTAACCACTACATAAGTGTAATATAAATTCTCCATATTGTGTGGGTGTGTGCATGTCCTGTGGTGGGCTGCTGTTGTATCCTGGGTGTGCCTGTTGTGGCCTGGATTAAGATCCAGGCTACCCTATGATGCTGTACTGGGAAAGCAATCAAAAGATGGATGAATGGGCATTAATAGTGTGCATGGATTTAAGTTAAAATAATAATAAGGAACATCCTAGTTTCTGTATTTGTCTTTGGCACACTGAAATAAAATGCTGCCAGACAAGATAAGTATGACGTCACGACAAAGTAGTTTATATACGGTAGTATAACTGCCCAGAAGATGGCGTTTCACTACAAATGAAGGAAATATAAACAAGCCGTTGCTGAAACACAAAAATAGCATGTGGGCTTTATTGCCACACCATCCACACACGTATACAGTAGTCGTTACCCCAGGACCACGGTGCAACGTGAAATTAAATCACCAAATATTCTTCATCATTAAATCATGACTTGCAATACTTAAGGACAATGACGTGATGTTTTTATATATATATATATATATATATAAACACACCTATCAAATGAGAAGAACGAAGGGTAGGATTATACTCAGTCGCATATGCTAGGCCTTCTAGCAACAAAAATTCAGAAGGAAGAAGTCAGATGGCTAACTCACATTTATAATAATTGGTCAAATTATTTATATAGATTGTCAGTTACTAACTCACGTAATTAATCCGACTTATTCGAGACAAACTTTATTCTGCTCACGTTCATACATACTTATGGTCACCTAAGAAGAAACGCCTCCCTTGCTGGACACCTCTAATTTCCAAAAAGTAAAGCCCAATCAGAAACGCGGCAGCGACTATTTAAAGAAAAAGTCCCGGTTATTATCGCGCCGCCTGTCACCTGGAGTATATCCATCCGCCAAAATAAGCAAAGAGAAATAATAGTATTTTAATATATACGATTGTGCTGATGCAAATGCAAAAGATCTGCATTTTGGTCTTAACATAATTTATGTTGTCGTAGGCCTACACGTTAAGCGAAAACCGAATTAAAATTAACCAAAATTAATCATTCAAAATTCCAGTGTATGAACCTTTTGAGCCATTGGCCATCAAAATGACCGAGGTTTTCCTCCAATGTAATATACTTAAATCTGGATTTAGCGTCTTTAATGTAGCGTCTTTAACCTTTAATGGAGCTTCTAACTTCTCCCTTGATAGCCACAATTTTGTGACGCCATAGGAAGAATTTAAACGAAGAACCGTATTTATGTTTTTTTTTTTAAACTTAGAAATAACAATTAAGTACACCTGAAATATATGCAACGGAATAAAACTAAAATGAGTTCGGGTATTATTACAGCACGTTTGTTATAACGATAATGTATTCAAAATTAAATTAAAAAAAAAAAAAACGAGCCACCCTCCATTATGATAAGTCTTGGGTACACGTACCAGGATGACTTTCTATGTCACATCTCTTTGATGAAACCTTGTATACATTTAGTATTCTGTAAACGTAAGAAGTACAAGATACATTTATATAAGGTCAATTTAAGTGAAAGAACAAACATCTTACAACAAAATACAATAAAGAACTTGAGTGAATGCCTCCATAGCAATGTTATATACACCGCGTATTGTTTACTTCATACGTATTAATAAGGCAGATAAGAAACAATAACGAGGCATCTAAATTTACAATAAATTTTAATATCAAAGAAATCCAGACATCAAATCTTCGGCCACGTTAATTAAAAAAAATGACAATTATGACAAGGTTTCTACTTTCTGAGGCGGATGTGCTTGCAGTTCGAGCTGTGCGTGCCTTTGACTGTGCTGATTGTTTGAGTAAAGGGAAGCCATCGCTTGAGTAATAGGTACGAAGTTACACGCTTCTACTACACTTGGCACTTTGACCGGTTACTACCAAGATTCTGATTATAGCATCGTTTAGTAACTGGCCGATCGCGATGACCCAGCCTCGGTCCGATGAATTCATCCTGCCTCCAGAGTGCCCAGTTTTCGAGCCTAGCTGGGAGGAATTTGCCGACCCTTTTGCCTTTATCAACAAGATAAGACCCATTGCTGAAAAAACGGGCATCTGTAAGGTCCGGCCGCCGCCGGTGAGTATGGACAATGGATGAAGTATGGTCCCGAATGCTCTAGTCCGGATATATCATGGACATTGCACATTTACTGTAGGCTTTAAAAATAAAAGTTTTCAATATGGCGGCTTAGACTTAGGAGAGGACTTGCACATAAAACCAGGTCTTGTTGCATAAGCTGGTTAGTCGTATGGCTAACAACTAGCCTCAATGGGTAGTTTGGTCAAAGCTAACAAGCCTGCAAGACGACAGTTGGCTATTGCCATTAACTTTAATTGAATGAATAAAAAGATCCGAAAGCTCTTCCTATGAAAGACAATGATCATTGAATCCAAGTGCGACCCAAATGTAGATGGGTAAATGAAGGCCCTTGCAATTAATAACCGCATAATAACGGTTGTAAACTACAAGAAAGGATTTAGTGAGTTCGTCCTGCGAGGAAAACATAATTAGATAAATGGTTACACAGCCGAGTTGAATTTCTAGTTGTGGATTTAAGATTTTTTTTTTACCCACTGAGGCCCAGATACATTGGTGTATTTTATTCATTTCTAACAGTGGGACAGTAGTTTTTATGGATTTATCAAAATAACTTTAATGTTTCAATAAATTGACCGATCTTACATTAATAAAGGCTCCGTTGTTTAGTATTTGGCATACTGCAAATTACAAATTACGCCATTGCAGTTCAGCTGTCTTTTTCAGTTTTACAAGAAGTATTGCGTTTTTGGAGTGTGGATAATGGTACCCAAACCCAAATGCTAACCCATATTTAATCTCTTATACAATACAGTAATCGTTCTGCTACCACCATAGCTCAAACAGGATTAAACAACATCTCATATAAAATATGCTTTGTTTAACGAAACTGGTTTGACGAGTGCTGTGTTTATCTGCTCGGTTCATACAATTATACAAAATAATGTTTTCAAATTAGCACACGTTTAGGTATTTTAATTAAAATTTATATCATGCGGGTTAAGAAGTTTTTGTTTTTTTTTTCCTCCCAGGTAAACCACATTACCCCTCATATGGGTCTGTTATCACTTGTGGCTACAATGCTTGATTCATAACTAATGCTGCATGGAGAATTACAGTAGAACAAGTACATAAGAGGAATATAATCAAACAGTTGCTAGCATGGATATTTAAAAATACACTTGGAGGAAAACACTTTTTTAAAATAATGTCTGGGTTGGAAATGTTATCTGACGGGAAATGCTGTCTTTCAGATTGTCTAGATACAACTCTTACTTATTAACATACAAGGAGCTGCTCTGACACTAGTTTTGAATGTGCAGGGAGAGATATAGTAGTGAAGCCATCGGTTGTTAGGAAAGGGATCGCCTCATTTTTTTATGCAATGAGTGAGTGAAGATGTTAGACTGCTGTTAAAATAATTCTTTCATTTGCTCTGTGCTGGGTTTTAGAGATCATGTCTTACCACAGTTATCTTCTAATGGCTGTTTCTGTCTTATTTAAGCTAAGTACTTTTTCCTTTCATATTTCGTTACTCAGTTTTGTGAGACTGTCATGAAATATGTATAACTTTTCAGTTATAAAGGATTATTAATACTTTCAGCAGTTTCAGTCAGTAGGAGCGCTGTTTAAGCTGAGGCCTAAACTAACAACGGTTGTAGTGAACAGCATAACTTTTCCCTTTGCTAGAGTTTCAGACTGCAGTGTCTTCTACCATTTATCTAACTCATCTTTGGCTTAATTGTAATGTTATTATTGGGTGGCTCAGTGACTAGCACTGTTGTCTCACATCCCTGGGTTTGGGGATTTGAATTTTCCTTTGGAAATATTTTGGATTCCAGAGGCAGCAGTGGTTGGGACATAACTTAATTTAAATATAAAGGTCTATGTATTGCGGGGGGGCAGGGGAATCCAAATTAAATGTTGAGGGTACTTGTTCCATTTGCAATTGTGTAATTTTGAAGGTGTATGGATGGATTATTATTAGTATGCCTGGTTTATTGTACAATACAGAGGGGTTTTGTATTATGAAAGGAAAATCTTTCCTTTCTTTTTGAAAAACTTACTGAATCTTATTGTGTTCAGGTGCGGAATATCTGGTGGGCAAAAATGCTGATTGAAATACTGCACATCTAGCCTGCTTTAATTTGTTCAGGTCCTTTGTTAATGCATTCCTAATTAATAGGATATTTCACCTTTTTAATAACAATTATTTATTTAGCACCAATATAGCATTTGCAAAAACTCAAAAACTTGTTAGTTTGTGCCTGATAATTTCAACCTTCCATTAGCATGTCTGTGAACTTTAAACTCTTAAAACTTTAACCTAATGTTTTGTTCCTTTGATACAATGTGCACAAATTGCATTGCTATAATTTATGAAGATTTCATTGTTCTGGTTTGGCTTGGCTGTTATAAGTTGTAAGCCAAATCCACCTGAGAGGTCACACTTTTATTAAGAGTATGGTCGAAACAAAATGCAAATACAGGATTTCTTGTTCACAAATGTACATCTACAACTGTTCAGTATAGACATTTTCTATATTCCAAACAGAAGTCTCAAAATAAAGACAAATAAAGCAGCTAAGACATAAAAGCATTTAACTCCACTATGTCCAGTTCACCGACACACCAAACTAAAAAATCTAAATCTAAAACATATTTTGCAAATTGTTCTAAAAACACAAGCCTGACAACCCCTAAAATTGCACTTAATAACTGGACAGATCCTCATTTTAAGCTATTAGGAAGTTGTATTTTTAACATTTGGCCTGCTTTTAAAATGAATCAAACTAAGTAACAATGCCTTTCCCCTCAATTCAACTTTCCCTGCGAGACACTAACTGAATAGATTGATTATATCTGTGAATTCTTGGATTCTGTGCAATGTCATGACTGAAGTGCTCATGTTGTTTGCAAACAGGAAGAATAACTGCAGGTCTATATTAAAAATCTAAGTTTAACACACACCAAGTTTCAGTGTAACCAGTACTGTCTCATCCTATATCTTGTTTGGAAATATATTGATATATCCTAAATATTCGATATGCTGCCCAGCCCTAGTTCACTGACAATAATGGCGCTTTTCCACTGCCACCAAGAACCAAGTCATACCTGACCCGTACCGAAAACTGGCGGTTTTTCACTGCAAAGTATACTGAGCCATACATGAACTAACTGCATTGACATGGCCATGCTTCCTACTGAAGGCCACTCTATGCTTCTTTTCCACATGCGTTTTCAGTTGCAGATGAGGGGACATGACGTAAATATCATCAGGGGTTGGTTGTGGACGGCTGTGGTCAGTGCGCATGTAGCCCAGATTTTTATGTCTAGTGGAAACCTTGCACGTCGACTGTGCATTTGCCAGATAATTGACTAGGTATATCTACTAGTAGGTGGCATATATGTAAACTTTGTTCTTTCAGTTTATTCATCTCAAAACAATAAATATCAATAGCTTTGGAAACCTCTTCTCATCTCTATTTGTTCAAGATCAATGATATATTACTACAGAGCCCCTAAGAATTCAGGGTGAGAAAATATTTTTTTGAGTTCCCTCACAGTAGTTTTCCGTTACTAATAACTCTACTGTCTCTGTTTAAAGTACAAAAGCATAGAATTAATCGACTAATAAGTATGAACCTAAACGATACAGACATGTTCGGTTAAGTTTGCTTTAAGCATTAAAATATGGGGGACAATGCACACCATATAACTTTCATATATGTGTTTTTATACATGTTTACTAATAATGGCATTGTCAATTCACCACCTGTAATATTTCAAAAAATATTTTCCCACCCTGACTCTTAGGCTCTGTATATTCCACCTATGTTGTATTGATTTCTACTCAAAAATCATATTTTATCACAAGAATTGAATGGTACTTTCAACGACAACCGTGATCGGACAGACGTAAATAGTAAATGTATTTACGGTCCAAATTGTTTGTGAGACAATTTTACAAAAGAAAATTGTTTTTATTGTTTTAAAAACCCAAGAAGACTTGAAACTTACAATAATAAACTGTGCCTCATCCTGCTTTTGCGTAAACTTCATTCAGACCTGGGAGATGTCATCTGCCCTCTGCTGGTCTGGAGGAATATCATTACAGTATGAATGTGCCAACTGCAACCATCTGCATCCATAGTATGAACATAAGCTGCTGCACGGTTGACCATCCCCAGACCGAAAGCACATGCAGAAGGCGTAAAGTATGAACTAGGATTAAAATGGAAAGCATGATCAAGCTGGTTGCATCACCACCATCTGATTGGTGGAAATGAACGGAGATACCAATGTTCTCTTCATGGATCATCTGTGGGGAAAAAAAATGTTTATTCTATATATTATTCATTATTAGTAGTACTGCACATTGCAATGCATTCCCGAAAACTTGGAACTTGAAAATTTCCAACGTCCTACTTTAAAACAGCTGAGCAGAATGGATTCGTAATGCAAATTTTATGCAAGCGAATGCTAATTCTGCTAGTGTTTGATACTTGCATAGAGGGCTGTCACTATTTATACCAATAATCGAGTAATCTACCGGTATTAATCTGACGATTCGAGTAATCGTATGTGTAATATAATTAGTGTGAGGCAGTAATAAACCAACCACTGCAGGGTGCACACTCAGTGGCACAAACAGTCAGTTTAAGCACACTTGTTCATTCAAGTTGCATGTCTTTGGACAGTGGAAGGAAACCAGAGGATCCACAGAAAAGCCACCATGCAGGGTGAACATGCAAACTCCATGCACACAAAGCGGCAGTGTGCAGCCATTCTGCTGCCCTGACAGGCTTGCACTATGTGTAATGTTAATATCAACATGGCATTTCATGCACATGCAACAGTCGCATTGCAAGGACCGTGATAGTCTGCTGGGTTAAAGCTTCAGTAAGTTGCACTAAAACTTTTTTTATTATTATTATTTTTTTATTTGCTTGGTCACTGGAAACAAAACTTTAAGCTTTATTTTATTTTAATGGTTGTCCCCTTTCAAAATTACCTAGTATATGTAAAAATAATAAATAAATAAAATCAATCTGAAGTTTGCCTCTGCTGGTTTTGTTTGAGCTCTGCATGCACATAATGTGTTACAGGGTCACCAACTTTATCTGGCGCGACACGCTTTCATACTCTCATGTCCACACAGGAAATCTTATGGCAAATCTATATTATTCCATTATTAATGTAAAATTAGCTAGATCTAAAGCTTTGGGGTAGTTTGCAAACCTTACAGAATATTTACAAGGTAATAAAACTGTTACTTACATGTATATGCAGACTTGTCTTGAATTGAAAGCAAAGTGATTTGGTAGCATGATGATAAAGACAGGCTAGACTTCTCCACGAGACTAAATGGCACATATCTTTGGTTAACCTCGCATTTTTTCTTTGTCTTTTAAGATATACTTGAATTGCAATTGTTCTGTGGTGATATTTAAGTTCTGCTTCGCAATACTTAGATGACTGCATTTTCATTCACTTTTAATGTGAATGAAATTATTTCAACCCTCCTACGCATCTTCCATCTGCCATATTGCTGCGTAATCGAGAAGAAAAATTTTAATCGATGCTTTTTAGTAATCAAGTGTAATTGAGTAATCACAACCTCTCTACTTGCATAACACGGCAATTCTCACAGACATGCTAGTGGAAGTTAGCACACAAAAATAAAAATAATTGCACATAGTAAATCATGATGTACACTGTGTAAATAGTAAATAAGCATCTCTTCAGTTTAATGTAACTGTCGCTCTCCAAACCTGGCAGTGCCTTTACTGAGCCGATCCTTCTGCAGTGGAAAACCGAACCGAGCTGGAACCACACTTTAACTAGTCTCTCATCATGGTACAAGTTAGGTGTGGGTTGGTTCCTGTATGCCAATGGAAAAGCGTCATATATTTTCCCTTTTAAACGTGGAAATCTACCAAGAACCGTATAATATGTGTTTGAATATATGAAAGCTAATATAAATGATTGACAATTATGTTTTTTTTTTTCTAATTATATAGGGCTGGCAGCCTCCATTTGCTTGTGATGTTGACAGACTTCACTTTACTCCACGGATTCAAAGGCTCAATGAGTTAGAGGTACCCTTTTCCTGGTTTGCTTGTTTATGCTGTGTCCTTAAAGATAAATGTTATTCCTTGAATTAATATGTTGCTTAATGATATACAGGACAGTTCATTATCATCTCCATGTTTGAATGCATGTGAATGTGAGTTCTTCAAAATGGATTTATTTTTCTTTTGGAAGGCCCAGACGAGAGTCAAGCTTAACTTCTTGGATAAAATTGCAAAGTTCTGGGAACTTCAGGGGTGTGCTCTTAGAATCCCACATGTTGAACGTAAGATTTTGGACCTGTATCAACTGAACAAGGTAGGTGCTTTGGCGGTGTTTGGTAATGAACTGAACTACAATAGAGGGTGACGGTGTCTCAGTGGCGCGCACTGTTGACTGTTGCCTCACTCCTCTGGGATTGGGGGTATGAATTTGGCACCCTCTTTGACTGTATGGATTTTGCATCTTCTCTCCATGTTGCCTGGGTTTCCTATGGATACTCTAGTTTCTTCTTGCTGTCTGTAAATTCTGTCTGTAAATTGCCAACAGTTACATAGCATAATGTGTGTGTGTGTGCGTGTGTGTGTGTGTGTGTGTGTGTGTGTTATGAGTGATTGACTGGCATCCTGTCCTGTGTATATACCCCAGGCGTGTGATTTAGACTCCAGGACCCTTGTGATCTTGACCAGGATAAGCAGTTAAAAGGTGGATTGATTAACTGAAATACAACACATCAGTCTGTCATATCTTTCATATCTTTTTCGGTATAGTTTTCATTTCTGAAAGGTGTGCTTCAGTATTCTTAGCTTATCATTAGTGAACGTGAAGAAGCCAAAGGCAGATGCTCCTTTGTTGTCCATATGAAAACTGTGGTAGCTTTATTGATTACTCTGTTTATAATGTAGTGCTGTACATTATGGTCTGTCCCCTTTGAAGTAGTGGCAAATCTGCCACTGCAAGTAACCAGTCAGATAGTGGTGGGAGATGATGATAGTTTATCATGACTAGTTGCAACTGTAACCACAATAAGTGTTTCAGAGTTATCGCGGGAATTGCAATGCGCTACATTTACAATTGCTTTTATTTAGCAGACAGTTTTGTCCAAGTCAACTTGACAAATAGCAAATTACAAAAAGTTGAGGAGTCGACTAGGTATAATGGCAGCAAGAATTCATTCCAAATTGTATCTGGTGCACACTTTTTAAATCCTGGCTATTGCATAGTGAACTGTTATGCCAGTGCTCATTCTTGCATTTGAATATAGAGCAGTTAATGTTTTGATGGTATGTCATGTGGCAATGCTCCATCACATGTTTTGAACCTATTACACAGTGAATATTGTTATTATTGAATACTGAAGCTTGGCTTACATTTTTTTTTATTGTAAATCAAATCCCAGTCGCAATATCTGTCAGAAAGATCACAATTTAGATATTTCCCCTAATTCATTCAGTCCTACCTGTCACAATGATTGCATGTTCACAGGCTGCAGTGCTACCACAAGTAAAACAGACTGATGTGAAACAAAGCTATTTCAGCCAGCATGACATTTCAGAGCTGTCTGTCTATCTGTTTCATTGGATCTCAACTTAGTAACTAGTTGAACTAAAAACTTGTCACACAGTAAACAACACGTGATCCATAGACAAGTCGGCTACACTGTCAAACAGTATGGCTGAAGAAGAATAATTGGTTCCAAAAAAGGTACTACTTGGATTGTGTTGATTTGCTAAATCTGGTGATTACCAGTGTACTGTAATTTTGCAAATTTTGCAAGATACCAGGGAATTTATATTGTTTTGGCACCAATTCGTTGCCACCAGCTCAGACACTTTGCTTGTTAAGAGAACTCAAACTATTTGATAGATCTTTTTCAAACTTGGCAAAGGCATTGTTTGGGTGCCGAAATGGAACTGGTTAAAATTTTCATATGGATTGGTCCAAAATTGAGGCAGTGCTGCTTCAGCAAAGGGCAGGGTGAAAGCAGGCAGCATTTGACATTGTGAGTGTAATAAGTCAAAAAGTGTTTGTTGGATCCTGCTTTACAAAAACATTATATAGACGGAGATCTTTATCTGGCTTCATTTCCAGAGAAATTGCCCCAAAAATGAAGCGGCAGCTGTAGAAGACACTTGATCTTGTGAACACAGTAACTCTCAAAGTATTTTATGGATATGTTGTATGGGTGAAGATTTGGACCTCTACAAATTTTGAGACAAACTGCCCTAAAATTGAAGCAACAGTGCTTAGTGACAGCAAAGGGAAGAATAAGATGATTAGAGCCTTATCTTTGTGAACCGGATCACTGTTGTTATTACTGTATTTACTGTATTTGACCTTTGATGGAACTTATTACCACATCACAAAAACATTATACAGATAAAAAATGTACACCTGGAAATTTAACACGTCAAATCACCCCAACACTGGAAAACTGGTACTGTCAGACAGAGGGCAGCCGAGAGCGAAACTGGAGCCTGCAGCTGCCATCTTGTGAACGCTGCCATCTAAACGTATTACATGGATCTTTTTTGGTGACTAGTTTAGACTAGGCTAGAATAGGTTTGCCTGTTTCAAGTTTCTACACAAGTTTTGTGTAGCTTTTGTATCAATACTATCTTGCATTTTATACTAGTTACTCATTGGGAGCTTAGCCTAGCAGCAGTTGTGCCTAAGTACACTCCCTCACTTTGGATCAAAGTGTTTGCCAAATGTTTTTGAAAGCTGTTTTTTATTTTTTTCCAGTTCACTTAATTCACTGGAGGGCTACCTTGTCCAAAGTATAAAAGTGTAACACATAGTCTGCAATAAGAACTTATAACCTTTGGCTTCCAGTGTTTGACAGCTCTGGGTACTTTTTTTTTTTTTTGTCTTTTCACAGCTTGTGGAGAGTGAGGGAGGTTTTGACACAGTCTGCCGTGAGAGGCACTGGACTAAAATAGCCCTGAAGATGGGCTTTGCACCTGGAAAAGCTGTGGGTTCCCACCTCAGAGGACATTATGAAAGGATACTCTACCCATACAGCCTGTTCCAGGCAGGATCCAGTCTTTTGGTGGGTGAGCGTCCCACCCCCAGCAACAATACTGCCCTGCTTACACAAACAAATGGCTCCAGCAAAAGCTTCCAGGCAGCTGAATAAAACCATTCTATGTTTGGTCCATTAAATTAAAGCTTCTGTATATTCCAAACTATTTAATCATAGAGTGAAACCCAACTTAATTGGTCGTCGGTCTTCAATATCTGCTACCTGGAAGGCACAGTTGAAGATGGCAAAGTCCTTTTTCCTGACATTTATTTGAACATTGTACTAAAACATATTGCTGTCTTGAGTTTGATCAGATTCATGGTGTGTTTTTCATGGTGTTTAGAACCTGTTGAATGTTTGATCTAGTTCTATTTCTGTATCAGATCAATTTCTAGTATGTCGTGTACCTGTAAAATAAGTATCAGTAGTGATATTTTCGTAAGAACCAATTTTGCATGCTTCAGCACTGGCTAAAAATGGCAAGTAGTATCGGTTGGTCCTGCAAGAGGATGTTCACCGGAAAAGTGATGTTTACATAAGATGTTGTCTTATAGTATTCTATAACTTTCCTAGCTCTCTCTTGCATTAGGCACCTGAGCTCGCTTCTAAACTGGTGCACTTAATTGGCGGCCCGGATCCAAATGCAGATACAGATAAGGTATGCCTGTTTCTTAGTGATGTTCACAGACCATTTAATTATATAAACTAATCAGATAACCACTATTAAAGCATTGTTCTTTATTTATTTTATTTATTAACACCTTTTACTCAAGGTTCCAAACCTTTCCCCTTCTTCCTCTGCCTTTCCCACCCACCAGTACTTGCATGAGAGAGGTCTACCGTTTTCACTTAGCAAATCTCTCGTCTTGCAAAAGCCCTTTTTGGGTAGGAATATTTTTAACATGGGAGTGTATAAAACGATTTGAAAGGATGCTTAAACACTTAATACTTAAAATGCTTAAATACATTCCAAGTTTTTTTGTATCCTTTTCCATTCATTTTTCTGTGCACCTTGTACATAAATAAGTTATTTCCCGTTTCTCCTGTGAAATGATTAATTCCAGTCTATAATGATTTTAATGGCATTCTGCCTGCAGAGTAACCAGAATGCCATCCTGACCAGTGACATCAAAGATGAGGAGTATAAACCACATGAGTTGGCCCAGAGGCAGACCGTCCATCCAGCAGAGACCTGCCCTCCAGCTCGCAGGGCAAAGCGCATGAGATCAGATGTAAATCCTTTCAGCTGGTGAACCTGAAGATAAACCTGAAGAATATTTGCATAGATTCAGCATCAGTTGCATTTTTACCCAAACTCCTTGATTATCTTTACCCCAGGATTCCTCTTGTGTTTATAGTTTTACAGATAGTGTCAGATGAATGGCTAGATGTTTACTAACAGTATTTGAGGTAAACGTGGGCAGAATACTATACTGCTGATTTGAGAGTATTTATATCTAGAATGGCATCATAATCTGACCTTTGGCGCCATACTGGTAGAATTTTGAGTTTAAGGGATTGTTGGTCCTTTTAAGTAGATTTGTTAGTTTGTGAAAATGGCTATAATGTTTTTCCTAACTTTTCTGATTCACTGACTGGCACCTAACTTTGCCCTTGCCCCATAGGTAGGCCATGTGAAAACTGATCCAGAACAGCCAAATCCAAACCGACCAAATCTCAGGAGGAGAACAGGATCTTCTGTCCCCAAACTAGAGCTTGGTGTGACCCAGCCTGCTCTTCTCCCAGGTTTACACCAAACCAATCTGATTCAGAATGTTCTGGGTCAAAGGTCAGCAGCCCCGTTCTCAACAGCTACAGGTTATTGCTCTTCTTGCCTATTTGTGATATTTCTGCAGGCAGATATTATTTTCTCACTGGTCTTTATGAAATTTAATGTTTTAATTTAAATATTTTGCTCATCACGGATGAAATGACCGCAGAGCACAGTGTGGTTAAACATTTTCTGACCAACTAATCAACATCCATCATACAATTATTTTAATGTTGCTGATAATGGTGACAGTAATTCAGTTTTTTTTTGGCCATATAAGATGCAAAATTCCTTGTCAAGCAACTTTTGCACAGTGTTTTTTTGGAACCATTCCGCCCACTCAGTGCGGCTTCTGCCTTACAGGGAAGGACGTCCCCATTCAGGTGAAGCAGGAAACCACTGAGATGGAGTTGCTGAGCCAGGCAGTAAAAGATGTGCCACAAGAGCAGGGCAGTGATCCCATGGTGAGTCTGGCGTCTGTAACACATTGGTTATTGAGGGCAGCTCTGTGGGCGTCCCTGCTGGTTGGGGGTTTCAGTTCTACCTCCATTCTATGTTTGGAATTGGCGTGGTCTTCTGGTGTTCTGCTCATCTCCTACAGGTACTCCCACAGCCTTAAGATCAGCAGGGGGGCTAATTGGTGTCCCTAAATTGCCCGTAGAGTATTGGTGTGCATGTGCCCTGTGATGGACCAGCATCTCAGCCTTATACCATGTGCTGCCTGGGACAGGCTATAGGTTCCCCAGTCATCCTGACTTGGATAGAAGATGGATATTAGTTATTGTTTTATTGTGTGCAGATAACATACTGAAAGTTGCTTCTATTTGGCTGATGTGATCTGAGACACCAGGATACCGTGTCCCCCACTCCTTGTTCTGACTGTTTATAAATACTCTGACTCTGTGAATGACCTTTTATTGCAGCTAAATGTGATGGAATAGCTTCCAGAACTGTCAGCCCTGTTGTGATTTTGACCTGATGTACAGTAATGACAAATTTGAATTCAGTCATAATGTATTGCAATAACACATGCACATATACACCCACAACCATATTTACAAAAGTTGGGACAGTGTGGAAAAACGCAAATAAAAACAAAAACTTTTACTTATATGTAAATGATCACTACAAAGGCATTATATGTCAAGTTTGAACTAATTTGTTGTAAATATGCACTCATTCTAAATGTGATGCCTACAGCATATTCCAAAAAGCTGGGAGGCTTTAGTGATGCTCCTTTTATACCCAATTATGATGCCATCACCTGTTACCTATACACCTATTCCTTTAACTGTAGATGCCCCAAACAGTTAAAAAAAAAAAAAAAAAAAGAAAGAAAGAACTGGCACTCCTTGGAATTGGCATCACATTTAGAGTGTATTTTTACAAAAATAAATGAAGTTCATTTGTCCAAACTCTACATTTAATGTTTTTGTAGTGTATTCAATGAATAAAACTGACCAGCCTTTTGCTTTGATTTCACTTATTTGCATACCAGCACATACATACTGAGGGCAGGGGTAAAAATCTGAGGGATTTTCATAAAGGCCAAATATTATGGTCAGATGACTGGGTTAGAGCATCTCCGAAACTGCAAGAATGTGGGCTGAGTTAGCCAAGGTGAATACCTACCTAGGAGGGAAAAACCGTGAACTGCTGATTGTGTGTGTGCCTGCCTGTGTAAGGCAATGTATCGGTTAATGTGTCTGAATGACGAAATGGTATATGTAAAATAAAGAAAAATGCAAAAATAGGACTGCATCATTAGAATCATAATAAATTAAATCTCATATTCTGTTACCTAACATAATAATAAACACTCAATAGTCTTTTTTTTTTTATTTAAATTTTAAAAAAAAAAGCCCAGTTTAAATTTCTGGCCAAAAGCGGCTTAGTCTGTCTCCCCATAGCATTTAACTTACTGAGGCTGTTTCGGCCTCGCTCCATTAATACACACACTCGGATGTCTTAAATGAGCATGAGTTTCCAGTGATGTATCTGAGTTCAGTATAACTGAGCCTACAGACAGTCTTGGTCTTATCAGCTATTTTCTCTCCAGTGTTGGTGATGTGGGAAGGTCTTCACGCTCTTGCTTTGCCGTTATGACTGACTGTAATCAGCACTAAGCATAACCAACTCACAGCCACAATTAGCATTTTTGTCATGGTGCACATCTACTTGTGAATTCAGCTTTCACCCATGTCAAATTAATTAGTTTCATTGTGGTTTCTGAACCAAAAATGCTATAACCAAGCAGCACGTGAATGTATATCGTGACAGCCCTAATATGTAATATAATCATGTACGGTGGACGTTATTCTTGTTTTTCCATTTGTGTTGAAGGCAATTGTTTTTTTTTGTTTCATTTCAAAATATTTTGCAAAAATTTTGAAAAATTTGGGGGTTGGTGAAATGATTGTTGGAGCTGGGTGAAGTTTTTACGGTGGCTGTAATGACAAAGCAGACAGGACTCTTTTCTACTCTCTGCACGAGTGGTTCTGTTGCAGCTGCCCACAGGAAGGTAACATCCATGATGAAGGGGATGGGGGGGAAAGCCCTTCGTAGTCTCATCCCTAAAAGAGACTAAACCTCTGGGGACCCAATGGGGTCTGGACTGTTGGGGACAGGAACTGGTGTGGTGCTGAGGTGTCACACGCTGCACGGCAGCACTCTGACCCTAATCTGAAGCAGCCCGCCCGTGTTGGTGCATAGAATGTCTTGTCTCTCTGGCCTAATGACCATCTTCCTCTGCTCATGGAGGAGCTTCGTAAATTACATTTCAGTGGCGGCACTCTCTGAGGTATGCAGATCAGGGAGTGGTCAGATCTCTCTTATTGGTCTGGTCACCCTGATGGCTGCGATACTCCGGGATGTTTGACCTACCTTTGAGACTGTTGCTGATCACCTCCTCCTGATGGTGTCCGTTGTCACTCCTTCCAATGAGCGTATTATGAGGCTCAGGTTAAGACACTCTGGGTGTGTCGTCTGTATGTTCTGACCGTGGTGAGTGATGTCTCAATGAGGGAGACATTTTGTTTGCAGTTTTGCTCGGTTGTTGATAGGTGCCCACGAGGTGACACTCCTCTTGTCATGCGACCACTGGCACTGACAGGGCTGGTTATGAAGATTGTCAGTCCCCACAGGTCTGGCCACCATGGTGAAAGTGGCTCCTTGACTTTGCAAAAGGTCAGGGGCGGTGGCACACTAGATCCTGGTTTCAGTGCCTTGAGCTGCATTGTTGGACTCGTGATCCGTTTCCTTTGCCCCCATCTTTGGGGGCAGACACTGGAGGCTCCTACAGAACTGCAGGGTCTCCAGGAGTGCCCAGTTTGTGAATTCTGACCAGAGACTTGTTGCTACTCTGAAGATTCAGCTTGGTTCTAGTAGGCTACCATCTACTAGGAGAATGAGGCTGGAACTGGGCAGACTCCAAAATCAGGCTGTTTCTGATGGGTTTGCATGCAGTTTATGTGAGGAACTTGCAGACTTGGGTGCGACTGCCAATTCTAATGTGATGTGGGAGACCTTCTGTTATAAGACCCTGAAGATTGCCGAGCAGTGTGCGAAATGCCGGGGGGGGGGGGGTCCGCATACCCCCGATTAACCCATGAGACCCCCGAAACCCTCAAAAGCAAAATTTTAAGGGGGTCTCAAGATCAGTATTGCGCAACAATAAGGAGATGGGGACCCCCCGAATACTGACGGGTATTTCGCACACTGTTGCCGAGGGTTGTGTTGGTGTTTCCCATTTGTTGTGTATTTCTGGCTGGGTTCATGAAAGCATGACATGATCTCTGGGTTGGGTTCCATGGATGTGGCTGCTTCTGCATGTCTGAGGCTCTTGCCATCTTTCTAGGTGGACCAGTATGTGTGCTTGGTGTGCAGCATTGGGACAGAGGAAGAGCGCCTGCTGTTATGCGATGGCTGTGATGACAGCTACCACACCTTCTGCTTGGTCCCGCCTCTCCACGATGTGCCCAAAGGGGACTGGCGCTGTCCCAAGTGTGTGGCCCAGGTGAAAAGCTTCACTATTGTTTCTGAAAGTTGTAATTGTGCTCAAATCCAACAAGAACTTTGGTTCCACTTAAATGCTACTTGGTTGTATCTCTGATGCCCGTTGATTAGTGAGAAGGACAGTTTGTTCAGTAGGGGTGTAACAATACAGTCTACTAACGATTTGGTTCGATAGACGATTCAGGGCTCGTAGTTCAATGCACTCAGCATATATTCAAGAAAAAAAGACTGAAACCAGACTAAGATCTCAGTTCTTATTTCATTTTAGGCATGTGGATTTTCAAAAAAGTTTTCAAACCATTTCTTTTTTTTCTTGCAGATTTTTCCTTACTTTGATGACTCCAGCGCCAATTGCAAAAATAAAATCTCAAAGCAAAACTGAGAATAATGCCTTTTGTGCCCTCTTGTGTTAACATTACTAAATGATTTCATGCCACGGTACACTCCTATTCCCAGAAATGCTTGGCGCTAAAACTTTTCTGGCGTATTTGTGACAGCAATGAAATATCTGTATCTATGTGTATGCAGCATGGGTTAAAGAAAAACAACACTTTTTGTCATATTTGAAATCTATATCTATCATTGGACAGCAGACACTTTGGACTGGGATTTACTTAATTGGGAGTGACTGAACGTTCCTTTAATATGCTGCTCAGAATTGTTCTTTAATTTTTTTAAAAAACCTTCTTTAACAGGAATGCAGCAAGCCTCAGGAGGCCTTTGGCTTCCAACAGGCTCACAGAGACTACACACTCTGCGCATTTGGAGAGATGGCGGACGCTTTTAAATCGGACTACTTCAACATGCCAGTCCATGTAAGTAAGGCTATAGAGACTTATAAATTGGCTGCTTTACCTGAAAGGCATTGTTTGGAAACAAACATAGAATGGTAGAGATTGATCGCATGACTAAAAAGAAGGGGATTCAACTGTATATACTTATTACTTTATTTAAAGACTTGCACTACAGCTGTGTGTTTCTGCAGTACTGTATCTTATACATGTTTTAATACAAGATGATACAATCTGTGGTTTTGTGTGTATGTCAGATGGTTCCAACAGAGCTGGTGGAGAAGGAATTCTGGCGACTTGTCGGTGCCATTGAGGAGGATGTGACTGTGGAGTATGGTGCTGACATTGCCTCTAAGGAGTTTGGCAGTGGATTTCCAGTCAGAAATGGAAAATTTAAAGTTGCCCCTCAAGATGAGGTAGTATAGTCCTGTGCGATGTAAAGTTCAGTGTTCTTTGATAAATACTTCGTAACCGTACGATGTTTTCTAGATTTGTACTTTACTGGAGTATTTTAAATTGTTGCAATTATTACGTTGATATAGCTACATTTCAGAGCCAAATAACGATTTTAAATTTTTTTTACTCCAGTACTCTCTGCACGATTGTCGTTACTCACTACTTAAAAATATATATACTATTACATCTGCACAATTGTGGGTAAAATATGAACCAGAATTGTTTGTCACTCAGAATCAGGATTGCGATTTTCTCATTATTCATGAGCAATATATTTGTTTGTTTATTATTATTTTTTGCATGATATGCTGTCTTCATGATGGAACAAACAATATGTAGAGCAGTGTTGTCAGGATACCAAAATTTCAAACTTCAGTGCGATACCAAGAAAAATATTGAAATTCAGAACCATTTTTTACACATATAGTATATAATATGACTCAGTAAAAAATTGAATTGCGATGTTCTCTGCAGTAAAAACTTTACAGCCTTTTATAAACTCATGTCACGATAAAATAAAAATCTTTGCATTGCATTGTCAGTCAAAGCATAATAATATTAAGTACAGTAGTAGTCATTTGAATCATGCTGTATTCGTGTTAAGGGATTTTCCTGGACAGTAAATAAACCCCATTAAAATGAGATGTTACTCTATATTATTGTTACAATTAGTAATACAACAGATATGCAATAGATAGTACAAGAGTCTTTTACATGCCTTCTGTAACTCATATGTCAAAGCACAAAAACTTCAAACAATTGCACAACCTTAAAAGTTTGCATCCGAATGATCAACACGACCTCACGAGATTGTGTGAAGCTGAACACAACCCACAGGTAAAAATAATTGCAGACCATTATCTTAAGGCAGAATTGTTTAACCGATTACCTTTTTTTAAAGAGCCTTTAACTCATAGAATTCTTCAACCGGAACAGTCTCATACAGATTAATATTTCATTCGTTCAGAAATTAGACCAATCTCTCAAAACTAATAATACTGTGTTGTCAGTCCTACTGAAATATACATATCCAATGGGAAAATAGGGCTAGGGGCATGCGACTCCAAAACCTAGTAACATGCCAAATAAAATGAATCAAATAATAAAAAACAGTAATACCAGTAATTTTATTTCAATCAGTTGTTTTGGTGCTTTCGATACTTTTGACAACACTAATGTAGAGATGCATGATACATATCGGTTAATATAGCGAAATTGGCATCTGATATTTAAATCACTGAAAAAATGGTAATTATAGCATTGCCATTTTCTGTAGTGCAGGATGAGGGATTTAGCAGGTTCATTGACTACATATAAGAGGTCTAAAAGTACTGGCCTGCAAAATGTTTATGATTCATCAATAAATCTGACCCATAGATCATTTGGCTAATCTGCACCAGTAAGCTTGGCAAGTATCACTGCTTTTTCTTTCTTTTCACTTTTTGTTGGAGAAGTTAGGTGCCCAACATGGCTGGATTTATTTGTTGTCCCGTTGCAGTCAGCAGTCTGCTCCAGGATATTAAGTTAAGGTGGTAATGTTAAAGACAAAATTAATCACAGTGCTAACCTAATTGCTAAGGATCAGCCAATTGGTCTAAATATGGCCAATTTTATTAGCCAATCTTTTGTCCAAAGCAATATACAAGTAAGGCCAATAGTACATTACAAACAAACATGACTAGGAATAAGTTTAGCTAAGTTGAGCTTCCAGTGAATGCCCAGTTAAAAGTGCACTTAATAGTGATGTCCGATTTATGAACAAATCACTTTTTGAACTGGTTCTTGTCAGTGAATTGGTTGAACCAGTTTTCAAATGTAAATGAATCAGACTTTTTGTAGATCCGTGCATTGCACAGATCAAAGTACAAAGTACTGAATTTCTGTCATGTCTGATGTTTAATATTTGATAAGGGGACATTATTGCTATTTTGACATTATTGATCAGAGGCTGGTGGTTCTTCTGTTAGACTTACCTTGACTGTGGCTGGAACCTAAACAACATGGCCCTCATGGACCCATCAGTGCTGACCCATATCACATCAGACATCTGTGGGATGACACTGCCCTGGCTCTATGTAGGCATGTGCTTCTCCTGCTTCTGCTGGCACATTGAAGACCACTGGAGCTACTCCATCAACTACCTGCATTGGTACATAGAACTCCTTGCTTCTTAAGGCTGTATGACCTCCAACAATAATCATTTTGATAAACGTTTCCCTCATGTCAAATTAAGTGTACTGTGCAGTGATTTTCAAAATGAAAAGGATGCATTAACTAATCAATTTATTTACCAGTGAAACCCTTTATCTTGTGACCTCCAGGGGTGAGCCTAAGACATGGTATGGTGCCCCTGGTTTTGCGGCGGAGCAGTTGGAGGACGTGATGAAGAAGCTGGCTCCGGAGCTCTTTGTATCTCAGCCAGACCTCCTGCATCAATTGGTCACCATCATGAATCCCAACACCCTGATGGCCTATGGTGTCCCAGTAAGACCTTTTCTGCAGCCTTTGTCACTGGTTTGCACTGCGTCTTACAGTATGATGCCTAGCAAAGGCTGCTAATAACCAGTGTATTTACTGATAGTTGTTGATCTGTCTGTGATTTAATTGATCTAGGTTCCATTGTGTCTGCTGCCTGCTGTGTTTGGATATTTTTTTTAGTTTTCTATAGATAACATACAAGTAAGAATTTATGTATTTGGTACCTATGACAATTTGGCTTGGGCGACATTGATAAAATATCATATTGTGACTATGAACATTTATATCATCAATTTGAATATTGTATCGTGATATAGCCTACACACTTGTTTTCTTGCATAATTAACAATGCACTATTTTTACATGAATTCCATCATGGTGCGAGTCTAATGTTAGCGTAATTTATCATTTTATCGGTCTCATGCTCCGCAAGTCTTAGTAAAACAATTTGGTCTCATCATAATCAGAAAAACTAAAAAAAAAA
The DNA here is from genome assembly GCA_026777985.1 of Mormyrops attenuatus. Lineage (NCBI taxonomy): Eukaryota > Metazoa > Chordata > Actinopteri > Osteoglossiformes > Mormyridae > Mormyrops > Mormyrops attenuatus. The sequence continues at coordinate 4,295,173 of JAODKC010000041.1, read as the reverse complement.
TCTGTTTTCTACATATGAATTTTAGTATATCATGATAAATATCAATTTTGTGAAAATCTCTGAAATTGTAGTGATATAATTTTTAGGGTCTGTCACCCAGACCTAGTGACAGTGTATACTTTTGTTTGAATCCTTGGTTTGTAGATCACTTTATGGATAGCGCTGGATTCACATCTAAATCTTTAACTGTATTCTCAATCCCACCATAGATATATCACACCAACCAGTGTGCTGGGGAGTTTGTCATCACCTTCCCCAGAGCCTACCACAGTGGATTCAACCAGGGATTCAACTTTGCAGAGGCTGTCAACTTTTGCACTGTGGACTGGGTAGGCAGCTTGTTGTTGTATTTGACAGTCGCTGCCATGGTGATTCTTCCTGTGCTTGGCTGACAGCGGAGATGGCACTGTCATCGGTTATTCCAGATGCCTCTAGGCCGCCAGTGTGTGGACCACTACCGGCTGCTGCATCGCTACTGCGTCTTCTCCCACGATGAGATGGTGTGCAAGATGGCATCCAAGATCGACAGCCTTGATGTGGTGCTGGCTTCTGCCGTGCAGAAGGACATGGCCATCATGATTGAGGAGGAGGAACGCTTACGTGACAAAGTCCAGAAGATGGTGATTCATTAATAATATCATAAAAATATCTCAGTATTGCCAGATCATTCCTGAAGACTGCTGTATATTTAGGGGTCTCATTTGCCTCCCAGGGAGTGGAACGCTGTGAGAGTGCCCAGTACGACCATCTCCAAGATGACGAGCGCCAATGCACCCGTTGCCGCACCACCTGCTTCCTGTCTGCCGTCACATGCCCCTGCAGCCCAGGGGTGCTTGCCTGCCTCCACCATGCCCAGGATCTCTGCTTGTGCCCTCCCTCCAGTTACACACTCAAGTGAGTCCTATCTGGCTCATCTCCTTTTACATAGCTCTCATCGAAACTCAAGGTCACCTCTAGCTTGTCAATTTGGTGCTTAATATGGCAATTGCCAGATCACGCAAATTATTGCTAATACAGCATAACTGGCCCTTGGGTGCTCAACTCACCTATCTGTTATGTCTGGGTGAAGCCTTATTAAGCTGGGGGAAGAGATTAATTAGGTCACTTTTACATCGGGCAGTTCCCACATGTGCCTGTTAACCTCCAGCTACAGATTCACAGTGGATGACCTGTACCCTATGCTGAGGGCAGTGAGGCAGCACGCCAAGCCCTATGATGACTGGGCCTCTCGTGTTAACGGGCTGCTGGAGAATAAATCGGACCAGAAAAAGAGTGAGTCGTCACAACATGGCGGTTTCTCATATCTCAGAAAGCACTCGTGGATTGTTGCACTGCTTTGAAAAATAAGAGGTCACGTTTTGAGCTTTATCTTTTGGCTTAAATAAAGGAGGAGAGAACAAGATGAGGTGTGAATTGTGTCCAGGCATTGTTGAAAGAGAAGCGTATATGATTAGTTCCACTTTGCAGGCATAGTGGCGTTCCTGTCCCTGATAAAGGAGTCCGAGGCGAAGGCCTTCCCAGACAACGACCTGCTCCGCCACCTTCGCCTCGTCACTCAGGAGGCCCAGCGCTGCCAGGCACTTGCCCAGCAGCTGCTCAGAGCCAAAAGGCACACAAGGTTTGAGCTCAGTATTTAGCTCACCTGCCACCTTCTGCCTTCTGAAGGACAATTGAACCTGTTAACTGAATATGACAAGTGCTTCATATTTTACAGTAGCTTAGTAATACTGTATTTGGTGTATTGCAATTTTATAAAGCCTATGTATTTTAACATTTGTAGCATTATGCAGTGCATGACATGGTTGGATGTATATGACCTTATACAGCCAGCAGTCTATAGGTCTGTTTTTCTGTTTAATTGCACTTTGTAAATAACAAGATCTGTCCCACAGGTACCGCCCAGGGGGAGGCAAGTGCTGGAACAAGCTGACTGTAGAGGAGCTGAAACAGTTTGTCAGGCAGCTCTACAGCCTCCCCTGCAGCATTAGCCAGGCTCCTTTATTGAAGGTACAGACAGGAAATTAACACATACCTACACACACATACAGAACATATACAGGTACCCTGTCGCTTTACAATCATTCACTTTACACCACCAGTTTTCGATAACCGATTGTAATCCAAAGAAGATTTTTGCTTTTACAAAAGAAGGAGAAAAGTGAAAATAGTGATTAGCGTTTGTTGGTTACCGACATTTTGGGCAACAAAGGACCGCATATACAATGGTGGTCCTTTAGGATTGTAAGGGCACTCCCACACCTGGGGCCGACTCCCGTCCTTCCTATTGCCTAGTCACGTCGTAGTGCAACACATTGCTCCCATGTCTGTGGTGATGCTGGTTTAAATAAATGTTCTGCACTGTCAGCTGTACAGAAGTATACCAAATACAGCTATGTACAGTAGATACTACTTGACAATGATAACTGTGTTGTTAGTATATGCATCTACTATACTATATTTTTAGTCATTATTTAGGCTGTATCATATAGCCTAGGTGTGTAGTAGACTATACCATATACTCTGTTCTCACATCAGCAAATTCGCCTAACGACATTTCTCAGGATGTATCCCTGTTAAGCGACTCATGACGGTATTGATTCTGATATGTGAAACTACACTGCACATACATTATTTCTACTTCTATAAAGACTGTATTTATCATGTCACTCATGCTTTTGCAAGTTGTTGGTGTTATTTTAGGTTTTATGTGTTATTTGGTAGGTTGTTTTTGGGTATGGGAGGGCTCCAAAAATGTTGCCATGTTAATTAGTGGTAATTGCTTCTTTGCTTTACGTCATTTTGGCTTAGGAAAGGTTTCATAGGAATTCTCTGCTTTCAGATAGAGGAAGAAACCTGTATAAATGACCAAATGCTTGCTTGCATGCATGCAT
>JAODKC010000041.1:4239031-4272965 GCA_026777985.1 Mormyrops attenuatus | reverse complement strand
AATTATCACCACCCCCCCCCCCCACCAAATGCCTAAAATCCCCCCTGTGCCCTGCCAAAATCTTCCTACCACCTGATTTCTTCTTAATGATATTATGTCCGTCTCTCTGCTGTGTCATGGTAATAACGAGAGCTGCTCCAGCTGCCCATGTATCACATTAGCCAAGCTTAATATTGACTGTGCATGGCACGTGAGACAATAAGCTTGTAGGATGGGTGCCGGGAGGCAGGCAGCCAATCAGCAGGCTCCGCAGGAGGCCGGACCGGGCCAAACCGCAGCGACAAAGTTTGTTTTGCCCTGGAGCAGCGGCAGCAGTGGCGCATGTATGAATGGGGGGCCAAGCAGCGGCCTGGTCGGGCTCCGTTGTTAGCTTCCACAGTGTGAGCTCAAGAATCTTGTTGGCTGACACCAAGCTGACAAGGAACCATTTTTCCCCCCATCCTGCAAGCTGGGCCCATCATCTTCACAGACTGCCTGCAGTATACCTGAGCTAGGCAGAGAGACATCATTCTTCCCATTTTTATTCATTGCTACTGTCACAGGTGTTACTTTGTGGGTTTGGTAATGCCCTAAGAGCTCTGGGTATGAGCATCACGTATTGATTCCATCTATACAGAAGAATATCTCTAAATTGAAAGATTATACAATTTTTATAGGCTGATGAGCAGAAAAAGGTCATTATTACTTAAAGACGCATACACGTACGTAAGAGCACGAAACATTAATGAATCTTATATTGTTTGGTGTATTTGATCTTTCATCTCTGTGTCCTGTATCCAAGGCCTAAGTGTAATTAAAAACATTGCATGGGTCTACAGATTATAGCTCTTGATTAGTTGACGGCTGTGGCATATTCACCCCCTCCTCTAGCTCCCGGGGGACTTGCCCGTCTCTCCTAGGGCAGTTGTGTTGGCAGATGGACCCTCCCCCACCACATACAGCCCCCCAAAGACACAAAGGTTTGGTATTTAGTACCAGCATTGCTGAAATGTGATGAGGTGTTTTTTTAGTTTGCCTCACAGACTTGAAATTTCCAGTTTGTTCCCAGCAAACGATGACAGTTTGGTTAAGGCTTCTAGAAGGACAAGAACTGTCATCATATGAGTCAGAACCAGCTTTATTGTTACTAATACTTGGAAAATTTTACCTAAAAAAATTAATGGTGGGGAGAAACAAATGTTTTCCTTGTTTGACACAAGAGAAAGAAATTCTAAAGTTGAATTATTATCTTGCACACATTCTCTAATCAGAAGTTCATATTCGGTCACAAACCTGTATAAAATCTGTTGGCAGTTATCAGAGTTGGGCATTTATTAATGCAGCTGCAGGGTGTTAGAGCAACTGCAGCCATCTTCCTAACAGCATGATCACCTTCAGGGTTGACCCAGAATGAGGAAAAGTTGGCTTGTTGATTTGCAAACTGACAAAATTTTTGGAAAGCACAATTTAAGCAGGAATTCAAACAGAACACTACCTTTTAGGCCACCTTACAAGCCACATGTCTCAAAAAGCATAATTATTTTAGTGAGAAGAAGCTTGGTTGGACAGTTTAGAAGTATTATATTTTGTCTTGAGCAAAGGTGACTTAGGGGGAGGACAAACTATAGAGGAGCAAAGATGCTGTGAACACTAAGGAATCATTCAAGAAGGACAACAAATATAAATGACCTGAGAAACATGTTATGTTTTGAGAAGGTGCTGGAGGGTTTTGGGAACATCCTGGGTGTGTTTTGATCTCACATTCAAGTAAGATATTTAATTTTAAAAAATCTTAAAAGCATCAAAAAAATCTATTACATTCCGTATTAATAAAACAGTGCTTATAATATTTTTCCAGAGCACTTTCCCTTATTAACATATATTCAGCTGTTTTTCAATTACATAATGCTTGTAGTTCTTTGATAAACAGTTAAGAAATTAGATTTATAACACCTACGTCTGCAAACAATTTGCATGTTAAATCATTAAATCGTAGGTATTATGGAGCTGCAGATTCGGGTTCTGAGGCTGAATATAGTTGTTTTAGGCTGTAACTGGCTAATGTACTTGATTAAACAAGTTGAAATCTAATGCAGAGTTGCATCATGATTTGTACATGATTTGTGGTTTAACTGCATGACATATTAATGTGTGCCATATTAAGCATCTATATGTTTGATTGAAAAGTAACTATATAAAATGCAGTCTTAGAATGAAGCCCAGCATAACCAAATGGAAAGGAGACCTTGAAACCTATGATGAGAGAAATTTATGCTGTACATTCCTCATACTGTAGTAAACCATGTACCCAAGCCTCACCATGACTAAACAGTTTTCTTTTTTGTCTTTTTTGCTATATCCCTGTCCCTTTTAAAGTAATTTCTACATTTCTTGCCATTTCCCCTTAATTCTCAATCATCATCTTAAGGCAAAATTCATGTATACTTTTCAAAACCCAGTCAAAAGTTCGCTATCAACTTGTTACTTTAACATTGACACCTTTGTAGAATTTTCTGTCAGTCTTGTGTAATACTTTTGAACAGTTTAGAGAATAAGAGAATAATGATCCATCAATTTAATTTATCTGGGGCTATGAACCAGCTATTCTTACTTCTAGATATTTATCTGGGTGCAATTTATGTTAAATATCATTCCCAAGAATAGTATTAAAGGAATTCTATACATGGGAAGCATTTATATCAGCAAACTAAATGCTCTACTCGCAAATTAGTGTTATAACTTGCTGTTTTTTAAAACTTCATGACATTTGTAGCAGATATTATTTGTGAAGTTCTGTGTCTAGACTGGAATCAGCAGAAGAGCAGTGTAAATAAGTTTTCTAGACAAAATGAAAAAGCTGATATTTCTGTGTTCAGCTTAAATAGGCAGCATATCAGCAGTACAACCTGGATCACCACTGCCCTGCTGGGACATGACAACTGTGAGAGGGGCAAACACGCCCCTCTGTGCCGGCATCCTGTATAAGACACACATACACACACTCGAAACTAACATGACAATAGATGGTAACTTCCAGCACCAGACAATATGTTTTCAGCAATTTCCAGTAGCTATGTGAAGATTAATATTTGGGCAAATACTGCTGAAACAGATTGAAAAATTCTATATAAATTCATCAATTCTCATTAATAAATTCAACATTGAAACACTAATACTAAATTTTTGTTCCACAGAACTCGGGATATGACATAATTAAAAGCAAAAATATACCATAACAATTGTCAATTGTTCAACTGTCCATCTAAATTAGTAACTAAATATCTTTTTTTTTAGTAGTAGCTATATTTTTGACAATAAGTTTATTTAATAGTGGAATATTTTCTCCAGGATGAATACCTGACTTCAGAAAGTCAATGTGAACCATAAATGAAGAAAAATTCAAATCAATAATTCATGTTTATTCTCAAAAACAACCAAACAAATAAATAAAGAGACAACCTGTCAGAAGCACCAATTCCTGTCTAGAGCAGATAATGGCACATGTAGACATATTTTATTAAGGTTGAGACACAACAGTAGATGGATTCTGTGGCACTTGGCGTTCCAAGAGAGACCTTCAAAGTAAACTTTCATCTTCAGAAAAAGAAACGTGCAGTGTGCCCCCCAGCGTGGAAATTGGGAGCACTCTTCATTTGCATTCATTTCAAGTTGACCCCCTGTCCAGCCCTCCCCGACTGCCTAATACAAGCTTGCTCCAACCTTTTATGAATATTACAAGGGCCTCAGCTTTCAGGAGGACGAGGGACCATGTGTGCAGGGTTTTAATTCCTATTGTATTCAGGCAGCCGCAGCATGCGTGAGTGCGAGTACGTGTGTGTGCGTATTTGGGAGTGAGTGAGAGAAAGACAGGACAAGGGCCCATCTGTCAGAGCTGGCTGGGGTCCCCCTGCCTCCAGGGACTCTGGCAGGACACATTTCACTTGTGGCAAAGTCTTTTTATACAGCGAGGGAGAGGAAAAGCTAGAAAGAAAATCAACAAAATTTTATCAAAATTAAGACAGTGTCAATCTACCTGGATGTTCTCCCTTATTGCAAGATTTGTATTTTTTTTTACTTTTTTAAAACTATATATGTAAGTTTAAAATGTTATAGAACGATGAATAATTTATATAAGCCTATATGCCTGTACAGTAAGTACTTCTATTTATCTACATTGAAGTTCAGATATATATTCCATATGTTTTTATGTGTGTGTATATATGCTTCCATTGAAATTTGTCGGTCCTGCAGTGTGAAGAATCTGAAGTTGACAGCAATTCCTACACCCTAAACCCCCGCTAGGAGAAAGGCATGTCGATCTGTCCATGGGTCCATATTTGATCAAAATATGCCTTTCAACAGATACCCAACATGAGCCCTGCACCCCTATTAATCATGCAATCAATATTACAGAAGTGTAGTTATGAAGGAGAAAGAACTTCACTCTGGTCACATAAAGGTTTACTGTATGTTTGCAGCAAAGAAAAAAACAAAACATTCTTCTCAAATATAATGTCTTCTAAAGATTGCCAAGCACAGTAACACAATTTGAGATTCTTTCTAACTGTTTCCAGTTTTATGCCAATGAAATTCCTTAGTTTTTCTTAAGCACCATGTATATTTATTCTCTTTCTGGTATCAGGTGCGGTGTGGGACTGGCAAAGTCTGCCTGGACAGGAAGCCATATTGGCCACCTGGGGGTCCTCAAGCATCCATGACACGCATTCATGAGGTGCAAAAGCCTCCGAAAAAAATCATTTCTCTTCACTGCAAATATATATAGGCCTATTTCAAGTCTTTCAACTTGTGTTTTACATATTATTTTACATACAATCTGTATAGGCTAGGCCTACTAGGCCTTTTGCAAATAATAAACGATATTCAAACATTTTATGAGCCTAATAAAAACGTTCTTGCATTCAAAAAATGAAATTTTGACATGTACGCGTATACTGGTATTATTTAACAAATAAAATAACCTACTGTGATCTAATTTACCAATTTTAATATTTGTGAACATGGCTGGAAATTATAGTCGTCCATTCCCGAGTGATGTTGACGAACGGCGAGTACAAAACACTGAACACTACCCCGCTGGCTAATTAAAAAATGTCAAATTACTTTGTTTTTTTTTTTTTTTGCTTTTTTATGTTCGTAAGACATGATTGAAACATAGGCTATTTATTTGGATTTCTGTTGGCATGAATTTGGTCAGTCAAAAAATGTATGAGCTGATAAATGTTCTCACTCTCAGTGGATTTGGACTACGTGAACACGAGTAACACGAGTATTTAATATAAAAAAAACTAGCAAGTGTTTATTTATGACGATTGAGAAACATAACGTGGATTTATAAATCTATATCTATTCAAGCGTCTCTTAGCACGGGACACTGTTTGAGACATAAGCCGGAGAGCGAACCCCCACCCGACAGATGCATAGCTTCTCTTTTACATGGCTGGCCATCTGTTCTTTCACGAAGAAGTCGGATATATGGCCGCACAGTCTGGAAACCTCTACTACGACCGTTTTATTTAATGTAGTTCAACAGCCCCATAGTGTCTCATAATTTATAGTTTCCACCGCCTTTATGGGCTGCGGCTTTCTTCAGGTAGCCTTCAGTTAGGGGATACACAACCCTACGCGTTTAATTTGGGGTAATGTCAGGGGTAATAATTGCCCGTATTCCCCAATAAACATAATAAAATAAACAATTTAATTGTTTTGCTTAAATATTTTATCCATCCAGAAGTCAAATTTCACAAAATAAAGTAAATATCGATTTTGTTAAGTTTGTTTGGATTCAGCGGGGACACGGTAATTATTTGACGACACTGACGTCTTTTTTTATTTTGTCTTAAATAAACGGGTCTAGACTCTACCCCATGGCATCAATGCATCATATATGTGTTCGTTAATATGAAAGGAAACGTGACACAAATGTATACGATCATGATACCAAAATCATTTTATCATATGGTAAAAGTGGGTTGTCAACGCTGATTTTTCTGCAGTATGACAGAGAGATGACAAGAGAGCGCGCGCGTGCACGTACATGTGATTTGTGCGTGGACAATAGGATCAATGCGAGGGACACGTGCGATCCATAAGCCTCGCCTGTCAATGGGGCACGGTGACAATGGTGTCCCCACGGTGGCACGGCTCGGCTTCGCACCGTAGTCGACCTCCCGTGTTACATTACTTAAGCCTGTACGCTAGAAAGACACCAGTTAAGGCGAAAAAATGATTGAGCATGGTCAGAATGGCCAAACATCCACTTCTCCGTCGTCTTCCTATTTCTTTAACATTAAGTTAGGTCACCCTACAATTTATGTCAAAGGCCAGTTATCCTTTATTCATCGTTTTATATGAATTCGAAATGTTAGGTATATGAGCCTATATAAAAACTTGCATTGCTAAAGTACAGCCAGTCAGGTTTTTGAGTAAATGATTTATATGCATGTCTATTGGTATTCACGTTAAGTAATTTCCCTATACTTGTTCTCAACTAATAACAATGTGTCGTATTGTTTTCTAGCGACAGTTTCTTCCTCTGCCGTTTTATTCAAGAGGGATCTGTTGGTAATTATTATTGACACACATGTAATACGGTTCAACTCTTAGCTGGTCTTGTTTCATGGAATGTGTGTGAAGTGGCGTGGAGATGGAGCTGATCAGGTCAATGGAGCGGCGGGTGAGCAGCGCACACACCTGCTCTTACCACAGCAAGCTGTCAAAATCATTTAAACTCCGTAAGGCTGGCGCCCTTTCCGTCAGTATAACTTTGAAGAAAAGGGTCAAGTGAAATTTATTTTACAGTAAGTTTATTCCGGAACGTAATACAACTTTCAGAATTTATACAACTTTTCCCGTTGTAAATCTTTCAATCGTGTGTCATAAAATGGTGTGTCGATTTAATTATTTCATATTAAACAGATGTTGTAGCCTACTAGGAAATCTGAATTTCTGTTTGTGTAGCTTTTCTTTCCGGTAATTAATTCGCATTTAATACTCACAATACAAAGCTAAATACAATATTTTTAATTCGCGTTTTATTTAATTAAATCAAACAGAATATACATATTCAGGATTAAGTGTAAATGGAATTACACGATTTGACATTCATATCCTGCATTTGTAAGCTTAAACGAAGTCTCGTGAACAATTGATGTCTTATACGATAAAGAAAACTCATGAATATATAATCCTCAAATCACTTCTGGCTGCGGTCACATATTCCTGCCGTGCAGTCTTCTCCGTCGAACTTATGCATGCTAATTAATTGTAGATGACTGGTAGAACAAACCAGCATTTAAATTGTATTGAAATACATGAAGAAGTACATGGTTACCACTGTCACCGCTGTTTTAAGTTACAGCCCTCTAAACGCATGAGGTTCTCTCTCTCTCTCTATCTCTCTCTCTCTCTCTCTCTCTCACACACACACACACACATACACACACACCCAGAGTTCATGAAGAGTGTGTGTTATTGTGGTCAGTGATACTGCCCACGGGTCTGCCACACGCATGGAGCTGAACCGTCCGGGGGGGGCGGTTGTGGGAGGGGCGTTTCTAGTTTACTTGAAAGGCCCAAATCTGCGCTCTAGAGACCCAATCTGAGGAGCGATTTCACGCGGTAGGATCAGTAGCTCAGCAAACTTTGAGCATTGGTAGAAGGACAGCTAAAGAATACGAAATCCTTTATAACCATACAAACGAACTTCTTAATATCAGCTTGGGACCTTGAAAATTCTGTCATCACGTCAAGGTGACGAGGAAGAAAACAGGTGCGTCAGTTTTTGGATGATAAAACTGAAGAAGAGCTATATAATTTAGTCATCATTTAATCAGTCGACAACTGACTGACTTACGTCTTTGAATAGAATGATTTTCTTTATGCGAAGTTAAAGTTATTTTAATTGAATGAGTTTTTTGTGTTATGTGGTTTGCATTTGGTTTTAACATTTCGATACACATTAGCACAAAATGGTTTTTAAGCTTTTAATCTTACAAGGGAATGTACGAAACTAAACCCTTTAATATTGGGCATTTTAAATAACGATAAGTTTAATATGTAAGTCAGAAAATGTAGCCTACATGAAATATGATTGTGATTAACGTTTAATCATAATTTACGCCTACTGATTAAGAATAACTAATTTGTGCATAATTTGTTTTCACAGTATTTACAACAAATAGAAATGCACAATATGTGGTATAAATATTACATTTAATGTAACTACGAGTGTGTTCCAGCGTACCTTTATACAATATCTTAGTCTAGGTTCAGACTAAGGAAAGCGCTTTGCATAGTGTTGTGTTTTATTTCATTGCATTAAGTGGTGGGATTAATATATTAAATCAAGATATCGGGACATGTAAGCTGGTGCATGGTTGTAATTAATGTGGTAATTACTCTAAGGTTAAGTAGGCCTACGCCGCCTACCCCATTATTTAGTGTCACGCACTGCTACACGACTACAAATATAAACAGCAAGACACCTCCGGACAAACTGCTGAAAAGCAAAGTTTTAAAAGACATTTTTGCTTTGCAAGATTCCATTTCGATCCAGTCAAGGAACAGTAGGTAGTTTTAAATGTGCAAATTTGTCCAAAAGAAAAGTTTAAGTCGAGAAAGTATAAGAGTTAACATACGGGCATATAGCGTTTGTTCACCCTTTGAAATGCTCAGTCTGTTTTCAGTCTACCTTTGGTCTTGTTTTGTTGTTTTGGCTATATAGGCTAGCGTCGAATTACATCCCTTTGGAGGTCTTTATCTGCGGAGTAAATCCTGCCATGTCCCAGATTGGCAGCGTTTCCAAATCAGCAAATTAACAGCCGGGAATCACGCATCTTAGACTCACTGAACCAGCAGGCATGTCTCTGCTTTATTGATCAGTATATTGTGTTTGCGTTATTAACTAAGTTTTGTTAGTTATGTACCCTGAAGAGGATCAAGTTTATTTTCCAAGTTATAATACTTGAACACTGAGCAGTTGCGTGTCCTCAAAAGGATGGTGTAACGTAAAGATGCCCTGCAGTTACTGGAACTGTCCAGTTTGCGGTGCTGAATTCAGACTCACCAATGTTTGCCTTTTTGTTCATGTATAAAACATATTTTTTCTACACAGCATATATTTTTTTTATTTTATGCAAAGCCAAGAGGCCAATCTATAGCAAGCCAGCCATGAGATGATATTTACATTTATCCTGCTAATTATTACAGTTGGCTTTCTGCCTTTTTTTGACCACACCACAATATTTTTGGAATATAATTTAGTATATATGTGTGTATATATAAATATTATTTAATATTAAGATTATTAATATTTTAATATAATGAATTGGACAGATTTGATTGAGGATGAAATGCATACAGAAGGGTCAAGAGGCAGGCCTGAATCTCTGGAGAGTATTGCCTGTAGATGTTATACTAGTCAACTGTGCTGACCCAATTCTAAACTTGCAGGGCAATTAGACTCATAAATCTGATGCATAAAAGCACAAGGCCACTATATATGTATCTGGGCCAGCTAACTATCACTTCCCACAGAACTAAAACTGTACCGAGAAGCTCAGTCTTTTGTGTCCCATATTCAGCCTGAAGTTTGAAGGCCCTTCCTGAGAAGCACAGGGGTAGGAGAGAGTTTCAAAGACATGAAAATCTCATGGCAATATGTTTGGAAATACAGGGTCTGATTTACAGGTACAGATTTTTGTCATAAAATGCCTTGAACCATTGAATATAATTATCTGAGGAATGGTGACAGTAAACATGTACTTTAGAATCATCTCTTGTTTTTTTGTTTTATATATTGTTTATTAGTGATTTCACTGTTGCAAACCAGATAAATATTTATGATATCTGTTACAGTGTCACTGACAATTCAGATTTCTTACATGACTTTTTTAACAAATTGGAAATGCAAATTCAGTGATTCATAAAATCACAATTTTGCTTGGAGGATTTTGTGTTATATACAGAAGTTTAGTTTGGTATAAATTAAACCAAATAAGTTTACCTAAATTTAAAAGTACATGTGGAAGATGAAGCAGGTTAGTGTAAGACATTCATATATGTGGTTTGGTTGTTTTTGTCCACCTGAAAGTAAAAACATCAAATAAATCAGCAAAAAATACTGCAGGGTCAGCTGTTTATAGAGCATATTTTTGACCATATTGTTCCTTCTCCCCAGGCCAAAATGATGACCAAACCTTACGGTAAACCAGGTGATGTCAGCCAGCTAGTGAGTTCATTGGGCTGGATGGATGAAGACCTGAGCTCCCAGGATGGGGAGGTGGCCCCGGGGATGGGCCACTACAAGCTGACCAGGATTGCCCTTGGTGTCAGGGAGGTGGGCAACAAAGACATAGAGGAAGAGGAAGAGGAGCTGGAGGAAGATGAGAATCAGGGAGGGGAAAAGATGCCCAAGCGTAGGGGGCCAAAGAAGAAGAAGATGACAAAGGCCCGACAAGAACGGTTCCGGGCTCGCCGAGTGAAAGCCAATGCCCGTGAGCGATCGCGTATGCACGGCCTAAATGATGCTCTGGACAACCTCCGCCGTGTCATGCCCTGCTACTCCAAAACCCAGAAGCTCTCGAAAATCGAGACCTTACGACTGGCGCGCAACTACATCTGGGCCCTGTCAGAGGTGCTGGAGGGTGGACAGTCACCCGAGAGTCACAGTTTTGTGGAGATGCTCTGCAAAGGCTTATCTCAGCCAACCAGCAACCTGGTGGCTGGCTGTTTACAGCTTGGACCAGCCCCAGTGCTGGTGGACAGGCTGGAGGAGAAATGTGGAGGGCCTGTGGGGGCTGGTGTGCCAGAGCAGCCAGAACACCCCTTCAGCTACACCTCTCCAGGCCTGCCCAGCCCTCCCTATGGTTCCCTAGAGGCCTCTCACCTCTTGCACCTGAAGGGTTTCAAGGCTGTGACCTATGAGAAGGCCTCCTCCCACGAGTGTAGTAGTGCAACACCCCCCTACGATGGGCCCCTCACTCCCCCCCTCAGTATCAGTGGCAATTTTTCACTGAAACAGGAACCCTCATCACATGAGGCGGAAAGGAACTATACCCCAAACTACCCCACCTCCCAGCACTACCCAGTCGCCACTGGACTAGCTGGGCCTCAGGGTCACGCTGTTTTTCAGGTGTCCCGTTATGACCTTCCCCTGGACGTGGCTTTGGATTCCTTCACCTCAACTTACATGGTTACCTCACAGATGACTGCCCTTTATAATGAGTGAAAGAGAAGAGAATGGGGAGAAACTCCATATATTCCACCAGTCCCTTATCCTTCCTGCTGGTCTTCAGAGAGCCAAACTTCCAAGACTGTGTAGAGACATTATGTTGCATTTATACTAAACCATTCCCCAGTCCTGCCACCCAAGCCTAGCTGCTGGAATAGAGTGGCTGGAAAAGAATAGCCCCATTTTCTTTATAAATTAGTTTATGACTATAATAACTTTTATTGTAATTGTTAATTTCAATGTTACTTGGTGTTTTTATGAAGAGGTAAATGGCTCTTCTTATATTCCACCAGCTACAGGAGGAATGGTCCTTCTGATTAGACCGGCAAATATCCACAGCTCCCCAATAATCCCTATAAGCACAGTCCCACATAGGCCTTACTGCCACAAGGCTCACATACACATCTTGTGGATAAAATGTTTTTCTTACTCCAGGAGTGAAGAACAAGACAAAAATTGTACGCACGCGGTCAGTAATTAAACTTATTACCGCACTTCATATCTGATAGAATCTTTTTTTGATTTTAGTTGGAGTGGTAGATATTTAACCCAAAATAAGCCTCAAGCCCCAACAATGCTAAATATAACATAACATATCTATATCAGACATGATCGTTTCAGAATACAGAATATGGTCATTTAAAGATTCATTTATTTATAACTGTATTTAATATTTATTTGGATTTCTGTTGTTTATGTCACTGTTTCTCAATATACACTGTTTAATGTCATTACACTGTCAGTCACTGGCAAGTTTTAATATTATTGTATTTAATATATTTCAGGTCATTATTGTCATTTTTCTGTTGTCCATTCCCCGATCTGTGTCATCTGAGTTACTTTTAAAAATGTAAATATTTTTTTGGCTGGCACTTAAATAAATGTAGTAATATATTATTTTGCAGATAATGCTGGAAATGGATACTTTGAACAAGAAACACATGGAATATTTGATATTTCAGTTTATTCTTAAGGATGTTTAATGTAAATCTGTATGGTCTTGCTTCTAACACATTTAAAAGCAGGAAAATACTTTTAGGTCAGGACTGAACATGCTTTTGAAAAATGTGAGTGGTTCACCCCCACAGCTAACCTCATATTCCTAATACTGAAATCTGTTCTTCCAACCGTTTATCCTGGTCAGGTCACTGGGGGGCTGGAGTCTGTCCCAGGCAGCACAGGGCACATGGCTGGGTCCAGCTTGGATGGGATTCCAGTCCATGGCAGCAAAAATGGTAATGGGAGGGTAACAGAGATAGATGCCCTGGAGCACTTGTGCTGTGTTACTGCAAATATATGTAAGTGCCATATTCCAGGCTGTAATATCCATTCTGAGCAATAACTCTATCTATGCAAGAGAATTTTTCAGACAGTATTACAGAAATCAATGTTATTTTCATTTTTAAGTAATAGAAAAACCTATTTCTTAGCTTCCCTTTCTAAATAATATGTTTATCTAAAAACTGAGAGCTTGTTGTGAACGTCTGGCTTTTTGTACAAATGAAAATATCTTTTTTTAAAGGAAGAAAAAGTTAATGGGACATGTTAAATTAAAGATTTTTTTAATGAAATTTGTGTCATGAATTGAATTGATAAAAATGGAAGTTACAGTGCTGCATGAAATATTATTCATCATGAAACAGTTTTATTGCATTGGATAGAGGCCTACTTGAAAATCCTGTAAGCCAAAAATACAGAAACATGCAAACCAAGAAATTAACCATATCAACATCTTAAGAATCCTTAAAAAATAAGTAACTGAGGATGTACAGATCCATCAAGATAAGCAGGCAAGACATGCTCCGATTACCATTCCACAGCATTCTGGAGGCCGGAACATGTTCTTAACTGATATGTATTTCAGGAGAGATTATATCAGTGTCTCTTGCTGCCATCATCTGTGGACTGCATGCGATTTCAGCTCACTCCATTCCGCCCCTGAGCTGCTCTGGGAGCCCCCGCAGGCCCTGGGAACAGTGGGCTATGAAACAGGTGATGGCTACTTACAAGACTGTCCCTCAAAGGATCATATGATAAAAGACAAAAAGAACAAATACTCTACCACAATCTCTACTACAGAGCTCACAGGAAGTCTTAAGACTCTTGCTTCATTCTGTAAAATGTTGCAAATTTACTGGTTTCATAACTAAATTCCATCGACAAGCAATGTTTGACATATCTGCACATATTTTCCACACTGACATTTTCTTTTTATGATTATATTTATTAATTGTTTTGACTGATGATTCTGTTCTTCAGTACTGTTCTTGCCATTTTGCAATTAATTGCAATTGTAGTCACTGCCTCCCAAAGGGATATTAAACACAAATGTTATGTTGTTGCAAAGGTGTTTCTAATTAAAAAGCACCCAGTGAGACTGCTTGTTAATGAACTCAGAACAGCTCTTTTAGAATTATAATTTGAGATTCAATTTAATACTACTGGAAATTGTTTTGCTTAAAACTATTGGATGTTTCTAATATATATTTTTTGCAAACAAATGAATAAAGTAAAGATTCTTGTTATAAAACCAAAATATATGCAATAATTTGCAATAATAAGCATCTCAAGACTTTCTGTGAGCAGTGAAGGTCTATGTAAGGTAAGAGTAGCATGGGATTGTTTTCTAAGAAAATGATTTCTGATGACATGCTTATTAAAGTAACAGGCTGCACGTTTTGCAAAGGTTGCAAAGTAGGATTTGTCAGATGTACAAGACTCAGATTTACATGATCAGGAAGATGATGGAGTCAGAGTTAGGAAAATGAGATAAAAAAAACTGTGTACATTTATCAGTGTTTTTAGCAACAAAAATTGTGGGGGCAAAATTGCTTGAGGGTCAGTTATTCTAATGCCTCCCCCGACCCACCCCCAACCCACAACCCCCAACCCCCAACCTACCCCATTGGTAGGTTGTCTTTTCCAGTCCTGAGAGCAGAGAGAGAGAGCGAAAAAGAGAACAATTGTTTTTGTGGATACCACTGGCCCATTGTAAGTGCAGCCTGTTCTTTCTCTTGACCTCTGACTCACATTGTTGCTGAGCTGCTCGTTCAGGGAGGAGAGACAGCTGGGAGAACAGCGGGAGACTGGGGGGGAGCTGAAGGGGCCGACGGGGGCTGACTGACAGCTGGGGCCAAGCCACAGTGAGAGAGAGTGAGGAAGAGAAAGACAGAGAGGAAGAGAGAGAGTGAGGGAGAGGAAGAGAGATGAACAAGCCCTGCCCTGGGACCTCAAAGACACACACACGCGCGCGCACACACACACACGCACACACACACACACACACACACACACACACACACACACACACACACACACACACAGTCCCTGCCCTCTTGTAATTGGAATGACACATAGCTGCACACAGACAGCCACAGAGGCAGGTGGGGATAGTGAGGCAGGACCATCCTCCTTTTTGTTAAAGCTGCTTGCATGTTCATTTTAAAAATGGGTGGGGGAGGTGCCTAAATCTGCATGAGAGTCAATCAGGAATATAAAATATTTTCATAAAATATGAAAGTATATTGATATAATATAGTTCAATCACGGTGTGGGAGGACCAGGTTGAAGAGGTTTTTATATACACCAAAGCACTGATTCTAGGCTCTTTCTGGCCTCTGTGTTGCAAGACCATACTGTGGCAGTGAACCAATGTTCTGGTAAACAGTAAAACAGAATCTGCTCAAAAAAACAAGAGCCAAGAAAGTAATGTCTGGCATGGTACTATAGTTTAGTATGGATGTTCTACCTTATGCATTCAGAAGGACTCAGATCGGCATGGCCACTGGAGTCAATGAGCCCAACAGCAGTCAAACTGAACAGCTTTAAGGTGACCTTTTGGAAAAGTAGCCAATTCCGCTTAATTAAAAAAATATGAATAATAATTATTCATTTACTTTTATATCTGTATGAATGAATTGGAAATTATGAGCATTATGGAGAGATCAGAAATATGACTGAAACTGTTATGGAGCAATAGACAGGAAAGGAATGATGGACTAGATGTCAGAGTCTTTCTGGACGTCTCCCCTAGTTCCTCTTAGCCTTCATAATCCAGTGGTCAAACAATATCAGGCCACATTAAATGAAAGGTCCTGCGCTATGGGGGTGAGTCTAAGGGATAATGCTCTGTGATTAAGATTGTATTAATGGGGGCAGAGAAGGCTGGAAGGTTTTAATCAGTGTCTGCGCTGAAATAATCCCCCATTTTTAAGCTGGGGCTGGCTAGCATCGCCATCCTCTCTGCTCCTGCAAAACCCACCTAGACAGGACCCCGAGGAAGTGGGGCAGAGACTAGGATGCGAAACAAACAGGAATGAGAGAACTAACATGCTTCGCAGAAAAAAAAACAAAGATAAAAAGGGCTGTGACTGAAACAGAAACTCAGGGCTGATGAGAAAGGCCCTAATTAAAAATTGGTAAAAGACTCTAAAGGGAGTGGATTGGGCCAGGAAAGTGGACAAATATGGTCCATAGCACAGCCATAGCAAATAATAAAGTAAGTAAACATTGCAAGTGGTATAATACATTTCTGCAAATTCTTTTTAAATTAAACCAAAACAAAACCAAACAACAGAAACATACAATTTGAACAACAGATTAAAGGATATACATTATGTTGCTTAGGTGATGATTGTGCTTAAAATACAATACAATACAATACTATACAATGAAATATAATTTTACTCATTTATACTGGAGGTTATTTATAGAGTAATTTTCCTGTTGCACAACAGCTGGGCCTTCAGAAAGGGTAGCATTCGGGTCCAGGTTCCTTGCCCTGTACATTGTACTGTATATTGATTAATTTGAAATATTTAAGGTGAAAAGTGGCAATTAATCTGCAAAACTGGGTCCTTTATTTTAAAGTGAAGGAGGCAAGAGCATCAGAAAGGAGTTTCAGTTTTTCACAGAGAGGTGCTGGCATCAGCCCAAGTATGGAAAATAGCAAGAAGGGCAGGCCACATATCAAGCGAGTGCAGTGAAGATGACAGAGGCACGCATTTTGCGAAAAGGCCATTTACAGAATAGAAGAGAGGCTTCATAGTAACCCTGGGGGGGGAAATTCTCTTTGCCACAGTGCAGGGACAGCCACCTTTTGGCACCCAGGGCGATGAAAGTTAAGGGTCTTGATCAAGGGCCCACAGACATGTGACTATCTGACCAAGGACAGGCTCAAACTGGCGACTGTCCGATCACAGGCACATAGGCTTAGCCCACTGAGCCACACATTATCCTGATATTATGCAGAGCATCTTAGCCTAAAGGTTTTAAAGCAAACATGGTGTACAAAGACAAGAAGGCAAAGGAGATGTAAAGCGCACAGCATGAGCAGAATGAACAGAGGTTCAGTCCGGATTAAAGGCGAAGGCACATAAACACATCGCTTAGTAAGGACAAATGTACATTGATAAAGACAGGTTATACTAAGAATGTGCAACTGAGTTTCAAAATTTCACTTTTGTCAGCAATTGTTTTGTTGAGTTCCCCTCATGTAAATTCTGGGGTTTCCTACAAGTAACAAATCTTTTATTACCGTAACAAAAAACAACTACAAGGATGAAACAAATGGTGCATGCAAATCAGTCATTACTATCAGAGTTAATGGAGAGATGGGGAAGAGTGAAATTCAGCAGAGAGTATGAATGGAAGTGAGGGATGAATCCTTCCCAGTACTGAGACAGCCAGTCCCCATGGCCTGTTAGCAACTGGGCTGGACTGGCGAATTCACACAGTGACCAAGTTTCAAGAGTTTTTGAAAACCAGTAGAAAATGATAACTGGAATGTAGCTCCAGAATATTTACTGTGGAATATGTTTTCAATAATATATGTCTATGATCAGTGTTTCAGATTGAGTCCGGTCAATGTATACAATCTATAAGGCATCTGGAACTGCAAACAAAAATGTTTTCTTATGACAGTCTCAATAGCACACAGGAAATAGTTCCAACATAAAACTGACATTTCTCCGGTTGCAAGTCTGTATATTATTATATAATATTAATGTATATATGAAAGAATTGTTCTCACCTTTTTAAATGTTTTTGAAATTTAAACTTTGAAATCTGCAATAAATACAAAATAGGAAACAAAAGTTAAGCCGTTAATATGGGACAAAAAATGTACAGAGAAAGTGAGTGAAAATAACAGAATAATGTGGAATAAGTAATGATGGATGGTTAGGGCAGTTGTACATACAAGTGTGCTGCGGGAAGGGGTTAAAAAAATAGCAGAAAAGACAGCCAACCCAAAAACAAAAGACTAGAGGGATGAAGTTTGGAAGCAGCAGAATGAATAAGCGGAAGCTCTTTAATTAAAGAGAGACATTCTAACAGCAGATGAGAGCAGTAATGGTGTTAGAATGAAAAGGTGAAACTGGGGGAGGCACAGGGTCTCATTGCACTTCTCCCAACAACACAGAGCGAATGAGGCATCAAAGTTAAAGAGCTTCTAATAAGATCTGGATGCTGTCATGTTTACTCTCCAGCCTGCTCTGCCCTCCCATTCCATTGTGGAAGTTACCCGGCTTAGACACACCACAATGGGAGGAAAGATGGACAGATGGGAGCTGTTATGGGAGAAGAAAGCACAAAAAAAGTGAGAGAGAAGAAAACAAATGGCTAAGAAGGAGAAGGCTGACAGAGTACACTGGCTTAACGTGAACGGATAGGAATTATTTACAAATTCAACCAGGATTTTGTTTTACTATTGTCCATGTGAGAGAACAATCCAGTCAGGTGTGTTGACAGTGCATCCTGGGAAAAGGCATCGTAAGCCATCAGGGTCAGTATTCAGTAAAGAGTGCAGCTTGTGTACATATTTCCTGGGTGAACCTGAAGAAGGACTCTCACTGCACAAGGAGTGAATGCATTTTCCTAAGAATGATACAGTATGTCCTCCTAACCTTTAGCCAAAATGTCTCATCTACAGCCTGCAAGATATAAGATACAAGATAAAAACTGGATAAAAGAATCCTCTCAGAAGCACTTCTCCAAAATAGGAAACAACTTGTTTAAAAGTAAACTATGAACAAACTAAAGAAGCAGAGAAAAATAGTTGTAAGGAATGTAGAGGTGCTCTAGTACAGTGAAGAAGGCTGGGACAGAGAAAGTGATGGAGGAGGGCAAAGGACTCAGATGGGTGGTGAGGAACAGATGGGCTGGATGCTCCTCATTCCAGGTCATGAACTTTCGGTTGGTAACATCTGTCTATCCGTTTGTCCATCTGTCACATCGAGGCACAGCTGACATTGAACCCGCACTGACGTTACTGATTATCGGCAAATGAAAATGTCACTTAAAAGGGGAGAAACCAGTATATACACAAGGTACACATAGGATGTCCTAGGATGAAGGCTAAAACAACCCTAGAAATGTGGCTCAGACAACCTGTTAACAGGTGATAATGACGATACACCCAGTCTGTGGGATTCTGGATGGTTATCAATTGGAACCTTTTGGAATCTATGAATGGGGTCTCAAACATTCAAAGTATACACTGCCCGGCTAAAAAAAAAATTTGAGCATTTGAATTTAAATCAGCAAATACTTAAAAGCCAATGACTGAATCGTTATTACTGCTCAGCAATGTTATGCAGCAATAAAGTGAAGTCAGCCGAGTACCTGAATCTACTGAATGGCCAGGTTACCTCCATCCATCATAAATGGATTTTTTCTTGCCTAATAACATGGGCATTTTCCACGACAAGAGTGCCAAGATTCATTGGGCTGGAATTGAGAACGAGTGGTTCAGGAGCATGAGGAATCTTTTTCATACCTGATTTGGCCGCCACAGAGTTTTAACCATAACCCCATTGAAAGTCTTTAGGATGTGCTGAAGACGACTTTACGGAGTGGTTCTACTCACCTACCATCAAGATAAGATATTAGTGAGAAATTAATGCAAATCTGGATGAAAATAAATGTAGAGATGATGCACAAACCTGTGGAAACAATGGCATGACATAACCAAAGCTAAAGGCGATCCAACATGTCTTGGTATACTAAAGTATTAAGAATTCCCTTCACTGGAACTAAGGGGCCTAGCCCAACCTCTGAAAAACAACAGTCAGGCAGGTAACGTTCTCCCACGATCTGGCAAATCCAGACTCGTCAATCAAACTTCCAGACAGAGAAGTGTGATGTCACTCCACAGAACACATATCCTCTGCTCCAGAGTCCAGTAGCATTGTGCTTTACACCATCCGATGCTTAGCATTGCAGTTGGCGATGTGAGGCTGGCATGCAGCTGCTCGGCCATGGAAGCCCATTTCATGAAGCTCCCAGCGCAGAGTTTTTGTGCTGGGATTAATGCCAGAGGAAGTTTGGAACTCTGCATTTATAGAATCAACAGAGCATTGGTGACAATTATGCATTATGCACCTCAGCACTCGGTGACCCTGCTGTTACTACATGATTTGTCACTTCATGAATAAGTTTCTGCTGTTCCTATAAACATTTCCACTTTGCAATAATACCATTTTCAATTGAATGTGGAATATCTAGCAGCAAAGAAATTTCAGAAACTGATTTATTGCAAAGCTTGCATCCTACGACAGTACCACGCTTGAATTCACTGAGCTCTTCAGAATGACACATTTTTTCACAAATGTTTGTAAACCTGACTACATGTCTAGGTGCTTGATTTTATACACCCGTGGCGATGCATCTGAACGAAATTCCAGAATTCATTGATTGAGAGGGATGTGTGTATAGAAGCAACCTGGAGATAGTATCAGCAGATCACATTGGGCAACAGGGCAGCATAGTGAAACACCAGAATAAACTGCAGCAATGCAAAGATAACGTATACAAGTCGCTAACTGCTGGTTCTGGCAAAGGCAGATAATTACTAATAGCCAATAAGAAGCTGACTGTTGAAACGCTAGGCTTAATCCCTGACTTTAGCCAAAAGGCTTCCATTCCCCATAAGCAATTGATCACGTCGTCTGGATAGGAAGCAGCTAACGTTGGCTCTTTGACAACCGTCTTATCAGTAGGATTTCCCTGGGTGAAGCGTGTCAAGCAGCAAAATTTAACTGCTGCACAGTATACGAATACATTCAAAGTGCCAGCTCTACATAGACATACTAAATAGGATCTACTTTCCATTTTACCTGTAACACAGCTCAGCAAGTCCCTTATTTTCTTGGCCATCAGCCATGACGGCAGATTCCCTTGAGCCTCTGACTATTATAAGCTGCTACAAAATACAGATTAAGCCAACAGACTGTGGGAGCAAGCTTCCTCACTGAAATGGAAAGCTTTGCCATTTTCCTGTATGTTATATAAATAGACCTCTTTACACACGCACACACGTACATGCAATGAGTAAACCTTTATGACCTAAGCGCTGGCTACAAATTCAGTGATGTTAGAGTCATGAGTTACTACAAAATGAAAGATGAGAGTTTGGGTCAGTTCTGCTTAGAGCATGCATATCTAAAAAGGTCTCATTTATTTGCCTAGTTGTGGGGGGATAAAGGAGAATTAAACAGCTGATCAGAGCTCAATGCCTAAAGCGGTGCATTAGAGATTAATCCTTGGGGGGGGGGGGGGGGGGGGGGGCCCCCGCAGGCCAGGCCTTTGCAGGAACTCCAGGTAGAAGTAGATTTACAGCACTAATTTAGTAGGTGCCCTTTGATACTTGGTTACATTTTGGAATACAGTACTGTAATTATAACATATCAGCAATCTCTGGGCTAATTTACATATTCAAACATTTAAAGTCTAGAGTTTTTACCAAAAAGCTGTCTTCTGAACATTTTTCAAACCCAAATGAAGGGGTGATTTATGCCCCCGCTTCCTGCAAGTACCAGATGTTTTGTGCATTTTATGAATAATTCCCCTGCATTCTCTTCTTAGTGTCTGTCAGCTTTTAATAAATTGAGTTAATTATACATTTAATGTTTTGTACTGCATGAATTAAGTTGAATGTACAAAAACATTTGTTAAATGCACAATTACTTTTTAAGAGTTCACCCTCTTTTACTCAGTAAGATTAAAATGCCATAGTGGTGTGAGTAGATATGGGGGGGTTCGACGTGATACTTAGTGTCCTTTATAAGGAGAGTGCCTGGATACTGAGATGCATTTCTTGTTGAATTTGTTGACCTTAGCAGAGCGCCATGGCAACACTAAAGGCATTAAGCCAAATAACGAGGCTAATGCCTCATGCCCCGCCCATCAGGGAGTCTCCACTACCCAGTCTATCTAGCCATGTGTGCAAATTGACCATAACCTTAACCTTAACCCAATGGAAATGGGTTGAAGGAAGCTTCCAGCAGTGTCTTGAAGTTCTTGCTTTAGCTCACTTTTGGATCTGCAAACATAAACTGGGAAATACAGACCACAACCTCAGAGCGTGTGCAGAGACTCTCACCTGCAAACACAGACCACAACCTCAGGGTGTGTGCAGGGACCCTACATGTAAATGTAGACCACAACCTCAGTGTGTGTGTGCAGAGACACCCACCTGTAAATGTAGACCACAACCTCAGTGTGTGTGCAGAGACCCCCACCTGAAAATATAGACCACAGCCACAGAGTGCGTGCAGACACCTCCACACTCATCTGACTGGGACAGCCTTTCTCATGGCTCAGCCATTCTCATGCTGTTAATTAAGCAGCCTGATTAATAGATTAATCTGCTGACTCATATTACTGCTGTGTTTTCCCCCAGAGTACCTGAGGTTACGACCTCAGATGTCTGTCAAACAGCAGATTCTGAGATTCCTACAGATTGGCAGTTGTGGTTAGGCCTACATCATTAATTATTCTGGCTATTTGCACTCACTTTTAAAAACTGAATTAAAAATGTAAATATATTTTAAATGACTGTATTGTATTGGGGTGTGTGTGTGTGTCTTCTCGGTGTCACTGTGTCTGTGTGTCTGTGTGTCTTTGCGGTGTCACTGTGTCTGTGTGTCTTTGCGGTGTCACTGTGTCTGTGTGTCTTTGCGGTGTCACTGTGTGTGTGTGTGTGTGTGTGTGTGTGTGTGTGTCCCGCGTACGTATCTCTGTGTGTGCTGATTGGAACCCCCACTCAGTGCTTCCATCCTTAGCTCCTCTCTTGCCCTCCTCTCTCCTCAGGCGTTTCTGTAGCTGTTCCCAGCTTCTTTTCTCCCCATTTCTTTTTCTCCATCGCCGCATCCTTCACATGACTCCACTGCACAGTCATCTGATCAGAGGAGGAAGAGAAGGGAGAGGGAGGGGGCAGAGGGGAGACTGGGGGAGAGGGAGCGACAGATGCGTGTGTGAAAGTGCACTGTGCCCGCCCCCCCACCACCAAATTCTGCTGAGGCATTTTGTTTATCGTCTGTTTAATTGCAGATAAACTTGTGTGCGTGCCTCAGTCTCCGTGCTCCCCAGTCTGCTCCTGCTTCTCAGTGCCTTTGTTCTTGTGTGTGTGTGTGTGTGTGTGTGTGTGTGTGTCTGTGTCTACAGTCAAGGCCGTAGAGGAGAAATAGCATGTATTAAGATGGGTTATTGTTCAGCCGGCCAGTCATTCTCCACTGAGCAGCCCTTCTCGCCCCCACTCCGAGCAGAGTGACATGGCCATGATGGGGACAGATGGGATAAATGCAGCAAGAAGCGTAACCGTCAGTAACAAGGTTAATCCCCAATCCAGGACTGGGAGTCATGCATCCAGAACAGGGCTGTGTAACTCTGACCTACGAACAAGCAAGTGACAGGTTGGTGGAGGAAAGATGGGGACATGTCTGTCCCCCCCCCCCACCCCCCCCGACTGGCCATCAAGTTAACACCACCTCCCTCCTGACTTGGGAGAACCCGTTGACTGTTAGCCGGATTATCACCACAGCACCAGTAGTCTATATCCATTTAACACCTGCTGAGTGTTAACCAGATAATCGCCACAACACCAGGGATACATAACTATTTAAGACCAGGTAAGTGTTAACAGGATAATCACAGAAACACCAGTTGCATATACCTATTTAACCCCAGCTAAGGTTGGTGGAGGAAAGATATGGGCATGTCTGTCCCTCAACCTACCCCCCTTAGCCTGACCATCCAGTTATTACCACCTCCATCATGCCCCTTGACTCATTGATGACACCAGCTGAGTGTTAACCGGATAATCACTGCAACACCAGCAGTCTATCCTGTTAACACTCAGCAGGTGTTAAATGGATACATTCACCACCAGAGGTGTATTTGTGGTGTTGTTATATTGCAGTCCAGATAAAAACCACCAGGTGTGTGCAGAGACCCCGAACTATAAGGGGTTTACTTAGGGTCTCTGTCTGATGCTATCCTCTCCAGCCAGTCATGCGGGGCCGGTGCGAGGCTCTAATGAAACAAATAACCCTGGTAAAAAGAAAATATTTTGTGAGAAGTCGGGGGGGGGATGAAAAGTGGCAGCATGCTTAGCTAGTTTCTCTTTTCAGACGGACAGTGGATATTTTTTACATCCCTTAGTGCCACTGGCATTGTGCCCATTGACAGGAAATAATAAGACACAGCTCTTCCTGCTGTGGCCGCCAGGCACGCTGGGAGCCAGCCGAGAGTTGCACATCACTCGGATGTGTGTGTAGAGCGCTGTGCCCGATGGCGGCCTGAGAAAGGGGGTATTGTTTATGAAAATCCTATTTTGGGAGGGGGCACAGTGTGACACAGCAGGGGACATGTCAGCTCGCAGTCTGTATCTCTCGCTCACGCCCCTCTGCTGGGACACCCCAGTCATGAAACAGCAGAGATCTTGCCCGAAGTGGGTTCGCATCGATGGTCGTGACCATTGGCGATGGAATAGCCATGGCCAGACCCACCTAAAAACCTGCCGATTGTAAAACATCCTGTATGACTATCAAAAGGAGGTCCAGGCGTTGCTAGAAGCCCCAGGGCTCGTCCCCCATGTCCAGCAGGCTGTCGACCGAAGTTGTGTAATACTCACTGCGTGCTGTTCCCAAACCAAAACGCACCATTACTACCGTGCCTCTTGGAGCTTCTGATTAGCTGTAGAGTCTGTAGATTAATTAGCACTTTCATCTAATTATATTCCAGGTTTAGTTCTCTGGGAACCGGAGGCAGCTTTGTCGTTTGCTCTGGGAGGGTGACATGCACTGGATGCACTGGGTCCAGTGTGGGGTACGGAACCTCAGGGCTGTGACAAGCAGGCCCCTAACCACTGATACGTGCCGTCGAGGTCATATTAATATTATGGACCAGCCGGGAACGTGCGAGCGAAGGAGGCTTGCTTTGACAGGGAAGCACGGGCCCGTGTGGCGTCACGCACCAAAGGAGGATGCTAATTTGGTAAATGCACGTTAGCTGATAATGGGATTAGTGCTCTTTAGCTCGTTTGCGCCGTCTGAGTTGTGGCTTCCGTCCCTGATTGTTTCCTGCACTGACTCGCATGCGGAGACTCCCACCACCCCGACACATTAGCGGAAAGCTAAGTAGCTGCTTTTCCATAGTGAGGCTGGTTCTGCGCCTCTGTGCTAACGTTGGTTATTGGAGGAACGGTTTGAAAAGCTGCTGGACCCCTACTCTTTTTCACCATCGTCATTATCATCATCATCATCACCATCACCTTCTTATTATTCAATCTTATTATTCATTACCTTGACCAGAAATAGTGGTTAGAAGATGGATGGATGGATGTTTCCTCACACCTCCAGTTACCTCATATACTGAGCATTTTAGAATTCAGGTTAATCACTTAAGGATCCAACAGTAACCCCCCCCCCGGGCTTAAAGAGCCTTATCCTGCACACTTCCTCCCGTCTAAAGTGCTCTTTTACATTATAGAAACATTTCAGTAATTAAAGCATTATGCTGAGTGTTTTTTTTTTCTTATTTATTTACCTGCTGATGTATTTATTTGCCTCCATCAGAATCCATTTGTGCACCGAAGCCATTCCGTCTATACGGCGGTTTCGGGGATTTTCGTCTCACCATTGGTCTGTATGGATCCCCCCTCCTGCCTGTATGGGTAACCTTTGGGCACAGTACAGTGCCCTTTAAGAGGCCCGCCTGCTGTTGTTATTCATTATTAATCTTAAGTCTTGTGTGTCTTAACACTTCTGGTTGGAAATACCTGGTGCGATTCCAGAAGAAATGTAGTTCAGGGAAATGACTGAGAGTCAGTATAAGACCATATGAATCCCCTGGGTCTAATCCCATCTGCTTTTACGGCCCCTGTATTGCATTGACCATAGTATCGATTCCCCCTGGAAAAACCCCGTAAATCGCAGTAAGGCACTCGGTGACAAAGCTGGTTTGTAAACGCCACTGTACTGAATACATCTTGATTGGCTATCTCTTATGTAAAGGTGCGTCGTGACACACCTCCTGCATCCGACGTGCGCATGGTGATTTATGCTGCTCAGTTATTTGTAACATCCCACTCGGCAAAATCTGTCCCTGACCTTCACACAAAAGCCGCATCTGAACCTTAACCAGCAACGTTTTCGCATCGTTTCCTTAACTAAATACAGCCGGAGCGTGAGCCCGGCGCACAGCACCAGAATCTTTTGTTGCCAAAGTCTAATCTTAAATTTTAACTGGTCGCCTTGTGAGTTCGTAAGGGTAACATATCACCGTGGCAATGTATCACCATGGCGAAACATTGCTGGATATAAAGCATTCAAAAACTTTCAATCCATTGAATGTTGTCTAAAAATGCCACAATCTAATATTTATTTGTCCACGTGACAGTTGTGATTTCTTGCATCACTTAATTGCACAAAAGGGTTTCTCTCTTTGCACATTTTTTTTTATCGCTGCTGCTTGAATTACGAGACCTTCAAACAGAATCACACAATAAATTAATCTGCAGCCATATGCTCAAGATGCCTTTTGAGTAAAACTGAATCCAAAGTCTAATGAAAAACACTCAAAAACCACCTACAGAAAAGGGCGAAGGAACTTGGCGGTTTTTGACGTTGCCTACAGGTTACGTTCAGCAGTGTTGTACGTATGTAAGAGGAACAAGTTCAACATTAACTAACAATAAGGGGATGTGGACTCTGCTTTAAACAGTGGTAAAATGAGCAAGGCTGCTTCGTGGTTTGCAGTTGATGCTGTAATTCAACACTGATACATCGAAATGAACCAGTCACGTTTATGTTCAGTATTCAGAAATTTCTTTGTGTAGTATGACTGGCCTGTCTCACGGCTCTGTTCTGGGACCAATTTTTTTTTTATTCATTTGTTTGTTCATTTTTTATTTTCTACATATTAATGACGCGCCACAACCCAGTCAAAATTTTTTCATAACATGGACATCTTTTTACTTCATGTTTATATGTTTTTTTCCCCCATTGTCAATAGTCTCAAATTGTGGTCTCTAACATCCAGCAAGGCCCTAATCCAGGGCTATTCAAATCATAGTCCTCAAGATCCAAGTACTGCTGATTTTCCAAACTTTCCTTTGCCTGTGAGTCAGGTGTGAAGCCTTTGGCCAATCAGAATCAGCAATTATTAAACTAACTACCTGGGATAACTGAAAACACGGCCTGAATTTGGAATCAAGGTCCTGATTTGAAGAGCCCTGCCCTAAGCATTAGGTTAAAATAAATTCACAAAATTCCCTCATCGTCTTCTCTCTAAACATAGCTGTGCAGTAGGACATCACAGAAGTTCACTGCATTTGGACATCTGCACTCATTTCTAAACAGCATATCTCTGGTTATCTTATTTCCAAATGTGCCCACTGGCTCCCCCCATGGGCCTCTCAGTGGATCAGGCAGCCTAATCGTCTCATCAAATTTTCCTGTCTTCATTTAGGCGTCCATTTGTGATTTCATCTCTCCATGTATAAAACCCCATTTGTCCCTCGTGATATACACACACAAATTACAGCACCTCCATTTATATGATTAAACTTTCATGAGGAGATATTTCTGGATCACGGCGTCTGTGTCTCGTGCTCGTTGATACTCAAGTTTTAGTTAACTTTGTACTTTCTCTCTCTCTCCTTCTCTCTTCCTTCCTTCACTAGCTCTGTCACACTTTTTCATCTGAATCTGTGTTTTCCTCTCTCTGAAAACACCTGTGGGACAAGGACCTGGAAAAATCCTCATTACGCGGCACTTTCTTCTGCATGTCTACAGAAGAAAAATGTAGTTGTGTTTATAAATACCATCCTGGTTATTGCTGGGCACGTCCCGTTTAGTTTTCTCAAGTACCAGATCACCAAACCTACCCCGAAGCAACACGCTCCTCTCGTGTAACACGTCTAGCCGTCAGCTAATTCTGACGCTTGGGGCTTATTCTACGTCACGCGGCTACATACATACTACATACGGTCATACGTTTTGTGGGACGGGTATGTGACAGGCTGGATTGCCTGGCTTGTAAGTGACAGCTTGATTGAAGGGTGACGCGTTTTCAATTACGAGGAGAGAAATGCAGTAATTACCGTGTCACTGCTAGGAGGGAGGTGACAGGGAGATCTGCATTATGTTCTTTTTTTTTTTAAACCCCCCCCCCCAAGCTTATTCAGCCATTTTGATCTGGTTTGGAATGATGGGGGGGGGGGGGGACTACAGCATTTTAAAGCAGAACTTGGGAGTTAAAGGTTTGGCCAATAGCTGTGCCATTGAAGTCTTCTTAAGGTCTTTTGGGAGAGATGTGTGTGTGTGTGTGTGTGTGTCGGGGGGGGGGGGGCTTTAGGCCTAAGGTTCAAGATGGAGAAGAGGTGGCTGGCGGGAGTGGGGACAGGCCAGTTGTAAGGGTAGCACAACAGGCCTGAGTCCGGAAGGTTCCGGCCTGCGTTTCCACCTCGCTCCACCTCGGCTTCCTGCAGCTGCTCTGAACCTAGAAATGGGTTAAAGATTTGGACCCCATATAAGGCAAACTAGGGGGCTATTTTCAGCTTTTAGTCATGAGGAAGAAGCGGGATGAAAGCTGCAGCCTTTCGCCGCCTGAGTGCTTCAGGGTGACGCCTCGCATCTCGGCTGTGTGTGCATGCTCGCGTATGGGAGATTAAAGCCCCCCCCCCATCTGGCACCCCTCTGCAACTGGGATCAGCAGCCTGAAATGTCGGCGTCGCAGCCTGGGAGAGGGATTGATGCAGACCGATCAGTGGGGGGGGGGGGGGGTCAAGGGTCACACGTCACACGTGACCTTGGAACAACCTTGAGGACCCATAGTGGAACCTGGGATGAGGCGAGCAGAACCTTAAGTTGGGTTTACAGACGATTTAGAGGACAGCATGAGGTATAATGGACAGAACCTGCTGTACGTTTGGGTCGTTTAGAACTCAACAGCGACCGGCTGTCGTGTGCATTTGTGTGTGTGTGTGTGTGTGTGTGAGCAAATGCAGGGGTCTGTAGGCAACTGCATATATCTGCGCGTGTGTGCATATGTGTATCTGCGCGTTGCCGTGCCTGTGCCCGGTCTGGTGTGTGTGTGTGTGTGTGTGTGTGTGAACGTGCGTGTGCCACACGTGCACCTCTTCACCAGCCACTGGGCCCTCATCTTTCTTCTTTCCCGAGGCAGTGCTACACTCATCTCCACACACAGTCACCTTCCTCCTTTCTCTCCTCCCCCTCATCCGATGACATGGATCATAAAACTGTTCAGCTGTTTCCTTTGGCTTTAATCAGGAAAGTGAACCCCGATTCAGCCATACCCTCGCTCTGTGTCATAACTGTTCTTCCAAAGGATAGAGTGCGGGTTTATAGTTTATCCTTATAGATGCTGAATGTCTTTCAAAGGCATCTCATTTAATTAATATAGCTAAATAATTATGTTTTTTTTACGTTCAAATATTTGTGTCTTAGAAACTTAATTGATTGTGTTTTTACATTGTTTGACGTTTTACTGGAGTAATTTAAGGACACGACCCTGTTCAAAGGCAGCCAGTCATGGGTTTTGAACTAGCAACCTTCTGGTTTCACCCCTGAAAACGATATCTTAAGTCAGTCATGGGGCTTGAACCAGGAACTGTTTCACCTCTAGAAACGATACCTTCAGCTGTTTTGTACTGCAGGCCCCGCGTAGATCAATCTGTGAGCTGTTTCTATTACCGGTAGGCTGTGCCAGCCCCGAGTCGGGAAGCTGTGTCTACTCCCTGCCCTTAGCCTCAGCGAACTCCTCCGGTAATTGATGGGTGATCGACTGAACTCAGCAGCGGTGAATCCAAACATAGCTGGGTTGTGTCCCTGTGATGCTCTTAATCAGTAGATAGACTGAGGGCTCCATCAATGAGCCCATCCATCATGCTGGTGCGATTGGAATGCCTGGTTGTACTTTGCCCCTGAGCACATTGTGAGGATATTATGCCTGGGTAAGGAGCAGCTTTGTCTGGGAGCCCCACCCACAAATAACTAGCTCTACTCCCACACAGGTGCTCAAGTATAACCAACCTTGCTTACATAGTCAGTCACACCCACAAAATTGGCCCACCCCAAAATAACCAACCCAGTCAACACATAATGGACCTCAATCAAGTTATGTTTCGTGTCTGCAGGCTTTCATGAGGATTTGTTCAAAACTTCCTCAGTCAGCCTGGCCTGTACAGAAATGATGGACGGCTCTGGTCCATTCTCGAGCCCATGGGGCCAGAGGGGGATCTCTCAGGGGGGCTGTTAGCGCTCAGAGGCGACCCCAGTAGGTGGAGCACTGAGCTGGGTGGGTCACGCTTAGAGACGTTAGAGCGTGCAGGCGAGTCTGACTTAGAGAGCCTGTCTGTGGGTCGTGCATCTGTGAGGTGGGAGTCTGTGGGGCCGTGCATCTGTGGGGTGGGAGTCCATGAGGCGGGTGTCTGTGGGGTGGGAGTCCGTGAGGCGGGTGTCTGTGGGGTGGGAGTCCATGAGGCGGGTGTCTGTGGGGCCATGTGTCTGTGGGCTGGGCGTCTATAGGCTGAGCGTCTGTGAGCCAGGCGTCTGTGGATCCTCACAGCCTCTGGTGAATTAAGCCACAGAGATGAGTCGATAAAGGCTGCTTGTGCTGCTTGGTCTGCTGTATTTATTACAGTGGCATGGAGAACTTTTTCGGGGGGGCAGTTATGGTACACAGTGATGAAGGAGCAGCTGAAAAAATATCTCCAGTCTGCAGCCTGACACCCTGCTGGTTCTGCAGTGCTTCAGACACATGATGAGCTCAGTCCAGAGCGGTCGGTGCCATTATTTGCTGTGGTCGTGTGGGTCTGTAGATCCCTCTGCGCTCCCTTTTTACCGCCAAAATCGCCATCTCCGCAGCTCTCCTCGTCGATCCCTTCTAGTCATCCCCTCCTCCCTCCATCCCCGCTCTCATCTGTCCCACCCCCCTGCTCCCTCCGTGACGGGCCTGTGAATTAGCTCTGCTTAAACAAGCACAGAAACGAGAGCATCCACCACATCACCCCCCTCCCCGCGTGGCGGCCGTCATTTTGATAAGTGTCTCCTCTGTCACATGGGCCCCCAGTGCGCTCTGTCCGCTGGGACCAGAGCTAAACCAATAAAAACTTCTTTTTTTTTTTGTTTTCCAGTTGGGGGGGGCGTGATTGATGAATGGGATTTGGAGCTGGGAGGGCAAGACAGAGGGTCGATCATGTCACACTTGCGTCCCGTTGCTTCGTTAGGCGGACATCTCGTTAACGGATTAAAAATTGATTCTGGGAGATTTTACTGCAGTCCCAGCTGAATTCCCGGGGGTTGGGACGCCAGTGCCTTAGACTGCGAATGGCCAGGTGCGTCGCGGTCACAGTGATCCAGAAGGTGTGTGGTGACGGGGATTGGTGACGTATGTCAGCGCCACACCCCTGGCCAACATGCGGCACTCGCTTCAACCTCGAACAGCGTGGTAACGTCACTGTGACGGACATACATCACTGCTGTCGGCGGTAACATGGCCCCGAGTGCGCTTGCGGCCCAGCTGAACGCACCGAGGCCTTAAAATTGCATAGAATCTGACATTAAAAGATGAAAAGACCAGGGATGTAGAGAGGACCCAGCTGCGGTGTCATTTGCAGTCGGGAGGGTTACCCTGCAAAGCCCTCGGCGGATTCTTCCGGAGCTGTTCGCCGGAGCCGGTACAAGAAGCTGACAGGCGTGTTTGAAGCTGATCCAGATAACAGGATCTGCCTCTTTTATCCAGTCCTGTCTGTATTCCCTCAGCAGGAAAGGGGGGGGGGGCATGTGACCAGGATCTAATGATTTTTAAAAGTTTATAATGATGCGTATGCCAGCTTAAATGCATTTATTTATTTAGTATGTTTAAGTTTCTTTTTTAAGCTGAATGAATTTAACTGTTTAAAGAGATCACAAGCGCATATAACAAGTTGGTGGCATATCTCTGTCGCCCCCTGCAGGCTGGAGTGGGTGGAGATCATCGAGCCGCGCACGCGAGAGCGCATGTACGCCAACCTGCTGACAGGCGAGTGCGTGTGGGACCCGCCACAGGGCGTGCGTATCAAGCGCTCGGGCGACGACCAGTGGTGGGAGCTGTTCGACCCAAACACGTCGAGGTTCTACTACTACAGTGCAGCATCCCAGCGCACCGTGTGGCACCGTCCCCACGACTGCGACATCATCCCCCTGGCTAAGCTCCAGACGCTCAAGCAGAGCTCCGACTCGCCACCGCCGCCACTCAGTCGCCACGGCAGCACCTCCTCCTCGCTGGACCAGGAGGCACCCAACGCCAATGTCAACGTCAATGCTGGGGGGAAGGAGGAGCAAGAGCGGTGAGGGGGGTGGAGGGACATGTTTGTTGAGGGGGGGTCGGGTGGTCAACTTCCTCCTCAGAATGATGGCAGGATTTCTGATTTTCACGAGATGTGGCGATTGGACCTTAATTGATTAATTGGATAAGGAAGTAGAAAGTCAGGCTCCAATTAAGCCTGTAGATCTTGGCTCTCAATGCAGGGTTCGGGATGAAATCCAGGCTCCAACCCAAGCCTGAACAGAAGTGCTCCCGCCTCACCTTTGCTGCTGAGTGCTGTGTGGTAAATCATCTGCGTCTCCCTCTCCTCTTAATGAGAGGCCATACAGCATAAAGTGTGCTATTTTAGAGCCGCGCCAGGTTTGTGTTTGGGGTAAACGATGCCGGAATGAGAATGATAGCTAATTAGGACCGGCCTAAATTTTCGGGAATGTGGAGGGTGACGTGGAGAAATGGTTAGGTGAACACTCAGCAGACAGGCCCGGAAATTTCTCTAAAGGAAGTTTGATTTAATGTAGCAGCGAGCACGCATCACACACACACACACGCACACAGAGATTTATTTCTAGGGGACCTTGTAGTAAGCCCCTTTACTAAGGTGGTGTGTAGACATCCTGATTTAACTTCCCAGCATGCCTCGCTTCCAGGAACACTGTCCCCCCGGGGGTGGGCATACTCGGCATGGGAGTGCCCACTGCTGAACGGGCCAGACAGCGATCAGGCACTCTCAACACAACAAGACAAAAGTGCCCCCCCAGCCTCATATTCAGTCGCCTTGGCAACTATAGCCAGTCATCTATATGTACAGAGGTGTATACAGGGGCGTGGCCACAGGGGCAGTGACCCCAGCTCAAAGGTGATTGGCTGCCAGAGTGCCCCCTCCTCTATCATTCACCAATTCAAATCATATCATTGGCTAATGATAAGATAGGCCCCTCTGTGTGAGTTATGACCCCTCTTATGCCTCCACCCTAGAAAAATCGTAGAATCATCCCTGAACACGTGCCTCTTTGTCACCCCCCCACCCAGTCTAAATTCTGCCTTTCAGTATGCAGAGCTGTGACTTTTATTGACCACTTTATATAATCTAATTAAGCCCTGATCCTTCATGCTCAAATTTCAGGCTAGCCGTTAAGCACGTGGTTCGGGCTGTTGCCATGGAAGTCATCTATAAACCTATTATACGGCGGTTATTCTTTACGGATAATGAATTTGTTTTCGGTGGCATGATAGTTTGGATCCTAGCTGTTACTGTATATCGATATTTGCTGTACATCACAGCAAGGGGGTAGGGCTCAGTGGCCAGGGTGAGACGTTAGGGACAGGCTGTTCGATTCTACTGGTGGAATCTTCGGGCATGAATACTTCCCAATCACAGTTGTGTAACGAAAACTCGAAAGTAAAGTCAGTTAACTAGCTCGGGCTAGCTGGCCGATGACGCAACCATGAAAGCCGTTTATGCACAAGTGTTGCGGGGCTCGCTCAAGAGGGTCCGCGCGCCTTTTCTGAAGCTGCGGGGGGTGCTTTCGTCTCGTTATCGCCCATAATGACATCCTCAGCTGTGGGGCCACTGGAGCTTCGCAGCTGGCCTCCATGAAAGAGCGCGCATCGGCGGACGCTTTGAAGCACCGGCCGCAGGCAGCAGCCCAGATGGCGAGGGATGGGCCGCTCGCTCTTGTCCTGCATGCGAAGGTTAACGTGAGCACAGGCCCACATTAATGATGGACTTTATTCACTCTCTGAGGATCGCCTGGCTGTTCTAGTGATTGACATGACACTATGCCCCACCCCCTCGTACCTGATTGGCTGTTGAGTGTGTAGGTACATCGTAGATGGGCTCACAGTGGAACCCTTTCTGATTCTTATTAAACCGATTCTTGTTGCGACTCTACACTCACTCCTTTAGGGCTGTGGGCTCAATCTCCAGCTCCCTTCTTTGTGAATTACGGTCCTCCAAGTTCCCAGAATATCTTTCCGTTTCACTATTGTCTTCATACACTCACCTAAAGGATTATTCGGAACACCATACTAATACGGTGTTTGACCCCCTTCCGCCTTCAGAACTGCCTTAATTCTACGTGGCATTGATTCAAC
>JAODKC010000041.1:4220310-4238931 GCA_026777985.1 Mormyrops attenuatus | reverse complement strand
CCCCCCCCCCCCCCCCCCCCCCCCCCCCCCCCCCCCCCCCCCCCCCCCCCCCCCCCCCCCCCCCCCGGTAGCCCGTTTTAATATACTGCACCCCCGGAGGCTGCCCCAAGCCCCTAGCTCATCTGAACCCACCTTTCACAAAGATCATACCTAAAAACTGAAAAAAAAAACACAACACCTTCAGGATGTACCCCCATAACAAGGAAGCACCCTAGAATTATTTCAAGCGTGTACAGAAGTCACCCCTGCCCCCAATGCACACACTTCATTAGTCACTGGCATTCATTAGGCACTGGCACAGTTCAAGTCGTGTGTCCTGAGAACACACACGTGACAGATGTTGCTACAGCAACAGTTGGTATTGTAAAAAGGGAGGGGCTTGAGAGCCATCTGTCTAGGGTCAAGGTTTGGAAAATGAGGGGATGACAATCATAAAAGTAACTTCCACTCAAGTTCAGAAAAACGTTGGGAAAAAATGCAAAAGGTCCGAGGAAGCATCACAGGGTTTAAATCTACAGCAGGTCTTGAACCACCTACAACACGTCCCATCTTTGTCGCTAGTATGAGTGCCACCTTGTGGGTAGTAGCAAAAACTGCAACGCAGTATACAATAATCCATTTATTAGTTAGACAGAATAAAAACGCAGACAACACATGTATGGTTTCGTTTTGGAACTGACATTTAAAAAAAAAAAAAAAAAAAAAAAAAAAAAACACTACAGGGACAAAAAGTAATGACATTTGGAACAAAAGTGACTTTGTATAGTTAACCAAGCATTTAAGTAAAGTCAAAACAGTTTATATCTCAGGACTTGTTAACCACTATCTCTCTCGTTACCGGTTCGATACTGATTCTGGTTTTTGGAATCAAATAACTCCTCCAAGTTTTTGCGAACGAGCTCCACCTCATCACGAAAACTCGCCATCTTCTGCTGCGAAGTCTTCCTCTGAAGAAAGCCAGGGTCTTATTAACATCCGACATAGTATG
Source organism: Mormyrops attenuatus (assembly GCA_026777985.1). Lineage (NCBI taxonomy): Eukaryota > Metazoa > Chordata > Actinopteri > Osteoglossiformes > Mormyridae > Mormyrops > Mormyrops attenuatus. The sequence goes on along the minus strand of JAODKC010000041.1, from coordinate 4,237,943 downwards.
TTAGTTTATAGCATAAATTCGGGCCTAAAGTGGAGAACACTGAAACCTCCCAATCATTCGGTACTCACGATGAGCATGCACAGCCTCTCCTGCTCCAGCTTGAAAAACTCCGCCACTGTCAGATCACCGAAATCTTTATTCAGGCCCAGGAAGCCGCAGTCAGGAGCACGTCGGACGTGTTCAGACCTAGACGCATTGCGAGGACAGTTAAGCTCTCAGTAAAGTCTCTTCACACGAGTTACCCTAAATATATAGATATGATTAAACAAGGATTAAGAGCATTTTTACTTCTTCAAACCAACCAACGATTAAGTTAAAAAACACACAAGTCCCGCATATCCAGTTGTATAAAATAAAATAAGAAAACCCAATACTACCGTTTAGCTCAACTAGTCTTTCTAATTGACATGTTTTTTTCGCAGGATAAGGTGTACCAGGGATCATCTTGCGGCTCCCAGCCTTCCAGCTCCTTCAGGCAGAAGAAGCAAGATGCCACGTCGGGTTCATTCTCACTGGGACAATGAACAAAACCTGCTTTGGCCATCTGCAAATAAGTTTACACCAAACTGATAGTTAAAATCGACACTAATTTCCTTAGACTGTTTGGAATTTTATTTAAACGGTGCTAAAAGCGTTTATTGATCATTCAAAATTAGTGTTTAGATGCTATAATTTTGTAGTTAGGGGTCATTTTCCAGTTTTAAAAAGCTCTTCTAAAAGTAAGATTTTATAAATTTCACTTTTGTGCAACTGGCGTCTCCACATAACGGGCCGGTCGAGCAGTGCTCGACATGATCAGTAATTCAGTCAAACAATAGCAGCACTGTCATGCATTGCAAATGTCTTGCTATATCTGTCCCATCAGTCAGGACTGCTCTTAGTCTTCCTCTGGTGCACAAGGAGCCAGCAATTCAGCGTTTGACTGAACAACTGAAAACAGCATTGGCGTATTCAACGCGCATTCAGTAATGAGCTGAAGCACGGTCTGGATGGCCCCTGCTGATAGTAGCCAACAAAATGTAATGCTAATGGATTTTACCTACGTCAAGAAGTTATCACTGGTCTTTCCAACCAACAGCTAGTCGTTAGGTCAGTCACCACTAGATCGCAGGGTAATAAAATAACTTCACAATTTATTTCGAGTTAGATTTAGCAGCTTGCCAATAGTGATTGAAAGTTTTCCCAAATTAAAGATCGTCGTGCAACATTTCTTTTCAAGCAGTGAACGTCACTAGTAAGTCTATTTTGCATTACTGCAAGGTTGTTTTTATGGTAAGTTAATGACCTTAAAGCAATGGATTTCCGTGCTCTAAAATGTTGCTTTGACTCACATACTCACCTGTTCAGGCGTACACCGGCAGTCTTCCCGGAAAGGCCAGTCTGCAAACGTTTGCAGCCGCTTCTCATAACTGTACATTTCGCTGTATGCGTGAAGTTTACCCCTTAGAGAATAAGTCTTTGCCATTATGCGTACTAATTATTTAACGGATCACCCACTGAAAACAATTGTCGGTTCTGTATTAGTAATGTTATGAAATTGTAATGCGATGTTTAATAAAGCAAATAATTCCCAATATCCAAAACAAAAACTGATCGAAGAAGTTAAGTAATTGATGGTGTTCAACAGATTTTAAAAGACCAGCCTTACAATTTGCACCTGCTGATTACTCCGAAAGCACATAACTCACACCTGGAATACGACGCCAGGAGGGTTGCACGTGACGTCACACCATACCACCCACACCAAGCAAAGTCCGTCATCTGCCATATTGGTGCATTGTCATTTTTTGCATATTAAGTTGAGATTGTACGACAACATATGGCATGAAATACATCATATATAAGTTCTTACACAAAACGAACCATACAATATAATAATAATTGTAACGTTTGACAAAACAACAAATAAAGATACAATAAAAGAGCTAAGGGATCTCTTTTAAAGCATGAATAATATTCAGTAATTGCTTTGCTGTTTTACATAAATTTCAGTGATTTGCAATACAGTGTTAGTTCTTTTATAAATACCAATAAAGGTTGTGTCTTAATGATGTAATATCGACGAGTGGCGCTTCGCTGGCGGGAGCTAATTTGCATGTTTCCCAGCATACCACTTTGTGTGTTTGCACATAGCCCATGTATGTATTGGCTGTTGTTGGTGTCTGCGCCCTGTTCCTTGTGTCGCATACTCCCGATGTGTGATGCCATCTGTAGTGTTGGTTTGTTAATGTTAGTGTAGTGACTTGTATACCCACGGTGACATGTTGGGGTGGTTAAGGGAGACGGCACGGTCGGCAATGTGTATTTCGCATGAAGGGGCAGCTGATAGTAATTGTCTTGTTATTTTGAGGTCTTTTAAATGCTGTTGCTGTGAGAGGGGTTGTTTTTTTCTGACTTTTTACATGGGGTGTGGGTCTGTTGGGTGTTACAATATGTTTGCAATTTTAAATACAGTTCAACTTTCTCGTTCTCCATTATGATTGCAAATGTAATATTTCTGTTAAACAGAGAGAGAATAGACTTTTGTTTCAAGTCAATTATATTGTTCTGCCAAAAAGTATTGCTATAAAAACAAAAGAAAAATAAGTGATCCATGGTATCTATTTCTTCATCACCGAATATGCAGTTACTGTGCTCAAAGTTAAATTTTTGTCTAAGGAGTTATCTGCAGGATTTATATAGTTAAGTACTTTAAAGTGAAGCTCTTTTGCGTTTGAAGGTAAAACTAAGGTTAAGAAGGTAATGTGTAATATCTCGAAAAGTGGCTGATTAAAAATATGAGAAGCTGAAATTGGTGCATAGTTTCCCATCTTGTACGATACTCCGTGTGTACTCTATGCGCTCTTTTGCTGCTATTGTCATGGTCGGGGATGCTGTTGTTTGCTGCAACAACAGCAGTCTTCGTGACAACGGTATAGGATTCCTTAGGGTTCTAAAACTGTATAAAAAATGTGATTCAGAGAGTAGAGATGAAGTTTTATCTAGTGAGCACCACTTGCAATGGTTGCACGGAATCTCAAGAGCAGAACTCATTGAGAAGAACCTTGACAGGGCTGGAGTGTGTGGAGACCACTTTGGTAGTGGTAAGAATAATGTCAAAATGACTAGTGTTTCCATTGTGTTGGTGTTTGTAGATAAGAATATTTTTAGCATAACAGTGCTGGGCTTCCATTAGTTAGTGAACATCGGGTTAGTTATTGTTAGCATGTTAACTTTACAGTATCTCATGATCCCCATTCTGTTTGTTGTTGTGGAAATGATTTGGTTTTAAATGGTTTTAAGAATACGACGTTGGAAATGTATTATGGACATAATTATCCCTTTCGTGTTGGACCACTGTGTATGACAGAAGCAATAATGATTGGGCAGTGGGCACCAAGAGTGAACATGGGATACAAGAATGTAAAGTGTGTCAACAAACGAAAACAAAACAACTCCTCAGACAGTCCTATCAGCCAAATGAAAGCTGCATATCCAGGGATATTTGTCCTGACACCAAGTGGTTAGTTTTCTGTCTTACACTGTACATTGATTTCATTTTCTGTTTTTCCACTCTAGCATCTGATGCCATGGACCAGGAAAATGTTCCTTCCTATTTAACACTGTCCTAGGGTGTTGAATCCAGGGCAAGTGCAGCTTGGCATCATAAGAAACTGAGTCAGGATGGTACTGTACTGGATCAAGGTATGATGATCTTTTTAGTATCAAAATATCATGCAAGGGTTGCACAATGTGGCTGACTCTCCAACACTCCATGATAATCTTGCAATTAATTTTGCAGCTTTGCTGGAATTTAATTAATTGTTTTTGCTGTTTGTGGTCTGAGGTTGTCATGTCCACCCAGATGATCCTGAAACAGGAGTTGAATGCCAGACTGATCTGACTGTATGATTTGTTAGCCATATAATCATGCATCAAGTGTATGACATGTGAGCTAGACAGTCTTAAGTGTAGGCTCATAGAAATCTGTCAGTAGACAGCTTCAAGGACAGTGATGAAAAGACAGCATTACACGGGCTTGCCAACCTTTTTTCTCCTAACTCACTTTAAAGCTCTGTGCTCCTTGCATGTCAACAACAAAGCAAAACATTCTCTGATGTGTCTCTGCTGAATATGCTAATAAATTCTGAAACATTTGTACTATATCTGCTATATAACTAACATTTAGCATTTGTGTTGAGTGAATCAGCATATTAATTGTTATAAATGAATGATTAAATGTTATACATATCAATATACTTATTGCATATAATTTGTATAATTACAGGTGTGCATGCTGAAAAATCAAAGTAAGTATAGACACTAACGTGTGGACCCTCATGTAGGTATAAAAACGTAAGTATATCACTCGCAGCTTCATGGTACATTTAGCCTTGTTAGAGGACATTGTTTGCGGCCAAACATGACATAACTAATACCTTTATTTTTCCAATGATGATTTGTGGCTGATCAGTCATTTTAAAATGCCAAGAGTGATTCTGATGGAATTGTATGAGGAATTGGCCCTGGCCCTTTAATGGCATACACAATGATATCATTCTGTTCCTACCCAGCTCCAAGTACTGACACCTATGGGATTTCTGATGACAGGAACATACCAAGGGGAACTGGCTGACAGTCAAGGGGTATCCCAACCCACACTGGCTTCCATTATTCCTTAAGCAGTGGCTGGTATTAACCAACTGTGAAGACAGTATATTAAGTTTCCTTATGGTGTGGATGTACATTCAGACAATAAAATACAATTTGCAGCAGTGTCTGGCTTTCCTAGTGTAGTGCAATAAAAGCACCACCAGAGAGCGAAGCTGATTTTGTGAGCAATTTCATTCCACCAACGTGCAGCTCATCTGCGATGCCAATATGGTTTCAACAAATGTCATTGCACATTGGCCTGGATCCATGCATGATGCTTTTATTTTACGGAACAGCAGTTTAGGATGTAATCATGAGGCTGTGGTATGTCAAAGTAGATGGCTGATTGACAACTGAAATATACACATACGAGATTTAAGCCAGGCTTTGTGTATATAAGTTTTCCTTTGACTAATATGTACATGTAGTACTCACATGAGCCAGCAGTTACCCACTTATGTGCTGACTATTAACCCCATTTCACCACCCTTGCAGTGAAAGAGGAATGGCGGAGTGGCACAATCAGTGGCCGAGCACATCATATGTTGACTGAAAAACAGGTGCCAGTGTTTGGACTGGTCAGGCAATCAGTTATACCACCCGGCAAAAGTGTGCCACGTCATATTTGCGTGCTGTGTCCTGCAAAACATAGCTGAAGGAAACAAGCTGCCTCTTTCTGAACCGCTACATGTCAGAGTGGGTGGTAATGTTTTCGAGCCCCGATCTGAACCGGCTGACCTCTCTGCTGTGAGACTGAGGAACATCTGTGCAGAAGAATGTAACACAGGTGCAGGAATACTTTTTGAGTAGTACTTTTAATACAGCACATATTTCATCCACAGCCACTTTAATTCCCTTCTGGTGTACATTCATGATCCTGAGCTCTTCAACAGTCTGCCTCTGTAGGTGCATGATGGCATCTGTGAGGACGTGCCCACATGTGATGGATGTGCCTTGCCAGACCAGGGGTGGATGGTGCTCTGCTTGATCTGATGTCCCCCTCGGATATCTCAGACACTGCATATTATAATAAAGCAAATTTTATGATGGACATCTTTTCCATTTGCATTTCTCTGTGGGACTTTTCTTGACCTTGCTGTCTCTGTGTGTCACGTAATGTGGGATGAAGGACTCACGGCAAATAAAATGAGTTTTATTACAAAAAGGGAACTGACTAGAAAGCATTGGGATCATAGGGGCTCACAAACAGGGAAGAACACACTGGCTGACAGGAGCAGCAATGTTAATGGCAGGACTGGGAGCACTTCTATACAGGCACTAATGAGGGAGCAAGCAAGAGGCAGCTGGAGTGAATCGCACAAGGACTGGAATCAGAGGTAAGACAAATGCATAACGGAGAAAACAGGAGGTCAGATGGGCAGGGCAAGACACCATGTCCCATGCTGCATCCATATCCCCATGGAGGATAACTCCCACCAGGAATGTCTCTCCAGTTACTGCACCCAATCGGGCATTCAAATCAGAGTCCCTGTTCAGGGTCACCCACCAATAGTTGGCACATTGCACTGGTGTATGCCAATATGCTTTTTTTGCCTCCGATTTTAAATCCGGCCTTTTTTGGTCATGGCTTGGCTTGTTGAGCTAGCCACAATAAACGGCGGCAGTCACATGCTGCCAATTTTCTTTCTTTCTTTGTCACACCTGCAGATGAACTATCAAGTAAAAGGGTTCCTTTGGGACAGTGATAATTATATGGTTACCTAATGCAGGATTCCAGCCTACAGTCATGGAGGTGTGACATTGCAATGCTAATTGCTGAGATCTGATATGTTTACAGGCTGCTGTTGCCTCTTGTGTATGTTTCACTCTGCCTTTTATTTCATGCTTCCAAGCATAACAATCTCAGTCACCGCGAGGCTGTGGATGGACAAGTTTTCAAGCTGTATATTACCAACAACATTAACACATTAATCAGTGGAAGAATTGGCTGAAATAATAATATTATAATAATAATAAAATCCCTCAAAATCAGGGTTGGCATCATGGCGAGTGGGGAGGGGGGTTCGTTCATCGAGAGTCCGTGTTGTGAGTCCCCCACCAGTCTCTCAAATCTCTCAAATGAATGATTGTGCCCCCCATATGCCACCCACCAATGACAATGTCATTTAGGGAGCTGTACCAATTTACTTTTAACTTAAACTTTAATTTTATCTTTTAAAATAGGCGTTCATCTAAAATAAAAAAACACCTTGAATATTTAACATAACTTTGTTTTTTTGTCAGATCTTTCAGACCCCCCCCCCCCCGCCCAGTAAGTGGCTGGTGAAGCCACTGCATAGGACCACCCATCCTACCATCCTGAATAATAGCAGATTGTCCCAAACAATTGATCCCCCGGCAAGAACTGTATGTGAGGAAATTTAACATGGTGATGCTGAAGTGTCATTGTGCCTAACAGACTTGGTAGGCTAGGAAATCCAGTTTAAGCTGTTTTGAAAAGTCTGGTCTTGGTCATGAAGTGCAGCTGAGGTATGGGCTGCTTTGGTTACCTCTTTAAACCACCACTCATGATTATGTTCATGCACAGAAACACTTTAAATGTGCATGTGGAGGTCAGGTTAAATTAATTCATTTGAACTCAAAATACAAACCAGTGATTCTTGACATGTTTGCTATTCTCTCTAGTAATCAACAACTGACCAAGAAAACAAGGTTAAAATGATGCAATGGGACATGAATACTGGACCTGAATGGTGCACTGATCAGGTGGAACAAGCACCTGCTACTCTGGAGCAGCCAAGGACTCAGGATACAAAAGAACTGTGTTTGCTTTTCTTTTGTGACACCCGTCCTGGCTGACTGTTATATACAAATGGAGTTCTGCTGTGCTAGCAATTTGGTGTTAAGTTTTTCCCGTCTATTCACCGTCTCTCTCCGGTCACACTGACACCTAACCCTCTCTCTTTGTCTCCTCCTCTTTCCTTCCTTTGACACAGCTGTAACTTATTAGAGCCCTGATGTGATTACTTGCTGCAGTCTCCTGCATGTGATATAGTTTTTCGCTATGGTAAAAGCAGGCAAGAGAGAAGGAGATGGAGAAAGACTGGGGGGGGGAGAGTTTGGGATAATCAGTGATATTGATTCCTGCTTCTCAAATGGTAAATGTCCCTGATCACACAGTGTGCCTTGCATTCCTGATACCCCCAACCTCAACCATCAGGATGTCTGTGGCTTATGTTTTTGTTTTGGTTCTACTTAATGCTGTAGTATTAAAGTGCTTGTAAATCTCCAAAGCTGTTGAACCTCCTGTCTTTCTGGGAAATCTGCTTTAATGTTAAGCTGCTGGATTCTGGAAGAGAAGGAGGTGGGGAAAGATGGTGGAGCAGTTGGTATGGAGCTCATGTAAGGACAAGGTCATGTATTGATTTCTTAGGAAGTTACAATTGAGCTGAATTTTAGCTGAACATATTCATTTGTTCCAGCAATCAGTCCCGCTTTTCAATGACTATTCAGCTGCACTTGGCATAGTTCCACAATGCTACTCAATGCTACACAATGCTACTGGTTCTAACGTATCTGTTCTAGCATTCTCTCCCCCAATCCCAAGGACACCAGGACACACACACACATATACATACGTACAGACATGCACTCACCACACACTCCCCCCATCCCACGCCTCTGCCGCTTCATACCCTCAGCGTGGACTGGCGGGTCTGTGACCAGCGCCACGTATGGCTGCATGACCGGATGGCTGTTTGTCTATGCTGGACTACCTCCACCTCCCCATTTCCCTCCCCTGTTGCAAGTCACGACTTTTATGTTGTATGGTGTAGTGACCATGTGCTTATGTTGCTGAGGTGGTTTTTTTTCGGTTCCTACAACGTACTCCCTACTTGAGTACAGTATAGGGGCTGTTTTTTTTTATTCTCCTCCTCTCTCCTCATGTAATTCTGTTTTTCTTTTTCTCTGTTCTTCCTATATCCTCTGTCTTCCTGACCGGTCTACCCCCTGTAATGTGACGTTCATATGTGTGGTCGGGTTGATGGCCAGTTTTTCCACTGGTACTTGTGACTAGTGACATGGTATATTGCGACAGCAATAAAGGGCTTCATCCATCCATCCATCCATCCATCCATTCTGTGGATGCACCGAGTGATGGGTGTTACTTGTCCAGTTGGTGTGAAACAGTGTTGAAGGCTTCATGCCAGAAATAGTGGGAGGATGAGAATCCAAGGAGATTCTGAACAGGTTGTAGTAGATGGCATTGCAGAAGCTCTTTACATAATTTGTTTTTACGATGTGAATATGAAATGATTAGCAACATGTGGTGGTGTGACAGTCAACATTGACATTCTTTACAGGTGCAAATCTTCCATATTGAAATTCACACATATGCATTTACAAGGTGAGATTAAATGCATTTGTATTAAAGAATAATTGTAATTGCTTATGAACAATGATTTACAAAATGACCACCTATATTATATTTTGGTAATTATAAGCCATACAGTATGTAGTGTGCATTTTATACCAGGCATACTGTACAGTACTGTACAAAAGCATTAGGCAGTTTTATCTGCTTCTCTTCATGCTTCCTTGCAGTTTGTAGGAGACCAGAGCATCTATTTCTCTAATGGAGTTCTGGGAACTGTGGTCAGTTGTAGCTTATCCATTAGGTTAAATTTGAGGCACAGTGTTTTGTTTTTCCCTGTTTCACTCACCTTTGACCTCTCAGGACTGCTTAAATTCGTCACCTTAGTCATTCGAGGACATACAGTATGGAGACAGCACCTGATGTTAGGTATGTGCCTTGGCCACCCATAGTGCCAGCAAATCATTTTTCTGGAAGAGATAGCAAATGAAATGTGAGAGAAGAATATAACATGGTTATGGAGAGGGTCCATGGGCCGACACAAAGTCAAACCAGCGGTACCCAAGGATTCTCTGAAGAGACACAGTACAGAACTGCAGGGTCTACGGAAGTGCCCAGTTTGTGAATCTGACCACAGAATTGTGGCAACTCCAATCTGTACTGGGAACTGAGAAGGATGGCTGTGAGGGCTCTGAGGGCAGATAAAGAGGCGTTTGTTAGACAAATCTGTGAGCAGGTGACACACCATCTGTGGTCTAGTGACCTATGTCCTGCTTACAGAGGAATTGAAGTATTACGCACATCAGAATCTGTTCTTCGGAGACTTGCAGTCAGGGTGAGTGATGGAACAGTCCTTACGGATGACACTGCAGTTGTGACCTGCTGGGCAGGCTACTTTGAGCAGTTGTTTAAAACTGACCCTCCAAGTAGGATGTTGGGCGTCTCTGGGTCCACGGTCTCTGAAGCTGACCCTCTGATCAGCTGTGAATCTCCCAATCTCACTGAGATTGCACGGGTGGTGAATCAGCTGGGGGAAGGGAAGGCCACAGGGATCTTTGGTATCTGGGGTGAACTTCTCCAGGCTGGTGGTAAGGCTGTCCTCCTGGCATTGCAGGCAGTCTTTGCTTCCATTTGGGAGTCAGGTGTCATCCCAACTGACTGGAAATCAGGACTTGTAGTCCCTATCTGGAAAGGGAAGGGTGATCTCCTGGATTGCAGCAACTACAGGGGGATAACTCTGCTTTCAGTGCCGGGTAAGGTCCTTGCTAGGGTCATCCTTAACTGGATCTGTGACCACTTGCACAACCGGAACAGTCTGGTTTTATACCTAAGTATTCTACCATCGACCGTATCCTTGCACTGAGGGTTCTTTTGGAGCGCAAACGCGAATATCAGCAGAGGTTCTTTGCAGCCTTTGTCGATTTTCGTAAAGCATTCAACTTGCCCTGTGGGACATTCTGAGACTTTGGAGGATCCCCCGAAGTTACTGGATGTCATGGCCAGCCTGTACACTGGTACTGTGAGTGCTGTGCAGAGTGGAGGGAGAACCTCTGCGTTTTTCCCAGTTGATTCTGGGGTTTGCCATGGGTGTGTTCTTGCTCTTACTCTGTTCAATGCTTGTATGGACTGGGTGTTGGGCAGGGTCATGGGGTCCAGCAGCTGTGGGGTGTCCATTGGTGAAGAAAGATTTACTGATCTTGACTTTGCCGATGATGCTATGATCTTAGCTGAATCAATGGAGGCTCTGATCAGGGAGTCTGAGTGTCTGGGATTATGGGTGTCCTGGATAAAGACCAAGATCCAGGTATTTAATGACTTCTTAGGCACAGCCATCAGTAGTGTGTCTGTCTGCGGGGGGAATGTCGACCTTGTCGAGAGATTTACCTACCTCAGCAGCGACATTCATGTCTCTGGTGACTCTTCCTATGAAGTCAGCATACGGATTGGAGGAGCATGGCTGGTCATGAGGTCACTGGAATGGGGTGTGCGGCACTCCCGATGTCTCTGCTAGAGGGCGAAGGTCGAAGTCTTTAGAGTCCTGCGGTCTCATTTATGACTGTTGCATACGCACAAAATGAGACCAAAAAGATGTGTACGCGTCTTTCTACGCAAACGTTGCGATCTATAGAAACAAACTTGACGGCAGAATGTGCGCATATGTACTGTACACCAACTCTGACCCATGCGTGCAAACATTTTGGAGAAAAAAATACGACCACCGGTGAAGAGGGTGAGCATCAGTGGCATCAGTACATAAATAATAATTCCTTGTGCTAGTGAGTCATACACCGTACATTTAATTTCACTTATTCAGGCACATATTTATAATAGGCCCATTGAATGAATATATAAGTAAAATATATAATCCGACTCAAATCTTAACTTTATCTACACTTTTAATCTATGCACTGCAGCTGTTGAAATATAAATGGGTGGTCGTGATTATCACGATCATTTGCACACGGAGTAAATTCCGCGATCACATTCGTGCGCCACATAACATAATGGATGCGCTGTCATTGTTAGAAGATTACACCAATGGCAGAATTAGAAGGGAACGGGTGTTCAGGGACCATAAAGATTTTTTGGCCCATGATGATGACTGGCTCATAAACCGATTTAGATTACCTAGATATGGGCTTTTGGAGCTATGTGCTGAACTGGGTCCAATGTTAGAGAGACCAACCCGACGGAACCGCGCGATCCCGGTACAAATACAGGTACTGACGACCCTGGCGTTCCTTGCAACTGGCTGTTACCAGCGGGAATTAGCCGACAAGTATATGTTATAATTAACAATAAAATTGTGAATTTGTTCTAAAGCTTGTTAAGGAAATACAATAATAATCTAATTGTGTTTAATTGTATTCTAGGTCTGGGATATCACAACCATCGCTAAGCTCAATAATACCTGTCGTTTTGGATTCGATTATTAAAATGACTAGTAGATACATTAAGTTTCCTTACACTGTGGGAGAACAGGCCAACATCAAAAGGCAATTTGCCGCAATGTCCGGTTTCCCAAATGTAATCGGCGAAATTGACTGCACTCACGTTGCAATAAGGGTTCTATATGAAAACGAATTTATTTACATGGATAGAAAACATGTGCATTCTATAAATGTGCAAGTTATTTGTGACACTGATATGGTCCTGACGAACGTGGTTGCACGATGGCAGGCTCGTTTATCCTAGGACACAGCAGTGTAGGGAGCAGACTGCAGGCTGGCGCTGCGCGCGATGGCTGGCTTCTTGGTAAGGTGATAAAAACATTGTGTAATTTATAACTATTCATTGTTCATGTATTGAATCGTTCTGTTACGAAGTGCAGTTGACAACGGCTACCCTCTCAAGTCTTTTGAGCGCACGTACACTTTTAGTATGAGTTCTACGCAAAGTTTTATAAACGAGACCCCTGTCTTGCTGTATGGCTTTTTATTTTTTTATATTAGATATGACATCTTTAAAAGGTACTTCTTCTACATGTAAAATATGTTTTAATGGGTAGAAATAGTGCCAACCTGCATTGTGTGGATGCAGTGCCACAGTGTAGAGTCTCTTCAGTATTATGAGTGAAGCATCAATGTGAACGTGGGGGGGTTAGGCTTTGCTAGCAGGCAAAATCAGAATCAAGGTGGCCAGGGGGTGGCAGTAAAAACACAGTAGGTCGCCATTGTGACATCACTACAGGCAAAACATGGATACACACAAAATAGAGAACAGCAATAGGTATATTGCATCATGATGGGCTTCTTCTGTTTCCAGTGCAATACTACTGGAAGATTAGTATTAATTACTGCAGGTTCTTTTAAGGAAATTTGTCGTCCTGGTTTTACATATTATACTGGTGTTAATAATACTTGAAACATAATTGTCTGATATACTTGTGGAATTTGTCTGAAGCATTTTAGATTGCATATCATACAATATGCAACATCATAACATGCATGTTTTGTCTTTGTATGAATGTCTCCACATTACTGACAAACAAGGTCAATTGAATCTTAGCATTGTAATGACACGTCTGTACCAGCAGAGGGCTGCAATATCCTTTAAGATTTAAGAACTGGAATTATATTTGAAATACCTACACACATTCGGAGATGGTAAAATAAGGGCTTCCCCCCTTTCTTAATTTTAATAGGAGACTAACACCACCTAACAGCTCTTTATAATGCTGTCCTTTGTGATTTTAATTATTAATTATTAAAATTTTATGTGATTAATTATTTCAGCATTTTTATGCATCACAAAAAGTTAGCTAACGCGAGCTTGCATTTCTGAGATTATCTTCTGAGATTAGTCTTCTATGTACCAAGATGCTACTCACTCAGCATTACGTTCTGGACCCACTTTCTGGTGACATTCCCTTTTTGTCATCACATCACCTTGGTTCTTGTCCTGCTTCTGCTTTTGCTGTTTCTCAGAATACAAGAGACCATTTGTGGCTGTTCTTGTCTGCCATATCTGCTCTTGCCAAGTTCCTTCCACCAGATCTGATTGTATCACCAATGTCCACTCCTTGCAGGAGCAGAGGAGTGGTGGTGAAGTAAATGCAACAGTTGAAAGGCTCTGTAGTGGCGGCTGGAGTGAATCTTTTGATAGTTTGTTGGTCAGCACCATTGGGGAACAGTAGCTTCTAACACCTATTTTTTGGTGGAACTACAGAATGCCATCATTCCCATTTTTAAGCAGTTAAAACCAGATAAGCAGCCAATTGGAAGTAGCCTGTGTATAACTGACAGAGCAGTTTAATCCCACCCACCATGTAAAGTCTAGTTTCTGGCATCACTACTGGAAAGGTAACCCATTACAGACCGTTATGCCAAGTTCCCTATTAGAGTGGAGCTAAGCGGGCAGCAGCAGCACTGTGTAGAGGGTCCCAGTTGAAGCAAAAAGAGGAGGCCGTGGCTGTACCTTTGTGTAAAGCTTTACTGAGGGTGTTTTGGCAGAAACATCCAGCTGGATGGGTGAAGGTACGCGTGGCTTTGGATAAAGGTTTGTATAGCCGCTAGGTGATGTAATGTAATATGGCGGCACTTCATACAAACGGGACTGAACACTCTGAGCTCCTGCATAATGACATCCAAAACTGGTGTCTCCTTCATCTCTCCTGGTCTTTGATCATCCTCCTCCCCGGCCGTCCCTCTGCTGTCCCACCCACCCCGGGGCGGGGGAGAATCCCTGTGCTCTGATTTCCTCCTCTCATCGTGACATCCATTAGGGCCTCTCCAGGCCCAAGAGCAGGGACAGCCCGTTAGCGGTTAGCTCACGGAGCGCAACACAGCCTTTCCCTGAAAGACTGATGCCAACTCCGGTAATGAAGAAATCTTATTCCCTGGAGAGCTGGCATGCAGGGGGTCACAAGGGAGTGAGACCAGGACAAAGGTGTACTCCACTGCATATATGCATATCTCAAACATCTTGCTAAACACTGCATGTGCACAGCTGGCTATATACTGACTCTCTACTCTGGCCCAGCAAGGGATGTGGTATGCGTGCTGCTACAGCCCTGCAGCCCTACAGTCAGTGGCTGTACAGGGAATTTCAGTGTGACTGTTTAGTATTCACTGCACTGCTTGGTGACTCACTGGATAAGCCCAATACAAGAGGGGTAGAGGGAGGGAGGGAGGGACAAAATGAGGAGCAATAGATGAGAGGTGGGATTTCTTTGCCTTTAGGTTCACATACACATTACAGCGTCAGAGTGTGTCTGCCTGCACTGGCTTTGTATGTGCTGTTGGTGTGTCTGTGTGTCTGTCTGCACTGGCTTTGTATGTATGTCTGCCTGCACTGGTTTTGTATGTGCTGTTGGTGTGTCGGTGTGTCTGCCTGCACTGGCTTTGTACGTGCTGTTGGTGTGACGGTGTGTCTGCCTGCACTGGTTTTGTATGTGCTGTTGGTGTGTCTGTCTGCATTGGCTTTGTATGTGCCGTTGGTGTGTCCGTGTGTCTGCCTGCACTGGCTCTGTATGTGCTGTTGGTATGTCCGTGTTTGCCTGCACTGGTTTTATATGTGCTGTTGGTGTGTCTGTGTGTCTGTCTGCACTGGCTTTGTAAGTATGTCTGCCTGCACTGGCTTTGTATGTGCTATTGGTGTGTCCGTGTGTCTGCCTGCACTGGTTTTGTATGTGCTGTTGGTGTGTCTGTGTGTCTGTCTGCACTGGCTTTGTATGTGCTGTTGGTGTGTCGGTGTTACTGCCTGCACTGCCTTTGTATGTGCCGTTGGTGTGTCTGCCTGCACTGGTTTTGTATGTGCTGTTGGTGTGTCTGTCTGCACTGCCTTTGTATGTGCCGTTGGTGTGTCCGTGTGTCTGTCTGCACTGCCTTTGTATGTGCTGTTGGTGTGTCTGCCTCCGTGTCACTATCAATGTTTGTGCATAAGTGTGTGTCTATGTATCAACAGCTGTTTTGCCTGAGAAAATTCTTCTACAATTTTAAAGCTCACTTTTTGGCTGTTTTTCTGGCTTTCAGCTATTTGCCTACAGAAAATGTCTGATATTATCAAGAATGCAGAAAAAGCTTAAAGGGGAGCCTGAAGCTTGTCTCTATGCACATGGTGTGGCTTGCGCTCTGGGCTGTCTGCTTCACTGGGCTCCCTCCTCATTAGTCACTCAGAGACTTTTGTAGAGCCTTTTCAGTACCTGACCTGCCCCATAGTCCACCCTGTCAGCTCCTTCTTTTTCTCTGTCCATTTCATTCTTCCAGGTGCCCTGCTAGCATCACTCCATTGCCTGTTGTCTTGCTGTCGTTTTTTTCCTGCAATCTCCCCATCCCCCACTTCACCATGTTGTCAGTTCACATTCCATGTCCCTTTCTCCTTTCTTCCACTCTCTTTTTCCCTGTGTGTCCAACTTAATCTTTATATGGTATGTGGGAGGTTTAAAGAATAAGAACTTGGTGCGTCAAAGTTACAAGGAAGGGTACTAAGGGGACCAACATCAATATTAAGATGAAAACTCTGAATGGGTGCAATATTACACAGAACTAAATGACAGCAGTAGATCAGGGGTAAAAAATACAAGGATTATGGATGCTTTTAAACCCCGAAACACTAAGAATCTGAGAAAGGAGTGGGACAGATGTGGGGGGGGGGGAGTGTGGGAGAGAAATTGTGGCATTATTAGTCCTGCACTGTCTGCTCCATGACTTAAACTCTGCAGGATGACAAGCGGCTGCTCGCACTCCTATTGGCTGGGAGTGCCACCAATGAGAACACAGG
Organism: Mormyrops attenuatus; assembly: GCA_026777985.1. Taxonomy (NCBI): domain Eukaryota; kingdom Metazoa; phylum Chordata; class Actinopteri; order Osteoglossiformes; family Mormyridae; genus Mormyrops; species Mormyrops attenuatus. The sequence goes on along the minus strand of JAODKC010000041.1, from coordinate 4,221,754 downwards.
CATGTAAGGTGCCTTTAGGTTATACCCAGCCCCAAAAACACACACACAAGAAGCAGGGAGAGAGACTGTGTCTGTGTGTTAAGACAGGGAGAGTGCAGGAGGAGCAGGACCTCCGTTTACGTTTGGTTCCCGGCAAACCTCATGTACCTTTTGAAAGTTCCTGCGGACAAGATTTTACCTGCCTGTTTGTTATTTCTGTTTTTGTTCTTATGTGGAGGATCTTGGCACATTGTTCTCATTCTGGAGCAGATTTAATTAAGATCTCACCGGGGAATAACATACACATTGATTCTTCCCCACGTCCGTCTCACCACATTCCTATCCCATGAATAGCTAATACATAGAGAGACAAACACTGTTCTAAAATACTCGCAGCTCAGAGGCAGGAGCTCTTTGCCATCGTCTTCAGTGAGTGGAGCAGCAAATGACCTTCTTCCCCGTCTGCTTCTTGCTGTTCGGCCAGCGTCTCCTGGACACAAGGCTTACTGGAGAAATCAGAATCAGAAGGGGCACACACTGGCTACAGGAGGAGACCGCGGACCACATTCAGGAGTGAAGGCATGATTTTGGGTGAGTTGGCGCAAACTGGAACCACTTGTTATGCTTCTCTACAGAAAACTCACCTTTGGTTTGAACTTGCCAGTGTAATGGCCGTATGTGTGGGAGGGAGACAGATACTCAAGAAATCAGCCTCAGAGACACTGTTCATGCCAGTTGGTCAGGTAGCAGAGCTGCAACATATGCCTCAGTGATTGGATGTACAATTAGAGTATAACAGGTAAGTGCACATGAACAGCTTTAGGACCAGATTGCTGTTGCCTCCACAAGACTGAGTTGGCTTTTGTGTTTTTTGCCTCGCAAAGAAAACAATAACCAAGAAAAGAAAAATCCATCTTTCCGCCTGAATTATTCTGAGCCTGATTGATATTTCCTGCCTAAAGCCAAGAATATCGGTTGAGCAGGTAGCAGCAGAGCAGCTGCAAAATAAAACTGTCTTTCGGCTACCAGCCAAGGTCACTTGTGTTTCATGTGCAGGAAACATGAGTAAGGCTTCACACTGCTGATTTCTGCAGGATCGAAACCTATAGTTTGATTTTCTGACTATTTTTACCACAAGAACAGCACACATCTTTGGCGGTTTGGTCTTTGATATCATAATGTCTATGATGTATTTATGTCTGCCTATTGCTTTGTATCATCGTGCCTTAGTGCTTCATAGGATGCCAGCACTGCTGTCCGGGCCGTTTGCCGTCTTTTAGTCACGGCTCAGAGGGGTTGAATGTGGTCAGGCATACATGCTCCAGACCTGGCAAGCCACGTTGTTGAGAAACGTGCCAGGACAGATCTGCCTCCCTCTCTGGGGGGGGCGGGGGGGGGCGCGCCGCCCCGGGGGGGGGGGGCGGCCCCCCCGGGGGGCGGGGGGCGGGGCGGGGCGGGGCGCGGG
>JAODKC010000041.1:4198771-4213756 GCA_026777985.1 Mormyrops attenuatus | reverse complement strand
CTACAGGCAAGCTACTAGAAAATGTAGTTAAACTAATAGCTTCGCTACATGTAGCGGCGCTACCGCCCATCACTGCTTATCACAGCAATAAGTTATTTTAATGCACAAAATATTGTGTAATATACAAGCAGTCCCCAGGTTACGTGTGAGATCAGTTCTGCTTTTAAGTTGAATTTCTGGGTAAGTCAGAACAATGCAGTACAAGTAGTTCTCACTTTCTGAGCTTCCAGTTCACAAATTTATATCTTTATGAGAATGTTCTGTGACAAAAATAAAAATGTAATTTTTCGTAATTTGAAAAGAATTTGCACATAACTCAATGCATGCTCCCCAAAAACACCATCCATGACCCAGTTTTCAGATAACTTTGCTTTGTGAAACATCTGACTGTGCATGCCTGATTTGTACTACTTCACCCAACCTGATCCTAATTATTATTATTATTATTATTATTATTATTATTATTATTATTATTATGCTATCCTAGTTCTTTGGATATCACTGAATTCCTGCTGGTATTAAAACTATGTCCACTCAAGAGATCTCTTGAGAGATGCCATAGCTGAAGGTATTGGGTAGAAGTAAATTCCAGGATTTAGGGTTAGGGGTGACTGGTCAGGGCCAGCTCAAGTTAAATGTCCAGTATTAGTTACTGCTAACAGTGCCAAGTACTCTGCTGACGATGGATACTGTGCATATTGCTGCTTGTTTTTGTAGAATATCGATGTTGATGTTGGGCGAGAGCTTTTCAGTATATTGCTTGATGGATTTAACAATGATCCCAGTAGCACCAATGATGATAGGAGCTACTTTGGCATCTGTTTTCCATAGTCTTTTAATCTCATTCCAGAACTAATGGTAGTACTCTGTTTTATGCTCTTCTTTTGGACCAATGTTATAATCCGACGGCACCAAGATATCTATTAGAAAAGTTTTATTGGTGGATAGGTTTGTATAAATGATGGTTGGTTGGCATTGACTGTGACACCTCCCAGAGAATCTTAGATGTCATCCATTAGATGCAGTCCATTTGTAAGTACAAGTTGTCGGACTTTCTTAACCCGGGGGCTACCTGTAATGTGCCTGACAATGCTAATATTTTCCTTCGATGCAAAGCGTAATACAGTCAGGACCATAAATACTTGGACACTGACACAAGTTTTACTACTTTACCTGTTTACTGAAATATACTCCAATTGAAGTTACACAATGGGCATGGACATAAAGTGCAGACTCTCAGATTTCATTTTAGGGTATCCACATTCAAATTGGATGAAAGGTTTAGGAATTTCAGCTCGTTAACATGTGCCACCCTCTTTTTAAAGGGGCAGAAAGTAATTGGACAACTCACTTAAAAGCTATTTCATGGACAGATGTGGGCAATTCCTTAATTCTTTCATTACCAATTAAGCAGATAAAAGGTCTGGAGTTGATTTGAGGTGTCTTGTTTGCATTTGGAAGATTGAGGTGAGAACATACAACATGCGGTCAAAGCAACTCAGTATGCAGGTGATACAGGCCATCCTTAGGCTGTGGAAACAGAAAAAAAGAATTTGAGAACTTGCCACAACATTAGGAGTGGCAAAATCCACAGTTTGGTACATCCTGAGAAAGAAAGAAAGCAACATAGCTCAGCAACGCAAAAAGGCCTGGACATCCACGGATGACACAAGTCGACCAAGTGATCAACACTCTCCAGGAGGTAGGCGTATCAATATCCAAGTCTACCATAAAGAGAAGACTGCATGAAAGCAAATACAGAGGGTTCACTGCAAGATGCAAGCCACTCATAAGCCTTAAGAATAGAAAGGCTAGATTGGACTTTGCAAGAAAACATCTAAAAAAGCCAGTTTTGGAACAGCATTCTTTGGACAGATGAAACCAAGATCAACCTGTATCAGAACGATGGAAAGAAAGAAGTATGGAGAAGGGCTGGAACAGCTTATGATCCAAAGAACATCGCATCATCTGTAAAACATGGTGGAGGCAGTGTGAAGGCTTGGCCGTGCATGGCTGCCAGTGGCACTGGGTCTTTAGTGCTTATTGTTGATGTGACACAGGATGGAAGCAGCCAAATGAATGCTGAGGTGTTCAGAGACATCATGTCTGCTCAAATCCAGCCAAATGCAGCCAAATTGATTGGGCAGCGTTTCATAATAGAGATGGACAATGACCCAAAACACACAGCAAAAACAACCCAGGACTTTATTGAAGCAAAGAATTGGAATATTCTTGAATGGCCAAGTCATTCACCTGATCTCAACCCCATTGCATTTCACTTGCTAAAGACTAAGCTACAGACAGAAAGACCTTCAAACAAACAGCAACTGAAAGCTGCTGTAGTAAAGGCCTGGCTGAGCATTAAAAACGAGGAAACCCAGCATCTGGTCATGTCCATGAGTTCAAGATTTCAGGCAGTCATTGCCTGCAAAGGGTTTTCAACTAAGTATTAGAACTGAACATTTTATTTTCAGTTATATTAATTTATCCAACTTTAGTTCCCCACATTTTTATGCAATATTTTTGTTCTACCCACTGAATTAACTGAATTAATCTACACTTCAACTGCATCTGACTTGTTTCTTTTTAAATTTATTGTAGTAATGTACAGAACTTAAAAATTGAAAAGCTTTGTCTCTGTCCAAAAATTTATGGTCCTGACTTTATGTAACACCCCTCCTAGCTCCATAGGCCTTATACATTTGAATCAGGGGATTAATGTTGATGAACACTTGTTTTATTTTTGTTTCTGTGTGAGTCACGCTCCCCTCGACATCATATTGTCACTTCAGCTTAATGTCACAGCCCTTCGCTATCCTTCCTAAAAATTTGACCTTGTCATTGTTCATCTTGCCAACCACCACCCCCCACCTCGCATTTCAGTCGATACTTTGAAACAGTGGAATAACATATCTCATCATTTTCTGAAACAGCACATGTGATGTATTATGGTTATATGGTCATTAGCACAGTATATTTGCCCTTTCTTAATCCATTTCACTTCAGAATGTGTATATCTGAATGTCTCCTGCATTCTTTCACAGTTTCTCCTTGTTCTTAGTCTCCATGCTCTCTTTTCCTATAGGCAGGTTCTCTCTCCCCATCTCTTGCTTGCATGTTTACAAAATTTCTCCTACACTCTTAGTCACTCCCCCTTCCCCCATCTTCAGCTTTTGATTGAGCCAGGCAGTGTCCCAGCAGACATCCGCCTCAAGGTTGAGTATCCAATTTTGCCTCCATGAGCATGCTGGGGTAATCCCATAGCACAAGATGGGTGACCTTCATAGTCTGGAGCTAGGGGCTGCTGTAGCAGAAACAGCAAGGGAAAGGTCCATAAGCTAATGTGACCAAGTACAAACGCTCCTCTACTTACGAACGTTCAACTTCCGAACTTTCAGACATACGAACAAAGAGGATCTTTAAGTCCAAATTGTGTTCACTGGGCTCCTGTTTCCTGTCCGCAACATCATTTTTTTTTTCTGCGATCCAGTTCCACCTAGTACAACTTCTGGCCGTTATTCCCTCCGTGCAGCAGTGTAGCGTGCGTACTCTCGGCATCCTAGTTCTTTGTGCTTGTGTATGCCGTTAAAATGATGGTGAATATCGACTTATGAACATTTCAAGTTGCGAACAGCCATTCGGAACGTATCTCGTTCATTGGTAGAGGAACATCTGTATTCATCATGTGGGATTCAAATTAGATCTTTCTTCATAAGAAATATGTAAACACCAACCATCATGGTCAAAAAACACTCCTTAACCTTATTAAAACTTCCTCATCCTTTAATTTCTACAAGTAAAGTACTTATTCTAAAAGTTCGGATAGGCAAAACTTTAAGGCATCATAGGCAACACCCAGTCCATGCAAGCACTGAACAGAGTAGGAGCAAAAACACACCCCTGACAAACCCCAGAATGAACTGGGAAGAACGCAGAGGTTCTGCCTCTGCTCTGCACTGCACTCACAATACTAGTGTGCAGGCCAGCCATGACATCCAGCCTCAGGATGTCCAACTGGGCTTGATCGAACACTTTACAAAAAGGCTACAAAGAAACTCTGCTGACATTCGTGTTTGCACTTTGATCAACAGAGTTGAATGCTTTACGAAAAATCAACAAAGGCTGCAAAGAAATGGCTGATATTTGTGTTTGCGCTCAATGATAGCCTTCAATGCCAGGATGTGGTCAATGGTAGATTTCTTAGGCATAAAACCAGACTGCTCCGGTTGTTGGTAGGCGAGCATGTGTTCACGGATCCTGTTGAGGATGACCCTATCAAAACCTTACCTAGCACTGAGAGCAGTGCTATCCCCCTATAGTTCCCGCAATCCAATCCATCACTCTTTTCGTTCCACATAGGGACAAGAAGTCTCATTTTCTAGTCAGTTATGATGACGCCCGGCTCCCAAATGTAAGCAAAGATTGCTTGCAATACCAGGAGGACAGCCTTACCACCAGCCTGGAGAAGTTCACTCTGGATACCACAGATTCCTGCTACCGTCCCTACCCTCAGCTGGTTCACCACCTGTGCAATCTAAGTGAGAGTGGGTGGTTCACAAATACTTAGAGGACATCCTCAAGAACTGTGGACCTAGAAATGTCCAACATACTAGCAGAAGGATCAGCTTTAAACAGCTGCTCAAGTAGTGGCCAGATCTGTGGGGACCACACAGAGCCCTCATAGCCAACCCGGTCATTGCCAGTCGTCACACTGAAGTCACCTATAACCAAAGATCAGGCAAAGATTGTCACCTCATCGGCCCCCATCAACAACCGAGACATCACTCAATGCGGTTGGAGCATACACTGAGACAACAGACAAGGCCCCCAGAGAGTGCCTTAGCCTGAGTCTCATAATACTTTGTTGAAAGGAGTGACATCAGTCACCACTGAGAGGAGCCGATCCGCCACAGCAACAGCTACTCCCTGAGTATAGCAGCCATCAGACTGACCAGACCAAAAGTAGGTATACCCACTTACAGATCCCACAATCTGGCCATTCCCTGGTCTGTGTACTTCAGAGAGTGCCGCCACTGAAATGCGTAGTTTATGAAGCTCCTCCGACAGCAGGGGAAGGTAGTCATCATTCCAGAGAAACAAGACACGCAATGCGCCTACCCGGATGGGTTGCCTCAGATTTGGACCCGAGTGCACCACACCAGTTCCAGTCCCCAACAGGCTTGACCACATTGGCTTTCCAGTGGTTTTGTCTCTTCCAGGGATGAGGCTCTTGAGGACCTTCCCCCATCCCCTTCATCAGCAGGTTTCCTGATTATTGTTTCTCACCTCTTTCTCTTTCCCTCTCTATCTCTTCTCCTCCACCCAATTTCCTAATTTCCATAATCCATCTCTTTTCATGTAACCAGCCCTCACACACATGGGCACAGTTGCCCAGGGTTTGCTAGTGACAGTTAAAGCAATGCAGTGTACCTGTTTTCACGAGTGTCACAAAAAAGTATGCACAGATTTTTTAATATAATACAGTTTATGGCAGTTCATTCATAAGTACGTATTGTCTGTAAGTCAGACATTCTTAACCCGGGGACTGCCTGTAGATGGGTAGTGTGATCATGTTATGTACTTTCCCCACAAGATTAATAACTACCAAACAATGGTGCATTGTCTTGGTTATTTTATGGTGGAATGGATATGTGGGCCATTGTAGGATGAGATGACACTACTGCCCTGGCACTGGGGCAGTGCTGACGATGTACTGACAATGTACATTCATTGTCACCCTCCCTCGCCCCGAGATTTAGCAAGCGTATCAAAAAGTATGTATTCGATTTAATTTTGAATTTAGACAGGATTGCTTGTGAGCTCTGCTACTGACTTTCCTGTCGGTTAAGTAATAAAAATTGAATGACAGTACATAAAGGCTATTAATAGCAGTGAATATCCACTTGACATTATTTACTGTAGATGTAATTGAAATGGAAAGATGCGTAACCTATATTCCTTCACAGTGGTGGGCAGGGTCCCGGTAATTTGCTAACCGCTAATTAGCAAAGCTAACTTTTTCATTAGCGGATTAGCATTTCCGCTAACTTTGAAAACCGTTAGCGGACCAGTTAGCTTCTGCTAAATTTACTTCCACTAACTGTAAATCCACTAGCATTTTTTCACAGGTAAGGTGAATGAAGTTTAACAGTTGAAAATGTTTGTAAACTATAAAATCATACCTATTTGTTCCTGTCTGTTGTGAGTCTGTTTGCAATAGTCTATCTGGCAAGCTGTTGGCTGACTACATGTAAAAAAAAGATGTGAATTGTTGATAACTTGTTGGACTTAAGGTTATCTGGGCTAAATGTAAGTGAAGAAAGATAAAGTCCATTCAAACTAGGGTACCCTGAACCAAGTGGAAAACAGGGGCTTCCAGGATAACTTTTCGAATACCCTGGTTTAAATGGACTTTATCTTTCTTCACTTACAGTGCATCTGGAAAATATTTACAGCCCTCACTTTTTGTAGCCTCATACTCAAAAAGACTTGAGGCTGTAATTCAAAGGTGCTTCAAAAGTATTGCGCAAAGGCTATGAATACTTATGTACATGTTATATTTTTGTTTTTTAATTTTAATAAATTTGCAAAAATTTCAAGCAAACTTTTTCACTTTGTCATTATGGGGTATTGTGTGTAGAACTTTGAGGTAAAAAATGAATTTAGTCCATTTTGGAATAAGGCTGTGACATAACAAAATATGGATAAAGTGAAGTCCTGTGAATGCTTTCCAGATGAACTGTACATTTAGCCCAGACTATCTTAAATCCTACAAGTTATCCAGCTATGCAAGAATTCCTGCTTCATGATACAGACCCCCGGGTTCTGAATGACAGAGCTATCAACTATTAACAAGCTGGCACCCTCCTTCTTCCTCCTTCGGTGCCATGTTTGTAGTCCCCATGCAGCTTCACTGAGGGCAAAATGTCAGCATGGGCCAGTAAAGAAGTAGGGCTACTCATACAAAAATGCCTGTATCTCGCAAACGGAATATCATAGAAAGAAAATTTCAACACAGATTTATTCTGGAGACTACAGAATCCAACAATAAATATCCCCTGGTAATCACTTCCAACAGATCAAGTCCAACAGATGAGACTAAAATCTTAAACAGGTTTAGAGGTTTTAGAGGTTTTTCATCTCTCTTGGTATATTTTTAAGATTTTCTGAGTAAAAAACCAAACCTCAGCTAAATTCATATAATAAAAGTTTAATAAAAGTTATTGTTGGCTTCTGCCTAATTTTTTAGTGGTTAATTGGTTTTGTTGTATTCTTATATTTAATTAATAAAATCCTCAGAGGCTGCTACATGCGGGATTCAACCGTGTCCCTTTTATTACACGTCATCAACAACCCCCGTCTTACACATCAATTACCAATACAACCACTTGGCACTGACAACAGATCTCTTCTGCAATCTACTACATCCCCCTTTTTTCCCAAAGTGTGAGAGTCATCTCAGACTTAACTGAAACTGCAACACAGCAAAGAAATGACACCTGTTGACAAACGGATATCCTACTCATGGTACTCAAACCTTAGGACGCACAAGGTGTTACATTTCAAACTTAAATCCTTTTTTTTTTTTAAAGTTGTCATGTTTAGAATGATTCTACAGACAGATTAAACCCAAACTCCTAAAACACACACATAAATATAGAGAGCTTTAACCTGACCCATACGTGGGACCAACCCTAAGCATCAACCCATCTCAAAGTCTCTGTACTTTAATGGTAGTTGTACTTGTCTCCTGCTTCGTGTACTGCGAATGGGGGTAGCTGGAGAGGGGCCTTCATCTTCACCGGAGGGTGTATCCTTGTCTGTCGGGAACTGTGACGTCGAGTCCTCTCCTTGTGTACTCACTGTTTGCTCCAAGAGCTCAGCTTCATGTTCTCCCTGTAGACTCGGGTGAATTCTCCTCAGATGACGCCTGTTTCTCCTGAACGTGACACCATTGGGAGTTCGCACATCATATGCACGTGGTTCCACTCGTTTGTTAAGGACCGTGCCTGGCACCCATCCACGCTGCGTGGCCATGTGCACTGTGGTACCAGGAGCAAATTCAGGCAAAGGGCTTGAGTTGTGGTTATAGTAGCGCTCTTGTTTGGCTTGTAGATATTTCAGCCTGGAGTGAAATCCAGCTGGGATGGCAGGTTGTAACACAGATGTTGAGCTCAGTAAGGTGCTTCGTAGTACCCTTCCCATAAGAACTTGTGCTGGTGAAAACTCAGTACCGGTCACTGGTGTGTTTCTAAGTGACAGGAGAGTTAGGTGTGGATCTGTACCTGTCTGTGTTGCCTTTTTTAGTGCGTGCTTTACGGTCTTCACCATCCTTTCTGCAAGGCCATTTGATTGCGGATATCCAGGGCTGGAGTGCACAAGCTTTATTCCCCATGAAGTTGCGAACTGTCTCACTTCATTGCTCGCAAACAGAACATAGTCGCTCACCATCTCCTTCGGAATCCCGTGTCTGGCAAAAACTGCTTTCATCTTGCGTATGACTGTGTGGACAGTCTTGTCAGGCAGATGGAGCACCTCTGGATATTTTGACAGGTAATCCACCATCACAAGGTACGACTGTCCATGCAGCTCAAAAATATCAACCCCGATCTTTAGCCATGGCAGCTCAGGTATCTCATGTGGAATTAGAGGCTCTTTGTGGTTCTGTGGTTGGAGCTGTTGACATGGGGTGCAGCTTTCCACCATGTGCTCAATGTCATGCGTCATCCCTGGCCAATACATCACTTTCCTGGCCTGCGCTTTCATCCGCTGTATCCCTTGATGCGCCAGGTGCAGTCTGTCAAGCATCGTCTGCCTCACGCTCTGAGGAATTATAATCCTATCACCAGCCATCAGTATGCCGTCCCTGTTGCTAATAGAGCTTCGCATCAGCCAATACTGGTAGAGATCGGAGGCGATCCTACGCCGTCTTTTAGGCCAGCCTGTGCGGAGCATTTCCACTACACGCTGTAGGACATCATCGCTATCTGTGGCATCTTTCAGTGTTTTGAGAGTGTCCATATCCAATGCTGCGGTGGCCTCCATCGTATGGACCACTCTCTCCTCGAACAGATCCTCTTCTGCACCATCCTTGCAGTCAGTGACAACAGCGCGGGACAGGGTATCTGCGATGTGCATGTCCTTACCTGAAGTGTCGTTTATCTGCAAATCATAGCGTTGGAGCTGCAGTAACATGCGTTGCAGGCGTGCTGGTGCTTTGCTCAGGTGCTTCTTGAAAATAATTTCAAGTGGCTTGTGATCTGATTGGACAGTCACCGTGTTGCCATAAACATACTGGTGGAAGCGTTTTGTTGCAAAAGCTATCGCCAGCAGTTCTTTCTCTATCTGGGCATAATTCTTCTCAGATTTGGTAAGCGCTCGTGAGGCATAGGACAGCTCCCTGCCTTCCTGAAGAAGGCAGGCACCCGGTCCATCTTTTGATGCATCACACTGTATGGTAAGTGGCTTAGCCCGATCGTAGAACCGGAGCACTGGGGCCTGTGTGAGGATAGACTTCAGCTTGTCTAGTGCAGCACTGTGTTCATGATTCCAGTGCCACGCAGCATCCTTTTTCAACAACTGCCGGAGCAGGCCTGTTATTGTGGCTTCGTTTGAGATGTACTGAGATAAATACCTCGTCATTCCCAGTAATCTCTGGAGCCCTTTCTTGTGTTACGGTTGTGGCATGTTCTCCTGATGACATGCCCCATGTATCTTACTGTGTCTACCTTGTACTGGATTTTGTATTTGTTGAACTTGACGTTGGCCTTTATTGCAGTGTCCATAACTTTCTGTAGGATAGCATCATGCTCTTCCTCAGATGCAGCAGCTATTATCATGTCGTCTGCAATAATATGCACTCCATCAATATTCCCAAATGTCTCACAATTTTTCTGTTGGAACACCTCACTTACTTCACGCCAAAAGGAAGCCTCTTAAAGCGATACCTGGTGTTCTGAATGTGCACAACATTGATGAGGGCTTATCAAGTCTAACTTGCCAATATCCATCCTTCTTGTCTAAGATGGTGAAGATGGATTTCCCAGACAACTTGCATAGCACCTCATCAGGGGTCGGTATCGAAAAGTGCTGTCTCTTAATTGCCTCATTTAGATCATGAGGGTCCAAACACACCCTCAGAGACCCATTCTTCTCTGTGATGACGAGGCTATTTATCCACTCTGTGGGTTCAGTCACAGGCTCTATGACATCCCTGTCAATAAGTTCACGCAGCGTTGTTTTCAGTTTATCCATGACAGCGATGGGAATTTTCCTACATCCATGTGATGTACCCCCCGGAAACTGGCCCAGGCCACTGAAGACAGAAGGGTATGCTTCTACCAACTCTTCTCTTGTGGCAGGTGCCATAACTCCAATCATTTCCATCCTCTTTACTAACCACAGCTTCACACAAGCTTCCCTACCAAGAATCGGAGTGGAGGAATACATGATGACAATGAACTGTAGATCTGACTTTGCCATAGCCATCTCACACATGAAACTCACCGTGCCTACTGGCTTTAGGCGTGTTCCCCCATAAGCTATGAAGGCTATTTGGGTGGGTTTCAGATGATTGGGACCTGGTATCTTCTGAAAAATGTTCATAGGCAGCACATTTGCATCAGCACCAGTGTCTAGCTTAAATGTTTTAAGTGTTTTAATGCTGGCAGTGGTGTACCACGCCTTGTCAGCCTGGTGATTTAACCCAGCACAGGACATAGTGCCTATGAAAAGAGACTCGGCCTCTCTGTCAAGGTGATTGACGGTTCTCACAGAGCTTGACTTGTCTGGCAATGTGGCACAAACGTTAGTGAAGTGGTTTCTTTTATGACATTTATGACATACAGCTCCAAAAGCTGGACACTGTCGCGGTTTATGTGTCCCTCTGCACTGTCTGCACACATTTGTACTGGCTTTTTTAGCTTGTACTGTATCTGGTGGCCTCGGTTTTCTGAATTTCCTGGCAATTGCTTTCTCCGCGGTAGCCTAACCTTGCTTATTGCCTGCACCGAAGCGTCTGGCTGCGCCGTTCCCATTACACGCATTTGCGATTTAGTGGTTTGTGCAGCTCTGCAAATAGCAATTGCCTTATCTAAGGTCAGATCTGCTTCTCTTAACAGTCTCTCCTTCATGCGAGCATCAGGCACAGTGAACACAAGCTTGTCTCTTATCATGTTGTCTTCACTCAGATCGAACTCGCAGTTTTTGCATTTCTGACGAAGCTCGGTCACAAGCTTATCAACGGTGCCGCCTGCGGGCATGGGGTGAAACCAGAACTGGTGGCGTTCAAACACAACATATCTTTTTGGTGTGCAATACTTTCTGAATGCATCCAAAATCTCTTCTAACGTCGCCTGCTCTTTGCCGGCAGACTCAACATGGAAAGTACTGTATACCTCCAGGGCGTCCTCTCCGACGGTCTGGAGCATGATGGTGACTTTCACTGGTTCATCTTTGTCGTCCGCCCCTGTGGCTGTCATATACAGCCTAAAACGTTGCTCCCAGCGTCGCCAATTCTCGCTTATGTTGCCAGTGAGCACAAGCGCTGCAGGAGCCTTGAACTGCTCCATGCTTAGGTTTCGGTTTGCTCCGTGCGCATTTAGCAGGCTCAAGCTGTTGGACTATCGCGCTTCAGCGCAGGTGTGCTTTTTTCTCTCCACTGCAGAGTTGCGGCATACAACAATGTCGTCACGCTTCTCTCGTGGATTAAGACAATTCCTCTTCTAACACCATGTTGCATTCTTATATTTAATTAATAAAATCCTCAGAGGCTGCTACGTGCGGGATTCAACCGTGTCCCTTTTATTACACGTCATCAACAACCCCCATCTCACACATCAATTACCAATACAACCGCTTGGCACTGAACAATCAACCCACGATCAACAGATATCTTCTGCAGTCTACTACTGGTTTAGCATTATCAAATTAAACTTTGCAGTTAGTGAATTAGTGGTTATTGAAGCTAACTTTTCAGTTTGCTTTTGCTTCATTCTTGCTTGTTCCTTCCTCCATACTGTTCTTTCAACCCTAACAATGAAAGACAGTAATGTGATGATATGTCAAAGTCATGTGTCATATGACAAGTTAATTTGAATAATTAGAATATGATCCACTGAAGTCATAGATCCACTCAACATAGCAGGCTACATTTTGTAGTGTTGTGTTTAGTTCATGTGTTTAACATAACTATTATTATAGTCATTATGAGTATATGTTATGAAAACCAGCATTTCATAGAATAATCCTTAATACTTAATAATGTTATATCGTACTTATAGTAACTCAAGTTTTATCATTGGCTGTTTTCTTGATCTGTTATGTAAAAGTTAAATAAAATCAATCATGTCAATGATTCTTCTATTTACTGTGGGAATGAGTTTTACAAACTGACAAAAATAGTTTCATGATTTAATTCAGTCAACATGAAATATATCTGTCACATATCACATCAACAAAGAATTTCTTTTAGGGATCAGAAACACACAAAAAAGTTGAACAATGTTGCATTCCCTGTCAAAGAAAGTAATCAGTATGACTCCTGGTATCATTTAAAGCTGATGTATCATTTAAAAGCACAATTTATTACCTCCTATTGAGGGTGATCACTACAACCTTTATGAAACCACATTCCTCCTTAAACTGCGGGGTTTGCAGTTCAATAGATAGATAGATAGACTTTATTGTCATTGTACCGAAGTACAACAAAATTTCTTCTGTGCCAAGCCTGAACAAAAGTAATCTATACATGTACACACATATTCACACATACATACCTACACACGTAATAGATACACAAATACATACATAAAAACCAGCATTTAAAACAACCATGAGATTAAAACATCTCCTAAATCATATTGCACAAATGACCAATATATCCTTCATACAGTCAATAGCTTTGTACGCCACTCATTAATATCCGTATTGCAAGTACATGTATTCTGTCATTTTTTTGCTGGCTTGTCAGATTTTGCTTCTGGTAGCAGGCATTTACAGTGATTGTTCTGTCAGTTTTTGGTGCACTTGATAAAAGACGCTAGTTAGCTAGCTAGGTAGCTGGATACATTTGAAACCTGTTCCACATAAAATATGTTTTTTTTACTTATAAGACTGACATTCATAGCAGCATATTTGTATTTGTATGTTTCTGGGATTGCTGCAACCAAATTGTTTGTGGGAAATGAATAAATTGAACTTGATTTGCCTGTCTGTGGCCATAATATTAACACGATGTGCAATTTACTCTGTGATTAGGAAAAATTGATATGATCAGTGTGGAGGAAATTTGTGAAGGCTAAGGACTGTTATTAACACAGTCGAAATGCATTGACCCAATTAATTGCCTAGATAGATAGTGGGACACTCTCTTGCCGAACTTGTGACACCATATCTGTGCAGGTATGATGTCGTGGAGGGTTTTGCCTGCAACAACTTAGACGATGGTGTCACTTAATTATGTAGTCATTTGACTTGGCACCGAGGGCCCTGTATCTGCCCTGAGAAAATTGGTTAACTTTGCTCACTGCCTTAACCCTGGTTGATGGGCATGTGTGCCCTGTTCAAAGAGATTTGGGAACTCATGCTTATACTTCAGTTTGAATGATTGTGTCACGCCCAGCCCTGATCACCCTCCTGTGGACCACACCTCCTCGTTAACCCCGTGTGGAATCCTCCCGTTTACCAGCTGTTGTTCGTTTCCTGCTCGTCACCTCCTGTATTTAGTCTACGTTCTGTTCAGTCCCGTGAGATCCGTCATTGTATTGTCAGTGTATTGTTAATGTGTGGTTGCGCCTGTCCCGTATGTTCCCCGGTCTACCCGGAATAAACCCCGTTTTCCCCGTATCCTGAGCTCCTTCGCCTCCTTCCCCGCTCGCCGTCGGCCACAGATCGTGACAGAATGACGGATCTCCGCGAACTACCTCGGGAGATCGAGGAGCGACGCCTCGGTCTCCTCAAGGAGGTAACAGACTGGATGGACCAACCAGAGGTCCTGGAGGACCCCGGACTGACTGAGATCGCCAGTCATAGTTGGTGGCTCCTCATGGAGCTAACCCAGTCTACGAGCACGCATGTCCTGGCGAAAGTGCGTGCAAACATTCAGCGGCTTCTGGACGACGTAATGGAGAAGCGGCTCCCGCCGATGATGATCGCCCGGAGCCCCCCGTCGCCGCCAACCTGCGAGAACCGGAGCACCCCGTCGCCGCCAGCCACCGCCCATCGGAGGCGGAAAAAGTGGAAGGGGAAATGCCCGGAGCAAGCCCTGGAGATCCCGCTCCGGGCTTGCACTCTCGCTGCCGCCCCGCTCCCCGCTGAGTATCGGGAGGAACCCCTCCCGATAGGAAGACCAGCGGGGACATTCGCAGCTCCGCAGCAGCCGCCGCCAATAGCCTCAATCGTCCAGGGAGGCTACTTGGGTTTCCGTGGGAGCCGGGCAGTTCTGGACGCTGTTCCGCGGATCCCGCGATCCCTTAAAGGGAAGGCATCCCACCCGGAGGCACCGTCGCTGGAAGAGCTGGCAGAGGTGCCAGACCTTCTGCCCGCTGCCGCCGCTCCGCCCGCGGCACTGCTGCCCGCTGCTGTCGCTGCCGCTCCCGCGGCCTCCCTGCAGCCTGCTGTCGCCACCGCTCCGCCCGCGGCTTCCCTGCAGCCTGCCGCTGCCGCTGAGCCCGCGGCACCCCTGCAGCTGCCTGCTGCTGTCGCCGCCGCTGCTGAGCCCGCGGCACCCCTGCAGCTGCCTGCTGCTGTCGCCGCCGCTGAGCCCGCGGCATCCCTGCAGCTGCCTGCTGCTGTCGCCGCCGAGCCCGCGGCATCCCTGCAGCTGCCTGCTGCCGTCGCCACCGCTGAGCCCGCGGCCTCCCCGCAGCCTGCTGCCGCCACTGAGCCCGCGGCCTCGCCCGAGACCGCCGCCTGCCCTGCCTCGCCTGTCCTGCCCGCGGCTCCGCCCGCGGCCTGCCCTGCCTCGCCTGTCCTGCCCGCGGCCTG
>JAODKC010000041.1:4146816-4180492 GCA_026777985.1 Mormyrops attenuatus | reverse complement strand
GATATCATTAGACTGGTATTGATCAATATCAATACCAACATTAATATCGATATTATCGATACTTGGATTGATCCGCCTACAACTAACGCTCACGGTTAAGAGGTGGAACATGGCTGAATCAGGCACGTTTACCTGTGTTGAAATGAGATGTATAGAGTCGGCAGGTTATGTTTCATGTCATGTGTATTATGGTAGATCACTTTTGTTCGGCGGAAGAAGTCAATTATATAACCTCGTAGTTAACGGTGCCATATATGTATGTAGCCGCCAATGACAGGCTATCTGTCTGCACAGCTGCACCGTCATTTTTATCCGAGGCTCAGTTAAAACATTGTATGCCATAATGTTGAGTATAGTACAGTGAGCAATATCGCTGATTTCTTTAATACACACCGCGTGCATCCCCTCCCTATGCAGCGAGACCTACAAAACCATGTTGAAGGTGCAATGTTAAACTCTGCTGTTCAATAGTATGTTCTGTACCGGGTATTATATTCCTGCTTTTAACCGAGATGAATTCAAAGTAATGGCTATATTTCCAGCTACTGAACGTGTACTTCTCACTCGCAAAGCTAATTTGTTTTTGTTTGAGCTGGTTTTGCATGCATGTAGGTCTCCCGTAGATGACGTCGCGCGTGCGACTGTCAGACAGACATCCGTCTGCCGCTGACAGGTTACTGAGAATTATTATTTCTGTTTTTACAATATAGATGTTAAAGCACTTGAATTTATTGGTAACGCAGCGGTAACGTAAAGTTACTTGAAATTGTAGCGTAATCTATATTATCAATTTTAAAATTATAATGCCTTAAATTTCTATGTTACTAAAGAATCAAATTACCATAGTAACGCGTTACTGCCCAACACTGGTGGTGAAGCAGATATTGAGCTAGCAGCACAGAGGTTACGACGGGATCTTGATTTAATTAGCGACTGGGCTGATACCTGCCGGGAGCAGAAATATAGAGTACAGATATTTTATGGGTTCCACTGAAATAAAGGTAGCTGATTATGAGAAAAACCTTGGTGTGTACTTTGATGCTTCCATGTCCCACTCTTGCCAGTGTGGGGAAGCAATTAAAAAGGCCAATAGGATGTTAGGTTACATCTGTAGGAGTGTGGAGTTTAAGTCAAGGGAAGTGATGCTACAATTATAAAACTCCTTGGTAAGACCCCACCTAGAATATTGTGTGCAGGTTTGGTCACCATACCTTAAAAAGCACATTGCTGCCTTGGAAAGGGTGCAACGTAGGGCTACAAGAATGATTCCTGGTCTTAGAGGAATGTCTTATGTCGAGAGGTCAGCTGAACTGAATCTGTTCAGCGTCAAGCAAAGGAGACTAAGGGGGGACATGATCCAAATATTTAAGATTCTAACTGGTCTGGATGCTGTTCAGCCAAATGGCTACTTCAATATTAGTTTAAATACTAGAACTCGTGCCCATAGGTGGTGTCACGATCCGTGTGATGGGCAAGCAAGCAGGGAGCGGGGAAGCAGGATCAGGGAGACGGGAATCCAAATGTAACGGGTTTATTAGGGAGAACAAGCAGACAGGGAATGCACATCATGAAACTGCAATGACAGATCTGGGGAAACAGACTAGAACATGGACTGAAATACACAGGACAAACGGCAGGCAACGTAGGACAGCTGGCAAACGTAGGGATTCCACACGAGCTTAACAAGGTAGGGATGGTCCACGAGAGGGCTGAACAGAGAGACGTGACAGGTGGAAATTAGCAGGAGAACATTTTAAAATGGATTTGAGAAAGCACTTTAGACAGCCGGTTCCTGGTAGTGTAGTACAAGCTAAAATCTTGGCTTTCTTTAAATCAGAGCTAGATAAGATTTTAACAACTCTGAGCTATTAGTTAAGTTGTCCCCAAATGAGCTTGATGGGCCGAATGGCCTCCTCTTGTTTGTAAATTTCTTATGTTCTTATACACAATACTGTGATTTTAAAACACTTGAAACACCTGTACTGTATTTTGAACGAGTCAATAAATTTAAGTAAATAGCGATGCTGTCCGTTTTTATTATTTTATATTCATGTAATAAATATACAAATGTCAATTACATGGTAATCTGACTGAGATATAACGAAAAAGGAAAACAGAATAAAATAGACTATAATGATCACTATAAGCGGTTTCTGGTGTATGTGACTGGGTTGTTTAGGTTTGTTGAAGTTGTAATTGCATCCCTCACAAGCGCTACAACAATCTTTATTCCCTCCCGACTGAGGCGGTGTCCTTTAAGTAATTCAGCGTTCGTTTAATATTTCCGAGACAATGGGACATGGATTGATAGCAGCCATCTTGCAACTGTTCGTGAATTGGTCTTATTGACTTAGAAAGATCCTGGCCAGGCTGGAGTGATTACATCTCCAAGATGGCTGGAGAATGTCTAGGGATCTTCCAGAACATGCTTGAGACTGTGGCCATGAAAAATTGCATCTGGTTTGACCTGCTGCCACCATGACCCTCATCAGGAGAAGCAATGGGAAAATTAGATAAATGGCATGCATTGATATAGGCAGTGTGGACAAACCTCTACCGTGTAAGTCTGATGCTAATGCTACTACAATGGCACATGAACACCAAAAAAGTGAGAGAAAGTTAGGATATGTAGGTATGCATATTAATGAGTCTGGAAAGTAATGTCCTGGGCTCTCATTTCATTATCATTCTTGGGGGCTTCTACATCGTAATGTTTCAGTATTAGGTTTCCTGGATGTACCCTGGCGTGCAGCTTCACTTGCTAAGAATATTGTTGTTAGTCTCTTGAGAGCAGCATATGATGAGGCTGCAGGCCCAAAGGAAGTGAGTGTAACTGTATCGCCAGCAGGCCCAAAGCCTCAGATAAGCCTCACATAACAGCACTCTGCTCCTCAAGCTCTCTATGTCTAAAGAGTCTCAGAGATTCCTCTTTTTATAAAGCTGACATGGTAAGCAGGTCCACACATGTCTTTTCGGTAAACTTGCCACCACTACAACCCTCTAGAAGGACTTGTCTTTTATGGCTGACCACAGAGACTTTGTTCTGTCTTTCTCCCCCGTCCTGTTTGGAATATCCATTCTCAGTTCCAAACAGACGTGCACAGGGGTACAAATGTCAAAATATGAGTGTCTCCTTCAGAGTAAGCAATGATGGTGGAGAATAAAACCAAATTCCTAGCAAGTGTGACTTTTCTTTTTATGTGTACACTAAAAAAATGTAAGTGTTCAAATGGTAATGCATTTTTTTTCTCCAGTTTGGTTCAATTTCACACAGTTCTGTCTGCCTTCATGTAGTATTGTTTGATGTAAACTATCGTCCGTTTATTTAAATTGTCTCTTCCTATTATGATGTGTTTCAAGACAGTTCAAAGAGAACATCTCATGAAAATATGTTTTAACAGAGCTGAAGGGTGTGTTTATTTACATAGAGTAAACTGCCAGGATTTTCTCACATTGCCTCTCTCCAGTTTCATGTCTGATTTTTAACCTTTTACCCAAACCCTTCAAAGGCACAGATATCGGAATTCTTGTCGTGTTGATGTGTTACATTTCTTGAATCGCTGTGCTGTCTAGCTTCCCGTTTTCTGTTAAAAGATTTGGCCCATGTTTCACTTGGCTAGGGATGCAGAAGGGTTGGGGGGAGGGAGGGTCAGCAGAAATAGACATTATTATACTTACCAAGGGACAGAAAACGATCTCAGGGAGGGTGCGGCAAGTACAGCAGGGGAGAGAGAGGTGAAATTTGCACAATAAGCCTGTAGCAGCTGGATGATGTGTTTGTGACTGAGTGTGTGTGCTGGTGAGAGAGGAGGGAAGACAGGCTGAGGGTGGGAAAGGCAGGGAGTCGCTTGAAGAGGAACATTAATAAGACTGAAGAAGGGATCAAAAAGAAGACACTCGGGATATTCTTTATTTAGATTGTGAATGAGAAAAGTTCGCTGCTGAGATTGAAAAGATGTGCTTTGGTCACACTGACCACACATCATACTGAAAGAGGGTAATTAGAGACTAGGATGGATACTCAGAAAGTGGGTGTATTTGGAGAAGAGGATGTATAAATGTGGGACCAAATAGTGGCCAAGTTGAGAGGACGCTACGATATTGGAGATTGGGGTGTCGGAGGAACCGAGAGAGATATAAACACACTGTTTTTCATATACAACAAGGAAAGGATCACATAGACACACCGAAGGCTGAGGCAGCTCAGAGCCACAGCCGGCAGCAGTTAAAAAGGGTGAGTACAAATGCATTGAGGTGGATGGCAATGGCAGCAAAAACAATACGGTGTTTGAAGCTGTTTGAAGCTGAGATGCAAATGTTCAGTTGCCATTCCACCTGGCAGTACACACTGTGCTGTTATTCTCAGAACTGCTGACAGTTACAAGGCTTCAGAAGTTTTCTAGCCTCAGAGTTAAGTAGGTGAGAACAAATGCAATTGTTCTGTGATAAAGATTTTAGGTCTGCTCCATCCATGGTGCATTTTTGGGTGGGGGGAAGCATCTGTCTGCTCCTCTTTCGCCTGTCTGTCCTGGGTTTGGCACTTCAGTGATTGTCAGAGTAGGACTTTAGAAGGAGACAGGAATGCAGACTAGGGAATAAGGTGTAGTGGCGTGATTCATTCATGTTCAGATTTATTAATAAGTTAAACTTTATATTTAGTCTTTTATATGTACATGAAAAGTTTTTTGGGGCAGATGCTAAATGTTAGTTACGTACTGACCCCATGTTTGTTCATCTTTAATCAGTCATAACAGTTCATGCATTTCATCTAGTTACTATATTTGTTCATGATTTGTACTTGAATAGTAACTGAGGTACTTGCACCCACTCAAGTAAAGTATTACCTAATATGGCTTGTTTACATCCTGCAACAAACAGCTTTTGATGATCCTATACCTCTTGTCTCCATGGTTCTGCAGTCAGGCTGCAACTACCAAACTTTTAATCTGGTTTGAAAACACAGGCTCCTGTCATTTTGAAATGAGTGGTTTTTGTTGGAATGAAAAAAACAGTTTGGGCTGGGGTTGTGGTTCATGGGCTGAATTCCATTTTGTTTTTTGTTTTTCTGTGATTCTGGCGAGAGACAGTTATTACAGCTGTTGTTTATGCCTCAAAAAGCGTGTAATCACCATGGCTTTTTTAATCTTGTTGCCTGTTCAGCCTGCTGGAACTGAACTGAGGAAGGAGAAGTGTGGGCTGCAAGATCGCGCTCATTCTCTGAGGCTCGTCAGCATCACACAATTGGGCTTCAATGCAGAGTGACAGCCTTAATTATATATATATATATATATATAAATAAATAAATAAAAGCAAGCCAGTATCTCTTCGAAAAGCTGAAGACTTTCAAATAATTCTGTTCAAATGGTCACAAATTACAGTGGTCACAAATTTTTAGGCATGCAACTGTTGGATCCTGCCTGTTCGCTTAGCCCTAGTATGCACACATTTGTCATTAACTTGGGGAAAGGACTGCAGGGAGTGTGAGGAGCAGCCAAATGAAACAAAAAAGCAAAAGCTGCTGCCAGAGCCATTACCAAGCAGACGGTGCATGTCTGTAACAAAACAGGCTGTCACCCTGTGAGCCGGACGGGATCATTGTGCCTTTTCTCAAGCAGCAGGGGAGGTGCCTGCTTAGCATCTCTTTGCTGATTTTCAGACCAATACAGTTTGACTTACAAATAGCCATTTTAGGCCGCTGCCCTCTTTCGCAGCCTACTTTATCCAATCAGAAATGGGGCTGCTTCTTGGTTATTGTAATAACTTCATTCACTTCTTCTTCTTTCAGTTTTGTAATGTTACTATTATTGTTATGCTTTTTGTTATCGATATAAATAATTTATTCATCCCATCTTGCTCTTCATGACACACAGACATGGGAAAAGCACGTTTTTGGGGTCACAGTACAGAGTTGGTATCCAGGGCCTGTAAAGCCAATGGCTGTAAGAGCCTATTTGATTAAAAGCCCATCAGCGGCACCAGTGACGCTCACCAGACTCAAACTGGTGCATTTTTAACCATGGCCACAGAATTGTAACCCACTGATGCACACACCACCCCATGGTATTATATTGTTATATTACTGTATTAAATTACTGTATTATATATATAAGAAAGTTTTATTGGTATTTATTGGTTTTATTTTAAAAATCATTGACAAGCAGTCTCATTGGGTGTTTTTTAATTAGAATTAAGTGATCAGTGGTCATTGTTGACACACCACAGCACACAGTGCACAACAAAATGTGCTCTCTGCATTTTATCCTTTATTTTACCAGGAAGGTTCCATTGAGATACAATATCTCTTCTTCCAGGAAGTCCTGGCCAAGATGGCAGCAAATACGAAAAAGACAAAAGTTCCATATACATACATAATTTTAACACATATGTGACAATGTCACATAGCGGGGGGCAGCTAATTGCTCAGTACCTTGCTGGTCAAGGATTCAAACGTGCAATCTTTACAAATGCACTTCCCTAACCATTAGGTCACCACTGCCCACAAAATTTTGCTGTCAGAAGTGGGATTCAAACCCATGCCTCCAAAGGAGACTGCAATCTGAACACAGCACCTTAGACCACTCAGCCATCCTGACACTGACTCCAAAAGTCTTATTGGTATTTATTGGTTTTATTTCAAAAATCATTGACAAGCTGGGTGTTTTTCGATTAGTGCCTTTAATTAATTACCTTTGCAATAACATGAAAAAACAAACATTTGTGTTTAGTATCCCTTTGGGAGCAAGTAACTACAATTGCAATTAACAGAGTCAGTCAAAATTATGACACTTAATAAAAAGCAAATGTGCAGAAATGTTAAACATTGCTTGTCAATGGACTTTTGTTATGAAACCAATAAATTTACAACATTTATACGGAATTCAGCAAGCGTCCCAAGACTTTCTGTGAGCTCTGAACACACACACACACACGCACGCACACGCACATACACACACACATACACATATCACACACACATTCATGTAATCATATCTTTTTGGGGACCGCTCATTCATTTCTATGGGAAAAATGCTAATTCTAACTATGACAACCTTAACCCCTACCCAACCCTAACCATAACTATAAGTAACCAAGCAAAATACGAGAGCTGCGTTTGCGTTTTTAGTTTTTTCATTGCAGCCACAGATTTTTATAAAAAGTTTTCCCACGAGGTAAAAAAATTCATCACGACATTTGGTCCCCACAAGGTAAGATATACCTGGACCACGTACACACACACACACAGAGTGTATATTAGCATTATTTTGCTTTTGTTCCTCCATACCTTACGCTTAGAAAGAAGGAAGGCCAGTACGTTCACCCTCCTTCGAAACATTCACACCCCTCAACTGTTTCTCATTTTGCACCCTTGATCTGTAAATTTTGTGCTGCTTTGGGATCACATTTGTCTGGACTAGTACAGTATTTTCAAATCACGTTATATCAAAGCACATATCACCATAGGAATATTTTAATTTTCTTCACAAACCGGAGATTGAAAATATGACTGTTAAAAGGCCCACAGCAGTGGAGTGTGATGAGAAATTATGTTATTCCACACACACATTAGACAGAGAGCTAAACACTCACTATGTGTTCAGGTCGCAGCCTCTGGGTGATTGGCTGATAGTTGGTCTCCCTCTTCTTCCTCTTCAGATGGACCCTGTGCAGAAGGCTGTAATTAACCACACTTTTGGAGTGCCATTGATGAAGGCCAAGCGACCGGTCATCTCCTGCAATGTGTGCCAGATCCGCTTCAACTCAGAGGTGAGCAGAGTAACATTCTTTGCCCGTGTACTTTTGTACATGTATATTTTATGTATAAGTTTATTGCTACATAAGAAATTTAAGGAATAAAATGACACAGCCATCCCCCTCCATGCTGCACTGGATTCCTGATTAAGGGGCTCCGATCCAGCAAGAGCTTGGGCTCTGACCCAAAAGGTCGCCTCGCCAGAGAACCTATAAAATCCTGGGAGTGTCCGGCTGCTATTTTTGCCAGCCTGAATTAAAATCTGGGCTCGGGTGTGGCTGATGCAATGCAAAGCTGTAATTTTCTTCCTTGTCATGTGCAGAGCAGAGCAGAGGTTCCATGTCAGGAGGAGGTAGGGAATAAAACATAGACAAATGGAGGGAAAGAGTGAGTGAAAGAGGGTAACGTGTTACCCCACCTGGTGCTGCTGGGGACTGATCTAAGGCGCCTGTCTCCAATGCTCTACAGCCAGAAATTTATACATGCTGGATCTCCTCCAGTTTTATCTGGTTAATTTGCTCTTGCTACATTGTTTTGTCATTTCATGTTGTTTTGGTTAATACTTCTGAGGTGATTCTTCACTAGATTTAGCCAAAATAATCACTGGGCCCAGTGTGCAAAAACATTCAGAAAGTGCAGCTCAGTTAAGCTCACTGTTTTTCTTTGTGTTTATCTACAAAACAAAAGCACAAGGAGAAAAGCCCAAACTTCTTTGACAAGCATATGCTTTCTGTTTATGTTAAAATAAAGAGTGTGTTTGTCCAAAGCTAGAGAGGTACTATACAATACACAGTAATATGAAAGGTGCCCATGTATATCTGTTTACTATTATTATTTAGCAAACTCTTTTATTCAAAATGACATACAATTAAGAAAGCAAGGTCAGGCATTTCCTGGAGCAATCAGAGGTTACTCAAGGACCCAGTGCTGCAATCACTCTACAAGCCACAGATTTGAACCAACCTTCAGATCACAGGCACTGAGGCTTAACCCAAAGAGCCACACACTATGTTTTCCTCTGCAGGCCCAGCGGGCAGTGGGGAGGATGCCCACAGGTTGTCCAGAGCCAAAGAGTATCTGTAATCACTGCCACATGCCAACAATGATGTACTAAGCATTCTTCCACCCAGTCTAACTCAGAGACATGTGCTTCAGGCATGAGGGTACGGGCAACTATTCCAGCATCTTTGCCTTGTGATGCTCCATGTTTGAGTATTAATTTTCGTCTTGTGCTTCCTGTTTTGAGGGTGGCATGGTGACACAGTGGTTAGTGCTGTTATCTCATGCCTCTGGGAACTGGGCTTGAGTCTCCACCATGGCTCCTTGTGTGTGGAAATTTGCATGTCCTCCCTGTGTCATTATGGGGTTTCTCCAGATGTGTGTCCTGTGATGGGTTGGCGCCCCCCTCCTGGTTTGGCTCCTGCCTTGGATAGACTCCAGTCCCATGTGACCAGATGGGTGGATGCACATTCTTGTGCCTGTATTATTTATGACAATAAATAAATAATATATATATATGGATCTTTTTGTAAAACAAATGTATGATATTGGTTTGTCAACCCTCTCAGAAAGCTTTGCATCTTAATTATGTTTGAATATCATCACTGACATTTTGTATTAGATGAAATTAACGAAATGTAGGCCAGTTCCAAATTCTGTAAAAATCAGCAATACACCAATAACACAGCATAACAAAAACATTTATCATTGATATAATTCTATGAATATAGAATGGATTGATGGTTTGATGGATTATTCTTAAAGGCAGGTTGTGGCACTTGACAAAACCAGATCAGTACTTACTCTGCCTGCCAGGAAGCAAAAATTACAATTGGATCCCATTTGACTTAACGGGCCTCATTTAATGGAGTTTCTTTTAGTTTTATTCTTTGTAGGTTCACCTCGTATAAAGCACTGTGGCAGCTGGAGAGTATAGAGTTTCTGTGTTGTTTTTATTATGTCTCCTCTGCAGCATATCACTACGCCAAGAGTCACTTACTGGGTCAGAAACTCTATACATTGTCCTAAGATAGTGGGCTGAGGTGTGAATACTGCTCTGATTTAGTCATTTTCCTATCCTTAGCTGATTTACACATGAGAAGAGAACAAACAGCAGTTTTAATACCTGCTCAAATAGAATCATTTCAGCTACTGCGATCTTCCCCCTGGTCCTCAATTAAAGAGCAAGCAGTGAAAATCCTGCAAACGATCCTAATAAACCAGCTATCTCTTTATCCAGTACCCCTGAGACCCTCAACCCTCTGTCACTTAAACAACACAATGGCTGCTTTTTGTATCTGTCGTCAGAGGCATCACTAGGGCATCACTAACCCAAAGAAGATACCTGTCCCCCATCTGACATGGTTGTTCACTATGCAGACTACAACTATCCTCTGAGAACCCAGTTCCAGTTTTGCGCAGGCATATTTGGTTAATGCTAGGATGGCCCTTGCAGTTGCGTTCAATGTCATTGTGTCATTACGCCATGTTGCATCATTTCAGCATGACAGTAATGGTCTATATCTCACAGCACCTTCTATACCTTACCTGACATGCTGACCCTAACTCCTAAGCATCAGCCTTTCCCCCTTCCTCACAGAGCCAAGCAGAGGCCCATTACAAGGGAAACCGGCATGCGAGGCGAGTCAAGGGCATAGAGACGTCTAAAAGCCGACCCCAGGAGAACAGCAGGACCCCCCCTGTTCCTGTCACCTCCCCATCTCCATCAGGGCCCCTGCCTGCAGCCCCTGACAGCCCAAACATCCCAGGTGAGCATGACCCCAATCAGCAGGTCAGGGGACTTCAAAGCATTTTAAACAGATCTATTACCTCAGGATCGACATACCTCAATTTCACTAATTCTGAGTTTTTAACATGAAACTACATCAGCAGTTTTTTTTTTCGTTTGCTTGAATATACTGTATAAGAACATAAGAAATTTACAAACAAGAAGAGGCCATTTGGCCCATCAAGCTTGTCTGGGGAGAACTTAACTAATAGCTCAGAGTTGTTAAAATCTTATCTAGCTCTGATTTAAAGGAACCCAGGGTTTTAGCTTGGTAGTAATGAATTTGATAATGAATTTCAAGTAGTGAATTTGGCTGAACAGCATCCAGACCTGTTAGAATCTTCTATACCTGGATCATGTCCTTATATTCCTGGATCATGCCCTACGTTGCACCCTTTCCAAGGCAGCATTGTCCTTTTTAAGGTATGGTGACTAAAGCTTATTGTCAAAATAATTTGTATGACTTGACCTCTGTGAAAAAAACCCTTCCCTTTAATTTCTAGTAGTTTTGTAGAAACAGGAACTTCTAATTATAATAAAACGCATCTGTTAAAGACAAAATGCAGTTGTTCTGAGAGCTTTTTTATGTGCATTTCCAAGCAAGTGTTTCGCCTCATATTCGTGTGGAATATTTGGTCATTTCTTCTTGGCTGTTTGTCCATCACATTCCTTTGGGCTGTAGATCCTGGAATACAGATGGTTGAAGTTTATGAGTCAATCAACTAACTCTAATGAGAAGCAGGCTGCTCCGTTGACAGGGAAGTAGCGCGGGAATAGAGATGGACCCAGGCCAACATGTCAGCATGGCTTCAGCCAGTACTCAGCGTCTATAAACACTGGAGGGAAGATAAAAGATAGATCCATTCTACAGAACTAACAAAGAACATCGATGGTAAAAAGAGCAGAGGTG
Source organism: Mormyrops attenuatus (assembly GCA_026777985.1). Lineage (NCBI taxonomy): Eukaryota > Metazoa > Chordata > Actinopteri > Osteoglossiformes > Mormyridae > Mormyrops > Mormyrops attenuatus. The sequence continues at coordinate 4,169,044 of JAODKC010000041.1, read as the reverse complement.
GATAGTTCAGTTCCAGAAAGTAAAAATCCAGACCCAAGATTTTGTTTCAACCAACCAGTTCAGTACTCTGCAAATGTGACTCTTTACACTCAATTGGTTGGGTGAAACAAAATCTTGGACTTTTACTGGCACACTTTAATTATGTTTATGTTTATTTATTTATAGAGCACTTTTAAACAACAGGAGTTGAATCCAAAGTGCTGTACAGACAATATACCATTAAAAATAACACAGAATGATAAAACAATGTAGCAAGAGCAATTTAAAAGACAGTAAAAGAAACAAATAAACAAAAACACTAAGATACTTAAGAACAATGACAAATGATAATCAAACAACTCTCAAACTGAATTAAAAGTTAAGCAATACAACAACAACAACATTTATTTTTTGTATAGCGCTTGTTCACAACATTGCATTGTCTCAAAGCGCTTTACAGCATCCCTGCCCAAAGCCCCCAGAGAGCAAGCCAATAAAAGTGTGTTTTTAGATGAGACTTAAAAACAGGCAGTGAGGGGGCCATTTTAACATTCAGTGGTAAGCCATTCCACAGTTTAGGGGCCAGGACAGAAAAGGCCTGGTTACCTCGCTGTTTTAGCCTAAACGTTCTGGCGATGAACAAAAACAGATCAGCAGACCTGAGAGACCTAGTGGGGTATAAGAAGTAATCAGGTCAGTCAGGTAACAAGTCCTCTAATAGCTTTAAAGGTGAACAGGAGAACCTTGTACTTTATCCTAAACTGTATCAGAAGCCAATGGAGGGATGCAAGTACTGGTTTGATGTGGTCATGCCTCTTAGTGCCTGTTAAGAGATGTGCTGCAGCATTCTGTACCAGCTGTAGGTGGGAGAGGGAAGCTTGGCTGAATACAGGGCGTTACAGTAATCAAGCCAAGATAAAATATATGCATATATAGCTTTTTCAAAATCAAAAATTGATAAGAAGGGCTTGACTTTGGATAAAAGTCTTTATTGAAAGAAGCTCGACTTTATCACTGAGCTGTTCTGTTTGCCCATTTTAAAATTGCTATCCATAAACACGCCCAAATTCTTTGGCGGAGGACTTAATAAAAGGTTCCAAGAAACCTAGGTTAATGTGAAGGGAATCACTGGTACCACTGGGTTGAAAAATGAGGACCTCGGTTTTACTCTCATTGAAGTTTAAAAAATTGAAGGCCATCCAGACTTTGATGTCATCCAGGCAGTCCAGCAACGGTTTTAAAAATTTGTTATCTTTCAGTTTCAAAACCAAGTTGAATTGGGTGTTTTTGCGTAACAAAGAAATGCTATGTTTTCTTAAAATAGATCCTAGGGGAAGAATGTACAGAGAAAAAAGGATAGGCCCCAGGATAAATCCTTGGAGGACACCACAGTGGAGGGGTGCTGAGGAGGAGATACCTATGCTGACAGAATTTTTTTTTTAAATATTTGAACCACTCCAATGCGGTGCCTTTAATGCCCACACAATGCTCCAAGCGGGAGATGAGTATGTTGTGATCAACTGTATCAAATGCTGCTGTAAGATCTAAAAGAATCAAGATAGCATGATCACCATAATCAGTGACTTACAAAAGGTCATTAAAAACTTTGAAGAGAGCTGACTCGGTGCTATGAAGGGCTTTAAAGCTTCACTGAAAAGGTTCAAGAATACTGTGCCTGTCCAGATAAGATTGCAATTGTAAAAGAACAAGTTTTTCCAGAAGTTTAGACAGAAATGGGAGCTTGGAAATTGGTCTGAAATTTGAGAAAACTGAGATTAAATTAGATTTTTTTAATCAAAGGTTGCACAATAGCATGTTTAAATTGCTCTGGAACAAAACCTGCAGCCAGATTACTATTCATAATTGCTTGGATGCTTGATCCAATAGTATCAAAAGTCTCTATAAGTAGGCAAGGTTGAACAGTATCTATGGCGCTGGCTGATAATTTTATATGCCGAATGATTTCCTCAAGAAGAGGAAGAGACACAGGCTCAAACCAGCTAAAGGGCCGAGCGGGAAATAGCAGTTGATGGGTCATAGGAAGGGAGTACAGTAAGTGCTCTAATGTTAGCAATCTTACCCACAAAAAAAACTATATCAATAGTATAATGAATAATATGAATAATATCAAAAGACACTTGCAGCTTATTTTTCGTTTACTTTGGCTCAGCCCTCCTGCATTCTCATCTGACTGAACGAGTGGTGTCATTTAGCCAGGGTTCAGATTTAGGTTTAGGACGCAGGATTTTAAAGGGAGCAACAGTGTCCAATATATTTTGGGGGGTTCAAAAGCAACTCAGCATTTTTAAAAGCAGCAGAAAAGTATGCAGCAGTGGAGGAATTAATCATCCAACGGCGATGTACTGGAACGCTCAGCTTAGTGATATAACAGGGTAGAGAAATCTCAAATGAAACAGGAATATGATCAGAGAACACAATCACACATGTCAATATGTAGTTGTACATGTTTACTTAATGCATTAATTAACCAGTAAGTATTAGTTAAGTACTGATCCCATGCTTTAATCATCATTTATCAATCATGACAGTTCATGTATTCCATTCAGGCACTAAAAGTTTACTAATTGGTTAATAATGGTAAAGATTATTAACCGGGGGGGGGAGAATTTGACTCATTTACTGCTAAAGAACAAATCATGAACTAATATAGGTTTTCCCATGAAATACATGAACTGTTATGATTGATTAATGATGAATGAACATGGGATCAGTCCTAGGATGACTAAAAAGTGCTGTCCAGTGTTCCGAGTGCAAAAAAATCTTCAATTCATCAGATTGAAAGACGAAGGGGCCATGGTTAGAGCATGGGAGCCTTGCAATAGTACAGGCAGTCCCCAGGTTATGAACGAGATCTATTCCCGTAAGTCGGGATAATAATAACACAATAATATTATTATACAGTAATAATAAAAGTAACTACATGTGGTACTGTACTGTACCTCGAGCCGACCAACCACTGATGTCCAATGTTTTCATGAGCATCACATAGTAGTGTGCACGTTCATTATTATGAACGATTATATGTAACCTGAATTTTAATATAATAGGCTTAATAGCAGTCTGTTCATATGTACGAGTTGTCCATAAGTCAGACGTTCTTAACCTAGGGACTGCTTGTATTTAAAAATGAATGATGTACATATAGTATGTATGAAGTTGTATTCAGGTCAGCACCGTGATATAAGTTAAACAAAATAAAAATGGTCTGGAACATCTTGTCACCTGTGAGGTCAGAACACCCCTTTATCCACCACCCATCCTCTATATGTCAAGTACCAATTCCAGTTTGAAAGGTTGTTGAGCTGCTCTTAACAAACCCTTGAGTGACGTAGAGTAGTGCTGTTAAGATCATAATGATTTTCAGGAAAAGGTTGCATGTTTATCTTGGCCTGTGGTCGTGGAAAATGTCTGTGAGCCTGACGACTTTAAAAAGAAGCTCTGATAATAACAGGAGATTTTTGAGAAACATCCTTTACAGAATCAAAGTCAATCAAAATAAAAACATGTGAGAGAATCCTGAAAATGGGAATCATGAAATTATGGGTCGATTGCAGTTTAACGGGAAAAGAAGTCACTAGCCCCGTTTACATGAACACTTTTTTTCAATCCGATTGAATTTAATCAGATTAAAGGAACCCAACCGAACTGTTTACATGAGCGTCAAATAAAGAGATCCGCGTTTGTTCCACGTTTACATGTTCCAGCCATTTAATCCGATCGTACATTATTTTGACAAGCGCAGCGGTAGGCATCGGCTACTTTTCTTGTACAGAAAAAGACAAAATGCTCTGTGTGAATCTCTCAGGCTTCCTTTCTCCTTGTTTATCCCGCCTCCGTCACGCGATTAAGAAGTCTCTTGTTTATTTACCTCGGCATCGACTTGTGCACTTCCATAAATAACTCAGTGTTTCAGATTTTACGCCCATTCAATCTCTCCACGATATTGAACTGTTTTAATGTATCCAATAAAAACGTAGTGTCGGGGACTGACCAGTTTTTTTTTTTTTTACAGGCCCACTCATTTTTGTCCACTGCTGCACCTGAAGTAGTCACTAAACTGGGTTAAACTCTACTTGGCTAATAATCGGTTTGCCTGTTTACCTCTTTTAATCGGATTGAAAATTTAAACGGATTCAGTCGAATCCGATTACTTAACAGTTTACATGAGACGTTTTTAATCGGTTTCCGTAATTAATCGGATTAAAAGTGAAAAAATTGTGTCCATGTAAACGGGGCTATTGTTTAAGAGCAAGAAACCGGCACAGCTGGTCTGAAAGGACTGAAGGCTTGTTAAGGACCACATGGGATAAGGTTATTGCAGAAGTGTCATCAGTGGTCTTTTAGGTAGTGGGCACATGAAGCAGCAATTTAGCACCTGGATTCATGGTCCAAAGGATTCAAGTGTAGATTTGTTGCACATCTTAAAGAGATACTTAACCTAACCATCACATAGATTAAAAACTTCTGAAAAGCACAAAGTGGAATAAAACAAGAGGAGTGATAGGACCAAACATGGGTGAAATGTTCTTCGAAAGGTACTCTGAAGCTGTACTCTGAAGAATAAATATTACTGTGCAAACCAAAAATGTTAAAAGCCACATTACTCTTGGTGATAGGATGAATCTCATTGCTAATTACCTTACACTGTATATCGTACAGGGGGTATTGGGTTATCATCAGCTCGATTTTTACCATATTTCTAGTTTCTAACATTAAAAATAAGAAATAACTGAAAGTCTGCAGTATGTATAAAAAGAGCCTTCAATGGGCAGTGAGAAGTGGTGTGTTTTGGTCTGAATGTAGGGGAAGGGACACCATTTCCTGTCCGATCACTTCCCTTGAGGCTTTCACTACCACTGCCTCTACTCCCTTATTACTTGTTCATGTATTTAAAAAGCTTGTTGTTTTGACATTTTCCTGTGTTTCTGGTCTCCAAAACAAAACTCTGACTTGATCTGTGGGAGTTTCCAGCTGCTCTGGTGGGGGGAGGTGGGAGCCTGTGTGTGTGTGTGGAGGGGGGCAGCTTTGGCTACAGTTCAACACGCTTTGGTTTTGCTGGGAGTGGGGGGCCATGCGTGTCATACAGAGACAGGCAGAGTAAGGCCTTGTGCTTCATGCCGGGCTATGCAGTTCAGCTTTTGCCAGTAGCATGTTAAATATTTGCTGAATGTTTGCTGATTTACTTGCAATGTTTTTCTAATACATTTGAGACAAAACACTTTGGTCAACACACTAGTGTTGGGCGTACCAGCTTTTTACAGTCACTGCCTCGACAATATAAATAGTTATAAGAAGTGCACAAAACACGAAATGTTCTGTTTTACATATTACTTATAATACATCTATATATAGAATTTGCTCAATCAAACAATGCATGATGACAGATCTACATAATAATGTATAATGTAAACCAGATCTATTACTCAAAAATAACAAACAGTTCTGTGCTTTTAACATATCTGTGTGTTTGTCTGTGTAGCTTTACAAATGTTCAGTTTTATATATACAGGCTTTCACAACGTTGGCTTTGTTGCAGCTGCTTGATTGATGGAGGCACTTTATTGGATTAAAATGTGTTTCATAATCTCCCCAGCCACCTCCTCCAGCTCCTCTGGGGGAATCCCAAGGCATTCCCAGGCCAGCCAAAAGGTATAATCTGTGTAGTGTGTCCTGGGTCTGCCCCAGGGTCTCCTCTCAGTGGGACATGCCCAAAGCTCCTCCCCAGGGAGCAATCCAGGAGGCATCCTAACCAGATGTCGGAACCATTCAGAAATATTCTTTGCCCTATAGGTGAATCACTGGATGGTGTATTTAAGATGTTTTCTGTCTGTCCCTTTTTTATGTTTCAGAGAAATCCTCCCCCCTCCCATCATTACATGGGGCACATTCTCTCCCCTACCCCCTACCTCCACCTGCCCCTCTCAGCCCAGATCGTCCTGTGCTCCAGCTCTCTGCACACCTGAGCCCTTCTGCTAAGCCTCTGTCACCGTGTTCATCCTCCCCTTCCCTTGGCTGCGGCAGCGCTCGCTCTGACCAGCCGGCCCCAGGCCCTGCTGGGGCCCCTGAGTCTGAGGAGGACAAGGCCAAGAAGCTGCTGTACTGCTCACTGTGCAAGGTGGCCGTCAACTCATTGTCCCAGCTGGAGGCGCACAATAAGGGTGAGATCACACTTACACATACAAACATTCACACGTGCATTCATGTAGACCAAGGTTATTATCGTTAGGGAATACAAAAATGGTAAAAGCATTTTGTTAATCAAAATTAAGACTAAACTAAAAGCACGAGTGAGCCATGAAAACAAAACCAAAATTAAAACAAATCCCAAAGACTAACTGAAATTAAAAATGAGTAGGAATGAAAATATAAGGTTTCTATTTTTAAATTCTATTTCTGAGTTTACCATCCTCTAAATAATCAATAGTGAATACAGGCTATGATAAGTGTCTCAAATAGACAAAATTACGTATCTTCTTGGTAGATTAAATCATGTTTCAGGTGAAGAGATTAGATTAGGAATGGGCTATACCAAATACCTATAGATGCACAATACAGAAGCTCCCTGGGTTACAATGGGGTTACGTTCCTATAAACCTATCGTAAGCCAAAAATATTGTAAGGTGAACACACATTTTAGTACAATACACCTAACCTAACAAGCATCATAGCCTAGCCTAGCCTACCATAAATATGCTTAGAACAATGACATTACTTCGGTACTGGCCGATATTCTTTAAAAATCACAACGTCAGTCCTGGTTGATATTTAAACTGTATCAATATTCAAAATTAGGCCAAATAGAGCTGAAGACAAACTGCTACAATAATGGAGCGGATTGCTTGGGATGTCATTGACTCATTCACCATTTACAATAGGTTGCAATGTTTCATCACCAGTAACTGGCACCTGGAGTGAAATGTAAACCAGACTGCGTAATCGATTGCCAAATGAACACCCCCCCCCCCAGTCCCAATTCATGACAGAGTCATTCATTTTGCATGTGTTTTTTGGCTGAATGGACCAGGGTCCCGGACTCTGGGGTCCCCCAGGGGCTCCATGCTCACCACAACCCTGCACTGGAAAAGAGGTCACAGAAATAGATGGAAGGATGAGTTGTTTCAGTTCTGCTAATGTGTTAAGGCACTTGGGCCTGGCAATTTATGAAGAGCACTCTATAAAAATCTGCTGAATTGAAGCTGAATTGAACCAAATGGCTATGGGCCCCTTCATCTAAGGCCAGGAAGTGTCCCTGACAAATTCTGTCTTCTTGCATCCTTATTTGAATCTTCTTTTGAATTAAAAGACATCCAGATAAGCAGAATCATACACCTTCCAGCCTGACAAGTTTTAAGACAGCTATTTAAATAGAATTATGAGACTATTTGACCACAGAATTAAGCCTATGTGAAAAGGCAGGAGCTAGGGACAATTTTTGTCATCGCAGGAATCAGTGCTTACCAGATCCCCTGGACAGCAGCTCTTTAACATGTGCAGATACATGCCAGGGGGTCTGGTGTGTAACTATGGCAGCAGCCTGGAGATCCCTCATCTACAGCCACCTCAGTATACGCTCTCACCTGATGCACCAAGTAATGACTGATAACTGAGGATTGGTCTGCTAACAGAGCTGCAGAACAATGATTCACGTTTGGAATGCTACAAAAAAGTTTTGAATTATTTCAGGATGTCAATTTACTCTATTTACTCTACAACCAAGCAAAATAAATTATCACTCAAGGTGTAACCATCTTGATGTGAGGCCCATACCACAAAACAAAGGAGCACACAAAAAACTGGATAAACACAAGTGATCATCCATCTACAAGATGACATACCGCAAATTACCCTCCTGCTTAGCCTCGTTGTCCATACTCACCACTTACCAGTGACTCTCTGATGGAAACTAGTATGCGTGACTGATTTAGAAATCAGAGGAAGCTCAGAAAATCTTGCGGGAATCGATTTCAGTTGCCACCCCCCCTCACCACAACCACCACAAAAAAGTCAGAAAGAAATCTTATACTCTACAGACAATCAAGGATAGAAGGAAAGAGAGACAGAGAGAGAGCAGTGAGAGAAAAACTAAGAAAGGATTATGGGTGAGAGTTAAACAGAGATTTAAGGGGGGGAAAGAAAGAAATTAAAAAGAAGGGAAATTAAGAGACATGAAAGAAAACATTTTTCAATGAAACATTTTACTACTTGGTTTTCCTATACAAAATGACAATCATCCATTAGTTTGACAAACACTGTGCTGAGCGGGATAATGGAATGTCAGTCCATCACAGAGAACACTACAGGTGCATTATACTGTATGTGTGCTACTTGGTGTGACTGCAATAAGCCTGACTCATCAAACTGCGAGGTAACCTACATAAGACAAGCACACATACAGCAGAGGTGGAATTCAACCCTTGAGCCCAGGGAATTGTGAGGTATACTGGCTACTCTCTGTCATATTGCAGGTATTAGGTATGTGTACATTTAGTTTAACATATTTTTCCATGACTGAAATCACTGGTTCTGTGCCTGTCCAGATTCATTCATTCATTCATTCATTCTGTTTATTCAGCATTAATGAATTGTGATACGTTTTATCTCAAGCAGTTACTATGTTTGTCAGGATTTTCTTATAATGGCACCTGTGGATTCTGGAGAAATTACTGGAATTTTTAATTTATTAACAGCACAAACAAAACAGCCCAGCAATCCTGTTAACCGTGGCACTGCTTATAATCTAAAGTAAAATAATTATTTGAAGCTCACCCTTCGATTCTCCTGTGGCTCTAAACTAGTCCAGGAGGTCACTGTGGAGAGACTAACTCTGAAAAAGGAAAAAGGGAAGTATAGCCCATTACTGTAATGGGGATATTGTTTATCTTAAAATCAGCATGGAAACAATAAACAACCAGTGACATTGTGTTCACCTCTGAGTTTGAGCTAAGTACAACTGTTCTGATGCAATAAAGCACTGTGTCCCTCTAGTGGGAAAACAAACTGCAGTTACATTGTTGTGTTCATAGAACAAAAATGTCGTGAATTCCAGTACTGGCACAAATGTTCATTCTTTATGTAATTACTGTAATAATGATGGGACATTCTCAGGGAATGAGGCCCTTAGAGGAACTGTACACTCACGATCACATCCCTGCAAAGATTCATTCTTTACTTTCTTCTGCATGACCTCAGAAATGTGACTTCCCTCCTTGACTCCTTGACCATGGCCAGTGAGAGGCAGTGAGGCATGTAAGGGATGCAAACGAGCATATGATTGGCTGAGAAGTAAACCTGGAACTGAATTTTTTTCTCTCTTTTTCTTTTCCTTTTTTACTTTTTTTTCTTTTTCCCTTTTTTCTATATTCCCTTCACCACCCCTTGAACTGAATATATAACATACAGTATATGCATATGGTGAACGATAAGGATGTCAAAAATTACTGTTTTTAAGACACAAATGGTTTGGTTCAGTTCACCTAAAAAATTCATTCTGATTTGTTCACCAACTCATTCTGTTGCACTTCCTGTTTGCAAAAAAACATATCTGATACACTTGTGTACCGATATGTAAAAAATAGCCTATTACTTATGCAGTAAAACTTTACTTGATGGTGCAACAATAATATAGTGTTATGTTATTTCTTATGTATTAATTAACCACAAACTAAGTCTTAGTTACATTCTAATCTTATGTTTATTCAGCATTAATGAACTGTGACACGTTTTATCTCAAGCAGTTACTATATTTGTTATTATATCTGATAATTCTGTAAATCATTGTGAACTACTGAAGTCACAAATAACCCAAGTTAAATACTGATGTCATATTTGTCCATCATTAATGAATCATGATGCAACTTCTATCCCAAACATGCTTACTATATTTATTACTATCTGTTCATCCATTCATCCATCCATCCATGTTCTGTAACCACTTCAGCGTGGTGGGGGTCCAGAGATTATCACAGAGTCTACTCTAGTCAGTGAAAAACAGAGGGCACACTCACACTCACACACACACACACACACACACACACACACACACACACACACACACACACACACATATGGGCAATTTGGTAACGCCTATTAACCTCAGCATGTTTTTGGACTGTGGGGGGACTGTTTGTTACAGATTGTGAACGAATTTCTGAGATACAGTATAATGCCAGATGTGAAGAATAAATGCCTTCAGCTTGTCTGTAATTTGATTTCTAACAGTTAGTACCAAGCGACTGAATAGTCTTGTTATATTTGTTTCATAATAAGCCTTCAGTTTAGTAATTCATAAATGTGTAAAATGTTCTGTTCTGCTAGAGGCCTGGTTTTTTCTGCAACCTCAGGAGTCTCTTTTGTCATTTGTGTGCCACCTCAGGTACGAAACACAAAACTATCCTGGAGGCTCGGAGCGGCTTAGGCCCCATCAAGGCGTACCCTCGGCTGGGCCCTAAGCCAATCAGTGAGCAGGGAGGGACAGTGACTGACCCCAGTACTCAGGAACGCACTTTCCACTGTGAGATCTGCAATGTGAGGGTCAACTCAGAGCTGCAGCTCAAACAGGTGAGAGTCACAGAGGCAGGTGAGAGACACTCGAGTAGAACTCAGTTCATGTAGGAAAACAGGTCTAATAGAAAATTAGGTTCTATATAATATATGCATGGACTTGACGGTAAAACCTGCACCGTGACAGGCATATATTAGAACAACAACAGATTTAAAATGAATTTACAATAATAAAGTAAATCTCAATCTTCATAAAAATTTTATTATGAACTTTTAATAAGAAAAAATTATATTATTTTTGCCCTTGTGATGGATTGGTGCCTGTACTGGGTTATTCCCTGCCTTGGATGTATAGCTTCCGGGATAGGCTCTGGACCCCGTAGCGTTGCATTGGACAAGTGGGTATTGGCTGGCTGGCTGGCTGGATGGATGGATGGATGGATGGATGGATGGATTATTTTTGCCATTATTGTTGCACCAGTCTCAGGCAACTTCTGTTATTATCAGACAAGTAATGTAAACAAAATGGGTATCAACCCAAATTGGACCGTCCCACGCAACTGCCGCCAACTGCCCGACAGTTCCTGAATCTGATGTAAAAGAAACCCCAGAAAGCAGGCAACCACCTGGTAGGATAGCTTTGTCACAGCGTGTGTAGGTGAAAAGCTCAAGTTTGGAGGAAGGATGAACACAGGAGACAAGAACTAGGAGACAGAAACCATCCAAGAAACAGAAACCAGGAAATGGGAAGCTGGACCTAGCAGGAGGAAGACTAGGAACTGGAAGAAGGAGCAAGAACAAACAGAAAATCAAAATCAAAGGCATCTCCAAGAATATCACTAAGCAAAAGCAAACTAGGAAGATGAAGGCACCTCTCTATAAGAAGCAAATGCCCAGTTGGGCACAATGTGAGATACAAGAAAGAAACATTGACTTGCCATAAATGAGCTACACAACCGAGGCTTGTTGTCTTCCAGAGAGTCATCTCATAGTCCTGTCCATGCTCCCCTATACCTCAAGATTTCCAGCTTGCTTGTAACTAGTGATGATCATCCCACTCCAAACATCCTCCACAATGTATTTAAGCTTGTGCTCCTGCTTGTCCCTGTACCTGTCCCTGGCTCTGTACCCGTTCCTGTCCCCGTACCTGTATTTGTTCCTGGCTCTGTACCCGTTCCTGTCCCTGTACCTGTCCCTGTATTTGTTCCTGGCTCTATACCTGTCCCTGGCTCTGTACCCGTTCCTGTCCCTGTACCTGTCCCTGTTCCTGTTCCTGGCTCTGTACCCGTTCCTGTCCCTGTCCCTGTATTTGTTCCTGGCTCTATACCTGTCCCTGGCTCTGTACCCGTTACTGTCCCTGTCCCTGTGTCTGTACCTGTTCCTCTACCTGTCTCTGTACCCAGTGGCATAGCCAAGAATTTGCGTATCTAACCTTCCTAGTGCACCCAACTGCAGCATGGCTCAACCTATTTGCACCTTTCTTAAGAACAGGCTTTTAACAATAAACTGTATATATTTTAAATGATTGTATATAACTGCAGACATTTTAGCTAATTCATTGTGATTGAAGACTGAACTTTAGAATGATGTTGAAATTGAAAATACAGAAAACTGATGGCTTATTTGCTGTGTGAGTTTTAATTCCTTACAGTACATGGGGACAATTATTTGTCACCCGTGTGCTTGAAACAGCAACAAACCATTACTAACTGTCGTAAGATGCATAAATAAGTAAGTAGACTCCTAATCATCATTGCAACATGTCTTTTAACAATAATGGGGTATACAGGCCTTAAACGTAAATATTTCTGAATTTCACATACAAAAAATTGTACATTTGCACCTAGGTGCATATGCACCTAATGGACTGTGTATGGCTACGCCACTGTCTGTATCTGTCCCTGTACCTGTCCCTGTACTTGTCTCTGTGTCTGTATTTGTCCCTGTCTCTGTGTCTGTCCCTGTACCTGAATCTGTCCCTGTACCTGTCTTTGTGTCTGTCCCTGTACCTGTATCTGTGTCTGTATTTGTCTCTGTGTCTGTCCCTCTGTCTGTCCTTGTACATGTCCCTGTCCCTGTCTCTGTGTCTGTGTCTGTACCTGTCCCTGTATCTGTCCCTGTACTGTGGCTGAGTCCCTTTATGCCCTCCTTGTATGACAGAGCATCTCCCAGTCTGTCTCCTCTACACCATCCTGCAGAGCCTCCTTGACCTCAGTTTATCACAATCAACTAAAAAATTCATAAATAAAGCATTATCCATTCATAATCTTGTTTTTGACCTGGAAACACGTTATGATCAACAAACTAGTGTACAGGGATGTGCAGACATTATTCACAGACGTGTCTTCTGCATTTTTTGAAAACACGTTTTAGAATGCCTCACAAAGCCAAACAAACACATCATTTGCCATGTGGTCAGGCAGTTGTATTTATGCTTTCCTGCAGGTGAGCAAGGCGTTCATATAGATGAGAACAAATTCAACTTCCCATTTTATGGCTGTCCTCTAATGCTTGCGAACGCTGACATCATTCCCACTAGAGGATGGTCCTTGTGACCACATTTGGACATAGACGTACCAGGAGCTATATAATGATAACAGTGAACTTAAGTGTTTTCCAGACAAGATGGAGATGTAAAGCCATATGTGACTCATGTGAACCTGTCTTTTGGGTATTCGTGGGTTTTCTGTTTCCGTTTTCCTAATTCCTAGGTTCTCTCAGTCTCATTTCTTAATTCCTAGTTAGGCAGAGTTGCATAACCTAATTCCGAGTCCACTGGATTCACCAATCCTCAAGTTTGTTGTAGTTTCACCTTCAGTTACTAGTTAACAGAGTCCTGTCCCCAGCTGGGTCTTATTTCCAAGTTCCTGTCTCCTTTGTTCACCCCTCCTCCCCACTTGAGTCTATCTCTGCACATTTCATTTTCGTTCTTTATAACCTGTCAGTTATCCATTTCCCAGAGCGTCCAATAGACTCAGGAATCATCAGGTGAAAGAAGTGGCGATTCGCTGGGATGACTGTCAGAGTATTAAAATGAGCTGCACCCGGTCCCTTGAGTCTGCTGTAACGTGATGCACGTGGAACCCTCACTCCTCTCTGTCTCCCCCCTCCTCCACTGCAGCACATATCAAGCAGACGGCACCGGGACGGGGTCGCTGGGAAGCCCAACCCTCTCCTCAGTCGTCACAAAAAACACAGGGTTGCAGACCTCATGGTAATGTTTGCCTGTCCCAAAACCCATTTACTAATAATTTGGCAACCTAGGCCTGCTTTGGTAAAACTGCATCCTCAATTCCTCTTGTAAAATCATTACCAAATCAAATGCATTATCATTGAGAACCATTCCGAGAACAATTTATACATGCTATATATAAACATACAAATTTGTCTTTCCACCCATTTTCATTCATGATGCAATGTAATTTTCAGTCAAACAGGAAGCACTGTCATGCACATTTGCTCATAGCACACAGCAAACAAAACCTGAACTGTTTTTTAGACTGTTTAACACTCACAGAAACTCAGGAGCAACATGCAGACTTTGATTGTATTGTTAAGGTTGTATACAAACCTGTAAGCAAGGGTTCTTTTTAATAAAAGTACCACAGTTGAGTTTAAAAAAAGAAATTATTGAAAATGTATTTTTTAACTTTACACATTGTTTGGATACATTTATTTTCTTACTGTACAAATTACTGATGAATGTGCTTAGATGTGTTTATATATATGCTCTTCTTGTTTTATCCTGTTCATTTTGTGTTTAAATGCTAAAAAAAAAAAAATTAGGTGTAATTTTTTGGGGCCGGGAACCAATTAATGGGTTTTCCATTATTTGTTATGGGGAAAATTCGATCAGAACTCGAACTTTTTAGGATTCGAACCGAGTTCTGAACGGATTAAGTTCCAGTTCTGAGGTACCACTGTAATTACTGTAGTTAGCAAGGATATTGTTTATTCTGAATAAAAGGGAAAAAATGAATGATTATCTTATGATATTTATTGTGAGTTCCATAGTTTTAATGATTAATTTCCCCTTTTCTCTCTCCTTCATACCAATATCTCTGGACTCTCCACATTTTACACGCCTTTTCCAGACCTCCCTGTCCTTCTCTAAGGATCTCACCAAAGCTTTGGGAGCTGCCCTTCTGCCCAGTCCCCTGGCTGTTGCTGCAGCGATGGCAGCCGCTGCCTCCTCCAATCCCCTGGCCCTCCGGGCTGCAGGCCCCGCCCCTCATCCCCACCATCATCTGCTACAAGGCCTGCCCCTCAGCCATACCGTCCTCAGACCCGCTCCGGGGCCCATTCGCACATCTCATGGGCCAATTCTCTTTTCTCCGTACTGACATGTACCCCCCCCCCCAAACACAATCAGTCCCCATTCCTAGCTTGACCACCTCCAAAAGCGCACTGTGAAAAGCTGAAGCAATGAAAAGAGCATCTCCATTAAACATATCCAACTGGGGAAAAAGGAGACAAAGAACAGATGACAGCAAAATGGTGATGCACCCCCCCCGTCCCTTTTCCTGAACCTGTATACACTCATAAAGACTCTCTGAGTGATGGACTGCTAGCTCGAGTTTATGCTGGATGGAAAAGGTGCAATATACATTCCTCACTGTAACACATCCTTTTTCTGCCTTTCCTCACCCATTACACACTGTGACATGATTAAAGTTGCATATAATTCAGACTGATCAGGATACCAAATGTGTACCTTTTCCAGCATACATGCAAGACTGCAGTTTGCTCTGTACTGTATTCATCTCACTAGTTTGATGTACTCTCACCCATTCAGTTCCACTGTAAAAGTGACCTTTATGTTAGTAGCATTTACCATGGCAACCCTGGTAACCCAAAGAGCCAGAGACCAGATAGACTATAGAAAGCCTTTGTCCCATTATTACTGTCTACTTACTTTGAACCCTGTAAAATAGGGGTTCCCAACATTTTGATGTCCGCAGACTGGTTTACATCATACAGAAATGTGAAGGTGAGGGAGAATCCATCAAAAGCCCTGGTACCAGTCTGCAGACCAGTACCCCTACAGTAAAACACTCACAGTGTATACTGTGTGCAGAATTATTAGGCAAGTAGTACTCCTGGAATTTTTTTAGCGAAAATTGGGCAGACTTATAAAAGTGAATTCAGTAATTTTCTTTTGGTCCAAACAAATTTATTTAGAAGGAAAATTTTACATTAGTCTATCACAAACAGAAATAAAAGAAAAACACTTGATTAACATTATGTATCAGAAACTTTTTAAAGTGGATTTTTCTCTCTTCACCATCAACAGATATAATAATAAAAAACAGTCTTAGTTATTCAGTCTATATAAGGAATAATGAATTATTGGGCATCCTCTACGCTTGTGGGAGTTTAACTTACACAAAAATGTTCTGAGGGCAGAACTAAAAATGATTGGTTCAGAGAAATAACCAACCAGACTATAGAAGAGGCAGGTCCAAGCAACTAGAGGAGGTGGGACCAACCAATCAGATGTCTTGTTCCAACCTCCTCTAATTACTTGGACCTACCTCTTCAACAATGTGATAGGTTGACTCCCTGAACCAATCATTTCTTGTTCTCCCCTCAGAACATTTTTGTGTAAGTAAAACTCGGATGAGCGTTCTGCACAGCCCACTTTACCAAGTTTAAGGTCCTGTGTAGCCACCTTTCTTCTCAATGACCATCAGAAGCTTGTTGTCCATTGAACCAGTCAAGCTTTGATTTGGCCCATTTCAATAGTAATAATAATTTGCTTAATAATTCTGCACAGAGAAATATCAATGGTTTCCTATTTTACTCCAAATAGGACGCGTTAAGATAAAATACTGTACACTCTCTATTTTTAAACAGCCCATTCTTAATTAGAGCTTAATCTGGGTTGAAACTATTAAGGGGAAGAGCAGATACAAGCAAAATACACACTCACCTAATAATTATGCACGCAGAGTTTCCTGTATGAACCCGGATTAGCGTCCAGATTTTACACAACGCTAAATCTTCCCTGTGAGGCAGTGTAACAGTCAACTGTAAAGTCTTACATTTTTTTAGATTGGATTCCAATAATTAAGAGCAACATTAAAAAAAAGTTTTTTTTAATGGGAGAGTTTTACAATGCCATCTAACCACAGCTCCATGTGCATTCCTGTAGCTCACCGCACCGTGAGAAGCTAAGATCCCAGTACTATGTGTGTGTGTGTGTATGTGTGTTTGTATGTGGATTATGTTAATATTACACTGTGGGAAGCAAATGTCCTTCACAATGTGATAAAAACCTGGTATTTGACATTGTGGGGACCATTTTTCAGGTCCCCATAAAGATCTGTGAATGCAATCAAAAAAGTAACAATTCCAAAAGTCTCATATTTTGTTTAGTTACGTAAGATTAAGGTTAGGGCTGGGTAGGGGTTAAGGTCATCATGTTGGGATTAGTGTTTTCCCCATATTAATGAATGGAGAGTCCCCACAAAGATATAATTACAAACTTGTGCGTGTGTGTGTGCGCGCGGGAGCGCACAAGCGTGAACAAAGCATGAGGAACTCAAGCACAGCTTAGTGCAATTTTTTATTTCTCCCATCTGCTGGAAGGCAAGCTGACCATGCAGTGCATACAGAACCGGCCCTTTCAGACTTCACTTCCAACCAGCAAACTTCCTTTCTTAATTTGAAGCCATGCAATGCATTTGTTGTCTTTTTTCAGTCTTTTATGACAACTATGTAATGTTATTAATTTTGTCTAAGTGAATTAGAACACCATAGAATGGCAAATAACTAACCATTTAAAAGCAAAACAATGATAGAATTTTTTTTTATTAAATTCTATTTTTTTCTACTAACTGACCCGTCTGCAAGAAAGTTTTGGAAGCATAGAAGGGAATGGGGATATTTTGTATTGAAATATTCTCAATGTGTTGGATGCATTAAGGAATGCCGGCAGGAAAATGCTGCCTTTCTGCACTGATCTTTGACCTACTCTGTGGTTGTGGCCTCAGCTGGTTGGTAACAGAAGAGAATAATGTGTCTGACCCGAACTGCATGAAGGGGAATTCCATAATATACCGTAAAACAATTCTGATTATTTTATTTGGTGATCATCACATTTACTGTAGTGTTAATCTACCCCAAATAGTACTTTTTTAGTTTTCTTAAGTACTAAAAGTTGCAGGTTTTTTTGTGTTTTGATTACCTGTGGCTTCCTCCTACTGGTTTCATTCTGCCACGCTGTGTCAGACTAGTGAGGCTCAAGCCCTAAATTTTTATAGCAAAACGCTGTATCTTTTTTCATGTTTTGTTCATTATATGTATTATATATAATGGGGTTTTGTTGACATGAAACACCAAATTCAGAGCCATGATATACACAGAGCTAATGTACTTCAAGCGGAATAGATGGCCAGATTTTTTATTTTTAAATCTTGAGCTCCATCTCATGGAGAGGGTTGTGGGCTTATGTCCTGGATCTCCCCTTGCCCAAGACCACCCTGCCAATGGGCATTTCAAATGATGATTATAATGCAAAAACAATGCATTGATATTTCAAAAAGGTATGTGCTCAGTAGCCAGCCAGTAGGTACACCCAGCTAGTACCCAATAGGACTTGTGTTTGCTTCCAAAACTGCATTAAAAGCAAACAAGCAGAGTGACTGGGGCGCTAAAAATTTGGAACATTATTGGATTATTCTGGGTTGGGGGCCCCAGATGATATGCTTTCATGGGGCCCAAAATCTCTAGTGGTGCCCGTTGCAGACAAGAAACCTTTTTTGAGTTAACAAAACATCTTTCTTAGTAATTTAATTTTAATAAAATGCCCTGTGGATATACAACAGTGATCATTTACAAAATTAACATAAGTTTTTTACGGAATTCATATTTAAGCAAAAATCTGTGTACATTGAGAAAATGGTAGCTTATTATACAATCCCTGCAACCTTGATCAGAATGAGATGGATGAATGATAATCGGTTACACAAAATGTTAAATAAGTGTTTATCTAAAATGCAGAGCAGCTAGTAAAATATATGATTATGATATATGAAATTCTATGTTATTGTGGTTTTGAAATTGTTTTTTATTTTCTTCAGTTCACTATTTAAACAAGTGGTCACAGTGTCTTTAATTTATTACTATTACGCCAGGAGTTACCTGTATGCCGGTATTTTGATCGATTCTAGAGACATTTGCGAAGATATTACTTGTGCAATATAAAATAGCGTTACTGCTGTTCATCCTATGCAGAAAAAAGCACAGTCCTTTTATGGACTATTAAGTCCATTAAAGAGGAAAGAAATGACCTCTGAGCTTAATGAAATTAAGAGGTTTACTGAAATCTGCAAGCTTCAGCACTGTATTCATTAGTGAATCATCAAAACAGGGAGCCGATTATGGAATGCGATAACTTTCTTAACTCCCTCCAAAAAAGATGTGACTACTGCTAATTTAACGATGACAGGTTTAATTTGAATTCCCTATTGTAGGGCTATGTCAGCCTCTAGCTTGATTCTGTCAGGGTTAATGAATGACAATATTTGCAAAATCTTACGAGAGTATGAGTAAGAAAAAATAGGTGTTTGCAAAATTTGCTCCTAATGATATTGTCTTTTTGCAATATGTAGATCTACCAACACATAGATGTTGATTGATTGGATAAATGCAAATTAAAGGGAAGAAATTTAAAAGAGCAATAACACCAAGATATATCAAAATGGATTGTCATGAGTTTTCCTCTTGCTAATTAAAAATAAACTATTTTGAAACTTATTTGTAGATGTCTTTGCAGAGTACCATTTTGTTACATAGAAATGTTTTTACATCCATCTTCAAACCTGGAGCCCATCCCAGGCAACATAGGGAACAAGGCTGGAGTACAATGGATGGGATGCCGGTGCATCACAGGAATGCAGATCAACTCTCACATTCATACAGTATAGGCATTTTAGAGAGATCCACTGCTCTGCAGGAGGAACATGTAAACAGAGCCAAGGTGGGGTTCCAGCCCCCAGCCATGGAGGCGGCAGGCAACAGCTTTTCCCACTGAAACACCACGCTGCCCATTTCGCATTATACATGTTTCACTGTAGTAGTCAGTGAGTAACAAGTGTCATTCTCCCTACCAGAATAATACTGTGCCTCAATACAGTTTCTTGCTAAATACATAAAAGGAAGTTAGTTAGGAAGATGTGATGGTCTGTTAAAGTTTTCTTGATTAATTTTGCTTTTATGTTGCAAGGGGCTTGTGAACAGGCATGTTTGTCGATTGCCTTTCTCAACTATTTCATTTATATTATCTTTAATTTAATTCTTTTGTACATTTCATTTTGAGGTTTTTCATATTCAGTTTTAGCAAATTTTATTGAATTATGTTGTTTCACATTATTTTCTTTTTGCGATAAAAGACTATTAAAAACAAATAAAAAGGCTCAACCAATCTGGTGGTTATCCCCTGGGTATCCTCTCTGATTTTTACAGCTTTCTCCAGGTATTCTGCTTTTCTTCCATAGTCCAGTCGGATGAAGTCGGGTACATACTGTATGTCTCTAAATTACATGCTGTGTGTGACTTTGTACATGTGAGGCTCCAGGCTTACACTGGGCTGAGCAAATATATCTGCATAATTTTTAAATTATGATAATTATGTAAAATTTAATGACTTGTACTTGATTGTATTATACATGACTATTTCGAGGACTGGCATAGTCATAAAGCTGAGAATTTCACCAGTTCATATTCATTCATAAACTACATGTATGCCAAAAATTGTACCTATAAGAAAGTTGAAGCAGCATGCGCTGCTCTGTTAAACCGACAAAACCCATATGAAACAACAACATGGTTCATAAAAGTCTATCAGGCATTTTTTTGTATTTCAATTATATATGGCAATGCATGATGTTTTCTAAATGGTCACTACAAGTCACAGTTTTTTCTTATATGATTATGGCCACATTCATACCAAAAACACACTTGACATGTGAGGCACTCAAGGGAAAAACATACAGGAAAAATATAATACTTTTACATGAACTTCACATTTTACCATATGTCATAAAATATGGGTTTAGTAGGAAATAAATGTTTATCGCTTGTTGTTTCTTAATAAAAATTTCTATTACTTTTATATTATTCTAATGAAAGACATGTATGATCTCTGCACGTTCATGTTATGTTCTCAGAAAACACAGTAACTGCATCAACTCTAAAAGAAATCCTTTTCAAAATACTCATGCTAGTAGTGTAGGAACCACTGTCCATGATTCAACTGAGCTCATTCAAAGAATTATGCATAAAAATACTGAATGAAAACATTCATTCAATATGTATTGTATGTCAATGTAGAACTTATATGTTTAACAAAACATTAATTTAATATACTTTTTACATATTAAATTAATAAAGGGCATATATAACTAATAACACATACATTTCATCTAAAATGTACATTAATGTAGGAATTAAATGTTTGATGGTACATTAATTTCATATGTATTTTGTATGAATAAAGGACAAATATGTCTAATCACACATTAAATTAATATGGATTGTATATTTAATTTGAGTGTCATTTAAAGTGCTTATATGATTTGGGTAAAACAGTCATGTTATTTTTTTTTTAAACTTTTCCATATGATCCCTAGAACTGGAATTTACCATATATAGTCAGCAGCCTCTACAGTGTTGAAGGGCATGGCAGATGTCAATAGATACAGCCCTGGGGATTCTGGAGTCAGTCAGTGAACCATTCATCCTTGAAATAGACAGAGCAATTTAAATGTCAGAACACAAACCTGGGTCTGCATCCTTCTAAGGCTGTATTCGAGAGCCAAATGCATCACAGCCGTACAGCTGTACCACAACAAGCCACAAGGCTGTCCCATTTCGGAAGCTCCTTCAAGTGCGGCCCAGAAATACATCCATCAAGTTACACATTGATAAAATGAAACAATGCTTCATTTGTCATTTGAACAAGTCCATCAGAATGCTTCTTTTCACACATCCCCTCTTTTCTCCTTTGAGACCTAGACACAGTTGATAGTGAAGCATGGGGCCTGAGCACAGGCTCAGCCATTTATCTTGGAAAGACTACTATTAAGCACTTGGACTTCTCAGGTTTTGGGTGCATATGACTAATTATTGTTAAATTTTGACTAAAAATATCACATATTTAAATTACAGCTTATTTTCACCATTTACATCAAGTTTTTAGTACTTGGACTGCACCATTTCTGAGTACTTGTGTCTTGTTATTGCACAGTTGAGAATAAATATTTTGCATGGGAGTACACCAAAAAAACAACACAGCAACAGTAATTTTCAGTCATTTCAGTTATTTTATTCACTTATTTTATGCATGTATTTTATTATTTCTTTTGTGCTTATTTTCATTTCTTGTATTTTTCTTTTTTGTTCTTCTTTTAAAACATCCATGAAGCACTTCGTAAACCCTGTGGTTAAAACAGTGCTATATGAATAAGGATGGATATTAGGAATAATGGCAAGCTGTCCCTAGGGTCCAGGTAGGAGGTTGGCAATAAACAGGTCCTTACTCACAGAAGAGGAAAAAGCAAAGTCAGCATGCATAATAATACCAGACAGACAATTCTTTGACATGGAGTTCTTGCTTAAAAGCATTCTTATGCGATTTTCTGTAATTGTTAGAACATAAGAACATAAGAAATTTACAAATGAGAGGAGGCCATTCGGCCCATCAAGCTCGTTTGGGGAGAACTTA
>JAODKC010000041.1:4104202-4138345 GCA_026777985.1 Mormyrops attenuatus | reverse complement strand
GCTGTCAAGATCAATTTACCGCTAAGAAAGTTGTATAAAAGTTGTTAGGAAAGAGTGCACAGGAAAAGGAAAAGATTTTTAGTGGATTTTTTTTTTTCTCATTTTTTTTGTAATGGGGGGGTGGGCTCAAAATAAAATTCTGCGTCAGCAGCGTCAGCCATCCATCCATCCACCCACCTTTCATAACTCTTTATCCAGTACAAGGTCACAGTGAGTCTGTAGCCTGTCCCAAGAAGTGCAGGGCACCAAGCATGGTGTACCCTGGGTGGGACGCCACTCCTTACAGGGTGTACCCTGGGTGGGACGCCAATCCTTAGCATGGCGCACTCTCACACAGTTGCACACTAAGTATGATTTAAAGATACAAATTCTCACAAAGAGCTCAGGAGAAAGATGGAGCACCCAGTGACCCTGGAGTGAATTAATGGTTAGAAAAAATGGATTTTTGATCTGTGCATCTTAAACACAGCCACAAATTGACCATCTTTGCTGTTGTCTTTAGAGACATTACGATGAGGCCACTTGCCAGCTAAAAACTTAAGAGCTTGTTTTAACATGTTAACACTAACATGTTTTAGCGTGTTAGCTAGGTCAGCATTTAGCAGCATATTGGTGTGTTCATCCTCTGTTTCTGAAATGATAGCATCTACACATCTACCCTATTATACACACACACACACACCATGTTTAAATGATGTTGCTGATTGCTGCAAGTATAATAGGATATTTCAACTTTGTTAAAAGAGAGAGCGCTGAGACAATTAGACACAAAACTATGTCACTCAGAATTGTTCATAATTAGAAAATTCACAGCATTTCAGCTTTTGGAATTCATGCAATACTCCATAGAAATTATTATTCACTATAGACTGGCCATATGCGTATGGGTATTTCACACATTTCCTCTTTTATTTCTGTTTTCTCTGTGATTTCACAGGAATCGGCAGTGTTAGTTAAAATGTTGGTTTCTACTTAGTAGTTTGGTTTAAATTTAAATGCATTTTTCATTGTTAGATATCAAATAAGCAAAGGAAGGAGCAGCAGCGTTTGGAGAAGAAGAAGAGACAGGAAGATCGGCACCGGCAGAAGGTCCTACAGAGCAGGTCACCACCAGACCAGAACCTTAACTCTGCAGAGCCAATTACTCTAGTACCAGCTTTAAACACGCTGAGCATCTAGAACCAGTCTGGGTCAAAAACTGATTTGTTGTTCTCTGAGCTGGGACTTATTTTGAAGACTGTGATTTTCACAAACTCTTTTTCCCCAAACCAATGAGTCTGTCTTTGGTTGTGAGTGTGCAGTATACATTATCTTCAGGTTTGGGAGTGTGCTGTTTAATACCACCAGTTTTTCCTCTCTAAGACCAAAGATAAAACCAATTTAATGTGATATAAAGAATCCGTTTGAAATGCTATATCTGTACAACTCTTCATTTGATCTGACGGCATGCTTTTCAGAAGTATGTGCTATTCTGGTTTAAATTGTATTAAATTGGATTATTAGTATTCCTTACAGAGAAAGCACACTGTGTGTGTAAGTATATATATATATATATATATATATATCATTTTGGAATAAAATAAAATGTCGGTCATTTTCACAGCCTCTGTAATGTGGAAAAGGCAGCTTGTGGTGATTGGGGTAGATCCTTACTGAAATAAAGGAGAAAGGAGCATTGAAATCTATAGTTTCTGTAATGTACTAATACTAAGAAGTGAAGACGAGAGAAAGTGGACAAAAACTGATAGTGTAGAAGTACATTTAATGCTTCAATTACTGGCGTGCTGAGGAGAAACCCGCTTTATAGTTTGGGCAGCTGTATATGAACTGTTCAGTAAGTGAGTATGGATGAAAGCGCGATATGAGGGAGATTTTAAGATCTGTTGATGTTAAGTTTCCTCCAGGGGGCTGTTCCAGGTACCAGGTTTAGTAGCTAATCCTGAATTAGTAGCTCAAACCTGGGCAGTTTCCTTTCAAGAAACCGAGATCAGAATACGCATCACTCACTTACTGTGGCAACTGATGGTGTGAATCAGACCTGCTCATGAGCAGGATTTACCTAAGAGAAGTTCAGGGCTTCTTGGGCAGGGCTGTGGCTGTGTGCGTTCAGCAGTTTGAGATGGTGTGCCTTTTTCTTCAAGAAACGGTCCACATATGTTATTTGCAAATTTTTCCAATAACTGTTGGTTTTCGAAAATATAAGCAAGTTATATATTACCAATGTCAAATTCTTTTTTGGGGGACCTGCTTTTCCTAGTTGTCCACTACATTGCTAAACGGGGAATGTGTTTCATGTGGCACATTGCATGTTGGGATGAAGCCGCAAATTTATGTTATCGGTTTATTGGTGTGTCGAAAAGGATTTGGCTGACAACAACTTCAGCTGCATGTATGAGCCACAGAACTGCAACTGACAGAATGTGCACTATACAGTAGTATGATACTAATGGTCTCTCCATAAAGGCACATTATGGCACCATTTTAATCATTCACAGTCTAATATTGTCAAACGCACACCTCTAGCCTAAGGGGAGCTCCTCTTCCATTTGGCAGAATGTACTGAGGAGGCCCACAATTCCCTACTATGCCACTGTTAGCATTCAGTTTGTAGTTCTTCCTAGATATAAACGTCTGAGAATAATTATAGTACCAACTATACTTCAGCACAGCAATGTCATTTGTTGCAGAAATGTTTATTGGTGTTGGCACTGAACGGTTTATCACTACGAATTAAAGTAATTGTCTAAATATTGCGGGATTCCGTAATGTTGGCTTGGACTCACCACAGAGTGTGTGGCATGTGTGGCACTGCACAATATTGTCACAATCAGGCCCCCACCTTGCAGACCTCGGAGATGTTCACAGGGACATCAGGGCAAATCGCCATTTTTCGTGGTAATCACTCATAACCACCACAATAAATGAAATTAAGACAATTTCCCTAGTTTCAGTCATGATCTCTTTATCACCTGCAAATAAAAATTACACTTTCTACTTCTTTGTCAAGCAATTACAAGTTATCCATCTTTTGACAACCACAAAACTCGCTTAACTGGTATTCCAGCAGCTTTTTTAAGCTGGTTTTCCTTTTTAAAAGATGAATATGCTCTATCTGAAGATCATGCCTCTCCCAGTGGATAGTGCACAGTCTCCTAAGACTCTACATGTCATTCTTTCTCTTATAGACAGATCACAGGGAATAAGTTCACACTGCGTTCAACTGTATTAGAGGACAATAAGCAAAAATCATATGTCTGATATTCAAGCTACATTTTTACAGTCCTTCTTGCATGTCCCCTCCCTGACAAGGCTGATGTGGCTCCTATTCATCCTTTGATAAGTGCTTTACAGTAATTTATGTAACTTTCAGAACTAGCAAAATCTGAGGAATATTCAATCACCTATAAAGCAAGAGGCTCAGTTGTGGCAGGAGGATCCTCTAGAGCAGGGGTTTGAGTCCCACCTCTGGCACTACCATCTTTGGGTCCCTGAGCAAGACCCTTAACCCCAACTTGCTCCAGGGGGACTGTCCCTGAATTGAGAAAAATGTAAGTCGCTCTGGATAAGAGCGTCCGCTAAATGCAGTAAATGTAAATGTGTCAAACTGTAGTCCTGGGGGACCGGAGCCCTGCACATTTTTGGGTTTCCTCTCATTGAACACACCTATTTCAACTCCTTGTGCTAATCACCACACAGCTCATATAGTGTAACAGGGAAAGAAAGCTCTGGCCCCCCAGACTGGAGTTTGACACCCCTAGACCAATAAATGCCATTCCTGTGGACTGAGTGAATTTTACAGTAACGTATGACAAGGAAGCCTGCTTTCAGATCATTAGTGGTCTTCTCATAAGCAATGAAAAATGGACTGAGTTTTGGAAATTTGCTCTTCAATTCCATTTTTTTTTTCATTCTACATGTGACAAACCTAATGTGTGTATCCTGGAGTGTTGTCACCTCTGAAGAGCTACTTCCTGGGATTCCTTCCGTTATAGGGTGACCGTGGTTTTGGTAGACAGCCAGCACTTTTGCCGGCAGCCCTCTGCCTGTTAAGCGAATCTCGGTTGCTACGTGCCATAAAATTGGGGAAAGTGACAACAATTCCCCTGAATGACAGGCATCCTTAATATTTGGAAGATAATTGGATTGGTCTGGGTCGGGGACCACATATGATTTTCTTTCATGGGGCCCAAAATTTCTAGTCACTTCCCTGCTCAGCTGTATTCTGCTTGGATACAGAATAAAAGTTAACCATTAACCATAGTCTATAGTTAGATGTATGTTGGGATGAATTACAAATAAATAGCAATATTCCTACTATTTTGAATTTTTTGTATTTTATTTGCATTTGCTGTCAAGCTCTATTTGTCCCAACTGCAAAGCAACTATTAGATATATTCCCATATATACACAGTACAATGTACATACAGTGAAGCCATTCATGTAAAATATTCCATCCCTTATGTTAGACATTGTTTTTGACCACATTGGTCTGATGAATTATAAATACAGTGATCTATTTATGATCTATTTACTCATTGACTAGTTGCACATTTTTGCCACACCGTCTCTCCTTTGCTGAGGCTGCAGTGTTACTTTTCCTTTAGAACAAATCCGTACTCAACATAAGCAGATGTTAATATTTCTATTTCCAGCTGCGGATAGAATGGAGCTGTTCACTTTTAGGCGTCCATTCCAGGCCCGGCTTCAGCTCTCGGTATCAGGGTGGGCCAGGAAGATTTTGGGAGAGGGGCAATTACATATATATAAAAAAAAAACTGGATGTTTGAGACCGAAGTCCTATGACAGCGAAGCATTCTATGGGGCTCCTAATGTCCAAGCATGTACACCCTAAAGTTATCTGACATCTTATCCAGTGTGTGCATGTGTGCAGATGTATATGAGTGTAGTTATGTGAGCATGTGTGTATGTTTGTATGCATGCATGGGTCGGTGTGTGTGCACCGGTGTATGTAGCTTAGGAGTCTGTGTGCATGCATGTATGTGCGTGTGTGTGGATCATCCTCCATCTTATAGCCTATACTTTAAGTAGTACATGACATTTCCACTAAAACAGCATATTTCAGACAGAAAATAAAACTTCTGCACAAAATGCTACCTAACGTGGCTACTTTATTGGCTACTTTTAAGCTATATTATACACAGAATAGCACTGAACCTTGAATACTGCATGTCATGACATGTGGGACTACAAAATACCTGACAAGGAAAGCAAAAGCAAGCATCTTTTTTGATGGAATATTCAAGCCAGGGTCTAGACTTATACCACGTAGCAGAGAAACATCTCTCTCTACCACCGATTTCTTGCCGCGGATAAGTTTTTAGAACTGGCTGGCTTGGAGATTGTCTGTTCAAATAATCAGCAACACCGCCATCACTGCGAGATGGACCAGCAACATCATCACTATAAGAAACATCAACCGAACTAGAGTGAGAGTCCGATCCACTAAGGTGAACAATAGCGGCTGTCACACTATCTGTGGTAGCTTTTTTCAGTACTAGAAATCTATACATTTCTATGTTTCTAACTACGTGTCTAATTTAGGCTAAACTCCTGTGACTAGCTATAGCTAACTAGTGTGTTCGGCTAACCAATATAGTTAATAAATGTTTAGCTAAATAAAAGATTGAAAACTGGTACGAACAATTAAGATGACAAATAAGATGGAAAATGGTTGTTGATATTATGTTCAGTTTATGTACAGACAGCAAAGTCTCTTTGTAGATGCACTTACAGAAATGCATACAGTAAACTGGGTGACTGCCGAAACGTGCGCGTTAGACTCCAACGTCACATAAAAATATCAAGGTTTACAGTGACTGGGTGATCGTCTCACTTTGTATGAATGGTGGTTGTATGTACAGAGTCCGAGAATATTTATATTTTTGTTACGTTTATGCACAAATCAAAAAAAAAAAAAGAAAAAATATATCCTTGGGAAAAGAACACATTTTTCTATTTCTCTTCCACCTCTTGGCTGGGTGGGCTAGCCTTGTGATTGGGTGGGCCAGGCCCACCCTGCCCCGCGAAGCCGGGCCCGGTCCGTTCCCTTGGCAAATCCCTTTTTCAGCTTTTTATTGTTCTGTGGGACTGTGCTTCAGTTAGTGTTAAATCCAATACCCAGAGTCATAGTCAGGTGATCTGGAACTGATTATTTTTTTTAAGTTGGGACAGGCTTATTTAAGTGGTTTTAAACCCAAACCCGCTTTTTAGAATACCCCCTAGTAGGTGTAGATGAGACACAAGATACCAGATTAACTCCAGCAAAACACTGCAAAGAGTTTTCTGTGGGGACTGGGATGTTATGCATTTGAAAAGTCCATCTTAAAAAACAGCTTGGTATGGGCCAGACCCGGGACTGGTTGGCCAACCTCAACTGTGAAGCGTGGTTTCAAAATGACATTCCAGCATATTTTTAGTTCAGAGACCGATTTCCAGAAGGACAATTTCAGAATAGCCCAGTTCCCGGTTGCAAAGGAGCTAGAATTAAAAATTTCTAATTTATCTTGGTAGTCAATTTTTCACAACTAGATCCTAATGTAAGGCTTAACTTTTAAATATGCTTCCAAGTCACAAAACATTTGTTTAGTTTATACTGGCCATTCAGAATCTGGCTTTGGATACAATTTTTTTCAGCTGATATCATAATTTAGTGTTTTAGATGTTCTCATGATAATTAACTGGACTGAAATAGCAGCTACCTGGGGTATGTATCAGGAAGCAAAATTTATTGGTTAGCTAAATAACTTGGTGGATTTCAGGTACCCCAGTGTAAATGGGCTTCACCTTCATTCACTTACATTTAGCCCAGACTACCTTAAATCCCACAAGTTATCTGGCTAAGCAAGAAATTCGGCTATGTGATATGGGCCCTGGGGGTAAATACTTTTCATGTTTGTTTGTGCAGACATCCTTTATTTTTATTACATGCTATTCTTTCCGTCACTGCTATACGAAAAAGACATTTAAATATTCAAACAAAGGTGAGCTAGCACACCATTTTTTGCCGAATCCACAAATCATTATTTATTAAGGATACAAACACATTCAAATGCTATCACAATGTATAAATATTTTTTTTTACAAAAATGTATATAACACATGCATGGTAGATGCATGGAAATTAAAACAAAAATCCTTTAAATGACTTAACCAATGTTAGCAAAAAATAGGGGGAGTTTCTCTCTAGTGTGAAGACAAAGTGGCATCTGAAAAGTATCAAAATAGTTACTTTACAATTGAATTAGTCCATATTACATTTGTATTATGCACAAGCATTAAAATATTACATCCTAATAATAATTTCATTACTCTTATCTTTCTGAGTATACCTGCTCAATTGCTTCACTAAACACTAAATCATATAACTGTCATGAAAAGCACCACCAGACTCATCTATCAGGTTAGCTGCAAGTTAAGCCAGCGTACACAGCCATGCCACTGATCCTACTGTATCATGCTGAGTCTATACTGAGCTTCCTAAAGGATATCGCAAAAGCCTACCAGCACCATGGTTCACCAGGACCAAGACTGAACTGTTATTTGTAGCTGATCTGGCACATGAAGTGTACATGCATTGCTCAGCTGAAGTAGCTTATATAGATCTCTCAATAATTTATAGCACCTGCAAGTGCCCAGTCTGAGCTGAGATATTCTAAAGCCTATTAAGTAACGTGGACTTAATCAAAAAACACATGGGACAGAAATAGATATATGTTTTATATTTTACAAATATCATGGGAAATGAAAGCAAGACCTGGAGGACACCTGCAGAGACCTTGTAACCGGTTGCCTTAATTGAAAGATTGCCGTAGAATAGGCAGTAAGAAAGCAAAATGTGTAGGTGGCACTAAATGTGGAAGTTTTCAACAATGTTTCTCATATGAAATATGAAATAAATCAGAGATACACTCTGAGGGCTCATGTTTGTCTGTGTGTGCCTACGTGTGTAAAAAATGAGCCAATGAGAATGCAGGTGGTCAGTAGTTGAGTTAAAATTATCCCAGTCCAGTGTTTACAGCTTTAATTAAGTAGGAATGGTGCCCTCTTCTGGAAACAGGAGCTCTGGCAGCTTCAAACCAATCGTGTTTTACCAGGCAAGCATGTGCACAGGGGTCTCCATGCCTGTCCAGTGACAGAAATTTGAGTCCTTCCCAGCCCCTCCTGGAATTCATGGCCCTTGCGCTGTCTGTCAAGCATGTGATTGGGTGAGGCTGTGAGGGCTGTAAGTCCAGGGTGATGGATCTATGATAAGGAAGGAAAAGGTAATGATGAGCCTATGAGTCATCAAGATTGACCTGTGATAGATCAAGTATGTTTACAGACAGGCACAAGTCTACAGTCGACCCTTCTGCATTGCAGTTTTGATATATTGTGGGGTTTGCATAAAAAATTAAATGTTTTCCAAAGGTCAGCAGATGACACACTACAAGTTTAGTCCAGTTTGTGCCGTTTCAGTGCTCTACACTGTACTCAAATCTGAAACGCTTCGCTTCATTCGCCAAGCGGACCCCAAGAGGGTCTGGCTACATGGTTCATCCAGATTGTGGGGGGCCTGCACCCCTGTGGACGGGCCGACTGTACTAGCAGAAGGTAGAACAGCTTACCGGGATGAAAGCGGGCGGTGCAGCAGAGCCCCTCTCCACGGGCAGTCCGGTAGACGGGCGAGACACAAACGCGAGTGCCGGCGGCGGGCAGGTCTGTCAGCAGTGTGGAGAGCGTGCCTCGTGGGAGGAACCGAGAGGAGCTGACGTTCCCACCGGCACCCTGCCAGGTGACCCAGTAGCCCTGAAGGCCCTCCACACTGCCCTTCCACTGAACCTGCACCGAGTCGTGACCGGCTGGAGTCAGCTGCAAATCGGCCAGCGGGAGCAGCTCTGGAAAGGAGGGACCAGGTGAACACAGAGCAGAGGTCAAGGTAGCTGTTCTAAGGCTAAAGGGCAAAAACATACCAGCATGTCTGGGCTTCTCTTATACAGCAAGTTTTGTTGTGCACTCTACCAATACATTGAATCAATTCATCTGAAAAACTAAGGCTGTGTATTGAGCATTGCAAATATTTACAGAGAAATAATATGCCTTGTAATTTACTGCACACTTCTCAAAGTAATTTTGTGTTAAAAGGGGGACACTAATGAAATCCTACTATGTTTCATCTGGAAAACTAATATCTCCTAATCATTGCCATCACGCTGTGTAATACTGTTATGGAGTGTATTTGCATATAATAATTAGTGTTTTTAATATCATTTTTTTAAACAGTCATGTCAACAAAACAGTAGTGTAACTGGAAAGGAAGGGCACACATAAGAAAGCACACTGATCCTTACCCTCTTGAGTGCACACCTTGACAGACATCGCCCTCTCTTGGCCGGATGAGTGTAGCGCACTCACAGTGACGAGGTACTGCGTGTCAGGCTGTAGCTGGGTCAGCAGGGTGGAGTTATGGTCCCGGGTGACAGTGGTGGCACGCACTTTCCCCTGCGGCAAGGCCGAATACTCCACCACATAGAGCTTCACCGACTCTGGCTGCAGAGGGCCCCAACTCACCCTGACGCTCCGCATGCCTGGATTTGAAACTGTCACAACAGCTGGGCTCAGCACCTCTTGGTCTGGGGACACTGGGGTAAAAAGAGTAGAAAGGACAGGGTGGATGGGTTATGAAGGAAGATGGAGACAGAATGGAACTGTGAGCCCAAAATCATCCCCCGAAATCGCATGGCTGCTTCACTCACCTGACAGAGTGGTGAAAGTGGCACTGAGGGGCTCCATTGCCATCACATTGGGCTGTGCGGTCAGTGTGACCTTGTAGGTGGTACCAGGCAGCAGGTGTCTAAGCTCAGCCTGGCTGGCATCTGCTGGGCGAGTCAACCTCTGGTGCTCAGCCCCTCCAGTGCTGGGACTGGTATCGAGCTCTCTGTCCTCCCTTCCAGCTCCGTTTCCTACTTCCCCGGGTATAACCGGGTCAAGTTGAATGTTGTAGAAGCCAGTACCACCACTCAGGACAGGCCGCCAGTGAAGGATGGCACTGCTGGTGGTTATATCCCGCACATGCAGTCGCTGAGCCCGGATGATCTCTGTCAACGGAAGACAGATGCATCGTGGGTATAAGGGGTATAGAATCACTGGCAATGCTGACCACGTGTAAATGTGCGGCAGTCATCTATAACCTACACCAGGGGTACTCCCGATGCAGACCGAACCGCAAGTTAATCCGGACCCAGTCGATAATGCACCTTAAGAATCAATATGGTTAATGTAAAAAGGGTAGCTTGAAGTACAAAAATACAATATATGCACACACAGTACAAACTATGCACACACATAAGTCATAATCTCCACCCCCCCCGACAATGTCGAAACAATCAGTTAGAGTTAAAAAACAGTCTTTACGTTATTGCTATATATTTATGTATAATATAGAAAGTTATTGTTGATTTTACAATAGCTGTTTTGTCATTGAACATTGTTGTGGACCTCCGACATAGAGCAAAAATCTGACGTGGACCTTTGATCACAATGTCTGAGGACTCCTAGCCTAGACTGACATGTTGTTCAGTTTCCTGTCTTGAGCATTGAATTTAGCTGTATGTTGGTGCACAGACCTACTGCTGTGTGGGTGTCTCTGCATTTCAGTGGGTCACTCTGCTCCTGGCCATAGAGAAGCCCTCTATAAATACCCCCCTTTAGCATACATGGCGCAAGAAGTGGTGGCCAAGGTGGGGGGGGTCTTTATTAATAGCCCCTCTCTTCCATTCCAGGATTTCTCCGTCTTCTGCGGCACCTTGTTTCTGGCAGGATGTGACTTCACACAGCCCAGCTCAATGTATCAGTGGCATAGTGTTTCAACAGATGCTATTAATATCAGTTGGTGCCCCCCACCCACTCCCGCCGCCCCCCCGAGCCTCTCCGGGCCTGTTTCCCTCACCAATGATGGCATCCCGCAGGTCTTTGGTGATGATGCTCATGTCATCGATATCCACGAAGTAGAGGTGGCTGTCGGTGGGCGGGGTGACCACCTGCTGCAGCACTCTGAAGTTGCTGTGTCCCGTGGAAACAGCCAGCACTGCCACACCCTCCTGCCGCAGAGCCGCCATCAGACCCTCTATTGGCCCGGGCTGCAAGCCGTCTGTGAGCCACAGCAGCACCCGCGGGAGCCCCGGCCGCACCCCGCCTGCCACGCCCAGCTGGAGCAGCTGCTGGGCCATTTTCAGGGCCGCCTCTGTATTGGTCTCCCCGCGCACCTGTTTGGCAGCCTTCAGGGCTTCCTGCAAGCCTTCCTGACTTGTGTGTGCGTCGAAACCGAACTCCAGGCGTGGCTGGGTTCCCACCTGCAGCAGCGCCATTCGCACCTGGTCGGTGCCCAACGAGAAGGGGGACAGCAGCTCAGACAGGAAGCTCAGCATCCGCGAGTACTCGTAGGACGAAACGCTGCCCGAGGAGTCAAGCAGGAAGAGGAGGTCACCCTCGCAGCAGTTTAACACTGAAGAAGAGAAGGAGGTGGAGAGAAGAAGGCTGGATTACTGATAAAGCTGGGGGAACAGATTTATAGACAAATGCCCTAGACTCAGAGACAATGGTGGAGGCAGGAATGGAGTTGTGCAAGAAGGTGCAGAGTAACAGACAAAGCAACAAAAAGGACCAGTCGAGGCAGGACATAAAGCAACACTGGTTGCACCGTTTTCCTGTTGTTTGCTCAGAAAGGTGTGTAACAGGCTCTCATCTTTGACTTATAAACCTAATTATTTCCATAATAGTCTCCGACGCTTCCCATCCAACCTGATGGAGCTTGAGAGGTGCTGCGAAGAGGAATGGGCGAAACTGCCCAAGGTTAGGTGTGCCAAGCTTGTGGCATCATATTCAAAAAGACTTGAGGCTGTAATTGCTGCCAAAGGTGCATCGACAAAGTATTGAGCAAAAGCTCTGAATACTTATGTACATGTGATTTCTCAGTTTTTTTATTTTTAATAAATTTGCAAAAATCTCAAGTAAACTTTTTTCACGTTGTCATTATGGGGTGTTGTGTGTACAATTTTGAGGAAAAAAATGAATTCAGTCCATTTTGGAATAAGGCTGTAACATGACAAAATGTGGAAAAAGTGATGTGCTGCGAATACTTTCCAGATGCACTGTAAATACATATATATTGGATCTAAAAAATGGCTTTTGGAAATGGGAAGTTTTGACTCAAGGGCCTGGAAAAGTGACAATTTGGAAACTGTTCAGAAATAGAGGGCTGGATGTGCTGTTATTATATGTGATTATTTGTACTGAGAAGTCCATAGACACATGTGTAAGCAGGTAGACCTGCACGCCACCTTCCTCTACATTGACAAAGATGCAGCAGAAGTAAAGCACTCACACTCTGCTTCTCAGTGACAGAACAGAGTAAGGAAATCAAAGGAGGGAAGCAAATCAAGAACCTGGACTGAAAATGAACAGCAACAAACTGATGAAACATCCAAAAGGATCTCTTTGGTAGGAGGTTACCGACAAGAATAGGGGAAGAAAGCAGAGGGTGCAACATAAGTGAGAAAAGCATGAACAGGAAATTGTGCCACTAAAGGCCTTCAAGGAAGCAAGATCCAGCATGTGTGTCTGTGTGTCTATGTTTGCTAGTACTGTACTCTAATCCTCTACCAACAATGAGAGGGCGAAAGGAGAGTTCATCACAGAAGACAAGAAAAAGAAAGGTGAAGCTTAAACAGCATCAATCAGACCAGACAGTGAGGTGCTTCATATAAACATGAAGGACAGAGAAAGTACAGCAGCACAACCATACATGAGTAATACAAAATTGGAGGCAGTTTCTCTAGTAATGAATGACTTACACATGACAACAGTTGGCATGCAAAACATAATGGGGGACAGAGCTGTTGTACCTTTGAGTGATAGACTGAACCCGAAATACTTCAGTATAAATACATATTGGTGCAATCTTCAAAATGGTATACAGTCGAATTGTCTCACTCTTTCTCCTCAAAATACCCTAAATGAAATAGTCAATAGGACATTTCCGTTCATCAATGTGTCCATTTACCCATTTAACACCTTCACGTTGAAATTCTACTTGATTGTCGCTACTCATGTATTGTCACATTAGGTGAATCATTATTTCATTAACTTGTCCGTACATTATCCACGTTGGAAATTAAACATCATGATGACCAAACAGCTTTTATCAATGTCGTGCCTTTCTGAGTGAGTCCGTAAAAGGACAGACCTCGAGATCCCCTCCTCATATATAATCCTTGCTGTTTACTTGCTCTCCGTCTTTGCCGAGATTGTCAGCCCTTTGTGGAATTTCATGGCTCTGGTCTGCCTGGGAGGACTTTGGCCTTGGGCTCCAAGTGGGAGGAGGAATGCAGCTTCTGTGTGCTTCATAAGGCTGCTTCCTGCTCCCTCTCTTCACCTCCGTTTGGATGCCACACACCGGTCATAAAAAATGTAACGTATTCATGTACATTCTACCCCAAATACATTCTGATGTTTCTTCACATGTAATGGGGTTGTTATGAAATGTATTCTAATAAGCATTCTCATAGTTAATTTTCATGTATATGTGCTCTATTAGCCATGCATTAAAATATTCATCAGCAGCACAGCTGACACAGCAGCCAGTCACGCAAAGTCACTGCTGAGAAACTGACCACAATCATCAAACATACAGAATCATGAATTTGATCTAAACCCTGCAAACTGCGTAAGTAGTTTTATACATGGTAGCCCATACTGAAGGGTCTGCATTGATGTTTTATTCCTTAAGTATCACAGCTTTGAGCACATTGTAGTATTGCATGAGCGTAACCTCTTCTTTCCACACTCATCACCCAGAGATAAGATGCATGAACTTCTTGTTAATCATAAACCAGAAAAAGCACATAGAAACATAGTCTTACTAGTGAAAGGGTGGAACCTAGTGTGTCAGCTTTGGCCCAAGTTAGAGGAACTTTACAACCAAGGGGGCGGGGGCGGGAATGAGTAGACACTTACTTCACCTCCTACTAAAAGCTTCCATATTTCTGAGAAGCACCAGGGCCTCAAGTGGGATATTTAACCTTCAGTAGCACAGAATCCTGATCCCCAGTGGGACAGGTCCCCTGACTCATAATGCTGCACAGTCATTAACATCCAGCAATATCTGCCTCATGACCTTTAGATGTACAGGAAAACAAAGCTTTTGCTGTTACATCAACAATGAATTCAGCTTTCTGTTCTAGGTCCAGAACTGCTGTAGTACAGCAGAAAATCTCATTTTTTATTCATTCCTTCCTGTCCAACCAGCCACCAGCTGAATAGCAGGAGCCTGTTCTGAGTCTCACCACCTGCTTTTTAAAAACTCATCCTCCTCAGACATTCTCATGGATATTAATTTCCCTTGGTAGTGAATTCAATTTTTCATTTAAATGTTTGTAGCAAGCAACCAGCCAGTTAGGTCAGCTGTAATTAAGATGATTTTCTTAATTAGTCACTGTACCCAAATTAACACTAATAGTACTACACAATACACGTTATTAATAAAATACATACCTCATTTAGAGACAGCATTGAAATCTAAGTATATATAGGCCTACAGGCCAGCCCTTGTGTGCCTGCATGGTCCTATAATTACTCTAACCGGCCACCATCTGGTATTTACAGAGAGAGTAGTTCATTTGGTTGTGTATTGGTTCGTTGGTTGGTGTAACACAACTATTATTCAACTGTTAGAAAGTTATGACATATAGTTTTCTAACCGGTGTTTTCTTTAGCTGCAGCTAAACAAGCGGCAGGACCAGCTGCTAGCCGAACTTGCAGAGTCCCTGACTGGTGACTCACTCCACTGTGTTTATGAGTAACATCACTGTACTCAGTTTAATTTACCTTCAGTTAAAAATCATTTTAGTCAGTAATCATACTACAGAAAATTATACTGATCAGGTTACTGACGTTATTTTTTATTTCCCAATACCATTCCAAGCATAATTATTTTATTGCACTTTTTGTATGAAACATTTAAATTATCCTAACATAGAATTGCAGGAATATATTGTGACAGCTATACGTAATATATAGAGTTCTGATTTCCAAGAATTGTCATTTCCAATACAAACCAAGTGCATATCAGAGACAGTACGCATTAAATGCTTTACAAACAATTATATTATGTTCCTTGAACAACAGCTAGCCTGTAATGAATTCTTTCATATACAATCTTTCTTTTCCCCACTGTCTTTAGATTCTTCCGCTCTTAAGTTGATGTAACCCGCCTTTCAAAATGTAAAGCTCACCTGCGTCCAGCTCCGACTTTTGGGTATTAATCGGCTGGAGAAACGCACCCATCAAAATCCACGTAAGTAAAAGTGCGCTATCCATTTGCAGTTCAGCTTTTGTATACAATAAGATGACTTTTTGAAAAAAAATTGGGAAACACACAGAAGCTTTGACAAAATCGCTGTCCAGTGCTCCAGAACCGCCTGTCCTCCCCGAGATCCGCGCCTCCTTTTCTCGGTGTTGGTGGGCATGGACAATGTACAGTGGCTTAACATTCAGGCACAATAGCACAACCCATGTCGCTGCGATACCATTTCTTTCCGTGTTTCATTTTGTGCTTCGTCCCGTTAGTCACTCCACAAACACCTGCGTCCTTTCTCCAGCTTTTCTTTTCTCAGCCTCGCCGGAGGGGATTTGGAACACTTTAGCCTTTAACTCATGAGATCAGGGGACTTCAACCTCCTGTATTTGCCGAGCGTCCCTCGTTACCTCCCTTTCTAAGCCTTGATCCTGCCTCTCTTCCTGTAGAACAAGGCGTTTCTGAACTTGTGCCCGATTTCTAAAGAGCTTTTATATGCTTGATTTAAACACGTCCTACTTCAGGTTTGCAGGACACTCTGGGGCGTGTAGTACCAAATTACAAACTAAAATTACAATGTTTGTAAACGAAAAACTCGTATCCCTATGAACCAAAAAGTAAGGATGGCAAACTGATATTTTTTTGTACTACACGTAAGGTTGCACTTGCATCTGGGCATCTTTGCATCTTTCGAAGTCTGAATAAATGTATGCTTAAATATAAGCGGCATGTATACGGTTCAGGAACGCGCTAGACCTAAACACTATAAAAACAAGATAAACTGGGGTGAGTGGTGTATCTGTCTGTGTCTGCGTGATTAGGTTTATTATTATTAACCTGTTATTTTAACATTGTGGGGACCATTTTTCAAGGTCCCCACAAAGATTTGTGAAATCAATAAAAAAAATGCCAAAAGTGTCATATGTAGTTTGGTTATTTATGGTTAAGGTTAGGGCTGGATAGGGGTTAAGGTCGTCATGTTGGGATTAGAGTTTTCCCCATATAAACTCAATTCAATTCAATTTATTTTTATGTAGCGCCTTTTACAACAGAGTCATCCCAAAGCACTTTACATGGATGTATTGTGATACATAAAACATCATTAGAGAGAGATACAGAACGGGAAAAAGGAAGGAAAGAAATTAAATAAAGAAAGCCACAAGACGAGGGAGGAGAGGAACCAAAAACTCATATCCCTATGAACCAAAAAGTTAGCAATGGAGAGTCCCCGCAAAGATATAATTATAAACCTGTGTGTGTGTGTGTGTGTGTGTGTGTGCGTGCGTGCGGGATATGTTCGTAAGAACAGTAATAGTCAGATTTATAAAACCTTCCTTAAACCGTGATATGCATCACACTGGTCCCACATATAGTAAAAAGAGACCGCTGCATTCCCATCCTAAAATTACCCTAGGGTGTTTCTCATATATGTTCTTGACCATAATTGTGTTCTCCTGCACCCGTTTTAAGTAATCTTCAATCGCCCAAATCCAGTTCCAATACTAAGAACACAAGTACACAAGCAGGGCTCAACGCTAATTTTTTTCAAGGAGCACTTGGGCCCCTAAGTTAAAAGATTTAGGAGCACAGACAAAATTTGGGAGTATAGTCAGCTCTGTGTTTTAAGCATCAAACTTGATGCATCATTATAATACAATTTCACATACAAGCTAGTGGAATGGAAAGGTTAAGAATGACAGACAAAACTGTCAAGAAACTAGATTTTTATTTTCGTATTTTGGATTTCTCTTGATGTTGTATCATATCCCATGCTTACATACTGTAATTAAGTCCGAGTGGCTTGGCCAGTCTTTGTACGTAAAGTGTATGTAACCGGTTTATCTGTGTTTTGTCAATTTTCTATTAAACTCTGACGCTGTGTCCTGATGGCAAATTAACATTCTAAAAAAAAGATGATGTGTAATCGTGCATATTAGATAAAAAAATAACCCCGTTACATACATATATAGTGGCAAATTAAAAAGTAAAACATTTTTGCTAAATAAGAATACATATGCGCTGCTGCCTTCATGCAAAGTGCGCATGCAGCCATTTTATTTGTGCTGTAATGTTAATAACAGCAGCGAATCTAACACCCTAAACCAAAAAGCTATAATGTTCCTAACAGAGTGGCTGATCTGTCCTTAAATTGCAAAGATTAAAAAACCCCTACCCCTACCGTTATTTCGTGCCGAGAAAACTTGTTATACTGCAAAGGGGCATGCTGGTTCTGAAGCAGCCAATTCTAGCGTGAAGCGCAACTGGCATGCAAATATGTAAATGTGGCGGTGTGGGCGAATTGTCTGAGAGGGCTTTTTAATGTTTGAGTTTTTCTTAGGCGATATTACAAGTAACTGGCACCAGTGAGCCTAAATCTTTTTTCACGTTCGCACACCAACATTTTTACTTGCGTATGCAAGTGAAATGAGTGCACTGTAGAGCCCTGAAAAGGATGGTGAAAATGGTCTTGCTCCACCCCAAATATCAAGGATACATTGGTTACATCCTCGGTGACCAAGACCAATACCATGATTCATTGCGGCCAAAGTTCATTACTGGAAGGCAAGTTCACAAGACCAGTCTTTCAAAGACCACAAGTATGGTTTCTGCATTCTTGGTATTGAGATTCACCCAAGAAACATAATACTATTGCAGCTCCGCCAGTGTGCCCCTAGTGGTCTGGCTCCCCCGACCTACATCAGGTTTGTCCTGCCCACGCGCCGGCTCTGGGTCAGCTCAATAAGTTGAACAATGGCTGTCTTCAAATTAAGGGGCTGCATCTTTCGAAACATGAAGTCCATTTAGCCTTTGTAGGCTGCATTCTACAAAGGTTCACACAGTAAATTTTGGGATCTCAGCAAAAGAATAACACATTTCAAGGCTGCATTTGAAGGAGCCTTCGAAATGGGACGGCCTTGTCGGGCCGCTGTGATGCATTTGGTCTTCATATGGAGCCTTAGAAGGATGCAGCCCGTGAATTCACACACAGCCAATGACAAAAGTAAAGTAGAAAAAAATGGTGTCAATAGTAAGCACTTAAAGTGGGTAACCACTGGTTCATGTGAGTATTACATGTAAATATTTAAAGGAAAACGTACATATACAAAACTCTGGCATGCACCTCATATATATTGTAGCTTCGCCGGAATAGCTTACATGCAGGGGAGCTTATTTGAATACTCCTGCCGTGCTCCGCAGTACTTGTAAACAGCCCTTGTCTGCTGTTGTAAATAGCTGTGCTGTGTTCCTGGTTGTCGTTTATGTACTTACAGTAGAGCCTAGGATGTTTTTTCTGTTTCCCAGGCCACTGCATAGCTCAGTGGGTTGAGTGTATAGCACCAAGGCTGTAAACCTGCAGTCTTAGGTTTGAGGCCATTCTCACTTGTTTGGTTTTTTCTAGTGTTTTACTTGTTTATCCTATTTGTATTTGGGTATTCTATGAAAGTAGCTAAAGAAAGCCAGACCTTCCCAAAAAAGTCAGACTCAAACTAGCAGCATCTCTAAACTTGGCCTCAAGTCATTCCACTAACGCAGTTCACACTTGCATATTCTCACATAGTGCGTGCACCCGAGATATTTAAGAAGCCCAAATGAATGGATGAATGATATATCAATCAAATGAGTCCGAAAGCGTGTAAAACGAGGGTGGTGTTTTATTTTTTTTCTCCCGCCGCAGAACAAATGCTGCTGATGGAGCTGTATGAAAAATACAAAGATGTAATCACTAAAAAAGGCAATACTGTGGCCATAAATAAAGCCAGGGAGTAATTGGCTTGGCAAAGAGTTGCAGACAGACTAATTGCATAAGTTATAAGTGCCTAGTACAGTTGCACAGTGGTACAATGGTTTATGCTGTCGCCTTACACTGCAAAAGTTCCTGGTTTGATCCCCATAGCCAACAGGGAACTTTCTGGGTTGAGTTGACATGTCATTCTTATGGTATAATGTTATTGTGTATTTGATCTCTGAAAAATACTTTCAATCGCATCCGTGTGAAATATTCTGCACGAATAAGCATATCTTGTCTTTACTTTTTACTAAAAAACTTTCAAAGTAGAGAGACTAAACAAAACATAAAAATATCTTCCTGTTCATATTATTTTAACAGATTTGCAATTTCAGTCATTGTGTTTCACGTTTGGCCTTTGTGATATGGGTAGGCTTTTATTTTAATTATTTTGGAATTAATTGGTATGCTAAGACGTGACTTTTTCATAGGCTTTATTATATTTATTACATGACATGAGTAGTGATAGTGTAAAATTTCGTCAGACAGAACAATCGTTTGGGAATCTGTTCCCACACGTCGGACGTTCCTTGAGACAACTCTTAACTAAGCGAGACAGTTAACCTGGTCCGGATCAGACTTGTTCACTCACCTAAGTTACCATGGTATCTCAGCAGGGATTCATTTAAGACACGTTGATGGAACGGAACTCCCACTCAAATGAGCCATACTTGTCAAAATAAGTCAGACTTTCCCTTAATTATGCTTCATGGAACACTCCCCTAAGTGTTAGCCCTCAGTTGTGTGTCAGTATTCCTAGGGTTTATTTCCTGGTATGTAGTTAATGTTTATTAGTTTTTGGTATTAAGTTACCTAGTTGCTGTGCATGTTAATTGTTTCTCCAAAAGTTTCTCCACTTCTGGCCTGTTTCCTAGTACTGTGCTCATTGGTTAATTGTCTTGAGGATTCACACCTGCCTTTTGATAGTTCTCGTTATTTGTGACATTAAGTGCCTGCCTTTTGTCCTGCTTCTCAGTCTGCCATTATGACTGTTACAGTGTGTTTGTTCTTTTGTTCTCCTGACAAATTTGATTCCCTGTGGTTTTGCTTAGTTTGTTAGGTGTACTTTATTTCATGGTTTTAGTTAATTCAGCATTTCTTCCCTGTTTGTTTCCTGACCCCTTTTGGTCCATTTGTTTTGTAGTTTTACCCCGTGTGTCCAATTTCTTTAATAAACCTCTGTTTGTCTCAGAACCACAAGTGGATTGTCACCTTCCTTTCCCCGCCTGCACCATGCTCCCCACATCTACACTACGTACAATTACATACTGTCTTTGACAGTCTGTTAATACCAGCCACATCCCTCAGCCAGTGTTTTATTACTTAAAGATGGACAGGAACAGCACCCATCCATTTTCTGAAACTGCTTGTACTATTCAGGGTCACAAGGGGTCTGGAGATTATCTCAGAGGCTACGACCACAAAGCAGGGAACAACCCAGGAGGGGATGCCAACCCATAACAGGGCACACAAGCACACCTACATGTGATTTGGTAACTCCAATTAACCTCAGCATGTATTTGGACTGTGGGGGTAAACCACACTACACAGAGGAAACCCCATGATGACACAGGGAGAACAGATTCTACAGTAATCCTGGTGATGGTGGCGTAGGAGGTAGTGCTATTGTTCTCCAACTGGAGGGTTGTAGGTTTGAGCCTGGGTTCCTCCTGACACCATCAAAGTGTCCTTGAGCAAGACACTGAACCCCAAATTGCTCCTGGTGTGTAAGTTGCTGCCTTGCATGGCAGCCTCCGCCACCATTGTGTGGATGGGTGAATGTGAGGCATAAATTGTAAAGCGCTTTGAGTACTCGTAGGAGTAGAAAAGTGCTATATAAATGCAGTCTATTTACCTTTTACAGACATGGAGCCATGGCAGAGACTCAAATCCTGGTCACAGAGGTGTGAGGCAACAGTGCTAGCCACTGCATCATCATGTCACTCCAGGAACAGCATGATTTTGTAATGTAGGTCATTCATCAGCCTGGGCCAATTTCATCAGAATCGCTCTTGACAGTCTAGAACAGCTGGTTAACCACAAATCATTATTGGAAATGTAATCATTGTGATCTCTAAATACTCGCTCCCAGATGCTGCTGCATGTGACCTAATTACACATGCTCCTTAACATACCTGCTACATGTGCACACATGTTGGTACCTACTTTGACTTTTCAGTACACACATCTCTAACTCTGTATGCAATAAATATTTTGATATGTATAAAATCCTTCACTTACAACAACATGTTGTAACCAACACAAATACTGAATGTTAGTTGTAGATTAGATATAATAAATATGTTTCTGTATGTATTAGCATGTATTTCACTAAACTGTAAATGCAACTTGGAAGCACAAAATATATAGTACTAGTCAAAAGTCTGGACACATCAAGCCGGCTACAAAGGAGAGGGATAGTGTTGCATCACTTGACAGAGGCACCTGACCCAAACACAACAGGGACAGTTTTGCAGGAGTTTGACAAGAGAGTGAAGGAAAAGCAGGCAATGAGTGCTGAGATCATATGGGACCTCCTTCAGGACAGCTGGAATAGCATCCCAGGAGGCCAACTCATGGAACTGGTGCAGAGGGGAGAGTGGGGTCAGCCTGTCCCTGGAGTAATTGAGGTTAAGGGCCTTGCTCAAGGGCCCAATGGTGGAATCACTCTGCTGGTGCAAGGATTTGAACCAGCAACCTTCTGGTCCCAACCCACAGAGCTCTCACCCCTAACAAAATATTTTTTTCTTGTTGCAAATGATGCCTATATGGTCTTCATTTTGGTGTGAAAGTATGCTGTTATACCTGTCAAAGTCTGCTAGCTTAGCCATTTCAAAACCTCTGCTAGAATCACCCCTTTATTTCCAGCAACCTTCCAATACAGCCATGTGTTTTTTGACTCAACCACTAGAACACTTCATATAGCTAATCGATATCTCATTGACTTTTATGAACTAATTAAATTAATCAATTAAGTGAGCGGGGGGTCAAATGTAATAAATTTATGGAATGACTGAAGTGCCCCTGAGGAGAGGTTTGGGAACTGAAGCGATGTTCATCCAGCAATCCAACTAGATATCAGGAACTTTTTGGAGGACAGAAGAAATTCTTACTAGTTTTTATTGTGGTACTCTTAATTTGCATATGTTCTAATGCTAAATTGTGTTTTTGTTCTGAGCAAAAGTGCACTTACTACCCAGATAACTAGCTTTAAACATTTCTTTTGACTACGTAAGGCTTTTGCACTGTACTCTGTCTGTATGTGTGCCGTGGGTGTGTCCCAGCCTCAAGATTATGACTTACATTAATGTTTCTAAAAATAAAAGCATCATGCGTGGATCCAGGCCAACGTGCAACATTTGTTAATACCATGTTGTTAATACCAT
The DNA here is from genome assembly GCA_026777985.1 of Mormyrops attenuatus. NCBI lineage: Eukaryota > Metazoa > Chordata > Actinopteri > Osteoglossiformes > Mormyridae > Mormyrops > Mormyrops attenuatus. The sequence goes on along the minus strand of JAODKC010000041.1, from coordinate 4,115,823 downwards.
GAGTTGTACGTTAATGGAATGTAGCTGCTTTCTTTTCACCAAAGCAGCTTTTATTAGTGGTGCTTTTATTGCAATGTGCCTACAGTCAATAGCACTGAATACATTAGGATAGCCAGTCATTGCTGCAAATAGCCATAGGGATACTTAATATACTGATAGTCGGTTAAAGTTACTTGAGCAGTAATGGAACCCAGTGTGGGCTGGGATATCCTTAATCTGTCAGCCAATTCCCACTGGTACAGTATGTTCCTCACACATCACACAATTCCATCAGAATCACTCTTGATAGTGTAAAATGACTGATAAGCCACAAATAATCATTATGATCTCCTCGCTCCATTCATATTTGGTTACGTGCCATGTCCTCTAACAAAGCTAATTATGTCACGATAATGTTGTGTGTTGCATTCTTACATATGGCCTTTTTATACCTATTACATGTAGGTGCATACATGTTGGTGCCTATACTTCGGCTTTTCACTACACACACCGCTAACTTGGATTGGACACAGTAAATATTTTTCTAAATGTATTGGTATATATAAAGATATAATGAATTATATGCATTCACTCAGCACAGATGCTGAATGTTAGATGTATATCAGATATACAACTTCTTTGTTTCTGTATTTATTAAGAGGCATTTCACCAAGCGCTAAAACTAACTGTAAATGCATCTTAGAAGAAAATTTCTGTTGGAACTTCAGATTGCTTTTTCTGTTCTCTCCAAAACATTAGTATGGCTAGACCATTCGTAATTTCGTAAATATGTGAACTTTTTCATGAACAGAAAACGTTTCCTTATAAATCCAGAAATCTTCGAAGAAATGTGTGTGCAAATGTTTCTTGTCTTTTTTGTTCATATATAGCCTTTATTAATGAGCTCCTGGTTTCTAGACTACTGACCACTAACTGGTGATGTCTGTAGAACATCATCAGTCGCTACAGTGGAGCGAGTCTGCCAGCGACCTCTGCATGTTTACATGGATGCTTAGACAGTCATTCCTTCCAAAATATATCTTCCAAAGCCTGTTCTTATTATCCTGCACAAACACTTCATCAAAAACTTCTTAACGTCCACAGAATCACTTTCTCTTTGATCAGTAAAAACACTGATCTCTTTAGACTTTAAATTAAACCTTAGTTTAATCTAAATACATCTTGACTGTGTTCAGTTGTGCACTGGATTTATTCATCGAATGTCATGTTTGCTGCAGGGCTGGACAATACTATCGGTAATTGATGATATCGGACAAGCAACCTGGTGATGATATCTGATAGTGACTAATTAGGATTATCAGCTTTGCTGGGCAAGTAGGCTTAGGCTAGATAATAAGATTTATATTTTGCTTTCAGTTGTGCCTTCTAGCCAAAGTTTCTGACGTAGTTAAAAATACAAACACATACACTTGTATTATTTTTAATTCCTCATATGGTACGCAAAAGTATCAGTGTATGTAAATGTCAGTTGTAATGGTGGTATAATTTATGGTGGTATACTTTATGGCTAGGGTGAACTGTAAGTTTAACTGTAAGCTTGTGACCCACTTCTGTAGACAGCTTTAGATCGTCAGCAATATGTTTTTAAATTATAATTAAATCGGCCCTGTGAATCGAACATTTTCCACTGAGACTAAAATACAATGATGCACTAAGCAGCACCGTCAACATCCTTTCCAGTTGGCGACTTTTCACTCCAGCTGTTTAGCACGTTATCCATATGATGTTTCTTTTTCATGCTTTTGTATTTTTCTTTTGGTCAAAACAACATTAATGCCTTGCTGCATGTTTGCATTTTTGATTTACATCTCAGGTTTCCTCTGCAGAATCCTCCTTCTTCACACCTGCCCAGACATGCAAGCCACCTCACTCTCATAAGACAGAGATGCATGCACTAAGTCTTGGGGGTAACATTCATAGTCTCATCAGAATGTTAATGTACAATCATACAGAGCACTCAGCTGCATGCTCATGCAGGCAGACAGGCACATTTCTTCTTGTTGAACTGTGTACATTCCTGAGTTATATGTTACACCCTGTTGGAAGTTGAAATCTATAGCCTGGTGTAAGAATATATCGGAGTGAATTATGGGTAAATCCCCATAAGAAGATACTTTGCTTTTCCTAGTGTGCCCTGGGGTATGTTTATACAGAGAGTCATCTCTGGTGAATGACTGGGCTCCTTATGTGAAAATGTAGTGCTGTGCATGCTGTACATTTTATGAGTCAGAAGCATGCTTTTCCTCAGGACTCATGAAAGAAAGTGTTCATCTCCCTATCTCTCACTCTCACAGTCTCTCTCTCACTGCCTTACTGGAATGAGAAGCTGTAACACTGAACAAAGTGTTTGAAATGTCAGTGAGACACAAACCACTTCAGTGGTCTGGCAGCCATTTCTGTATCTAGAAATGAAGAGTCCTTTCACTTCTTTTCCAATAACAAAGAATAATCAGCAGTATTATTACATAGCGAGCCTGACCAAGACAAATCATTATGCCATGATAAGAAGTTTATATTTAACTCCATTACTGTGTGAACATGATTCAAGTTGAAATGCAAAACTATTGCCTTTCTATAACCACTTATCCAGTATGGCATCATTCTGAGGTCTGTGTTAGGAAGCACAGGCTATAAGCTTAAGGACACCCTGCACAGCCAGTTGATCCATCATATCATAGTAGTTCATCAAACCATAGGCCTGTTTTCACCTGGGAACTGAAGCTACAGCCCTGGAATTCCACTGTGGCACCCAACTGTAAACAGTGTATTTAATATGAGTGTTTTACATTTTCCAAACTGAGAGCTCAAAAAGCATGTCTGTGAAACCACTGCATAGTAATTGATATGCTTTAAGCAGATTGTCTGTTAATCTGTTGTGAATCTGATAGGAGCTGCATTTTGCCCCTTGTGCAGTATTTCAATTGGAAATAATGCTGCAATTTTTTCATATCTTGTAGGTTGGACTTTCTTAATGTTAGTCTAATACCTTACTGTATGAATTTAGCTTTATTTTGGGTTAATTTCAATGGTTTGCTCTAAGTCAATTATACAGACATCCAATCTGTTCCAGAGGTTCTGGGTATCTACTGTAAATGGACAGCAGCTCCGTGACACCCACGAATGTTAAGCAACATGCCAGTAGTTAGTTTATTTTGTAGGAAACCCTTACTACTGTGTGTTTAAGAATGCCACACACAACATTATCATGGCATAATTAGCTTTGTTAGAGGAAATGGCACGAAACCAATTACTTCTGTGCTTAACTATTTTTGTCACTGAGTATATATACATAATTGAAACATTTTTTGTTTTGTTTAGGTTACATACAGTGTTTCCTGTTCCTTTAAGATCAACACTCACTGCCCCTGGCCAGTTATAAGTGTGTAGTAGTTTCCTGTTAGAGTATTGCATGAAAGGGCCTATAATGTCATAAAAATAAAGTTCTAGTTGGTAATTCTGATTGTCATACAGATCCACACAGCAATAACATTTTACATCCACTTTAATAATTTTTTGTTTCTCCATGGTTTGATTTACTGTTATTCCTATGTGCCAAATTACATCTTCCTCTGTATTCATAATTGATTTGAAATTACTCAGCAGTCTTTTATCCAAACGTGCAACGTGCATTTGAAAGCAGGGTGAGACAGTCCCTGGGGCAATTGAGGGTTGAGGGCCCTGCTTAAAGGCCCAAGGGAGAAATCAGTCTGCCAACTGTGAGATTTGAAACACTGACTTTCCAATCACAAGCGCAGCATCCTCAAGCGATGAGTCACACATCACCCCCAAGCAGAATTATTAAATGTTTTTTGTTTTGAGCCTTTATGAAGCTAGTCACGGCTCAGATTCAAATACTTGACTGAAAACAGATGTTTCCAAACATAGTTTAAAGGTTGCCCTGACCTTAACTGCAACCAAACTGCATTTTGTTTTCTTTTTTAGGAACATATTTTCAGAACGGAAAGAATTCTGTGAAGAAGTAATTACCTGTTTTAGATCCGAATAACATTTATGTGAGCTTTAATAAAATTATGCCTTTGCAAGGAAAGATTAGCTGGGAGCTTCTCCTGTTGTGGTCTTTATTACTCATACTTGCAGGCTCTTTGCTTGTGAGCCCCTCCAATGGGTCCAAGGCCTTGAAAATGGAGGTAAATGCAACATGCATAGTATATGAACATCATAAACAGGCAGTCTTCTCTGTCATTCATCCATTTCTAACAGGGTTATTAATTAATAATTATTAACATTAATCCCCATTATCCCTGCTCTTCTTCATCTATCATTTCTCCTTTTATTGCTTATGTTGCTTTTCCACTGACATACAGGAACCGGGAAAGGCATTTCCGAGTGTGGAGAGTGACAGTGACGTAAAACTGAAGAGACACTTAATTACTGTTCACACTGTGTACATCATGATTTACTATCTGCTAATTTTTGCTAGCATGTCTGGAATCACCATGTTATGCTAGCATCAAAAGCTACCAGGATTAGCATTCGCATGTGTAAATTTACATTATGAATCCATTCCATTCAACTTTCTATAGTACTTTTTTAAGTGGGTGGTTGGAAATTTTCCAGCTCCGAGTCATCTGGAATGCATCAATACATCACGATGCGTGATACTACTAATATTGATTAATATATGGAAAATGCCCCTTTTCCCTTCGTATAATCCATGCATATTGATGCAGATCACTGATTCTTTCTTGTCCCTGTGTTACTTGTAACTAGCTCAGTTTAGTCACACTATCAGACCTGCTATTAAGCACGGCCATATCAGCATGGGCACAGCTCGCATAATTTACAATGGAAAAATCGCCTGTTCGCGGTTCGGCTTGGTTCTTGATGGCAGTGGGAAAGCGCCATTAGTTTCACTCTCTACTCTTGTATTATGGTTTCTCTAGTCTACTCTGTTTTAGCTATACTTCTCAAAATAATTTGGCTCTAAACTTTCTGCATACACTGAAACCTGCACATTACACCCAGAGCTACGCCCATGACCACAAACATCTACAAGTCTGTCCTCCACCGCAAGCCACATGCATGGACATAGGCAGGCCTGTAAAAAACCCTCAGCCTGGGGTGTTTGGTGGGTATGGCTGGGTACTGTAGTATCAGCTGTTGCAAAACCTTCCTTTGGTTTGTGGTTTTGGTGCCAGAGATGTCTGTACCTGTACCCCATTTCTCTAGAGTCAAGCAAGCAAACCTGGGGGGGAGGGGACATAGATCTATTAAGAAACATCTCATGCTTCCATAAATTTCTATAAAGGACACTGATAGTATTTTGTTGTTTTCCCCTGTTAGAGCTTAAACTCCTAATGAACATGTATGTGTGTGTTATACAAAATGGGTCTCTGTGCTCTCCACTGCTCCCTAATGGCTGCCAGCTACCATCACACATGCTGCCAGTATGGACATGGATTTATCTCCTTCGTGTATGCACACACCCAGGAGACACACTGTTGTGTGTAGTAACAATAATAAAGAACTGCTCCATCTGTTGATGTATCTCAATAGCAGTGTCAGTTGTTGTCTTGGTGATGTAAATTGTTGACTGTTAATATATTGTGATAATCCTCATCTTAATTCTCCCATTCCCAGAGGTCGGTGGGAGTGGAGTTGACCAGATTAAATTGTGTTTCAGTTGAGTACTCTGTTTACCTTTCTGAAACAATTTAAGTGGATGGCAAACTTGGGAAGGAGCTGGTTTTCACCACAGGGGGAGGGGGGTTGTTTTTGTCTTTGGGTGAACAATGTGAGATAAATAAAAGCATGAGTATAAGAAAAAGGCACTGCAGGTGATTGTGTCTCTGAGGAGTGTTAGGGCCTAGTCACCTCACTCATTTATGTGCCTGCATGACATTTATGCATCTGCAGCGTTGTGGCCCATAAAATCACCAAAAATGGAGTACAGACGCTCCTCTACTTACGAACATTCAACTTACCGCATAAGTACTACTGGAGCAGTACAATACAACCGGTTACTGTTTATACGGATCACAATCTATTGATTTATTTACTTTTTTGGACCGGATGCATAATCACAACCACCGTTTGAAGCGCTGGAGCCATATTTTGCAGGGCTTCAACATCAATAAACAGCACATTCGGGGAATAAGAATGTGGTGGTGGATGCGCTTTCTCGTGCTTATCATTCTCCAGGTCAGAATTTGTAAATAAATTGGGGTGAATTGTGTTTGTATTAATGTATTTTTTTCTTTCAGGCAGATAAGTATTTATCTTTTCATTTATGTATATTCTGTGATTTGTATGATTGTATATTATTGGTTGTGTGTCTTGTTTAAATCTCAATTTATTTTTTTTGAGTGTGGGGGTGTCATGGGGGTGAGAACTGTTTTTGTATGTTTTTGGGTGAATTTGTCCTGTAGGTAGTGATTGGACGGTAATGACTGGATTGAATGGTTGGGGCCCGCCATCCTGCCTATAAGGACCTCTCTCGTTTCAAGATGGCTCTTTCTCACCTTGGCTGTACCCCAGGCTGACAAGCTGGGGCCTTTTTTGTGATAGTTGTTATGTTTGATGGTTTGTTAAATCTTTTTGCACTTTTGGTTTAGGTTTAGTTAGCGCAGTAAGTTGGGCCGAATGGCCTCCTCTCGTTTGTATATTTCTTATGTTCTTATGTTCTAAGTTAGCTTTCAGAAGACCCACCTATTTGCTTCTCTGCTTCTGGACCTTGGTCGGGAGTTATGCAAGTTGTTGGTACTTCTTATGAAGTGTAGGCTAGGGTTTTCTTTTCTATTTTTTTCTAATTTGTAATTATTAATTAATTACATTATTATATATTAATTAATTATTAATGTTTTGTCCTGGATAATTTGTATTATTAATAAACTGTATTAGGTGACTGCCAGACCAAAGTCTGTGGCCTTCTCTTATGTTACGTGGTTCCGGAAGTTTTGTTTGGGACCGTAACAACCAGATAACTTGTATCTGATCTGCCTTGCAGAAATGCTTAAAATTATGCACAAATCGCTGGATTCCGACACTAATGTCAGGCCCTGCACTGTGGAAAAATTACCTCACCTCAAGGTCCAAGATGATGCCCCTGTCACTCTCCTGCACCCCGTCATCTCTCACAAGCACATCCTAACTTTCCGGAAAGAATCACTAGCACAAACACAAGATGCATAAAATAGTGACTTGGAGATCTTCTCTTAGAGAAGTAAATCTAGGGGATTTATTGAATCTCTTAGCATTAAATGGGTCTTTCAGCCAACACCAGGGTTGCCAACTTTGGTCAGCTGGCTGGTGTGAGATTTTCAATTACAAACAAGTCTGCACACACATGCATATGTATTTACATGATGTGTGGCAGAGTGGTGTGCGATATCCTACCCAATGGATAGCTGACTACACCACCCCTGGGAAGTTCCACCCAGGGAAATACTATGATGTTACCCAAAATCTCTTATGAATAGTAACCAAACACACAGGTCCAGTCAACCGATGGGGCCAGAGACATGAATTGATAAAATAATTTTATTACAGTAAAGGAGAATAGTAATTCTACGCTAAACACAATACATAGAAAGCATCAAGCCGAAGTACCAATGTTACGGACTAAGCAAGGTAAAGGGCATTGACTGACAGATGGGCAAGGGACTCACCACAGGCGGGACTTCCATGAACACTATGGTGATCACACACACACAGACACACACATGCTCAGTGGGCTAATGTCAGTGATCTGCACTGCACACGCACACAAGTGAAATTCACCACCACCAACAGGAAGGACTCTGCCCTTGCAGCTCTAGGCTACTGGCCCTGAAACACAAGCAGGGAGACAAGACACAGGGTTAAAACAGTAGTACACTTCCCCCGTCATACATGCCTTCCCCGCGGCAGGTATGGATGACTATGCCAACACTGGAGCTGCCTTCACCATCTCTCCAATGGCAATATAACACAGCTTCCCTCACGCGTGTATTACGTTTACTGCCAAACCCCCAGTGTACTGTACACCACTTTGATTTCTGAGGGACCGTAGAGAGTGCGCTAATTAAGCACACTGTGTGCTCACGCAACTGCTGCTGCCACCAGAGCCGGCAACGAGAACAGCTTGAGGGCCATTCCTACCCAGCTGCCCACTTTATATTAGAGATTAAACACTGCCCAGGACTGAGGTGGGCCAATAAAACGCGAGCTGATCCAAACTTCCCACTTTGCTACATATGTAACAGTGTTATTACCATGCAAATAGTATGAATGGCTTTCAAACTACCCAAACGCTTTTGATGTAGCTAATTTTAGGTTTATAATGGAATAATATACACTCAGTGACAAAAAAGTTAGGTGTCCAGAGTGGTGGAAATTAAATGAATCTGTGTGTGGTGAAAGGTCATGTGACTGTATCATAATGATTATAATATCAGATCAAAAGGACAGCAGAGTTGGCAGTATGGGCACACTGCCTTTCCCATGTCAGCAGGGTGGCACCCCTCCAGCGACCCCTAAGTCAAGCGCTGGGAATGCTGTCTAATGCGTGTACGAGGCATCCTCTGTGTCTGGTGACTAGACGTGCCAGCTCTTTGCAAATTGAATCATTTACATACCCATTGCTGGTCTGCACTTGTACCAAATTACATACGAATCGGACCTTTACGTCTGGGTGCTTAACTTTTGTTGTCACTGAGTGTAGATTTGCTGGAAGTTTTCTTCCATGAGCGGTGGAGTCTTAAAGTGTCAAACCAGATGCATGAGAGTTGGCAGCCCCACGGCACTGTTTATGAACTAAATAATTCTGATTTTCTGGTAACTGAGTTACTTACTTTATGGCGTTTTCCAAACTAATGCCAGGTCTGGAACTATTTTTTGATTGGTGTCTTACTCATTCTTATGCCCTTATTCTTATTCTTGTGAGGGCACACTCACACACCAGTCACTCACACATGCACACCTACGGGCAATTTAGCAACTCCAATCAGCCTCAGCACGTCTTTGGACTGTGGGGGGAAACCGGAGTACCCGGAGGAAACCCCACGACGACATGGGGAGAACATGCATCCATTTTACGATCAGGTGCTGGGTCCCTGGGCTCCAGCCTGGGTAAGCCCATGCTTTAGAGTACTCATGATTTTAGTGGTTATGTCATAAGGTAATAAATAATTACAGTTTTGTGCTGTTTGATTAAATATTCTTTAATATATTAGGTAGTACCCATTATAAGTCACGTGTTTTGGTGTAAAGTGTTATATACATCACTCCATACAAGAAATGACTTTTTGATTTGGAGGTAAAAATGGGTATTAAATGAACCCACTCACATTCTGTCGATGAATCTCCAATGAATAAAAGGAGAGAGAGTACAGAGGCACAGACTACCGAAGCGTCATTTGGTGGCGACTGAGATTTTGGTTTCAAAAGGCCCCGCAAAGGATTGAATGAACAGTCTTTGAGAGAGAATGAGAATTATAACTTAAAAAGCTAACTTACTCTGACTGCAGTATCTAATAGGCAAACTAATGGTAACACTGCATTAACAGACCAAACTCCAGGGTAGGTATGCCGTAATGAAAGATCCAGACGGACACTCTAGAGGTCGAACTCATTGAGTTTGGCTGTGAAAATGTCTGGATGAATTACACCTACAGAAAATTTGCAGGTTGGTGACAGAGGCTAATTAAAAGCCTATCAAAGGCTAGTCTATCTGGTTTAGTAGCAGGTAGTGAGTAACCCAGTGATCAACAAATATGGACTTGTGATTAAAGTCGCTTTAGGGGAGTTGGATTTGTATTCTTGGGTCATAACCTGACTTGCTTCAATGAAAATACTCAGCCATATGAAAGCTTTTGTGAGATATTCACCTTGTTGTTTCAGGCACAGAGGGCTACACTCCCCCAGAGTGCTCCTGAGGGGCAAGTACCTAGCTGCGTCCGCCACAATCTGGTCAGTGAGGGTGACCCTCTTTCAGCTAGTATGTGGCTACCTCCCATTCACCAACAAGAGGGCAGCCATCACAGGCTGCCTGAAATTCCCACCATGGGTTTTTCCTAGTGAGCAGCTTACTTTTTGTTCCGTGACCCGAGTTCCTAACTATGTGACGCTTCCAATCTATTCTCTGACAGACTGCTGCAATCTAATTTGCCAGTGCCTGAAGCACAAGGCGGCAGATTGAGCTCCATCCTTGGCTGTAGTAGAGCTGACCAGTGTCCTGGGGTTCAATGCAAAAAGTACCTCTTGACTCTAGAAAATTTGTCACTCTCACAGATGATTGAGCAGCTGCTTTGCATCAAGGCAGCTCATAACCCTTGGGTACAGTTCTTAAAGGAACCATTTTTGTTCTTTACTTTAGAATCTTAACATTTCACCATTTGAGGCAAGGGAGAGGAAGGCACTGCTCAGTCTTGGGACAGGTAAGAGAAAATGGACATGAACCATCCTTGTTTCTCATTCATGTGTCCACCACAAAGGGGTCTTAATGATTTCTTTTGTACTTGAAACCAATCAACAAGTCTATTTCTAACAACTATGGACAAAAATGCTCTGTAACTGAATGTTTTGTATAGGTTCCAGTTCCTATTGTTTCATGAACACTGCATTCTTTTCTGTACACTCATACCTTTTTTGCAGAAGATTGATGCGACCTGTGCAGTAAGACAGGAGGTACAGAGACAGCACCAGCTAGACATAGGGAAAGAAGGCATTAATATTATAGTGTGCTCTGACATTAGACATCTTAAATAATGCTGAGCTGTCACTCAAATAAAGATGTACATGCTCTTTACAGTGTTTTTAATCTGTTTTGGTGTCTCAGTGACAGTGGTTATTTGATATGTGAAACCATACCATTGTTGGCTAAATATCCAAATCATGTTATGATGATAGACCTAAGTCTTCCAGGTTCTGATTAACAAAGTTATAGAACAATAAAGAGAGAATGTCAACCACGTTGAGAGGTTCACTTACCTCAGCAGCGACATTCATGTGACATTCATGAAGTCTTTAGATGGACTGGGAGAGCATGGGGGATCATGACATGACTGACATCATTGGAAAGGGGTGTCTGGTGCTCCCGATATCCAAAGAGATGAAGATCCAAATCTTTGGAGTCCTGGTGCTTCCTGTCTTGCTATATGGCTGTGAGACATGGATGCTATCCAGTGAGCTGAGACAAAGACTAGACTCCTTTGGTGCTGGGTCTCTTCAGAGAATCCTTGGGTACCGCGGGTTCGACATTGTGTCGAACGAGGAGTTGCTGAGGGAGTCCTGATAAGGCACATTAACTGCATTGTGAACGAGCGCCAATTACGGCACTATGGTCATGTGGCATGATTCCCTGAGGGTGATCCGGCTCACAGGATCCTCATCGCCGAGGACCTGACTGGGTACACCAGGCCAAGGGAATGCCCTGTAACACCTGGCTGAGGCAGATAGATGGTCATTTCCAGAGGGTGGGACTGGACCACATGTTGGCCTGGGGGTTGGCAACCAGGATCCCAAGGTGTTCGTGGCATCACCTGAAGTGACGGTGTCTAACCGCTTTCAGGTGCTTCCAGCTTTAGAGCCGGAAGTGACTGGGGCGGCAGGAGGGTCCTTGGGCACTGAGGAGCCCCCTCCCCCCAGGAAGAGGGAGGTTGTGGTAGTAGGGGATTCAATTA
>JAODKC010000041.1:4079573-4095759 GCA_026777985.1 Mormyrops attenuatus | reverse complement strand
GAGTCGCTCAGCCGAGGTCGGTAAGCAGCTAGCCCAAGTCCTCCGGAGCAGGCAGCAGGTGCGTCGATCCACTCAAATGGGCCCGGGGGAGAGAGCTCATTATCAGACTGCTCTCTCATGTTCTTATATGTGATGTGTCTGTGTCCAGGGCAAGCGTCCAGTCAGCCTGATAGGCTTCAGTTTGGGAGCAAGAGTCATCTATTTCTGTCTTCAGGAGCTGGCAAATGACAAAGGTATGGACAAATACATATGTAAATTTACACCTGTACTGAAAATAATTTTTTCTAACAACCAAAATGGCAGATGTATGTGGAACACATTCAAGCCACAACAACCAGGACTTAACAGATGGTAAGACATTTGAAAAATGCCTTGGATTCTACATTCATGTAGAGCAGGGGTGGGAATTGTCTGGCCTCCAAGCCTTATGCGACCTACACGACAGTTTGAGCAGCCTGTGAGGCATTTCATAAATACAAAAAGCAACTGAAAAACATAAAAATAATAATGATTCAAAAACTCTACACAGCAGTTATTTACAGAAGCACATTTGCATTCACAAAAGAAAAAATTATCTCATAGTTATGACTTAAATCTTGCAATTACGAGAAAAGATCTTGTATAATCCACCCTGGACGGGAGGCCAGTCCATCACAGGGGACACCCTGGATGGGATGCCAGTCCATCACAGGGTACACAGCAGGGGACACCCTGGACGGGATGCCAGTCCATCACAGGGCACAAGGCAAGGGGACACCCTGGACGGGATGCCAGTCCATCACAGGACACAGGGCTGGGGACACCCTGGACGGGATGCCAGTCTATTACAGGGCACAAGGCAGGGATGGGATGCCAGTCCATCACAGGACACAGGGCTGGGGACACCCTGGACGGAATGCCAGTCCATCACAGGGCATAGTCACACACTGGGCAATTCTAGAAAATATGCAACTGCAGACACAGAACCACAGATCTACAACCCTGGGTGTGTAAGGGTGCAGTGGTAACCTATGAGCCTAAAAACACACAGTTTTTAGATCTGTTCTTTTTCACAGGTTGTGAGGGCATCGTGGAGGATGTTGTCCTCTTGGGGGCGCCAGTGGATGGCTCAGCCAAGCAGTGGAAAAGGATTTCCAGTGTTGTCGCTGGAAGGATTGTTAATGGATACTGCAGGTGTGGGGAGGTTATAGGTGAAGAAATGGGAATGTGGACAATTACAGCATTAAGTGCAGAGGAGTGTGCAAGGCATTGTTACAGTGTGATTTGTCATTGTGCTTGATAGAGGGGACTGGCTCCTTGGGTTTCTTTACCGTGGTTCGTCTGTCCAGCTGACTGTTGCAGGCCTTCAGCCAATCAGTTTGGATGATCCTCATATGGTTAACGTGGACTTGTCATCTGTGGTGAGTAAGACAGTCTCAATCTCTTAAAATATAAGAAAAGCCGTTCATGCTGGCTTTGCGTTTCATTAATATTTAACCACTATTTTGAAATTAGGGTTAATAATAATAATGATAATAATGATTTATTCACCTCTGAATCGATCGATAGATAGATTCCATTAATTGGCATTGTACAAATATATAACGAAATTCCATTGCATCCACTTAAAACAATGGCTCCCATCTTGAGAACTGCTTTACAGAGTGCTGAGCCGCTGTTTGTACCCGCGCCGCCACATTACCCATTTTGCTGTGTGCCCTTTTGCTTTGGTCAGTTTGTGGTGTTCTGTCCCTTTTCAAACAGTGCGATACCAATATGACCAGTATAATATGAACATCAGGGTTTATCTGTTGAACCTAACTAAAAAGTATTATAAGTACAGAATAGCCTTGATTAACATTTGTTTTGAATTTGTCAGTCATATATTTATTGGTCTGAAAAATGTTTGAGAATTTACAATTACAGCATTGCATGTAGAAGGCCTCAGCCTTGTTCCTCCAATTTTAGTAGAAAAAACAGCTAATTATACAAATTGTACTTATACTTGTACTTATACATATTGTACTTGTAATTATACAAATTGTACAAATTGTAGTATTGACTGTACTGAGGTAAGTTTTCCACTAAACTTTAGTAATTCTATAACTAACTTAGGCAAACAAAACGTTTACGTTTGTCAGCTGTTTGTGTGTGTGGTCTTTAATATGCATTTATAATAAAATTCTTCCTTTTCAGATAAATGGCCATCTGGATTACATGCGTCAGATGGAGACTATTCTTGTTGCAGTAGGAGTTCGTACTCGTGAGAGGACTGGAGACATGAACTGCCAGTCTTACCCAAGAAATACTGCAGAAGAGGGCTTTGCTGAATGCCAGTCAGACAAAGAAGGTGGAGATTCCAGAAAGGAAGAGGTGAGGTCAGTTGAAGAGGAAGATGGACCAGTCCTTGATAGAAAAGAGAGACCTACCTTGAACAGTGTTTCTGAATCCATCCTTGCAAAAGATTGCAAAGGCAGTCAGGAAGAACATGATAAAGGAGAAAAAGAAGACACTGATGGTTGGGATTTCCCAGATATCTCTGATTTGTTGCATTCTTTAAATGAGACCGAGGTGTCAATCCCGCAGTGCCCTTTGGACAAAGTTCCAAAAAGCCCTATGCAGAGAGCTGACAGCAGAGACAGTCTTGTTACTTTGAGGCATCATTATGGAGAAGAAGCAGAGACCAGTGACTTCAGTCCTGAGGTCATTCATTTGCCCAGGGATTCTGATCATACTTACAGGGACTGAGTTTTAGGGTGTTGTCACACCAATAGTTTGGTTTCTCTGGTCCAAATCAGTTGATGAGTTTTTAAACCTGCAGTACTTTCTCTATAATTCGGTTTTGCTTTCACACAGAGAAAAATCCAAGTAAAGCAACAATGCAATGCTACAAACCATGTGAGAATGAATGTTCATTCTGCTTATTGGTCAGATGTGTCTGGCGAGAGCAAGAAAGTAAATACAGGAAGAAGGTCCTGTGTCCTGGGCTGTGCAGTTGAACATCTCTCAGTTTTTCATTTTACTTTCACACGGCACTGTTCAATCAACCAGTCAAATCCTCTCTCAGCCATTGACTGAACATTTTGAAAACTTCAGAGTTTTTGAGATGTTTTTAGGAGCTGACAGACATAGTCATCTGCTCAGATTTCAAGAAGGCAGCGTACCTTGCTGCTAGACCCAGTACCTCGGTTCATTTCTCCTTCTCTGCTTGCTACTGCTACTTGTTTGCATGTTCTGCCTCATCCCAGAATACAAAGCACACCTGGCTACAGGAGCCGTTTAGCTCAAACTTGTGGATTGCACCTGAAAGTTGGGTCAGATTAAAGTATGATCATGTCTGCACCAAAAACAAACTCTTCCAGAGTTCTTTTGGGACCAGACTGAGACCATCTCCTCTCAAGGGGCTCAGTACGGTTGTTTTGGTCCACACCCGAGTACGATTACCGTTTTCACACCTGCCCAAATAATCACACCGAGGGGGAGATCAAACCAGAGTCGGTCTTATCTGGACTAAAAATGCTGGTATGAAAACACCCTTAAAGCATGCCCTGTTGAACTTTGGGCCAGCTAAGCACTGGTCCAGTCTAGGGATCTTGCGATACCAGAAATTGAGTAGTTAATACCAATTTGAGTGAAATTCCATGATTTTTTTATACCCAATTCTATACCACGGTAAAAAAACAAAACTACAAATCCCACATAATTCAACAGGCACACTTTTATTAAAAACATTTGAATATTACATGCCACTGCTGTTGTTTTTTTGTAGCCTTCAAGTAATAAAAAGACATGACTATTGACATCAGGCTACAAAAAAAGAATGGTGGCATGTAGCCCTCAAGTATTTAAACTATACAGTGCTTAAAATACAAACAGCAATTGTGTCACCAATTGCAAGGAGCTTAAAAATGCATTGTAGGCCAGTAAAAACATCATCAGGGGGGTCTCCAGGCTAAGCAAAATGTTTTAATAACAAAACAAGCCACAAAATCATTTAAGCCAGCACAAAAACTGTACAGTAAAAGTGTTTTTGTTTTTTCACGGTTTTAGAAATTGATTTATGAATTGATTTGTGTCTGTTGAGATTTAAGCCTGCCCATGTTTATTAATGTAGTACATGTGGTTCAAGAGTAATAAGAATTTTATTTCAAGTATGTCATTATATATACATATATATTTTTTAATGGAGGGGGATGCTTCCGAGGGGAACTAGAACACTTGTAGGTGTATATGCTGCTCCTGTCAGGTACAGAAGAATTGCATCCCTGCTATTTGTGTTACTGTGCAAAAATGGGTATCATCGTGTTTTCAGAATTTTTGGCATCAACTTGGTACTGAAGGATCGGCTCACTTGACATCCCTAATTCAATTACAATTCCACTGCACCCCAGTAGGAGGCCGTAGGATCGCCATTGGGTACAGAGAGAGAGACTATGTGCTTTTGCTGTCGTACTTTCACCACATGAGGGCAGCAAAACAGAGGATGAAACGCAGGTGTAGCAACTCAAACCACAACATTCGGCAGATTCTGCTGCCTTACTTTTTCATTTTCATGGCTCGAGTTTTGAGGGTAATTTACTTCCTTTTTTCAGTTAATTCACTGGATTTTAAGCTCTTGCTTTTTTGCCTAACCTCATGCTGCAGTAAAATGAAAAGCCCTATATGGTTAATATTTACTGTATATTGAAGTAGGAGGAACAATTATCCAGCTACTAGCAAATTTTTTGTTCACTTCCTCAGAGGGGTATTCCATGTTGGGTACAGATGTCAGTGTTAACCATGTTAAAAATGCTTTTAAAGCCAAGCTTGGTTTCTTTTGTTTATTGCGTTTATGGACAGAATCGTTAATTCTAACAGGGATTCCACGATTGATTAAATTAAAAATGTTCTATTACCTACTGCTGACATGAGTGGTCCTTGGTCTGATCCATGTTACCATTGTTCAAAGTTGCCCCCCCCATGAATTTGAGAAAATGGTAGGGCCCTGAAATCTGTGATGTTTGTTCCTTTGCCACCGCCCCCTCACTGGCTTGCCTAGAATGGGTGAAGGTGAGAAATTCTGCAACAAATTTTCTGTCATCTGTCTCACGCACCTCCCTCCCCAGACAGCTACTGCATTTACTTATTTTATAATTTCCAGTGTTTCCTGGGAATCATACACACACACTTGCCTTTCCTAACATGAACTGTTCTCCCTTTGCAAAAATTCCATGTATAGTAGAATAGAGGCCAATATAACAGGGACTACCAGTGTGAGGTAGTGTCACTTACTCTTTAAATGTGGCAAGTGTCTGCCATTTATAAGCTTAAACACACAGATGAGGTAATACATTTCATATATATACATCCTCAAAAAACTTAGCAGTACTACGCAGATCAAGATAAAACAGGTCTACATTAATATGTTCAAATAGATGTTGCATGTGGAATTCAATACATAGAATGATACAAGTATTTTGTGTAGCAGTTATTACTTTCTGTAAAGCAGGTTTTCTATTAGAAATCAGGCTTCTCTGTGGGACAGATGTCCATTAATAGTTACACTTTCTTAAATCAATGATATAATGTGTTGTATGTAACACAAACTCATCCATAATAATTTATGCTATGGTCTGTAAATGGTATCTTTTAATAGCACTTGCATCTGATGCAGAACGAGAGCCCTTTATCAGCAACACAGCTCCCAGCAAATCAGGACATTGCCAAGACAAAACAAGACAGACAAAACAACATGAATCATTCACTTGTTTTCTGTATGCATTGGGGGTGCTTCTATGTGGTGGAGGATAAAAGAAAATGGTTTAAAAACATAATTAATTTATGAATAATTGGCTATTCCAGGAGCAGTCACAGTCATTCCAGTGGTGTCGTCAAAATAAGCCCTATTCTCCCCCCTTTAATTTTCTATGCCAGTGTTTCCCAACCAAATCCTCAGGGACCCCTAGAGGGTCCAGGTTTCTGCTCCTTCCCAGCTCCCTGCCAGACAGTCCATTTTTGGTAGGGAGCTCGGAATGGGCAAAAACCTGGACTGTCTGCAGTCCCCGAGGACCAGCTTGGGAAACACTGCTCTATGTAATCGATGTGTTCCTTACATAGTTTTTCCCCACACTCTTTCAGTCCAGCGTATCCACCTGATTAGGCAAGAGTAATGGCAGCTGGTTCCGAGCGTGCTCTGCATCAACTAGGTTGACGGCATCCGTAGCTGTAGCAGGGGGCTGAGGGGCATCTGAAGTCAGAGATGGGGGCTCCGTGGGGAGCTGGGGCTCCCCCGAGTTGCGCAAAGAGAGGGAGAGGGGCGGTGAAGGGCGGCGGGGGGACTGGGAGGAGCAGCAAGGCAGCAGGTGGGCCAGGGCACGCTTGAAATCTCTCATGAAGAGTGGGTAGATGATGGGATTCATGGTGCTGTTACAGTAACCCAACCATGTGAGGGCGTCGAAGAGCGCATGAGGCACACACTCACATACTGCCTGGAGAGTGAAGAAGAAGATGGTCAGGAGAACAAAGAACATAGTTTCCGGGTACTGATATAGTCCGATATCTGTAACAAGGAAACACTGATGTGAACAGAGACAGGGGCACGCCAAGACCAGACCCATTGATATGGCAGGAGTAACAAAAATAAAACCACAATGACATGGGGATGTGGACAGAGACAGGGGCACGCCAAGACCAGACCCATTGATATGGCAGGAGTAACAAAAATAAAACCACACTGGCATGACATACAGACAAAGACTGTGACAGAGTGGAGTGGGAATAGAGCACAGAGCCGCCCAGTTAAGATGAGTAAATATGAGAAGGGAGAGGATGTGCCATTCACACTCCTCTGATGGGGAGGCAGAGAGTCAGAATTGGCAGTGGGGGGAGGCTTTTCTGCAAGGCACCCACTGGAGAGGGGACAGGGACACAGATGGAGAGTAAGATGCCTGGAGTACAGAGAGAGGGAACCATCACTGGTAATTACTGACTTACACAGAGACCTTTCATCTGGACCTCTGCAGTACACTCCAGCCGTCGCTAATGGAGGGTTTGTCAAGAATTGTTTTTGATTTTATTATTATTCCTTTTCATTTTTTTGAGGGGTGGAAAAGAGCTCCACTATAATGCCACAGGGATCAATGATTATCATCAGATACAGAGTTAGTGAAGGACAGTATGATCATTTTGGGGAGGTAGCCCCCCTTTAACAAATCCAAAGTAAAGACATACATTGAAATTCACCCGGAGGTGGATAGTTCAGGTCCAGAAAGGAAAAATCCAGATCAAGATGTTGTTTCAACCAACCAGCTGAGTTCAAAGAGTGACACTGACAGAGTACTGCTTGGTGGAAACAAATTCTTGGTCAGGATTTTTCCTTTCCGGACCTGAACTACCCCCCATTGAATTCACTACTATACTAACAATACAGTTTGGCTTGTTGTACATCACCACAGGAAAGGGGGAAATACACACTGAAATATGCCATGTTGATAAACTACCCAGTCCTGGTAGCGACGTGCAAAGCAGGCATTATCAGACTAGCAATGCACACACTGACCTGTGCCATGTTGGTGATGAAGAAGGGCAGCCAGGTGCTGAAGAAGAGCCCCAGCAGAACCCCCAGAGTGAGGCTGGCCTTCAGCGCTCGGCGGCCCTGCCGATGAGCCATCCTGCGCTCCTGACTCACTGAAGACTGGAAGGAGAGCAAAGCGAGGGAGGGATACAGCTAGACAATCTCTCATCCTGTTCTCCACTCTTTAAGTCCTATTCACACATAACATACGGACTCCTCGCTCTCTGCTTCACAAAGTACCCTCTACCTTTGTTGCTGTCTTCTTCTCTTCTTTTTTCTGTAGCCAGGATATTTTTTTACAAATATTTTTTTACTTCTTTATTAGACATCAAGTGTTTTTCATCTTTTTAATCTAAAAACGTCCTGCACTCCCTGTTCATGTCTGTTTTATCTGCCTTTATGAAATGAAGGCCAGCTGTTCAAACTCTCCAGCCGTCTTCTGTGACAGTGCTTAGACCGAAGGGTGAAATGTGGGCAAGGACAGACACTGGATGGGAGGCATGAGTACGAAGTTATCAACCTTGTTAGATCAATTCTTATAAGAACACTTCTTTCTCATCTCCACCTCTGACACACCTTTACAGTTTCAGCATGTCACATTTTTCTTTTCTCAGATTCCTTTTTGAAAAAGACTGATTGGAAGTTTCTGCTTTTTAATAACCCACGTCCGTCTGTATGTCTACACAAACAGTGTCATCCCACAGGAAAACCACAGTATGCTCGCGATCGCTGTACCACTTTGACAATTATACAATTACATTACATACAATTTCGAGTGACAAGGGGAGAAAAGTGCAAAAGCAAAAAACAGAATAGATAGCAACATAACATTTTCCAAAAAGCATGGACTAATTTTGCACAGGGGAACTTGTCAAGCTTACGCAGGAGGTGTGAAGACAGCAAACATGGTGGCTTCACGTGGCTATTTCAGCGCGATTCGGTTTGTACCATCACTACACTGTGGATTAGTCCTGAACCACAGTAGGGGGTAATGAGTTATTTTCTGTATGTTCTCCAAATATCAGTGAATTAATGTTGTACAAGAATAAAACTACTCAAACAGGTTTAAATGTGAGGAGAATGTTCCTGCTGTTTTTATGTCTTTAGTACTATTTCTTTCGTCTTTCAGCACACCAATTCAGAATCGTGAATTCTCAATGTATCAATATACGTAAAGATACGGTAAATATACGGTAAATCTTTTTTCACACAATGAGACTCGTTTACAAACATGAATAAATGATAAAAATACCTTTTACATATAAGATCTGTGCATTGATTCACATTTATCTTACACAGTAAATTTATATGCTGCTTTGTTTCATTTAGTTTAGTGAGCTGGTAACTAACATCCTTCAGCTAGCAAATCCTAAAATGTATTTATTTGTCTGTAGACCTGTCCTTCATTAATCCCCATTTCCCTATATTACATACACAGACTGAAGACCAGGAAAAATACTTCCAGTTTAAAATGATAGTGTATTTTGTATGGTTGCATAATATAATTTTCACTGTTTTAGTGATTACTGTGCTTCTATAGTTTTATGGCTTATATAAAATACTACTTATCCTTGTTGACTCATTTACCACACAATTCTACATTTACAAAGATCAGCTCCTATAGATGCATCACTGCCTAAGCTCACTTAAATGTCAGACATTATTAACACCATTTAATTTCAACCACAGACAAGCACAGAAATAGATTGGCAGTACTTACTGAGGAATCCCTAAAGGAATTCCCATTCTATTACAGCATCTACTAAACCAAGCAACTAGTCGAGCAACTGTACTCTAGCCATCTCCTAAACTTTACATATGTATACTGCTGGATATTTAGCCAGTTTAGATTAAGATCATTATGGATGTATCGTTACACATCAAGCTCCTCCCATCTAACCTACCTGTGCCAGGCGAGCTGCAGGTACCTCTTGCTGGCTGCAGCAGTCTCCATCCACGGGGGCATGTGCAGGCGAGGCTGGGCGGGACACCGCTCCGGGGGAATGGTGTAGGTGGTGGGGGTGTGTCAGGGCAGCCACGCGCCGGGCCTGGCGCTTTGCGGCCAGCAGGATGCGGCAATAGGTGAAGCAAATGGCCGCCGACGGCAGGAAGAAGGTGAGACAGGATGCCACCAGCGCAAAGGGCAGGCTGACGCGGAGGCGGCACTGGGTGGGCGTGGTGCTAGAGCTCCAGGGGGTGATACCGAGGTGCAGGACGCCCAGCTCCGGCAGGGCGGCACGGCCCAGGCTGTGCCAGCCCATTTCGATTGGCAGGAAGGAGGTGAGAGCAGCCAGCGCCCAGGCCCCGGCCAGCAGCAGTAGGGCGCGCAGCGGTGTCATGCGCTGCTTGTAGCGCAGCGGTGAGATGATGAGCAGGTAGCGGTCCAGGCTGATCAGGCACAAGTTGAGGATGGAGGCGCTGCAGCACATGATGTCAAAGCAGAGCCACACGGGGCAGAAGGGCGGCCAGAGCATCCAGGCACCACTCAGCGCATTCAGCGCCGCCGGGGGCATCACCACCAGCGCCACCATGAGGTCAGACAAGAAAAGCGACACCAGGAAACAGTTGGAGGTGCAGCGGAGTGTGCGGTGAGCCAACACCAGCCCGATGAGTAGGGCGTTGCCACACGCCGTCACTGCGATGATGACAACCAGGACAGCAGCCAGCAGCCACACCCCACTGCCACTGAGGTCCCACACTCCATGGGACCCAGCGAAAGCAAAGCTGCTGTTGTGATTCCCACCTCCACTGGGCTTCGTAACTGCTGCCACAGCCCCTTTGGGGAAGCTGGGCTCAGCCATCTTCAGATAGTCCGTTAACTCCGGGTCTGGAGGGTAATGGTTGAAGGCCAATAGGAAGGGCTCTTCTGTCAGAGGGGAGGTAGCGGACCAAAGGGAATACAAGGAGTTTCTATCGCTGCTCTGCACACAAACTCAAGCACTCATCCGCCAGCAGAGCTCAGCTCCTAGGTGCCAATCGCTCAGCAGCCTGCATGCCAGCTCCCTGCCGCACTCTCCCGTCGCTCCATCGGGCTCCTCTCCTGTTCGCCACGACGATGGCGTGCCTGTCTGCGTGTCTCGCAGCTGTGCGTGTGTCACAATGACACACGGCGCAAAAGGGCAGCACAGAGAGGACTTACCGTGCGCGCGTGTCCGAGCGCATACGTGCACCTGCTCGCTGGCATGTCTGCTTCGGCGTGTGTGTGAGGATGTGCATATAGAGAGCGGAAAATCGAATCAGGACCAAGGGCGAGAAAGAGAGGGAGCGATAAGGTTGGAAGAGACAAAGATAAAACGTTTCCAATTGTGTGTAATATCTGCTGTGTTTGGAGGAGTGCGCACGTGTGTGTGCGTGCGCACAAGAACATCTTTAAGTGGGCCAGCCCCCGACGCTGAAGTATTTCTGTGAGTGCATGAGATGCCGGCCGCATGCACCTCCTCCCCCGCTTGGCCTAATCCCCACGTCCAGCACTCCAGCACTGCCAGCACGTGTCTGCGCATTAAAATGTCGAAGACGCTGCCTGTCTGGGTTCTCAGGTGTATGAGGGTGGAGTGGTGGGTGGGCAGATGGGGCCAGGTCGCAAGGCGAGCGTAGCTAGAGACCCTGCCTCATGCAGGCTTCCTTCTCTGTCACATTCGCCCCGCCATAGCAGCTCCTAAGAACATTTATTTAGTTTTTTTTTTTTTTTGAGTTTAAGTCAGGGATGATAAGCCTGTCCTTACAAGGACAAACGTGTCTCTGGTTAAAAAGCTGTGTACGCTACGTTGTTCAATACCGTGTCCTTGGTAAAAATTGAGTTTTGATCACAATGTCATCAAAATTTGCCGTCATGTTGACTCCTGGTTTGACCTTGAACAGAAAAAGTATTTATACATTACCTTATAAGATCATATCAGATGGTCATCTTCAAAAAGTTTTTTTTTTATGTATTTTATAGATTGAGTGATTTTTAAAATGTATGCTAACCTGCTATAGTTCTGTATGAGACTATTGTAGAACAAGCTACATCAAAGCCAGAGCTCCACAATACACAGAGGGCAGACTACTGCGCTTTTACCGTAAGGGTTACACAAAAGATTACTAGTTCTGTATCCTACAGTCCAACTGCGCGGCATGATTGATCTGGCATTTATATAGACCATATTTTTCTCAGGTAAAAAATACATTATACATTATTAAATTATGTTTTTTATCGTAAAACTGGGTATAAAAAGGCCAAAAAAAAACACGTTAAAAAAGTCTTAGTTTTACTGTAAACTTGGCTATGGAGTGAAGACTGATTAAGAAAATAGGGATCTGGTTGTTTTAGATTCCTTCACTGAGGTTCTGTGAATGATTGGCTGAGACGTGAATCCTTCACAGAATTTGCCTATGCATACTTTGCTAATTAACAGAATCATTTTCCAACTAGAGGGTGACATCGTGCCTCAGTGGGTAGCACTGATGCTTCACACCTCCTGCTGCCCCTTTGTGTATGGAATCTGCATTTTCTTCTCCTGCAGCCTGAAAATATACCATTAAGCTAATTAGCATCTCTGATTTGGCACCGTGAATGAATGGTATCCTGTATGTGCTGGAATTCAGATGGAATTTACTAATCCTACTTTTATATATATTCTGAATAAGAAAGATATGTTTAGAGGACTGAAATAAAGTACAATTAATTAATTATCTGTCTTATTTGTTTTAACTGCTTTTACTGTGTGGCACAGTACAAATGTGTGTTACAAATATACAAATATATAACAACAACAACAATAATAATAATAATAATGTTGTCAGAAGCCACAACACAGCAATCTCCTGGAAAACATGGCCAGTAATGGGAGGTTACTGACATAATACAAAAGGAACAGAAATGGGACCAGAAACCAAATAAAAAATTATTTCATTTCTATTCATTTTGAGGAGACTTACATACTGACATTGCATTTAATAACCTCATTTAGTTTGTGGAAGAGAGAAGTCTTCCAGAAGTGGGAAACCAGGCCCCGCTTTGCAAAATGTTGGAACTGCTGGGTTTCAGACGAGTGATATCCATCTTTCTCCTACACCTACCCTCTGCACCATCACAATGCAATGTTCATGCACTGAGTGAATTTTAGTTTGCTGCCACCTTGTGAGCATCTGATTGTATGACAGTTCTCCATCAAGCCTCAGGGGAACCGCAGATATAAAAGGAAGGCAGTAGAAAGAAGTATGCAGGTTACTTCCCACTCTTAGTTTGCTTGTAAATTAGAGAAACTATTTATGCACTACAACTACACAATGATCAATAATTGAATTTGGTCTTCTTGTTAATTCGGTCATTTCTAAGCCAGTCAGAAACATCTGCGTATGTACTGCGAGCAGTATTGTTTTGGTAAGAAAATGGCTGTTTCACACACTTGATCCCTTTAACATAACTCAACATAGCTCTTTCCCAGCCTTTGCAGACATGTTATAAAGGTCAAGATCTGGAAAAATTGCTCCAAAATTGATGCAACAACACTTAGTGACAGGAAAGGGAAGGATGATTCAGATAAGATGCTTAACCTTGTGAACAGGATGACTCCATTTGATACTATTACTCTAATAGCTCTATTTGATCTTTAATGGATATTGTTATCCATTTCACAAAACATTATATGGATGAAAATCTATACCTGAGAGACCCAAAATCATCCCACAATTGTAACTGCAGCAACAGATGGCAACATAGGCCAAAAACTGAGGCTGCAGCCACCATCTTGTGAACAAAGCCATCTGCCATCTAAATTCATTCTGTGGATCATTTTGCAAACTTCTCAGGAACATTGCACAGGTCAGTGATTCTCAAAACGTGGGATGATTACAAAATAAAATTTGTATATTTTTTTTTGTTGCCAACCCCCCACTTGGTAAATTTTATTGTATCAGTCCAGTAGCCCGTTGGCGAAATTTATCATGTTACTAAGCCCTAGTTAAAGTCAGTGGTGGTATATGAAAAAACAGGAACAGATCTGGTTTCATTAACACAAGTCAAACTAAGTGTTCCAGGGTCAGCAGATAAATGGCTTGACCCCAAGCTTTGCTTAACTGTACATAATCTGTATGTATGTGTGTGTGTGTGTGTGTGTGTGTGTGTGTGTGTGTGTGTGTGTGTGTGTGTGTGTGTGTGTGTGTGTGTGTGTGTGGGGGGGTCATATCAGTTGGCCCATATCCCCCAGGTCCATGGACACTGCTGCAGGTGGGTGCCCTTCACTGCTAAGCTCGCTCTCACCTACATGTGTCTGTGTCATGAAAAGCAAAATGGACAACCTAAGTTATATTGTTTTATTGTTGTAAAGCACTTTGGTCAACCACTAGTGTGTTTTTAATAGTGCTATATAAATAAAATGACTTGACTTGAGCCCTGGAGTGGCCATGGTCAGTTTTTTTTTCTTTTTTTATTGTGTGCACAATGTACTAAATTGTCCACACAATTTATTTGAAGGTGCCTATGAAATACTGAATTGAGCTCACAGAATATACATAAAAGGTGCCCACAAAGCAAGAAACTGGAGTCTTGGGTCTCCAGTCAAGCCCTCAGCAATTAATTTGAGAGACATGCATTCACTGGCCACTTTATTGGGTACACCTTGTTAGTTGGACCGCCTTTTGCCTTCAGAAGTGCCTTAATGCTTTGTGGCATAGATTCAACAAGGTGCTTGAAACATTCCACAGAGACTTTGGCCCTTGTTGACATGATAGTGTCATGCAGTTGCTGCAAATTTTTCAGCCATTAGAAGTTGGGTACTCTGTGGTCATAAAGGCATGGACATGGTCAGCAACAATACTCAGGTAGGCTGTGGCATTTAAACAATGCTCAGTTAGTACTAAGGGGGCCAAAGTTTGCCAAGAAAATACCACCCACACCCTTACACCCTCAGCACCAACCTGAATTGTTTGTACAAGGCAGAACAGATCTGTGCTTTCATGTCGTTGGTGCCAAATTCTGACCCGACAATCTCAACGTTGGAGCAGAAATAACTTCATCTGATTAAGCAACATTTTCCCAGTATTCCATTGTTGGTGTAGCCTCAGATTCCTGTTCTTAGCTAACAGGAGTGGCAGCCGGTGTGATCAACTGCTGCTGCTTCAAGGTTAAATGTGTTGTGCATTCAGAGAATCAGCATACCTTGGTTGAAACAAGTGGTTATTTAACTTACTGTTGCCTTTCTATCAGCTTGAACCAATCTTACCATTCTTCTCTGACCTCTGACAAGGCATTTTCACTCAGTGAACTGCCACTCACTGGACCACTTTCAGTAATCCCTAGAGATAGTTGTGCTGAGAATCCCAGTAGATCAGCACTTTCCAAAATACTCAAACCAGCCTGTCTTGGACCAACAACCATGTCATGATTAGTCACTTAAATCACCTTTCATCCACATTCACATACTTATTATGAACATTAACTGAAGCTTCTGACATGCATCTGAATGACTTTATACATTATGCTACATTTTAGGCAATATTTGCTTCAACAAGCAGTTGAACAGATATACCTCATAACGTGAGTGTATATCCTCTTGTTCCACCTCTCTGTCTGATCTACTCCAGCCCTTTTCAGCTCCCTTAGGTCTTCCACTTTCCAAACTCCACAGCAGTGGTGACCAGTCTTCCCTGGAGTGGCCTCTTACCCTTGGAATTGCTTTCCTTCTGATATCTGTAACTCCCCGTCTCTTCGTCTTCAAATCTCACCTTAAAACCTTCTGGTTCTCTCAAAGTTTTTAGTTCCCACCACTCTGCTTTTTTCCTGTTCATTTTACTTTATCCATTTATGATTGATATTCCGCATTATCACTCATCACTTTGTGCACGTTGTAAATATCTGTGCCCTGCTTTGCATTATTGAATATTGCTAGCATCTCTGGGTTTTGAAAAGTGCTGTATAAATACAATGCATCATCATTATTACTACTACTACTGTTGTAAATAATAATGATACACAAACCAATAAATAAAATCTGTAAACAAGTATTGATAACTGTTAGTTGCCATCATGACTGCTGCCCTCGTATGCTTTCTATGCCTAGAATGCTCCTAATGATTGATGATGCATTCCAGAAATCGTTATCTGCTGGTGTGGTGCCTTCTGATTGGAAGCATGCTAATATAACGCCCATATTCAAAAAAGGGGATAGAAGTAATCCAGCAAACTATAGGCCAATCAGTTTAACTAGCATTACTGGGAAATTAATGGAACCTATAATCCAAGTGAAAATGGTAGATTACCTGGATTCTAATAACATTCTGAGGGATAGCCAACATGGATTTTGGAGGGGTAGATCCTGTTTAACTAATTTACTTGAGTTCTTCGAGGAAGCTACAAGAGAAATTGATCACAAAAAGGCCTACAATGTGATCTACTTAGATTGCCAGAAGGCCTTTGATGTTGTCCCCCACAAACGGCTCTTGTTTAAGCTCAAACCTGTCACAACAATGTCACAGTGGGGTACCGCAGGGTTCAATTTTAGGACCATTATTGTTCCTAATTTACATTAATAATAGACACCAATACATACAGTAAACTGGTTAAATTTACAGAGACACCAAGGTGGGTGGTGTAGCTGACACTGATCTAGCAGCAGAGAGGCTTCAACGGGATCTTGATTTAATTAGCGACTGGGCTGATACCTGGCAGATGAAATT
>JAODKC010000041.1:4058452-4072364 GCA_026777985.1 Mormyrops attenuatus | reverse complement strand
TTATAGTGCATCCGTATGGTGACCCGGATATGGATTGCCGGCAGCATCACCCCCCCTCGCACCCCCCCCCCACCCCCCCTGTCGTCCAGCTTGAGGAAGTTTGATTCGCTGACTGAGCTGGGTTGTGAGAGAGTTGGACGAAGAGGAATTACTCAGAAGGAACAAAACAATTACAAAACATTACAAATAAAACAGAAAAAAGTTCAAGCTAACTAATCAGGCGAAGCCGTAAAAGAGAAATTTCCATTAAATCTAAGACCGAAAGCTGCAGACATGGTAAGGCCTTGGAATTAAAAACAACTAAAGAAACGGATAGGGTAAGCTATGTAGGCTAGTTTAAGGTGGGGTGCAAGGAAGATTAGTGTACCCTGTGGGAAGTCTCCTAGGTGCGTGGCAACAGAATATAGTCGTTTAGTTTGCTGATCGGTCGACCAGCATTTTTGCAGTACATTCAACAAGAGTAATAGTAGTGTTTTATGTGATTGATATACTTACTGAATAACTCGGAATGTGGCAGTGTCAGGAATTCCCAAGCTGCAGGGAATTCCGAGGGGTCGCCGACTTGACGCTATACCAGCCTTGCACTTGACTTCCCTACCTGCCAGCCTGTGTCTTAAGTTGCAGGACGTGTACAAGACTCAATTTGTTTGGTGCAAGAACACAGTAATTCTCCTTTTCTCTTGTTTGATTCGTAACGTACAGCGTGGTTGTTTTTGCTGTGCAGTTGAATTTTTTAAATACACTTTATTCTTTAAGCTGCTATAAAATATACTTTTAAGTTTATACACCTCGTTGACTGGAGGAACGGCATTCCGATTACTTCACTCGGACTCTTATCTCGCTTTACCGCGAATGGGTTTAGAGTGTAGTGTTTATTCGAAGCAATCCCTTCGATTTTTGTCGTGCGAGTACGTAAGACTAAAATTCAAGCCGTAAGGTTAATGTTTTATAAAATGACTACTACATTTGACTAAAGCTGAATTGAATGCGTTAACTGCGTTGTTTTGAAAACATTCACCATTCTTAGTGTACATTAGTTTTGTTTTCTTTATATTGATGAAAATTAGTCCCGGGCTACTTAGTTACGATCGAGCTACTACGTCGATACAGACATAAATAATAATCAGCCCTTGGGGAATACTTTTGTGCTATATGATTGGATCAGTAACCACTCCCTTATTCTCAAGACTGTAGATTTAAGTCTTTGTATGATAGTACGGAAGAACATGGGCCCATTTTCTCTTATTGATGACTTAGCTATATTACAGGAATACCTTTTTTAAAGGTGCTGGGTACTTGTCTTTACAGCTCCTGTCTGATATAGAATCTGCATTCCAGGCATGCGTTCTGTAATTTCCTTCAAGTCTTGTTAACACTTTGTTTAACCTGCGCCATCATGTAATCTGCAATTTTGTTTGTAAAATGTATTTATTTAGAAATCTGAGGATTTAATAATTCACTTTTCATAGATACACAATGACTAACTTTTCAAACGTTGCCATTTTAAATTCCACTGTTTATGTATCATTTTCTGTGACTTTTTTGACTTGATTGCTTTCATTGGCTAAATTGGCTGTCAAATTTTAATGGATTTTGGCAAATATCTATTTTCCTGTCTAATAATTTGAATATGTCATTCATCTTTTGGATTTGGTTATTTAGAGTAACACGAAATTTAAATGTACTTCATGGTGAATGCAGGCACAGTCTGAGTGGTGGTGAGTGATGGTTCTTGCTGTCATTTGCTTTGCTTTCAAACTTGCATTTTCAGTCTCTGTTTGTTGGGCTTTGCAGAATGACCAGCAGCTGGATTGTGCCCTTGATTTGATGAGGCGTCTGCCTCCCCAGCAGATTGAAAAGAACCTCAGTGATCTCATCGACCTAGTGAGTGCAAAACTCTGCAGAGTGGTGGGAAAGGCAGACTGACATAACACTTTCAAAATGTTGAGAAAATCTTAGGTGTATACACCATTGTATGTGTTTGTAACAACTTCTTAGAATTGCACTAATAGTAGTTTGCACACTTCTCTTTTAACATTACATTTCCACTTCCTTGGCACACACAGCTGTAATATACATGATTTGCTTGCTGTGACCTCTGAGGTTTCATGCATTTTATCTTTATATTTCAGTGGCTGCTTGGAGAAACTAAATGAGAGCTTTCTTCAAATCATCGGCTTTTGCATTTTGTTAGTTTATACTGAAAGAAAGCTTGAGGAACTTCAACTGTGTGTAGTAACTGTGCACTTCCTATATGCATAGGTTCCCAGTCTTTGTGAAGACCTGCTGTCCTCTGTGGACCAGCCACTGAAGATTGCACGTGACAAAGCTGTGGGCAAGGACTACCTGCTGTGCGACTATAACCGTGATGGTGATTCCTATAGGTCAGTTAGGGAATAATGATTCGATCACAAATTTTGCCATCTTTTTGGCGGGTGGAGTGACTGATTTACAGGCAGTCCCCGGGTTAAGATGTCTGTCTTACGGACAGTTCATACTTATGAACGGACTGCCGCAAAGCCTATTAAAAATTTTGGTTAAATATAATGGTACACATGCACGCATTACTTTGTGATGCTTGTAAAAACATTGCAGTTCCGATCCGATTCTGATACACAACGACCAATTCCGAAACATTCGGATACAAGAGCTCTTTTTACTTTGTAATATTTTATATACATTTTTTAAGCTAGTAAACACAGATGGAAAAAATGTATGCCAAAAAATATTTAATTAGGCTACTACAAACATACATAACGTACTGTTCCACTTCGTTTGTACATCTTGTTTTAAGCGTTTTTGAGGCATTTGCAGTTCAATATGAATATCTTCAGAGCAAGTATACACAAGTGGCGAATGCTTAAAATGCAACACAATTTTTCTCCCATTGGTGCCAGGTGAGTTACACTTTGTTGCAATGGCAGCCCCTCTTGTATCTCAAGCTGCCGCGAGTTCGCAAAACAGCCCAAGTTAGCGACTCCCAAATCATCCATTGCTTTTTTTGTCTCGCACAGTTGGTTCTGTGGGGATTGTCCATTAAACACTATTCCCACCTCTCAAAACTTTATTTTACAAAAATTGCAAATCGCTGTGCTACTGGTTTCTGTTAAAAGCTTAAAATACTCCCAGATCGTCGCGTCGTCGTTACGTCGCTCCTCGTGCTGCGAAAGGTATGCGCATGACATCACAGCGGGTGGAAGTCACTGCACTCACACCCATGGAGTAGCAAAAAAGACTGAGGGGCAGCGTTGGTGTTCGACTTGAATGCTGCAAAAACAAAAAAACAAAAAAAAAAGAGCTGTCGTGCGATTGATTGTGCAAATAGATTTAACATGAAATAGGAGCAATCTTTTTAGAGATTGCCAAAAACTAAATAAGTAAGTATAGGACGTGGATCGGTCACGCATGGCCGATACCCGATCCGTCATTAATTAATTATTATTGATGTATAATTATTATTATTGTGTCCTGTGTTGTTGTTTTTTCAATTTACCTACAAATTTGTCTAAAAGACAGACTTAGGGAATGGATCTTATGCGTAACATGGGGGCTGCCTGTAAATAACAGATACCAGAACAAAATATAGGTGCAATGAAAAGTCCTCCAAGCATGTTCTGTCTCAGAGTAGTTTGTTCTTGTCTGTTTCCATGTTGCCTAAGGTCACCGTGGAGTAACAAGTATGAGCCGCCCATAGATGATGGTGCTATGCCTTCTGCCCGCCTGCGCAAGCTGGAAGTGGAAGCTAATAATGCCTTTGACCAGTACAGAGATCTGTGAGTGTTCTGCTCTGCAATGCTAATTGTACTATGTAGACTACTGTTCACAGCCTGCAGGGTTTACTATAACCCTATACTGAATAAGCATTTACTTTAGGGTCAGAACAGTAGCTTGTATTTATGATTTACAACAAAGAAGAATTCCATGCAGGAGTTTAATAACTCATGTGCTATCTGCTAGTCGTACTCTATACCGGCAAATCCTACCCTGGTCCTTGGGGACCCCCCAGACGGTTCACATTTTTCCTCTCTCCCAACTCCCTGCCAGATAGTTCACATTTTTGTTCCCTACCGGGAGCTGGGAGGCAGCAAAAACGTGGACTGTCTGAGCGTCCCCTAGGACCGGGTTGGGTAACACTGCTCTACACAATATCCCACCATTAGTACAAATGAGCTGGGCAAATACACACTTAACCTGAACAGCATCTCTGTAGAGGTGTGTGGTCAAGCCTGATAACACATAACCAGTGATTGGTGAGTATGTGGTCTTTCCCACTAACCAATACTGTATTGGGTAGGTACTTTGAAGGTGGGGTGTCATCAGTGTATCTGTGGGACTTGGATCATGGCTTTGCCGGGGTCATCCTCATCAAGAAGGCGGGGGATGGCTCTAAGAAGATCAAGGGCTGCTGGGACTCCATCCATGTGGTCGAAGTGCAGGTGAGAGACCGAATAGACTGGCCGATGGGGGCACCCAGCATAACCCTGAAAGGTGATTCACGCCTCATCTTTGTCATACACAGGAGAAATCCAGTGGACGTACAGCTCACTACAAACTGACCTCCACTGTCATGCTGTGGCTACAAACCACCAAGACAGGTTCCGGCACCATGAACCTGGGCGGCAGCCTGACTCGACAGGTGATGTAACTGTAGGCATGCCACTTTAGCAAAAGAAATATGGTTGTAGATAAGCAGCCAGTGTGAAATAAAGATTGTCTTCACTAGTGTGACCGGATTAGATGTCAACAAGGTCAGCAGTGCAATAGACCAGGGTACTTTGCTAGCTTATGTGCTTTTAAGTTAGTTTGTAGCACGCAAATTTTAGTAGCAAGCATGCAAAATTGTAGCACTCGTAACAAATTTCAGTAAGACACTATTTCATGAGGTCCAGCAAACATGCTGAGACTTGCTCCATTAACAAAGCTTTATCAAGTTCATAAGTCAGTTGATAATCCAGTTTTATAAAATTATTCAAAATAGGGCACTAATTAGCCAGTTAGTTTGAAGACAGAAATAAACACAAAGGGACTCTGCTCTGATATACACATGCTCACAGACACTATGTACGAGTAGACGTGGGCGCACACACACTTGCCGTCTGCATGGAAAATGCTGCATGTATCTCTATTTGGCGAATGCATACTTCCACACCAATTATGTGCATCTCTGATGTCATCTCTGATCCTACATGACAACATCAGCATCCCTCTTGAAATAATGAGTAATTGATTTCACTTTTCTTTAGCTACTACCAGGTCGTTACTGATAGGCTTCAGTCATTGAAGTCTGTCACTGAGGTAGTTATTTTGTTGAACGTGAGTGGCAGTTACTTTGGGTCATTTAACAGTGTGAGTGCAGTTTGTTTTTCTGCACCTTAATTCTTTTTATCCCTTGACTGCACAGATGGAGAAGGATGAGACTGTAGGAGAGTCTTCTCCGCATATTGCCAACATTGGCCGCCTTGTGGAGGTGAACCATCCTTTAACTTGGTGGGGGTGGGGGGGTGCAGCAGTAACCAGCTGTTATCACTAACATTTAGTGACTTGAATTGAAATGTCTCTGGTTGCTGACCCCAGCTTGAAGACCCCTAATTTAGGTGATATATGGCCTACCATCACGCCCTAATATGTACTTTTATTAGATTTCATATTACTTAAACCTCTGGACATTTTAACTACTGCATCCAATGGTGCCATACTATAGGATTTAATTAATATTGGTTGTTTTGTTTATCGAATTACTTATGAGTCAGTATTTAAGTAATGTATATTTATGTTTATTCTGTTAGGATATGGAGAATAAAATTCGTTCTACCCTGAATGAAATCTACTTTGGAAAAACAAAGGACATCGTCAATGGTCTAAGGTACGGATTAAACGTATCACTGTACCTTTGTCTTGGCCATGCCAATGTCTTTTATTAGCTCAGTATCATAACTGTACCCTTTTTGTTTTTTGCTGATCACTGGCCATTTGGGGTACAGTAGAATTTTACTATCCATGTACTGCTGCCCAATTCTGGAATGTGTACTGCCCCAGTGTTAAGTACACTGTTGAGATTTTTATTTGACCAGTCACTGTGTTGCTAAGGTTTACTTAAACTGAAAGGGATGAGAAATTGGAAATAAGCTGAGAAACTACAAATAGGCCTATTTATGTACTTTGCCAGTGTGCACAGACACCTTAGCACTTTGTTTAATTTGGTGAATGTTTTATTTTACAGTAGGCAGTAGAGTGAGCAGAATGCTGGTTAAATCCTCAGATGGGTAACCTGTAGGTTAAGTGCCAGGTGGGGCCTGCCTATGTCGTCATGAGGTGCACTGTGGTAGTATTTATGTTTGAATTATTTTTTAATTATAGATTAATATGTCAGGGCTATCAAGCCATTGTTACTGTGCCCCAGCTTTAATTACTTAATTTGTAATGTTTATGGATTTTTTGTAGTTTCATCTTTTTTTAAAAAAAGGGGAAAACTCTTCATTGGTCCTGTTCTTGGTGACTAAATAAAAAATTAAGTTTTGGTAATGGAAACCCTATTAAAGAGCACACACATGGAATCTTAGTGACATGAGGGATCTCTCTTATTCCTAGAGGTTTTTATATCCAGTATCTTCCCCTCCCCCACACTTTCTCTTTTACCCTTTTCCCTGCTATATGATTTTTTTTTCTTCTTACCCTGATTCTGTATTACTTCCTGTCCTTCTTTCTCCTCTCCGTCTCCTTCCCTCGCTCTACCTGCCCTCTTCTCCTCAGATCTATTGATTCTCTGCCTGATAACCAAACATACCGTCAGCTCCAGAAGGAGCTCTCCCAGGTCCTCACCCAGCGCCAGATCTACATTCAGCCAGACAATTAGGGCTGGAGGTATATCCTGTCTCTTCAGGGCCTCGAGGCACTATGTGATTGTGTGACTGTAGGCCTCAGCCAAAGGCTGACACTAGAAGTCTGGAATGGGATCTGTGTGACTTTTGTTTCAGGAGGAGAGTTGCCATTTTGTATGTGTCTGTTTCATTGACTTATTGAGGTTGAAATATCTGGCTTTTTCTGCCTGCTGTTGGCAATGTTTACCAGGTCACTATGTCATGTGTTCATCGGGCTGTGCTGTATGGTTCTGCCTAAGAGATACATAAGGAATGAATTTTGTTTACGTGTCGTTCTGAGTTGTGATTGTGCTTATTCTCATGGTACTTGAATGTTCTGTATTTCTTACTGACAGTGCTTGAGTGTTAGGTTGTGTTATAATTAATGTGTTATAATTAACCGCATAAAAAAATATTTTATTTTAACTTGGCAAGTTGCTTGTGCATCGCAGGAAAACCAGCAAATTAATATTTATATGGCACTGCTCCCCCCCCACCACCACCAGGAACCTTCTATTACATTTATCTTGCATACTAACATCAGTTTCCAGGTACAAGAATGGTTCAGTATTATTTCTCACTTCATATGAATTCATGTATTGGTTTGCCTTGTTACTGTGCATATGTACAGCAAATTGTGGGTCCATTGAATTTGCCTCCACCCCTTTGCTGTACTGAAGATCTCTCTTCTGTCTTTCAGGAGTGTACAGACACTGGCAGACAAGTCAATGCAGGAGGCTCTGAAAAACGACCTGATGCAGGCGATCAAACGCAAACAGCAGAGTTAGAGCGCTTTGTCTTCATTTCTCTGTTGCTGTCTTCCATGCTTTTTCGTTTTATTTCACCTCCTATCCAAAGCTCTTTGTTCATATGTCCCCTTTAGCTCCCACTCTTGTCATTGCTCTCATCTTCAGCATTCATTTAAATGAACAAAAAGCTTTTTAAATGAGTCTTATTGGAAACGTCTTTAGTCCTCATTCTCAGTTTTGATAAGTTATAAATATTGGTGTTACAAATATTCTACACAGTCTAGTAATAATGTTAACTTCCTAATGCTCATGTACTGTTTGTCTCTTGGGGCAGTAATACACTTTTCCCACCTATTGAGGAATTTTGCAAAGCATATAAGGGATGGCTGAGTGGTTGGGTGATGCATACAGGTCATTTTCACTATTTATTCTTGTATTGAATATATATGACGTATTTTTACCCCGTATCTCCTTGAAAAAAGTGCACATCACACTTCCTGCTGTGAAGGGGTTGGCAATACACGTCCAGTACTGACCCATTATGATCATTGTTGTTATCACTGTACTTAGTGGGAAATTTCTGCCTTTCGCTTTTTCTGTTGTGAATGCCTGAACTAATGGGCAGGCAAATGGGACAGTGAATGAACATATAATGAATGCTCCTTTTATTACTGTATGGGTCTTGAATTTCTTTGTCTTGGGGGGGGGCTTTTTGGTTTCTATTTAGGTACGTGTTTTATTTTTTTTATTTTTTTTGTTTTTTGTAAAGCTTATTCATGAAATAGAGCCTCCCACTCCAATAAACCCAGGTTGTTATATGGCAAGACTACTGATGTATCTCGAGTCCTTACATCATACTAGCAGTTGCAATATATTTTATTCAAAGAGTTGATAAAATGATTATTGATGAGCACTTTATCCATACATTTTCCATTTACATTTATTCAGTGTCAGCTGATTTGAAAATTTGGGGGGGGGGGGGGGGGAAACTGAGAACAATTTCATTTAAAAAACAAAAAATAAGTCTTAAGTATGTAACAACCAGATGTTTAAAATACTTGATTCCCATTATGGGTCAAAATATCTCTAATCCCAGCAAAGTACAATATGCTGATAAATGGGTAACAGAATCACTGCATCAATGTATGTATTTTTAAATTTACAAATATGGAAACTATTACGTTCTTGCATTGCAAATAATGGAAATGTCAGTATCAAAGCAAATCATGTCAGGTAAATTACAACATACTGAGGGGGAAAAAGTAAACTGGTTATATGACTTTCATACAACCTAAGGTGGTGAGTTTCTTAAATTAAAAAATGTGCAATTTGGCTTAGTTCTAGACCATGTATAAAAAGTTGTATAACTGAACGTAATCATTAGTAGTTCCTCATACAGAACAGTCTTGCATTCGTTGAGTTTTTACCAAAATCTCAGAAGCTTTGGTCAGGTAACTTGATGACATCCATTGTCTGAGTTGGGGTTGCAGGGCATCAGTCTGAGCAGACATACCCAGACCTCCCTCTCCCCAGCCACCTCCTCCAGGGGGATACCCAGGTGCTTTTAGGCCGGCTGAGAGATATAATCTCTCCAGTGTGTCCTGGGTTTGCCCCAAGGTCTCTTACTGGTTGAACATGTCTAGAGTACCTCCCCAGGCATCCAGTAGGCATCCTAATCAGACATCAGAACCACCTCAAACCCCAGTGGCACCATCCCTGTCCTCTGAATCTATTCCCTCTGAAGGTGTGTCAGTGGGATTCAGTTGGTCCTCAAAGTTCTCCTTCGATCCCTGACTATGTACCCAGTTGTGATCAATGGTACTTGATCCCTGTTTCTCCCCTCTGAGTAACCTGAGAGCTTGCCAGAATCTCTTCAAGGCCGACCAAAAGTTGTTTTCCATGGCCTCACCAAACTACTTCTGCAACTGCTAAAGCCTCGCCCCGCTTCTCCTGCTGGGTACCTGTTATCTGCCACTGGAAAGCTCAGAAATCCTCGTACTTCAGGCTGATGCCTCCTTTCCCCAGTACTGTCCACCAGTGAATTTGGGGTTTACTACTGTGACAGGTACCAACAGCCTTATGGCCAAAGCTCTGCACAGCCACCTTAACAATAGAGCTACAGAACTCTGACCATTCTGGCTAAATGTTTCCAGCTTCCCTCAGAAAGCAAGAGGTTCTGCTGGAGGTGTGAGTTGATCTCCCCACCAGGGGCCTTTGCCAACCACTCCCAGCATTTACCCCTCAATTTGATCCTCGCCACCAGGGAGTGATCAGTTGACAGCTCAGCACCTTTCTTTACACGTCCAGGACATACTTCTTTACCCAAATTTGACTATGTGAGATGGCTGAAAATCATTCAGATACATAATTGCATGTGTATAAACTGGCATTATCAGTATTGAGGTCCAGGGTTTGTGAGTGTCTGTTTCAGCAGGGGGAACCATGTATGATTGATGGCTGAAAAAGTGATTCAGATACCTGTTTGCATGTAAAGAGATCACCAGTTTGGTGTTTTGTACTTTCTGTATCTGCATTATCATAGGAAACCATGCATCATGAAAATAGAACTGGATTATGCTTCAATGGGCAGAAAGACATCATTTGCAGCAGTAATTGATAAATGATCATCTTAAAAAAATACACATATCGAAAACACATCCAGTGTTTTTGCATGAATAGTTTAATTCAAAACCAACATAGAAAGACATTAAAATGACAGAGAAACCGTCTAACTACAAAGTAGCGGGTGACGTAATGATTCAAATCAGCGCTCGATAGGGGGAACTGAATTACCCGGAACACCAGCCCGGGAAGAGCGATTCAGCATGACGGCGTGTTTAAGGCGTAATGCGACAGGAGGGCGCAGTTCGAAATTTGTTTTGCATACTCCCTCACACAAGTGGGGAGCACACGCGTCACTTTTAATGCTCTCCAGATCTCCACCTGGGAACGGTATTAATCATTCTTATGCAGTACCGGTCCTAGCTGATGTGGCGCCCTAGCCGAGCATCACTCAGAAGGTGATGCCCTAGGCGGCCGCCTGTGTCGCCTGTAGGATTGACCAGCCCTGGCAGGAGTGGCATTAAAACCCAGCCAATAACAGAACCTAAACCACATTATAATTTTCTAAACACAAACAGCAAGAGAAATTATACCTGACTAGCATTCAAGCACAAATAACTCATTCAATGAGCACATCTCTCACATGATTTTGTTACCTATACATATAAGACTAATCAATAATGAAAATGCAAAGGCTTAAACCCATTAGTTTAAAAGGGGGATAGAAATTGAAGCATTTAACCAGATTATAATGTGTTGTCGTCACATGCATTCCTCATTTCCGTTATATTAAGAACATATAAAGACTACTTACAGACGATGTTGTCTCACCCACAAAACCAAATATAATGTAAATTTAAGCGACAACAGGTCTGCTACGGGACACGCGGTCAGCATACTTTCTCTTCCTTATAAACTGAAATCTCCCGAAAATCCCGTGGGAATAGCACCACTAGGGGGAGCTGGATACAAACAAACGCTCATATGGATAAGCAGAATAAAGCGTTTTATCTGACTTGCAAGTTGCTATCTTGAGACAGACCCAGTAAATGGATCATGCAGGTGCAGCAACACAGTTAAAAGAAAAAGTGTATTTCTGAAAATTATGTTGTGCATTTCAAACTTTCCCTAATTAATTTGCATAGGGAGTAACTGACGTTAACTCTGGCTCTTTATTAAATTAGCAAATGTCGAAATCGTGACTCTCATTAGTCACAATTATCTCTGTCTTTTTCCCGTTTTTCCTATACTTCTTCTTTATCTTCCCCGGGCACCAGAGGGCTTCGGTCTTTTTGACATGATAATGTATGTTTTAATTAGATATTGGTAATTGTATCACAGTGCGTGATACCAGGCCCGGAGTGGCTAATCGGGAGGACCGGGGGGCTGTTCCACGAAGCGAGCTTATAAAATCGAGGATTATTTGTAATAGCCTTGCTTGAGTTAGCCTAACAGTTCACTTCAGGCTCATTGAGTTCCACGAACAAAATTCAGGTGTATTTAATCTCCGCTAATTCAAGCCAAGTTTGACAAGCGAGGCTTGTGCGCGTCCACGCGATATAAAAGGCAGCCTTGTTAATTAATCGATGCTGGATAAGTAAGAATGGAAGGAAAGGAAAGAGCCGCGTTCTTTTCCAGGCAGAGCAAGAATTATTACTGCAAGCCTACGAGGACTACAAGTACAAAGACGTAATAACCGAAAAGGGGAATACGAGCTGCATCATCAAAGCTCGTGAGGCTGCATGGCAGAAAATAGCTGACAGGTTAAATGCGTAAGAACATGATTTAAGTAACCTTTGTGTTAAGAATATAAAAATATTTAGCAACCAAATGAGAACCCTTTCAAGCCTTCAAAATGTATAGTCACAATGTTTCCTGTAACACATGTATTTTGTTAAAAGTTGTAAGGTACTTTAAGGCTATTTCAACACATTTATAAACAGCACAGCATGTTAATTATATGGGTCCATCTTGGACAAAAAGTGATGTATAATTGTAATTTATTAATAATGCTTGGTTTCAGGAGCAACATGAGTGGAACGAAAAGGTCTTTGCAGCAAGTGACGATTAAATGCAAAAATATTCTTCAGAATGGTAAAGTAAATCTAATTAGAACTACATTTTTAAAGAATTCATTTAAAGCCCACATTGCATTGTATAATTTAGCCACCAAAAAGAGCTGCGGCTGCTGCAACCGGTGGGGGCCCACCTCCAGCAGCCTGTACCCCAGCCGAGGTGATGGCCCTTGCAGAGAACCATGCATGGCCTATTATTGAGGGAGGAACATCCTCAGACGTTGTTCCTTTCAGTCATGTGCAATCTTATGTTAAAGGTAGGTCTTTACTTTGTTTCCCCTCTCTGCCTTGCTTTCTGTTAAATGTCTTAAACAAATATTCTAATGCATTATGGTAGTGGGTGGTGTCTTGACCCTCTTGGAACCTGAACCACAGGCATTAGAATCTGTTGTGAGTATTGTATTTAATCATATACTCTTTAATACACTGCAATGACTGTTATATTGTTTCAGTCGAATGCCTTCATCTGCTGCTAATTCTGTCATGTATTGTATTGTAGTTTTTGTTAACTTACAGAATTAAACTTAAGGGAAGTCCTGCTTCTAATGGGAATAGTTTTACTTTTTAGTTCTGACCATAAGTATTAACAGTATATTTGTACAGCAATAAGCATACCACTGCATGTCATACTTTTGTATGTGACTAATAAGCTGAATTTGATTGCATTGTGGCCATGGTAAATATAACCAACAGATGTTCCCTTTTTGCAGATCGCAGGGCCATCCATGACACAGGAGGATGAGGAAACAATTTGTTTGCTCAGAAATGCTAGCCGTATGAACTTGAAACTATTTTGCAGCAAATAACATTTGTCTTCCTTATAAACCCATGCAGTATTTCCTGTATACAGGAGTCTGAATAACACGGTGGGCAACGCTCTCAGCCCTCATCAGCACAGTCCTCATGTACTCAAAGATTGGCAAAGGATGAAGGTAAGTAATAAACTGTTTAATGTAATTAATAAGCATGAATGAATAATTCTTATTTGTTCCTTCTAATGAGACAGATATCCGTGCTGTTTACAAGAGGTATTTGATTCAGGAAATAGAAGTCCAAAAAGCACACCTTCAATACACACAACTGAAAATAATTTATAAAAAAAAAAAAAAAACTGAAGCTTGAAATTAAAAAATTGGAGAGAGATGTAAGTGCTTAACATTACTTTCATGTCTACATTCAGTGTTCACTTTTGTAAATGCTTCCCCCAACAGGATATGAAAGATTAAATAAAAATGAAGAAATGTCTAATCGTCCTGGCTTGGAAAAAAAATACATAAATGAAATTTGTGACAGACTCAACCAAAATGTGTTTGCGTACACATCTCTCACAGCTCTGCCATCCATGTGGTCTTCCACTGCTAGGTGGTCTTCCACTGCTAGGCCCTCTTCCCATACCTCATCCTGCATCATTAGCATATGCTCCTGCTGCAGTATTGCCACATTATGCAAAACTGCACAGGCTACTACAATGTTACACGCTCTGTCTGGTGTAACTCTGAGATACCACAGGCAGTTAAACCTGGATTTTTAACTGTCCAAATGTCATTTCAATGCGTGGCCTTGTCTTACAATGGGCATGGTTGAAATGTCTTTGCTTGTGTTGCAGGATCTGTATATGGTGTGAGAAGAAAGGGTAGACATGGGTACCCTCTGTCACCAAGCAATACAC